>OZ010578.1:79554789-80252890 GCA_963932145.1 Acanthosepion lycidas
TTCTCAGATGACATTATGTAATTTATGTTCAAATTTTCCCCAGAAATATAGTCTTGAGTTGTAAAAAACTAAATAAACAAATCTTAAAGAACTTTCATTGTTTTTCAAACTGTGTAGATATGTGTATGTGTGTGTGCACAGATAGAAGAAGAGGTGCATATATCATACATATGTTCTTCAGTAATGTTATACTATGCAATCTTGATAATTCTTAAGGCAGTCATGAAAAATTATATACCTTTACATTAAATAAAATTTGAAAAATGAGTGTATATATATATATATATATATATATATATACATATATATATATATATATATATATGAATATAAAATATTACACATTGAGTGATGGTGCTAATAAAATATTGCTTAATGTATAATAACAGAGCTATAGTTTATATTAATAAAAATATACATTTTTTTCATCAACGGTAGCACAACTCTGACTTTCAAGCACAAATCAATCATCAGGTGCTGACTAAAAACCGACCAAATAGTTATCAGGGTCAGTTTTCAATCAGCACCTGACAATTGTGTTGTGCATGAAATTCAGAGTTCTGCTACTGGTGGGGAAAAATATATATTTATTACTAATATAAAATATATGTTCTTTTATTTTTTGTATTTTTATTTTAAAAAAAAATCTAATTTTATTGCATTGTGCAGGTCTCAATGATGTGCTTAAAAGTTACAAAATAAGTGGAGTAAATTCATTTTTCATGCTTAAAACTAAACTAATGAGAATTATTCTCGATTTACATGTCTAATTAGATGGATGAGAGAAAGATTATTAAAATTTTTATTTTAAAATTTTACATGCAATTTCAAATCTAACTATAAGATTGTTGTTTCCCTTTAACCAGTCTTGTTAAAAACATACACAACACTAATCTTGCAATATCTTTAATCTCTACATACAATTATGAATGTGTTTCAGCATTTATCATTTTACAAAACTATACCATAAAATAATTTCTATCAGATTTAGTTACCCAAATTTTATAAGATTCAATCTTCAAAATAATTAGGCTATTTTATTAATAGTGATAACCCACTTATTTGTTTATTAAGATTTACAGAAATAATATCAGCTCTAAGTTCAAGAAACAAATTAAGATTATTTTTATTAGGGCCTTTTAAAAATTCCCTATTTGATAACAATATTTTTTTTTCATTTTGAAGAAATTAAAATTTTAGATGGTAAAAACAAATCAGTTTTCAGTTACATTTTTTTTATCTTTGCCAGCCATATTAATATTAGACTGATATGAATAAACATTGAAATATCAAAATCAACATCACTTTCTTATTAGTTGATCAAATATAACTTATTTATACATATTCAGACATGTATGAGGGTGTAGGTGTTTGAGTGGGTGGGTGGGTTGATAGATAGAAAACAAAAATATATGATGATGACTTTAGCTTTACGTTCTTATTGGATATGACATTTCATGAGAATGAATCTCAATGTTTTCCTCTTTGGTACTTATGAAATAATCTACTGAAAAACCCACTGAAATGACAGCTTTATAATTTATACACTTATTTTTTGTTTTGTTCTTATTATTATGATTATCAATACTATTCATTAGTATAAGAAATGGTTACTTGCATTCTTTACTAAGCTTAATGGTTATCTTTGCAATAACCAAAAAGTATTCATGTTATTCAGTGTTTGAGCAGTTTAAAAACCATTTACTTTTGTATAAACAATGGCAGAAAATGGAGTAAATAATTTGCAATGAATCAGGTTCAAATACACATTCATATTTGATGCCTACAAGTCATATTTGACTTCTGCCATTAGATTTTATTGATTATTTCTATACAAAGGGTGAAAAGAGAATGCTACTTAATAATTCTTAGTATGTAGTCATGTTAGAACATGCAAAAATGTCATCAGCAGTTGGTTAAACATTTAAGAAGTATTTCTATCAAAATGGAATTGATATTAACAGTTGATGATAGTATTGTGAATGAAAACAGATTTATTTTCTTTTTAAATTGACACATATATAATAATGTATGCATGTATATGATCATTGAATAAAGTACCCCAGGTAAGACACTGGAACAAAAACAAAGACTAAGGATATTAATCTGCAAAACAATCCGATTTACTCCATTAGAATTGTGAAAGATAGTGTCTTTACAGAAAGTATTTTGCTATAAAAATGTGTGCTTAGTATACCACAGAAAGGTAGAAGTAGTTTGCCCTTATTTTGTCTAGGTTCTCTGATCTCTGTAGACAGAGCTTAGGAGATGAGAAGGAGAAAGAATTAAGCCATAAACTGGTTTCCTTTATAAAGAAAGTCTAAGTTATTCACAGATCAGATGACAACAACTGATTACAAAGGATAGAAAAATAAGCTATCTCTTTCTTTCCTTCCTCACTGATGTCTATGTAGCATTCACTCTGAAAGACCAAACACACATTCCACATTATTTTCTTTTCATAGCACAGACACTCTCAGTCTGTTCATACCAAAAGACACAAGAAGATGGCTCCTTCAGCTGATTCAAGTCATATTATCTAGTGAATATTAACAGAAAATTTGACCTTTTTTTTTACATCAAAAGTTCAAGAACATCTACATCTTTAATAACTAATTGTTTAAAAAATTCTGGGTTGAATCTATTTGCATTACTTTTAATAATCCAATAACAACCATTAATTTTAATTACATATAGCTTCCTGATTTCTTCTGTATATAAGTGCAGAAAAATCAATCTGCTTTCTACTTATGAAACAATAAAATAAAAACATTTTGATTTTAATGTTAAATGGTGAAAATGTAATAAGATGTAGGGTTATAGAAGATAAGCTGAATGCTAGGACATGTTAGAACATGTCAAAAGCAAATTTGATGATAGCATAAACTTCAATTCTGTTGCTGTGCTATTAAAAACATGACTCCCTTAGAAATCACTAATGTAACATGTTCACATTATAATGGCTGGTTGCTGGCATCCAAGTAAACCTGTTTATGAGGTTGACTAGCAAATTCCTGTTGCAGACACTTATTCAGGCATATTTGTATTTGTTCAACACCCACAGAGCCTACCTGTAGTTTATACTACAACTATTCTGGATGGGCTTTAGTTGCAGTTTGTTAGAGAGTATCATCTAGCATGACTAACAGTTTGAACAAAGGCTCAAAACTCTCAGTCATGCTGACTTATGACTTTGCACTAAGCACACAACTATTGATGAACAATTCTGTCTACTCAGTTTCATTCACAAAGCATAGGTCAGCCTGTTTTCAGGCACTTTACAAAGGTACTGCACACTGGGATTGCACCTTCCCCCAGTCCGATAACATCAAGAAGTCACCATCCTGAACAACCATGGTTAATTCAGATTAGGAGCTCAGTAAATACATTATGTCAGATTTTATTATGCAAGTCAATGTTTTCATAATTGGTATTAAGCAACAGATGCTAATAACATTTTCAGGGTATACTTTTATTTACATTATAAATATACCATGTGAATTTCAGCTTGTAATATTGGTTTTTATTAGAAATATTTACAATAACTTATTTGGTATTTTAATGTTTTATTATGCAACTTCAAGGTTTTTTATTAGATTAAAAATAAATATATATTGTGATATAATTATAGATAGTATAGTTATTAATATTTATTTTAAATATCAGATATATAAAGGCTGTCATGGATCATAAAAAAGATCTAATTTCAAAAGAGAAACAAGATATTATAGTTATTGACTGATAAGAACATAAACTGTTGGCAATTGCAAAAAACTTAAACAGTGATCATTGAATAAGAAATAAAAAAGTAAAAAAAAATTTTACACCAATTTTTTAAAATTCAAAAATTACTTGGATATTTTTATGCTATCCCATGTCAACAAAACACTTGGCTAATATACAAAATATCTGAATACTTATGTAAAATTAGTAATCTCAAAATATACAAGTAGTATCATTGTTATTTGAAAGTAAGGTCTTTATCTTTTTTTACTTCCTTTATACAGAATAAAAAAGAAAACCAGATCCTTAGGACTTGTAAATTTCTACAGACGATATATAGAGTGATACTCTGAATTGACAGAACCTTTTGTTGCTTTAAGAAAAAGAATGTGAAATTTGGACAAAAGAACAACAGTAGCATTTGAAAATTTAAAAGCTGTTCTGGCAAATTTAAAACCTGCTCTGGTAAAAATATTCAACTCTAGAAAGAAAATATTAGTAACTACTGTTGTAAGTGAACACTCAATTTCAGGAATATTAGCTCATGATGGTCATCCTATTATGTATCTTTCAAGAAAATTGTCAAAAGCCGAATTGAACTACACAATTATTGAGAAAGAAGCATTGGCCATAATATGGATGACAAATAGAGCTCATCAGTTTTTGATTGGAAAGAAATTCCCAATAAGGTCCAACCATAGACCTTTAGAATTCATATTTAATCCTGGGAAGGAACTTCCTAAGGTAATGTCTTCTTAAATTCTAAGATGGGCCTTAATGTTAATGGTGTTTGACTTTGATATTGAGTACATGAAAGGCAATATCATTACGTATGTAGACACTTTGTCAAGATTGAGGTCTATTACATCTGAAAGTGAGAAAGAGGAGGAAAAATTCAAAGATACTTTCTTATACTGGGTCAAAACCAATATTTTGTCAATAGACAAATTAGCTGAGGATACGAAGCAAGATCTCATATTGAACAGTATAATGTTCAGGATAAAAAATAATAAGTGGAATAATTGCTCATGAATAGAAAAGCGTCTTAAAGAGGTTAAACACAAGTTAACTGTAGAAAAGGGTGTAATTTGTAATGGAGATATAGTGGTTCTGCCAGCAATGCAAAGGAGCAAAATTATAAAAGACATACATGACAATGTTCATTGCAGAATAATGTCTGTTGTACAAAGGAGATTAAGGCTAGAGGCATGGTGGCCAGGCTATACTATAGATGTAGAAGAATACATAAAATGGTGTAAAATGTGCAATGAAAGAAGAAAATTCAGACAGACAAAAACATTCACGTGGCCTAAAGAGTTCCAACCTTGGGACAGAGTACACATGGATCATATCCATGTTAGTAGAGCTGGATCATTACCAATACTAGTAAATTCATGTTCAGGCTGGTCAGAAGTTATACAGGCTTCCAACAAAAGAAGTTTGACCATGAAACAAGCATTAAGGATCATATTTTCAAGAAACAGAATTCTGAAAATGCTAATATCTGACAGTGCCCCAGAGTTCTGTGACAAAGAACTATGCCAATAGTTGAACAAAACTGTAAGAAACCATATCCCGCTGTACCATCCGCAATGAAACAGATAAGCAGAAAGGATGGTGCAAACTATAAAAAATCTATTGAAAATATGTGTACAATGGAAAGAAAAGATAGAAACATTTCTTCCTAGATTGTTGCTAAGTTATAGGACAATACAGCATGCTGGAAGATCAAAAGGCCCATCCACCCTCATGGATAGACAAATTAGAGCCCCACTGACCATATCTTATGCCACTAACAAAAAACTGTAGCATAAAAAGAATAGTGAATCAAATCTACAAGCAACAAGATTCATAATGCAAAGTGGACAGAACTCTATGATAATAGAAAAAAATGGAAATGTGATATTAGCAAATGCAGACCAAATTAGATTGCAACACGGTAGCGATGAAGACATGTATAGTGAGCATGAAAGTAATGAAGGCAAAAGTGTCACATCAAGGCAAGAGGAACTAGACAGTGAAATCGAGAGCAATATAGACTCTGAAAATGAACAAGGACAATCATTGGAGGAACACTCCTATGAAAAATGAAGAAGATCAAGATCTCCCATATCTAGACAGTCTCTTAGTGAGGAAACAAAAGCTCCCAGAAGTACCAGGGAAAATAAGGGGATAAAATGTTTTCAGTACAGGGAGATATAGTGACTCGTTTACATATGAAGTCACAAAGACTATAGATAGCTACAGCTATTACCCAGGAGGCAGTTGAGTGTATACTACTTCCCATGAGTCAATAACACTACACAAATAAAACAGAGAGTATGTTTCTTTGTTTTGAAACTGAAATGATATTTTCAATCAAAATACTATGCTATCCTGTTTTTAACTGGCAATCTTTGATTAAAGTATACAAACTCTTTAAAAAGATAGACTGTTTATTAAATATAAACAAGGTTTGAGTTGTTCATTTTGTGTTTGGACAAGTGTCAAAAATGTACCGAACCCTCCAAAAGGAGATTTTATTAGCAAGGAACAAGTGAACCAAGAAATAAATATCTGAAATATATTCAAAGTATGTAAGAATAAAATGTTTAGATCAAGGACATAAATAAATTGGAAATATCATGTAAGTATGACAGTCTCCCTCCTGCTGAGTCATTATAACATAACTGTTGACATGTTATCTTAATAGCCTTATACTTATTTGTTTTTGAAACAGTAATATTTTGTTGGGCTTTGTTTTCAGGTGTAACATGGTTTATAATAAAATTCTGCTAAATATTAAATCCAAGGAAGTAAAACAGGTTATTCTATACATAATTAAATATATATATATTTATTATATTTTTATTTTATTTATGCTTTTCAGTATACAACAAAAAATGTAAATTTTATCTGAGTGGGTCAATCTGTTGCATTTGAATTTGTAAAGTTTTATCCCAAATTTTTCTTTTGGTCTGACTCAATTTGATGAATTCATATTTATCTGATTTATCAAGATTAAACCCACTAATATTGATGAGAGTTTAATGATTTAATTTGATTTGTTTGTTTAACAGCATATCAACTCCTTATGTGTCATTTAATGCTGAAACAAATGTTTAAAGTTCTGGGAAAAAAATCACTAATATATCTACATTCATCTTTGTTGTTTAACATGTTCTGTAATGATGTAATTAATAAAACTGCTGATTCCCATTGTTATTTTTAGTCATTCCCTGACATTATAAGATTCAAATTTACTGAATTCACACTGAATTCTTTGTTAAGTTTCTTTGTTTATTCTGAAACATTTCATGGCAATTAAAATGTCTTGAAAGAGTATTTGTGATTATTCTTGACAACCTTAAACTGTCTTGTCTTTAATAAAAATGTTTGCGAAAGTAAATGTTTAGATTTGATTATCCAATGGCTAAAAAATTATTTGGGAGAAAAGAAATTTTTTGGAGTGATTTTGATAATGATACATTTTTTTTTTTTTTTTTTTCAAAAAGTGTGTTTCAACAGATGATGTTAAGGAAAATTTGCAAAAAACAAAAAATGAGAGTAGACAAAGGAAAAGTGGGAACAGGAGAGAAAAAATATTAATAATGAACTGGATAAGAATAAGTGTAGTATTATTACCTTACTAAGCAGATCTTTCCTGGTTTTATGACCTCTAAAACTTGCCTGGATCTTGCTAGCAGCGCATGCCACCTCTGGGTCATTGAGGTCAATATCTATAACCTCTTCATTGGGTATTTCTTGTGCTTTTGTATTATCTGCTGCATCTCCAGTGTCTTCCGCATTTTTAGCCTCTTCAGTATCTCTGGTGCTTTCAGCATTTGCAACCTCTTCAGCATCTTTTGTGCCTTCAGCATCTTCTATAGTACCTGCAGTTTCTTTCTCTTCAGAATGTTCAGTCTGGGTATTTAAGGAGAAAACAAATCATGCAGCAGGCAGTTAGTAAACATGCATACACAAAATGTTTCAAAATACAAAACATGCACTAAATTTACATCATGGTTATTTAGATAGAATTCTTTATTTCTATAAAAAGTTGCTTTAGTTGTTGTATTATTCAAAAAGTATAACAATGTAAGTAAAAAAAAATACATACTGTGGTAAGTTTGGGAGTTGAGAAATAATTCCAAAACATTTTAGTCAAAAAACAAAATATTTTTTAATCACATGTTATAATCCAACCTGCACAAATCTAAAATACAATATAAAAAAGCCAAATCACAAATGCTGCTGCAAAAGAAAAAATGATGAGTCAAGGGAGCAAACCAGATTTGTTTAAAAGAAAGCCCCTCATAAATGTGAACAAGCCAGCTGTTGACACTAGTGGTAACAACATTACTGTGATTTCAGTCAACTGACCCAACATGTTCACTTTAAACCCACCCTCCTCTAAACACTTGCACCATGTCCACAGAGATATTCTGCTCACACCCTCTGTATTGGCAAAGTCAGATTCACAGCTTCACTAATCCACCCCAGGCCTCTCATTGTCACCACTGTAACCTCAGTCAATCCACTGTAAAAGCAACCAGATCTATGGCTTCATTATCACACTCCAGGTCTCGCTCATTGTCACCACTGTGACCTCAGTTAATCCACTGTAAAGGCAAACAGATCCGTGGCTTCACTGTCACACTCTAGACCTATCTCATTGTCACCACTGTAATCTCAGTCAACCAACCCATCAATCTCAGTCTAAGCCTTACCAAGTCTACCCACATTCAAAGCAGCCTGCACCTTATATATTTAACTTTCTAAACTTTTTTGATAACAATATTTCTTGAAAAAATAAATGATAAAAAGTGCATTATTCATTTTTTACTCAAATCAGCATTTTAAAACTATTAAAAATAATATTTTAATGAGCATATATATACATATATTTACTTTATATAGATATACTTGTATAAATACATATAATATAGATACAAATATATTTATGTACACACAAATACACAAACTGTATAACAGCAAACAGATAAATACAAAGGAACTTAATTTGCTAAGAAAGGCAGGTGATGACATCCTACCCATACCACTTGACCTCAGAGTGTAGAATGCAAAAGAATCTGTGAGAAGAATGCAAGGTTCAAGCATATCCTACCTGGTTTTGAATATTCTGTAAGTAGCTCTGAAGCAAAATTAGGTGTTGGATATCTTTATCAAGGCAACCATAGTGATAGTAAAAATCTGATTACTACACCAGTAAAATTAGATTTTGTAAAGGAAGAAACATTCCAGGCTTTTAATAATAGGTTTAATAGGACTAGATAGGTGTGACTATTGTCCAGTTTACACACTTCCATGGTTTTTGAACAGGAGTAGAGGTTTAGTCCTTGTTTCCTGTTTAGGATTGGGTTTCCAGTTCCTTTTAAATTTTTTTTTTAATTCTCTTTCACCCCCTGTAGCTCTTGCATCTTAGTGACATTATCACCTTGCTTGGGGTGAACTGATTTAAAAAAATAAACATTATCAGTCTTTGATAATCATGAAGTTTGGAGAATAACAGTAAATTTAGAACATCGTCTTGACTTTCAACTGTAATCATCTAAACTCAGCATCCTGACTAAAATACTGATTCAGAGCTCATAAATGTAAGAATTTGAAAAAAGAATGTGGGAAAACTGTATAATAAAATATCTTTTTTCTATTGAAGTGAGATGTCAAGTTTTATCCGCTAAGCATACGTTTGATAAAATTGAACTTGATATAAAGAAACAAAAGAATGATGCTGGAAGAAAGAGACATTAAGAGCAGAAATGGCATCTTCAAGGATCTGACAAACTTAAATTATGACAGTAAATCAACAGTTGCTGATATCATTACAGGTATTACTGATAATGCAGACATAGGCATAGGAACTGTTATATGTATACATACATAAATACATACATTCACACAGATAGATAGATAGATAGATAGATAGATAGATAGATAGATAGATAGATAGATTATATTTATGCAGAAAGAATTCATACATATATACATACATACATACATAGTGATTGCCACTTCTTGACAGAATAATGCCATTTTTTCAATTTTGGGTTGAGTGGTAGTGAACATGTAAGTGACTCAAAAAGCTAATTTCTGCAAGATTTTATATATATATGGCAGATGAAGAACATGTATGGGTCTTACAGTTAATCTGGTCCTTATGCACTCTCATGTAATTCTTC
Source organism: Acanthosepion lycidas (assembly GCA_963932145.1). Classification (NCBI taxonomy): domain Eukaryota; kingdom Metazoa; phylum Mollusca; class Cephalopoda; order Sepiida; family Sepiidae; genus Acanthosepion; species Acanthosepion lycidas. The sequence goes on from OZ010578.1 coordinate 79,564,695, forward strand.
AGATATGTTGTTGACTGACATACTTTGTTAGAAAACTGATATAAATTTCCTGTAGGTCATTGTAGATGGTTGCCAACATTAGAGTGCATGAGATTGCTTACCATCATGTGATTTTAGATGACTAGCAATTCATGCTTTGGATAAGATCCTAACACAGATGTTACATTAAGCTGAAGATTATCTGGGATTGAGGTCATGTCCTGCTTTCTAAAAGCCTGTTTCAAGATTTTATGATCAACTCTCTTTTACTTGAATTCCTAACAGCCACTGTTTGCCATTTTCCTCTACACAGATTTATTTTCTGTCAATGTTTCCTAGCATTCAGAATCAATACCAGGTGTTATAAGATATTTTTTAACAATACCACTTTTGGTTGATGTTTCAGATGTTTACCACACAGTAATTCACCATAAAATAACTGTTAAGGTGATCTGTTATCTCCTATTTTAGTAAGATTTCCTGCCCATTTAATTTGGTTAGAGATGATGAGCTTCTTGAAAGGAAATATTTTGGCCCACTGAAGAACAACAGTGTCAGGTGTAAAAGATTCATGATTCTCTTAAGACACTTTTTGATAGAATCTCTTCAAAATTTTAATGTGATGAATTACATGGTCCAAGTCTCAGAGGAACACAAAAGAGTAATTAACACATGATTCATACATACTGAGTTTAGTGCTGATGGTTATGACTATCTAACTAAACACATTTCTCTAGTTTTCCAATGGCTTTGCTAGCTTTCTCAATCCTTAGATTGTAATTTGGGATCGAGGGAACTATTTCTGGAATGTATACTGTCAAAATAGATGAATGTATCCAATACATCCAATCTTGTGCCTTGAACAAAGATGTATACGTACATACATATGATGAATTTCAATCTTTAGTTTGTTTTTTTTTTAATATTTCTTAAGCATTATGCAAAAATCTAAAATCTCCAACATTTTAGAAAAGTTCTCATTAAAGAGTAAATTCATCCTCTACAGTTACTAATCCAAATGTTAATAAAAAGAAAACAATCCCAAACCATTACATAATAAATCTATGAAAATGAATTGTAAACAAATAAAAAGGTTCTTTGGTCCAGCAAAATCCTACCTAAAGCAAACAATTCTAAATAAATATGATTTTAACCCAAAGTTTCACATATATTCTACTAGTTCTAGCTAAGCAAAATATCAAATATTAACTTCTAATTATAATAGTACACATCTATCTTTTATTTATAAAATGTATAAATAAATACATTTTATTTAAATCTAAACGATTGTTATGTTCTATAAAAACTGTAATAAATAATCTTATAATGTGAACCAAACATGGAAAAAGGCAGTTATTGTATAACTTCTTTTAATTATTAATTATTTATATTCCAATGTTTCTGGAGTAATTGTATTTATAAAAAAATGATCCCAAATTTCTACTGCCTTTAGAAAGTCAATCAAAATTTTAAATTTCAGATAAATTGTTTGTCATAACAGAAACAAATTGATAGAAATGAAATACCAGGAACTTACTTTAATACTCTTGAAAGATAGCAACCATTTTTTAAAACCAAGATTTCACTACTAAAGATAAAAGATATTTTCTACATACTATACTTGACAATATTCTGCCATCCATGAATCTGTGATTGATTTGTTTTTATGGCTTATCAACCCTTTCCTGCAAAGGTTTAAGGAAATGCCAGGAAATATTTTTAGATTTTAAGAATTTTTGGAGATAATAATGATTTACAGGTCCTACTAATTAACCCATAGCTGGGAGAGAAGAGGTGGATTCATACTTTACCCAAGGGTCTTTGCATGTAAGTAAATATAATGAACCCAACTAAAATTGGGACTCAGCTTGTCGATTTCCATTTGCAAACCGTTATACGTTGTACCACCTGCACATCCAAGATTACAGCACTTGGTATTCCCAAGCAGTCACCTATCTTGGTTATAAACAGGCTCAACATTGCTTAACTTCGGTGATCATACAAAAACCAGTATTTCAACATGAAATGGTCGTAAGCCCCATGAATCTGTGAACCTAATTTCTATAAATCTTTTTCTTTCTTTTATTCATATTAAAAATATTTCTATTTTATAATTGATACATGTAAAATATACAAGTAAACTTTCTTGAATCCTCAAATTCAGCTATTTGTCTTTGGATTGTATGTATCATAAGCAGGTAATACAAATGTAGTTAGCCTCTTGTTTAAATCATGTCCACATTGAGATAATAAATCAAATTAGACTTTTTTTACATATATAAAATTTAGGTGTGAACCAATTTTAGCCAGCTTTGAGATGGCTTCACTTTGAAGACCTGTTATATTGATTGTAAAATTAATTAGACTATCTCTTTATCAAATAAGATAAAGTGGTTAAACTTTATTTAAAACAATTTATTCTTCATTTTATATGTTATTTTGCTATATTTAACTTTACTATTTTCTTTTAACTGGGATCAGTATCATACTTTAATTAGCTAGACATCAAATGACTTAAATGAAAATGATAACCAATCTGTATCTTGGCTTTCCTATTTAATGCAGCAGATATCTAAATCTACTGTATTATTGTTGACAGGTTCCTAAGTATCACAAATTTTCTCCAAAAGTTTTGGAGTAATTTTTATGAAATACAATCTACAACCCTTTTCAAGGCAATCATAACAAGAAAGCAACACATTTAGTAGAAAATTATTCATTTACTTAGTACTGAAGCAAGAAGAAAACACTAATGCAAGGAAGAGTAATCATTTCAAACAATTCAATGTGATGTTTTTACTTGGCCTTGTCCTTCATACCTTTATTGTACCCTGTCACAACTCCAATTCTTTAACTCAAATGGAAGTGTTCGCTTCAATATCCACAGCTCATATAACAAAAAAGCCCTTGATTTCATCTGGCTCTGTGCACACACTTCTGAAATACCATCCAAAAATACCAGGATTATAAACCATCTTTTCTGACCAATCAGAAAAGGCCCACATGGTTTTCACAGTAGCTGTTTCTGAGTCACTGACTCAAAAGTCAGCGCTGATTTCACCCACAAGGCAGATCCAACCCAACTGGCATTAGCAATGGACCCCAGAGCAGATAAATATAACCAGGCCAGCAGTAGAGACACCAAGGCTCTTCCATCAACAGCAATACCTTTGGCCGGCAATGCAACTAGCAGCTACAACAGAAACTAAATCTCAACTACTACAACATGATAATTTATGGAATATTTCTCCCATGAGCTTATCTCACTCAACTACATATGCATGTTGATTTACTTACATGTGTCTATCTTGACTACTACTTTGTGTTATACTCTGAACAAACCCTCAGTCACTCACAACTAATATATACAATACCTTGGGACAAACAAACGATCAAACCTTGTAAATCACAATAAATAAAAACCCTTTTACTTATCCCCATTTGTTGTTTTCTTACTTGCCTTTTTTTCTTATTAACAGTTTAATACATATTGAATTGTTAGTCTAAGAGACAATAGCAAAAGTATATTCTCAACATTTGTTATTCTTGGTAATCGACATTTCATCTGTTCTATGTAGTGCTTGTAAATTAAAATCAAAGAAGCTTTTTATTGCATTTGGGTGAGGAAATCTGACTTAATATATACATGACTTTTAATTGAGTTGATTGGTAACCATAAACCCACATTAAAGAAATGTATTTTTCAATATATTTTAGGTAAAACAAAATTTTTTAAATTCAATTAAGTAATAATTAAATTAACTGATTTTTATTAACTACCATGTTTCTATAAAAATTATTTTATTTTTAGAAAATTTTTAATTATAAATTTTTAATTTTTCTGTTGTCAAACATCAATCAAAGTTATCTTTTGGAGACAAAGACTGATAATTTAGTCTAACATCTGCTCTTGAAATTAAAAGCATAATTAAAACCTAAAAGAATATATTTAAATTATAGCATATGTTATAAAACTTTTATAAAAAAGTTTGATTATTGTTATAATTTTTAATGCTTTTGGTACTTATCTATTCGAGATAAGCAACATATAAATTATATCATTTTATACAGACATATTTTGCCTTATGTAAGCAATATATGAGAGAAACCAAAACATAATTATAACATGTCTTGCTCAGTTACAAAGCAAAAGACACTGGCTTTATAAATATATTATTATACTAATTTGTATCTCTTTCAATCTTTCTCTGACCTAAAAAGGCTTAATTTAAAAGATAATATTATAAAGTTAATTTTCTGTCAGCATGTTCTCCTATTAAAAATAAAATTATTAAATTTCCCATAGTAATTTATTGAGACACTTTATTAAAATATACCAATTTCTTTTTTGTAACTTAAAACAACTTTAGATGGTTTAAAATTTTGAACTTAATGTGAAAATCAGTAAATTTTTTAATGAATTGATGAAAATAATCACTTCCATTTTGTTTATAACCAAAGTAAAGGAGATTTTTCACTGTACTATAAAATTAGTGTCTTCTATTTTAGCTTTATTTTCCATGCTAAAAACTGATATAACAGGAAAAAAACTTGCTTACAAATTAATAGTCACAAAACTATATTAATCTACGCAATGATTTAGCTAATAATACTTCTATGTTGTGAAAATATCCTCCATGTAACCCTTCAGAATTCTATAAAGAGATAATTAATTTGAAATTTTATTAAAGAGTTGAATTTTTATTGAAAAAAAGCAGACTGCTTTAATTTGTACAGTGAATAGCTAGAATTTATCTGAGCAATATATACTAAATTTATTCTCAATGTTGAAAAAATAATGGCAATGTCAGTGATTATCTGAACTACAAAATTCAAATTTATACTTTCAGGTGAAAATAATCATGCAAAAATTAATCCAAACAAGGACTAATCACTGGAGATTATAGGAAGACCAAAGCTAATTGGAATATTTTTCAATTAGCTATAAATTCCAATAAAATATGGCTAAAAATTACTATGGAAAAGAAACTTCCTTTGTATAGGTCATTTCAATCTGAAAGATGAATTATTATATTATCATTTAGGCTTTAAGAAAAAATACCAACTTACACCACCAGTGGAGCAGGTAATACAATCTGATAGGGCAAGTTAGTTTTCTTACTGGTAGGTAATATGTGATGAATATATTGTTATCATTGAGAATATAAAACTTAAAACCAGAATGTAGTATTAACTAATAGAAAATGTATTTGAATAAAAAGTGAGATTTTAGGAATATAATGATAATAATCTTGCTGGAAAAGTGAAAAGATATATGAGCAGAATTAAATGATGCACTGTAATAAGATAAAAAAAAAAAAAACAATAAAAAAAAAGAATGATAACACTAATGTATTGATACCTCACTTCCACTGAAATGGAAATTGATATCATCAGTAGAAAATCTTAGTCAACAGAGAGCAAATTGTTAATTCGATTTCTTATGCTAGACAGTAGTTAAATTCAGAATCATCAAATATAGTTTTGACAAAGTAATCTATGATGTTTTCTGAAATGCTCACATTTGACAAGATGGGCACTTTACAAAATTCTCACTAGCCAGATTGGTTGAGTTGAAAATTGTAGCTTGAGTGAAATTATGGACTCGGGCACATGCATGGATAAATTTGGATGATGTTTGATGAAATAAGCAAACATGAACATGCGTTTTGTTCCCATGACTGAATGGTTGCAATCAAAAACTCTTTTGCACATTGAAGAGTAAGTAGCCTTATTTCTTTTCATGATGAGCCAAAATATATTTTTGATGCTGTAAGCATGTACTTCTCTAATTCCTTCTTTTGTTTATTAGCAAAAACATGCTTTGATGTAGTCAACAGTCATTTCCTACTCATTTCTTTTTTAAGCATATCTCCTAAGCATGCTGAAGATTATGTTAGCTTCAATTACTACTGATTTGGGTCTTTTGTTTCATCCAATATTATATCATCAGGCTTATGCAGATCATAGGTTTTCAATTTATACCATGAACCATGATTGATACATCTAAGTAAAGAATATATAAAGTGCCAGACATGGCTCACTTGCCTACTGATACAAATTCTTAGACCTGAAATTATTAAATATGTGTATTATTTACATTGAAATGATGGCAAACTATCTCTATGATAATTCTAAGGAACATTTCTATGTTTTCTATGGAAATAAAGTAATTCAACTATAGTTTTAAATATAGGTAATTTCCCTAAAAGTGGTAGCTCATTGGATACCAGTTGCATTTTAGCACTAATTTTGTGACCTACAAAGTCATTTTCTAAATGTAAATGCTGTTAACCTGAATGGAAAGAAGTTTGCTTACAATTTATTTACTATGTGTACCAATTATTGGAATAATATTTAAGTTATAACTATATGAAAGCCAAAAATTTCTTTTTCTATGAAAACCTTACACTTCTTGTAACTTTTTGTCATAAATGTGCAAATTCTGATACTATGTAAAAATCAATAATGTTGTTAATCAACATCAATAAATATATGACTTTTATATCAATAGAAAGAACTTTCAAAATAAAAAATCTGCCATATTCTAGTCAATGGTATAATAATAAAATCCACTAATTCACCACTGGTTCTTTTTCAAAAGAGGGACAGTTTCTGTCTGAATTTTTGGGATGAGGAGTTATCATTATCTACACTATTTACATTTGGACTATTATCTTCATCTTTGTTGTTGTTATCAGTGTTGTGCCCTCTGGCCCCAACCAGGAGTATATCAATCTTGCTAACCTACAGGGAATTCTGAACTGAACCCTTTACTTAAACTATGGGAGTAGACTGACTCATGTCTGGGGATATCTCATTTAGTTCTTATTTTTAGTACTGTTAATTTATTACTCACCCATTTTCCACTGATTCCAAGTACACACTACCCAGGAATTGGAGTCAAAATTACTATGTCACCAAATTCACAAACCAACACTTTAATCTAATAGACTATTGTCCTATAGGACAATTCTTTATGGTGAACTTGGAGCCTTAACTTAACCTCCAAGTTCTCCACAGTATTTGAAGAAAAAGTTCTGACAGAAGTAGCTTGAAATGTAGTATAAATATACTGTTTATTGAAACATCTCAAATATAATCTGCACTATTAAGAATGGTATATGACAGCATATACTAGGAATACTTTTGCCAAAGTGAATAAGTTACTTACCAATGTGAAAACACTTTTTTCATGCAAATCCTCTCATGCTTACAGCATATGACTCAAACTTAAAAGAAAAATGGTGGCAACTATTCTGGTTAAATAATTATAGCTAATAATTATGCCATCAAGTGGTTGAAAAAATTAAAGCAGGTTGTCCAACATGCCCCATGTAGTAACCAGCCTTGGTTTCCTTTACTCCATAAATCTGTAAACCTTCATGTAACCACTTCATACAAATCTAAAAAAATAATATAATTTAAATACTTATTCCCACCTGTAATATGACTTAGAAAAAAAAAAAGATGGTAAAGAATAATTGGTCTATATTAGATTCATACAATATTATATTAAGACAATTTTATTGACAGTGTTATTTTTTAAAAATATTTTATCACTATCAAATGACTAAATTAAAATAATGGTGGAAAATATAATAAAATATCACAGAGTTTATTTCACAGTAATTTGAAAACATTATTCAGTCATCACTTTAAATATAAAAGAAGGGTTATATAATTTTGATTATTTTATCAAAACTATTTTAAAATGCCTCCTTTTAATGATACCAAAAGACATTTATAATTATTTACTACTTGTATCTTGAAACTTTGATAATGTCTTTTTTGGTTCATAAGGATACTATAACTATATGATATTAAATATTAAAATAATCTTTTGCAATATGATATTATTTGAATATTGATAAAGTAGTCAAATAAGGTTAATAGGTGGTAACTCAAAAGATTATAATTTTTCATTTTTTTTATTAATATTGACAACAGTAATCCAAACACAAGATATTTTAAATTTCTTTATTTTGTTAGTAATTTAAATTGATTTCCAAATTGTTGTCAAACCAATTCAGAGAGTTTCCATTTATTAGTATCACAGGTATGTATGATAAAACTTATTAGTAAACACAAAGGTATTTTTTATTCATTTCACCGGATTAAAAGTTTTTTTTTTTTTAATTGTACGTTAGCAATGTTTTCAAATTCAAAGCATTAACTTTTATTTAGATTACAAAGAAACAACCAGTAAGTCATTTTGCATGATGTTTGTTTTTCATGAACAATTACAAGAATAACAAGAAACAGTAATTCAGGACAGCAGCACAAGTAGAAATAAACAAATTTCTCCTTCTTGCAAACAAAGCCAAAAATGTCTTGGAAAAATGTCTTGGAAAAATGTCTTGGAAAAATGGCCTGGAAGCAACTAAAAGTTTTAAAAGTTCATATTTTTGGATTGTGTATATGTAGGTAAGTATTTGTACTTTCCCTACAAAGCATCTACATTACTCAATCACTTCAATGAAAAAGCAACTAATATACACAAAACAGTGAGGAGAAATGACTATACAAAAATTAGAACTACTAAAAACCAAAACAAATTGAAGATATAAATTAATAAGTATTTTTTAAATGGTAAAGTCCACACAATTTTCATTCTTACTCTAGCAAATAGAGAGAGCAAAATTCATTCACAGTGGGATAGAAGCCACTCAAAAGATCATAATAGAAGAAAAAATAAAGAAAAATAAAATAAATTTAGAAGCAGAAGAGGTACAAAAAAAAAAAAAAAAAAAAAAAAAACATACCCCAGAATTGGGATAAATATTAAATAATTCTACAATGAAAAGTTTTCTATTTGGGTAAGTTTATGGCAGAGAACAGCAAAGCCAAAGTATCATAACTCAGGGTTCATGCTGGCCTACCCTGTTTATGTCCTTGTTATGAGACTTTGAAGATTTAGTGTGGTGAGCCTGTCCATGTCCGTGATGTCTGCCATGGCCATATTTGTTCTGTAGCCTCAGAACTTTGATTTCCTTGCGAGCTTTGCGTCCTCGAATCATAGCTTGAATTTTGGTAGCAGCTTCATGCACTCGAGGATCCTCAGGATCAACAGAGGGAAGGGCTTTCTCAGCCTTGGCCTTAACTTTCATTACTTTCATTTGCTGACGAGCACGGAACCCACGGAACTGAGCCTGGATCTTTGTGGCTGCCCTGTGTATATCAGTGCCACGGCTTTTTTTATTGTTCTCGTCTAGAGGATTCAGTGGCTGGTGAGTGCTGAGATTAGGCATATGAATGTGATGGATATGTTGTTGGTTACGGTGCATCTGTTCATGTTGTTGGTGCAATGTCTGTGGATGACTTGCTTGATCATCCCCTTCCTGATAATAAGGACAAACAAGTTCTAAATCCTTATAAAAATAACTCAAAACATACTTGAACAAGAATAGATATATATCACTTTGTATTTATCTTTACTTGCAGTTAGTTTACTTAAGAGCTTTTACTTTTAAATAGATGATCTGTCATTTAAATAAATTGGATTAAGTATTTGTATAAAAATAATAATCAGTATTTAGTTGAGATATCAACCATTACCATAATATATAATATGCAAGCAATGTATATGAAACCTTTTCTCTTTTAAATTTTCTTTTCAAATTGTAAAATAAAGTTAAATCATGAATCTTTACAAAATTTTATATTTGTATCAAAATATGTAAAAAATATATGACCAATTGTTTTGTCATGCATTAACTTTTCATTACTTCAATAATTGATAAAAATAAAGTTTAGCCAGAAAGTTACTTTGTATATTAATTTCAAACTTAGACAATCAAAGTTATGAAATAACAGGCCATGCTGAATCTACAAACTAGCTAAGCACATGATTTAACTAGGCTGAATTAAGATCTATGTAGAAAAAGAAAAATAACTGTAGAAATGAGATGTAGTAAAATGTCCAGAATAATGAAAGTTAGAGAAATAGAAAAGAAAAGAAAAAGAAGGAAGAGAAAAAGAAAAGTATGGAAAATAGTTACTGACAGAAAGAAATGAAAAATGTGATTTATTAATACCGATTAATAAGCTTTCATATTTTCTCTGGAAAAATCTTGAAAGATATAATTACATGAAATTAATTATGAATAAGTTAATGATTATTTTAATTTTACTAATTTAATCATGTATTTTTTATAAAAATTCCCTTTTTATATTCACAAATTTTCTTCCTTGTTCATTTGAAAATAATTGTCCCATGTCAACTGAAAACTGACTTATTTGTAGTCATCTGACTTTATGCAAAATAGAGTAAGTCCATTTTGCATGTCTCACTACACCTCCCGAAAATGAAAAGGTTTTACACCCTTTGTTGATCTTTGACTTCTAACTATAGTATGAGATCTCTCTCTTTTTTTGAGGTGTATACCTGGTTCATTTTATTGGGGATCTAGGTCCGAATTCATCTTCATTTGGATCTTCTGACTGTGTCAGATTTGTGTGGACTATCTTCCATAGTTTCTTTCCTACAGTGTTCACTTTCACCATCAGAAGCACTCATCCTTTCCTTCCTTTCACGTTCCTCCTGAATTTTACTTCTTCCATCTGAACTCCTTTGTTGTCAATTCTAAGTATTATTTGATCAGAGTGAGCCAGTAAATTCTGTCCATTTGTTGTTATTACAGCTGAATTATTTACCTTTTGTTCAATCAAATTCACTTATTCAGGTCTTGATTCTCTTTTTTGTCTAACATTTTTTCATTTGTCAAATAGGATATTGTTATAAGAGATCTAGTTTGTCTTCCCATCAATGCAGAGGGACTTTGCACTCTACTTGCATGTGGAATGGTTCTATAACTCAGTAATATTCTTGGTAGGTACCTATTTATAGTGTCTCTGGATGGGGAAAATGCCTTCAACCCCATTTTCACTGTCTACACCATTCTTTTTACAATTTTAATAAATTGTGGGTGGTATGGGGGTGTTTTACAAGGGAGGCATACAATTTGTTTTAATCCCAAACACAAAGTTTCATTACAAAATTCTGGTGCATCGTCAAAAATTAATGTTTTGGGCTGCCCAGTTCTGGAAAATATTACTCATAATATTTGTTTTAACATGAGTTGACTAAAATTAAAAATAGTCTTATGCCTTTAGCATGCACATGATCCATATATGAATTGTGGGCCAATTCTTTATGCCATGAGTGTATTTTTGTTTGCCTAAGGTTTTTTATTTCTATACATTTGGAGCATTTTTGTACATCATATGAATAACCAAACCACCACACTTCTAACTTTAATTGTCTCTGTGTTACTCTTATTCCACAATGAACATCATCATGTACACATTCTATTATGTCTTTTCTTAATCTTTCTGGTGGTATTAAAACATCTCCAGTGCATATAAGACCCTTCTCTATAGTTAACTTGTATCATATCTCTTTATAAGGTCTATCTGCCATAGAACAGTCAGTCCATTTGTTTCATTTTATTCTACATACAATTTTGCTTAATACTGGACCCTGCAAGGTTTCAAATGCAAAATGATTTAGGGGTAATGCATCAGTTTCAATTCAATGCAATATTTTATCTTCTGAATTGTCTGATCTTTCTAACTGTTCGTTGTTAAATTTTAGTCTTGATAAAGCATCAACATGTAGAATAGTGTTTCTTTTTACATATTCAGTGTCCAAGTCAAAAGCTATGAGCTTTATGGCCCATCTTAAAATTCTAGTTGTGACTTTAGATAACTCTTTCTAGGACTAAAAATAAACTCTAAAGGTTTATGGTCAGATTTTGACAAACTTCCTGCCTAATAAAAACTGGCAAGCTCTATCTGTACTCAATATGATAGTTAATGCTTCTTTTCCAATGTTTGAATAGTTTCAGATGATATTAAACTTCTAGAGAGGTACATTATAGTGTGAGTTTCTTCAGATACATTTGCTGATATGGTATGCTCACTTGTGTCTATAAATTAAAGTCACTTCCTTTTTAGGGTCAAAAATTTTTACAATGGGTTTTTTTAATAAGTGCTTTCTTCAAAATTTTCAAGTGTTATATTCTGCCATTGAGCCCATTTAAATGTGTTATTCTTTTTACATAACTCCACAAAGGGTTCTATTAGTTCAGTATATTTTGGCAAATATCTGCTAGAAAAGTTGGTTAACCCTAAAAAAGATTCCAATTCTTTTTTTATTTGTGGGTGTAGATACCTCCAATATTTTCTTTATTAAATTTGTGCCTGGTGAAATTCTGTCTTTAGAAATCTGGTATCCCATTATATGTTTTTGTGTCACAATTTAATACACATTTATCCTTGTTTATGGTTATTCCAGTATTTTTGTAATCTGTTTTTTGTTTTAACACTTCTTTACTAGAAGCACTGATGCATATATTATCTTGATAAATAATCATATTCTTAACAACACCAGTTAGTACATTTCAATTGCCTTCTGAAAAATAACACTTACTGTTTTTATACCATAAGGCATACAATCCTATTTGAGTAAACCTAAACCAGAGTTACATTTTTTATAAATTTGTATCCAATTATAGGCAGATTTGAGGTGAAATTTTAGTGAAGTATTTAATTCCCAACAATGTGTGAATAGCAGTTTCAATGTTAAGAATAAGGAATGAATTGGAGCATATTTTGTGGTTTACTTATTTTTTAATCCCCATATATCCTTATATCTCCATCTGGTTTTTGTAAAACAACAATAGATTTATTTTTAGTTTCACAAGTACTAAAGCTAGAATGTGAGACAGTCTACAAGATTTAAAGTAAGAGGGGTGACTATTTTCCTTTAATTGTATATTCACATTTTACCCTTTTAACATACTTGTGTCAGTTCTTTCCAAGTTCACAATGTTGATTCATTTTGCTGTTTCAACTTTTAACACATCTATTTTCATGAGTTCTCGAGTTTTTTTCACATTTCCTAACTGAACAGGAATAATTTTGAAGTGGTTATTAGTTTCAAAAGTTCTCTCAAAGCAACCTAATGTTTTGATGAAAGAGCCATTGAACTGTCTTAGTTGTAGATAAACTTTCTTTAATTTGGGTTTGCCCATTCATTCCTAGAAATTTATTTCTCCCAGTATCTACTTATATAGGAAAAGTTATATCATTTAATTTAATGTTTTCTCTGTCAGTTTTCTTTTAGGTCTTTGTATACATCTGTATTTTCCTGAGAATGAGTTTAAATTTTCCAACTTTTATATTTGCAAAATGAGATCTTCCTTCTCACAATTCAAGTTGGACAATTTTTCTTGTTGTTTTCATGCTCTTTATTGTAGTACTTACATCATATAGTTTGATATGCTGTATGCTTCAGCATTGCTTTTATTATTATTTATCAATTAATTCTAATTATTGCAGAAACTCTAAATATACATCTCAAGATATTTTACTCAATTGTAATTGTTCTGAAATTTTGTATTTATACAAAGCATCAAACGTACCTTCTATTAATCTCAATTATATTAACTTGTCTTCTGTGGGCATTTCTTCCATGGCAAGAATTTTCAAACCCACAAAATCTGGAAGTCTATCATAACTTATGTATATACTGTATTATTGTTTCCTTCAGCTTTTTTTTATAATGTCCAGAATTTCAGAAAATATTAAATGCTCTAATTCTTTGGGATACACCATGACAGATATCTTTCTAATGGCATCACAGCCTGCTGAGGTTAAAAGGATATTTGTAATCTCATTTTTCCCCTCCTGCAACTTTGTTGTCTTTTAAATTCTTGGCACTCACTGGGTCTTAAAACAACAAATCCATGCTTACACAAAATCCAGTTCATTCAATGGTGTTAGATATCCTGCGAGGGATGTCATGTTGTTGTGTTATCTTCCAGTCTGTAATTGTCTTTGTGTCAACTGACAAATGACTTATTTGTGGTTGATTAACTTTATGCAAAATAGACACCCTATTTTGCATATCTCACTACAGAAAACAATTCATTTCAAATAAGTAGCAGAACTAACATTAAATTAATTCTGTATGTAATTTTGTTAAGTTTGAAATAAGTACTAAACAAAAGTATAATGAAAAAAAGCAATTGACAGTAAATGTATTTAGTATCTAATAAGAATATTAATAAATTAATTTCTATAAACATAAAATATAATTGTATTTCTATATTAAATTGATGATTATAATCATGGAAACATTAGAGATAAACAAGGGACAACTCAAATAGCAACAAAAATACAAAACTACAGTTCTTGAAAAATACTTTAAACTTATTTAAATGAATGACAAATACAATAGTTACTGTTATATTCTTTTATGTCATAAGTGTATTTGAAATGAAAGAACTGACTTTTGTTGTAAGTTTGTAATTGTAAGTCTTGATAAATTACAACTTTCTTGTGAGTAATATATTTACTGACAGTGCAAAAAGTATTTTTATTCTATTTTATTTTGATACATCATAAAACTGAATAAAAATGAAAATGAAGAACCTGGATTATTAAAATGAGAATTATTTTAAAGTCATTTATTCACTTATATGTATTCTCTCAGTTAAAAAGGTGGAAAACTGATGCTGAACCATAAATTTAAAAATGTATAATAGTTGCTCAATAATAATATATAGAAAAGATTGTAACATATTTTAATGTTTTACATTATGATTATGACCTTGTGGAATGTACAATTTTATTTGAAGGGTGACAATGTCATAGAAACTTATGTTAAATGGTTTAATGATTGAATAATGAAATGAATTTTATACGATTAGAACATTTTGTGAAAAAAAATTGGAATTTGCATCAAATTAATAGTTGATATATGAAGATTTAGCAGTAGAAAACAATAACATTTATTATTTGAAATAAATATCTTGAAAACAAATAATATAAATTCACTACAAATATGATGTAATTTGGGATTTATCATTTTTAAAAATAAAAATCTTAATAGCAATGGTATGAATGCATGGATTCCTAAACTAGTGCTAGGAATACAGCTATATAAATTTTAAAACTAAATGTTATGTAGCTGTAATTTAAGATCCAAAGAAGATAATTGTATACAGAGGAATGACTAAAGCAAGTAATCATACATTAGCTTTGTTAGCTAAGACAAATATATAATTTAAAAGTATATAAAAATAAATAATTTATGGACAATTTACTCAATAATTAAAGAAGGACTGGGTAATTCATTATAATAAAGTGTCACAACACACCAATTTGGAAAACCCTGACCTAATCTATTCATGAATATTAACCAAATTAATTTGCTGGTATTAGCAAATATTTAAGTTTTTTACTCTATCAGGCATCAAATTTAGCAAATTTGCTATCATCTCTTTTGCGATATCTGACCAAGTTGCATTCCAAATATTAATCTTAGGTTTTCTGGATATCCTTCTGATTTCACAATACAAAGTGATTCAGCAGGATTAATTCCATGAAACTTATTTAATACCTTTCTAGAGCCTTTTTCTGTATGGCATGAAAGAGGTGCTGCTTTTGTTCAAATAATTATCAGGGGATGAATATTGGAAAAAATGTGTTGGATAATTAAAGGCAGAGTACTTTGCTAAAAAGGGAGACATGTTGGGTACTCTATCATGATATTACCTCCTACCATTTCTTATCCAGAGTAGGGTAAAGTGTATGAATTGGAGGCATATAGTCAAATAGTGGATTAGCCTTGAGCTTTCTCTTGCTTTTGTACAAAGTCATATTTGAAGAAGTGCCTCATTGTGGAAGCAGAGGTTGAAACTGATTGCACGCAAGAATAAAAAAAGAATACACAAGTCAATCATGAGCAACACATACTGAACTGGAGTTACAGTTCAAGAAATCAGTCAGGATTATACTGATATAATACAGGTATGAAGAAAAACAGAAGATGCAACATAGTTGATGAAAATTTGAAATTACTCCCCTCCCCCCAGATTACTTGAAAATGTAACATTAGAGGAAGGTCCAAGTGTACAAAATAAGAGAACTCATAAATAGTCCTACAGTAACAAAGCTGTTTAAATTAATGTTTAATCATACACATTGGACACTATTAAAAGTAAGTACAAATTCACATTCATTTACTTTCCTATAAAAGGTTGGAACTTCCAGTGCTTCAAATTGCTTCTCTAACTAAAAATCTACGTTTTTTTATAGTAAGTGGAAAATGATTCAAATAGAATTCATGACTATCTAATCTCCAGATATATATTTGTCCATTGTTTGAAGAGTGATCAAATGAAGACTAATCTGAAATTATGACTATGCTAAAATTTCAAGGGCTAATTCATCATTTCAATTACCCATTGGTTTCTCTCCTAATGTTCACTGGTTGAGTGACTTTCTTCTGAATATTCTTTAATAATAACTCATACAATTAAATACTCTACTACTGTTCTTAAGTTAATTTGGACATGCTCTGCAATATTTGCCACCTTGCAACAGAGATTTTTCAATTTCTCCTTTCCTACTACATAGACACTTTTTACTAGTCCAAAATGAGATATTGCATTTTCATTTTCTCCATTAGTTAATTATATGATCAAGTAGTTCACAGTTGAAAACTGAATTCCAATTTCAATGTTATTTTGATGCTGGCTCATTCAACTTGTGGATTGATTAATAATATTATCCTTTTTTCAAAGTGTGGCTTAACAGTGATCCTGGATTATGAGATATAGTGAAGTAGTTAGCAGTTTTCTTGCATTTTTATTGTAAATTGAGAAACTTTCAACTATTTATTAAATGTCAAATCTGAAATGGTATTTATTTACTTATTTTATATCTACTATTCTTTTAATGCAATCTTTGGAAAATGAGAAAGCAAAAAAATGTAAGGTTTATAGTACAGAAATTATTTGAAAAAAGCTTGGAATGGTTATATTACATTAGTATGAAGATTTTGTCTACCATTTCTCAAGGTTAAATAACCTTATAATTTTTGGTGTATATATCCTTTCTTTAATGAAATCAGGTCTTTTTAATCTTAAGAAAAACTTTTAAAAATAATGAAAAATCACATTTCATATATCTTCATGAGCACTACTGTTCTTGAATGAGTATACAGTCTTGGGATGATTGTAGAGAAGTTTCATAATAGGTATAGATAAGAAAAAAACTGACTATATTTTAATATCATTTTGCAAAAAGGTAAAATAATAAGTTATATCTAATTTACCTCCACTAAAATAGGAAAATGTCAATGTTTAATGCATACAATATATAACTATATATATACTCATTTTATGCTGAGCAAGTATAATATTTATAAAAGGATAATGAAATTGAAATGCAATATCAATTACAATTGCTTCTTATGAAGATTGAATGAACAATATTAACTATATTTAAATAGTTTACTGAATGTCAACTCCTCTAGTAAGCTATACCGGACAGGGCTTATCTAAATTGATTATGTGTCCTTTTAGCCTTACATTTCAGGGTCATTTAAGTAATATTACAGAGAATATTCTGGAATTTATTTCAAAATATTCCCAAATGGGTAATATGGTTCTTTTAAGCTGTAGTTATATTATATTAGGTTGGTGCAAAAATAATGACGTAATAATGTTGTTTTTTGACATATTTTTTAACGTCAAAAAACAACATTATTACGTCATTATTTTTGCACCAACCTAATATAATATGAAAAATTATATAAGGATTTAAAATGACTCACAATGCATGTTCTATAGATAGAGGACATATTGTAAGGAATATACCTCTTTTATTTTATTACTTTTATTTGAAAAAAATGACCTATTGAAGTAACAATTTAATTATTGCCAAAACTAATAAAGATACATCAATAAGATAAAATTTTAAATATCTAAGGTATATACTTGTATATGTGGTTGTTGTTACCGAAGAGTTATATCATATTGTTAATTCTTCAATGTCTAAGAATATATAAGCAACAGAGGACATAATCTGATTCAAGAAGTTACATATAATAAGCATATTCTCTACTTGATATTTGATAGATGCAATCAATTCTCCATAGCATACAAACTGGTCAGGATTGTGGATAAGCCTACTTTTGTTCTGATATAGCTGGGTATTATGCAAACTTCCTAAAACTCTTTCTCACTTCCTCTCATGACAAATGTTCTGTTCAAGTGTTATTGCCCATGGGCACCTGAAACCATTCACTGGTCAGTCAAAGTTGATGTCAGACTTTCTTTAATATTTCAATTCATAGGACAATCTGCCAATACACAATACATTGCTGAAGCACTCCTCTCAGCATTTTTCAGAATGAACCCTTTCAGGCATGGAAAGTTTCATTCTCCACAAAAAGTACCAAAAAAAGCTGTATAACCAGCCCTAGTTAGATTACTAAATATTACTGTCATCTCTATTAGAATGAGTGGTACAACAGAACGCTTACTGCTTTCAGTACTGTTCACAATCAGTGCAAGAGAGTCTTATAAAATTTTAAAAGCAGCTATATACAAGCAGTTCAAGCCAAAATTGAAGACATTGGATCCTATGAATTTCAAAATTTCAAATGAGATTCTCAACAGTCAAATCCATCATAAATAGTCCCACTGTTATCTCATCTGCATCAGGTAAGGCAAAAATCTTTGCAATGGTTTTTACCTCTAACTCTATGTTAGACAAGGGTCATCCTCACCCTAACTTATCCCCTCTCACAGAACGCAAACTTTAACATATTTCGGGAAGTTTCCAAACATAAAATGCCTTGACTGTACAAAGGCTACTGGTTTAGGTAAAATTTCTCTAGTTGCTCTTAAGAACATTAGCCCAGAGCTATCCCCAATCTTGGCAGAGTTGTTTGACTGCTGCCTGAAAGAGAAATGTGTCAGCTTCATGCCCAATTTACAAGACTGCTGTTGAATACTCATCCCCCATTGTAACATCTAGATGACCAGAACCTGGCAGCTGATTTCTCATCTGAACTTGCTTGCACAGCTCAATGGGGGAAGATTGGCTTGTAAAATTCAATACCATTAGCCTCTCGCTGTTCTACTGCTATTTTGATCCCTTACCACTGAGAGATTTTCACGAACATAGACATCAAGGTCATGCATGTGGACACTAGGATCCTTTTGATAGAGAGGAAGATAGCCATGAATAGAGTATTCAGTAGTAGAGATTGAGAGAGAGTGAGTTTCTGTGAAACTGATCTAAACTCTTGAATCTCTACAAGTGAATTATAAACCTGAGTTATGAGGAAGATGGAATTTGTCAGCAGTGATTGTGAGTGACTTGCAAATACAACTATTGAACATTATGACAATTTGCTTCTTTTTTTCTTTAGGTTCTTAATATTTTATTTATTTATCTTATTTTTTTTTTAAATGACTAAGTATTACTGGAAAATTTCTCAACTTTCCTTTTATCTTTCTTATAAAATGTAGAAGACAGTACTTTTAATAAAATTATTATAACAACCTAAGTCAAGTTTCATTCTATCAGATAATTTTATTTGAAGTTTGATCTTCGCAACTATTTAATATTTTTTCTTAAAAATGGATGATGACGATGATTATGGAAGAGTAGTACTATTTTATTATGAATGGGATCATGATTTTAAAATTTATAGTTTCACTGGTATTCTAATAGATTTTGTCTACATGAATGAACATCTTATCTCTATAATTGTTATTGTGTTAGAATTAGTGATTTATAAATATTGCATGTAGCCAAGAATTATATTTCTGAAGTAATTTGTAATCTTTTGCTTCTTTGCATAATGGCACTTTATGAATCAAATTATGTAGTCTGAAAAATTATTCACACTTTAGAGTTTAAAACAAAATATTTTCCCCTGTCTTTTCAATTCTTACTTGATAATACATCTTACCTCTTTTATGTGATGTAAAGCATTTTACTACAAAAGCATTTTTAATTATTGTTAGGAAAATTGTTAATGGACAAGATTTTCAGAAAACTTGGATGAAGCAAATAAGCAGGTGATGATCTGTTTTTAAAACTAATCAGCAGCAAATTCTAAATGACATGAAAGAAATACAACACCATGCCAAATCTAAGATGCTAAAAGCATGATATAATAACAATGTTAATATATACAGTGAATGCATATGGAGATACCAGCAAGCAGGAAAAGGCATATATGTATTGAGTGGTAACTGTTAATTAAAAGAAGCATAACTGTAAGATTTTTCAATAATAATTTTTTCAGCTTGAACAAACATTTTTTTTTTTGTGAAAATATACCAAAAAGCATACTGGGAAGAGCCAGATCCAGAAGATAGAAATTTTAAAATGGATGATGGAATGTGTGGTAATCCCAATCGAAAGATATATAAACAGTTGTGAAATAATTATTTTTGTAAAAAATAGACATCCTAAAGTGAACACACACTAAGTAAGCAGCTGTTTGCAGGATGTAATCTTTAGTAAGAACATATGGAGGTTAAGTGGTATATGTGCATGCATGTATGCACACACACACGCATACAAAATCATTTTAACCAAGCAAAAATGGTATTTGGTAAGGGAAAAGCCACTTAGCATGGGGCACACCAAAAAATTATTTTACCTTCATTGTCTTGAGCTTTTTACGGGTTAGATGGCCTCGAAAACCAGCCTGAATCTTAGTGGCTGCATTTGATTTCATCTAAACATCAATATATATACACTTATATATATATATTTAAAAGGTAAAATAGAAATACAATTTGAACAGAATACTGCAGATGTTAACAATGCATCAACAAAAGGTATACACAAATTTTATAAAACTTCAATGAAAAACATGTATCACTGAAAAGTCAAAATGATACAGAAAATATATTTAAAATTATGTAATTATATAATTATTTTTCTGACTCTGTAGAGTGATCCAGTATTAGGAGAAAAATCACTTGGAAAGTTTTTATTGAATATTTTATCATTTTAGGTTAATACTTACCTGATCAATCTTGTTATGTCCAATATTTAATTTTGGAGCATATTTATTTCAGAGTAATGAACATGTTTTATTTTCTTTTACAAAATTTTCCCTATAAATGAACAGAGTCTACATGAAACTCTAAATACATGAGACAGTCATTCATGATTTGACAGATTTCATTCCAAGAGTTAGAATAGTGTTACACACACACACACACACACATATATATATATATATATATATATAGATATATATAATATACATTTTTATAGAGCTAAAATCCTCATTAGCAATTGGAGCAGACTTTTTCTGCTTTATAACTTTTAAAAAAAAATTTTAATTTAAAAAACTTCTAAAAATATTTTAAACCCAGAAATGCCTAAAATTATAACACTGTTACTCTAAGAAATTCTTTATAGACTCATTCTTGCTCTAAAATATATGAAAATGCCAAAATATTTTAGGTTAGTTCAAAATCAAATTGATGTTCTGAAAAGAATACTATATAAAATGCCTATATTGAAGATAATCCACTGAGGGGCTAGTTGACACAAAGTGTATGATGATTTGAGCAAACTTCACTAAGATTATGACTAAGATGACTTTTGTTTTATAGGTTGTAAATATAAAAGATTATCTCAATTTTTTAAATGAAAAGTGAATCTTTTTAAGCTTATAGAATTAACTTAGAAATTTTTATTATTTTCTTCCATAAATTCAAGCAGATATAAAACATGTTCCTAGATGTTTTAAAAAAACATACAACTACAAAAATAGTAATAACAAATAAAACAAGAAATACATAATTTACAATAATAGTGTAAAAAATGCAAAATGAATTGTATTGGAAATATACAAGACATTTTATTTCCTATAAAAGTTACAAATTATTCATTGAAAAAGTTCAATCTGATTAAACTTAGAAATAACTCTATATTAGTTACTGATAAGATATCTAAACCTATATACATCAACAGGCCAGAAGTCATGAGATGGGTAGCCTAATATTATGTAGGACACTATCCTAGAAAAGCCAAAAGCAAATATGGCATCAATTCCACAAGAGATCAGAAAACAGGTGGAAAGATGTTGAACCATGCCTTCTTGATACCTGTCTACAGGCTACTTAATATTTCTAGGTGCAAGAACTTACATGTAAATATATCTCTCAATCATGCTCCATGAATGCTCAGTTGAGTTGATATTAGGAAAGCATGGCGGTGACACCATTCATTGGAAGTCTTCAGAATACTCCTCAAATCAATTCTGACTAACTTAGACTTGATTATATGGTGAATTGCCCTGTTGAAATAACCCATCATTCTTGGGTTACATTGAATCCATGAATGTATGCAAATAGTCACAAAGCAGTACAATATAGTGGTCACAAGGCAATGACAAATTTAGGAAGATCTTTGCAATGCCATGTGGATACATACTATGCCATTATGAAATCATCACCAGCCTGCACATTGCCTTGTTGACAATTGGGTTCCAGTCTCATGAAGTCTGTAACACATCCAAATATTCTTACCATCTTTTCATAATCTTCTTTCTTTATATTAATGTTCCATGCATGACAAAATATTTTTTCTTTTTTTATTTTTAAATATATATATATGAAAGGACATTAAAATGTACTCAGTCTGACCCCCTTCCAAAAATTTAGCCAAATAACCAAATTTCTTTTTGAAGGTCTTTTTGGTTGTAGTGCCACATTTTTAAATAAAGAACAAAATTTTACATAAATTAACAAAAGTATAACAAAAAAATGCAGATATCAATGACATAAAATTCTGTAAAAGTTAGGGATTGCTTTAACACTGTATCAATATTACAAATAGGACCCGCTTCTAAAATGCTAAAAAAATCAATATTTTTTCAATTGTAACAATTGTCGCAGCTTGAGGAAGGTCTAAAGATTGCTAATCTGCAAAATTATTCCCTGGAAAGTTTTCACTTATTTGTTACCAGTGGACCAGTTGATTTAAGTAGTACCAAAATATTCAAATCAAGTATTGAAAATCATTTGCACAAGCTCAGTTATTTTAGTTGATTTGATGTGTAACTTCAAGATAAGTTAAACAAAAAATATCTGCTAGATTAGACTTATGTGTTTCAGTTTTGAAATGGGTAATGAAAAGAGATTGCAGAGCTAATGAAATAAACCACCACTGAAGTTCAGTCTACATTCAAAGAAGATGATACTATGAGCCCCTTCTAGAGCACTAACTGATTTATTTGAACAAGTACTGCTTCCAATTAGACCAACTGAAAGCAGCAATTGATGAAAAGTGTCTACAATTGTTTAAGAGAAAGTGCATAATATTCCAACAGGAGAACATAAGTTCTTAGATTTTCTTGATTAGACAAAATTTGTTACAGCTTAGCTAGGATGGTTTCACTCATCTGTTGTCTTCACCAAAAATATTGAATTTGCATTGATTCCAGTCTTACAAAATTCTCTTAATAAAAAAATAATTCAGTTCCCTGGAAGATTGCAAAAGACACTTAGAGCAATTCTTTCATGTATTTTAGGTGAATAGAAGCATGAAATTGCTTGAAAGATGAAAGAACAAGTGAAAAATATATTGTTCAATAAATATGTGATAAATAGGAAATTTTTCATTTATTTTTCTCTTAATATATGTCTCCAAGCAATTTAGTTAAAATGAAATTAAATAATTTAGCAACAAAAATTTTAAAATAGCATACATACTTCCATAGAGTAGTGGTTTGTGAGAAGAAGCTGCTTGAGTGGAACTTACATCTCGCCAATGGGGTACAAAGGGAAATAAGGGTGTTTCGCTACAATGTGCATCTCCTATCCCTTTAGGCCCTTAGCAATATTTATCTCTTTGCCATGACTCTCACCCACTGTTCTACGATCCATTCAAACATGCTTATCAGGTAGATGGTCTGCTGCTTTTCACTGTCCCTTTGCCATATCTTCTTAGTGTCAAATTTGCCAAGCATTTTTTCCTCATTGTGTCTAAAAAACTTTTAGATGTTTTTTCTGATTTTGAGTATAAATGTCTTTTTTTTCTAATAGTTCAAATATATCTATGTACAGTACTTTATTAAATGCTTTTGTGTAATCTATAAAACATAGGTTTTATAAATTTTACATTTGTATTGCTCTCTCTCTGATATCATCCAGACAATAAACATGATTACTTTTTGTTCCAGTGTCCTTGACAAAGCTGCATTGCTCCTGTCCTATTTCTGGTCTAATTATAAGAATAAATAATACCAAGAATACCAATAATATTTCACAATATCTAAAAATAGATGGATAATAAAAATCATCAGGCAAAAAAAAATCATAGTTTAATCAATGATTCAGAAAACTTTCACAACCAGTACATAAGGACACAAGCCAATGAGAAGAAGAGTAGCACTTTTCAAAGCAAATCTATAAATTTGTATATAAACAGATGAAAAATCAACCAAAATATGATGATAAATTAATTTTGTCCATTCTCTGATAATGCAATCATCATAACATACCCAGAGATGAAATACAACACTTTGTGCATTTTCTTTAAATCATTACACAAAGCCAATATACACCCAAATCAAATATACTGATATATGGTGGGAACCAAGTTCTTTTGAAAAAATAAAATAAAAAATCCTCATATTTATGTTTTAATTTTTTTCACATATAACTCAATATTATTGGAGTGGGAGAATTTTAGTGGCTTACAAATGGAATTGATTGATTCATCCCATGAGAGGAATATTTTTAACCAAATCCACCCAACAACATACTTAATGTGTTTCTATTTACAATTTGCTTTTGAGGAGTTTTTTTTTTCTTTAAAAGAAACATAACACTTAATTTTTCCTTTTAGATTCTGTTCTGCTCTAGAAGTACCACATGCTTCACGCACTTATTTTTTTTTTTAATTTAAGCATGCCTATTTTTTCTATGTGTATTCTGATATAATAATATTTGACTCTGTGTGTAGCTGAAGTTTACAAGAATTTTGTTTATGTTTACTTGAATAAATTTTCTGTTCACATACAAATTCTCAAGTTGCTAAAACCACTTTTACTGCTCTTGTATTTTTTTTATTTTTAATTTTTGCTTTGCAGTAACTTTGTGTCTTGTTTTGCCACAGTTAAAATATCTTTGGCCCTTAAAAGGGTTAATAGTTTTTATAATGTATACCACCACATCCATAACACAAAGATTAGGTGTTCTATTATTCTCAATATTTTACTTGTAAGACTTGTTTTTATACATAGGCCTCCACTATTTGTGCAGTGTTACGTTTTAAATTTAATAATCTCTGACATTCTAATGTAACTGACTGTCAGTTTATGGCTTGGTCCCATTCAAGCTTTGGTAAAAATTCCTATTTCTATTTCTGTGTCTCTGGGTGATTCCAGACCCTGTACAAAAATAAAACACTTAAATTGGTCCTCTGTTAAGTGTCTCTTAACTAGAACCTTTCACATTCCCAGTTTACAGTGCCTGCATCAGTTAAAAAAAAATCCTCATTTACATTTTTAGTTAATTTCAAACACTGCTACCTTGTATGAAAGCAATAGGCTTTTTGTCTGAAAATCTTTTAAGAATGGATACAGTTCATTCCATTATTTAAATTTCTAGGTTTAATTGAAAAAATGTAATTACAATATTCTTCATGTTCTATAACATCCTATTTTCTTAATAAAAGTCTTACATTTTTCTCATCTGTACAGTTAACACAGTCTCTATTAAATATTTATTTGCGGTGTCAAAAGTATGCTTCAAATGTTATTCTTGTGTCAAGCTAGTAGTTGAATTCTGCAATGGAATTCACCACACAGTCTGTGGTAAAGGAAAATAGTAGTTGGCTCAGCCTTTTTATCCAACATGAAATGTAAGAGTTCTGTTTCTTGCTGAGTCACTTTTTATGAGATTCTCTATTTTTAAGTAATTTACAAAGGTTATAAATCTGTTATAATTCCATATCCTGCAAAGGTACTATTTTAATCAAAGAGAAAGCTGCATAGCTGGCTACCTGTATTACATGCCTTTATTTATGTATATACATTTTAGGAAGCAGTCAACTTATCAAATGCTGGCAATTGACAAGTTCAATTCATTACACAACAATCAGAAAAATCTTGATAATAAACCTTAAACCATACACAAAACTCAAACAAAAAATTTCATAATGTATATTATTATTTCCTATTAACAAAACATATTAACTGATTTGATTTGATATCATGTGCAATATCCTATAAATATTGAGAACAGTATCAACCAGGATAGTGCATTCAGTGTCAACTCTAGAAAACCTCATATGGCTTTATAGAAAACATTTTAAAATGATATACTAATGCAACAGCTTCTTTCAGAATTTCAAGACTGTACAAGGGGGTGCTGAAAAGTTCTAAGCTCAAATCACTTCTCAAAATCAGTATTTCAATCACCAAACATCAAAATACTAATTCTGTGATGTGATTTAGTCTTATAATTCCCTTCATATAACTTCTATACTGTCATATTTGTTATTGCTTTATTGCTGTCAGTAATATTGTGTGTACAGATTACTTCACTCTGAAATATACTCTAAGCCATTAAATAAATTAAAAAAGTTTGAGATCACAGCAAAAGTGATGATGGTAAATATTTATGCTATTCACTGAGATAATTCAATGCCTGTCAATACAAAAATGGGATATTTATCTAATTTTAAGAAGTGAATAAAAAGATGAAATTCTCTTTGGAGCAAAACATAACTAATTTATTATTTTGTTTCTTTTTATCATTTTGAAATGAAATATTGATAAATATTTATATGCTATCAGTAGGTGGAAAACATTTCTTATAGGAATGAAACTCTTCAAATATTTTCAAAAACAATAATTGAATAACACTGATGCAATCATGAGAAAATGGTGGGTTTTCAGGGTCTTTTATGCTTAGAAAGTGAAAAATGAAAGTGAAAAATATTAAATTGATATTTAACATTTTTCACTTTCATCTTTCACTAAAAACTGATTAAAAATTGTAAGAGTTTGTATTCAAAAGTAAATTAATTGAAAGCAAATACAGAATTTGATACAACCTAATAAAATACAGAATATTCAATAGCTTTTTAGTGCATTAAGTTTTCAACATTAACATGAGTTTAAATATTTAAGGATAATGATATTTTGATCTTTTTTATATTGTTATATTAGGTTAATGGCAAAATATCCAACAGTTTTCTGCAAAGAGTTTTTTCATATATATTTATAACATTATTATTCCATCATCCAAGTACTATTTCAGTCTTACATCACATTTCAAGTAAATTGTATATTCCATTTTAAATTAATTATTATGGCTTTGCTATGATGAATTCTTTGAGGATTTTTTCAGTATCTAAAAATTGTTGGAATTACTGACCACACAATAAATTCTGCATGGATTGAAACAAGTGATAGTTTAAAGGATGACAACTTTGGAGAATATGCTGCATGTAGAACTTTCAATCTCATCTCTATCACTGTTTGTTATAGTTAGGCTTATAATAATTTTCAATACTCAAACTAAGGCACTTTTCAATTTTTAATATAATGTTAGTTTTCTTTTATAATAAAGTGTTTTCAGAACAAAATATCCATTAAGCTTCCATGACACACACACACACACACACACACAAAATAAATAGAAACATACTGATAGATCATATCAGTGGGACTATTCAAGCCAAACCATGATATATTGTAAGCCTAGCTATGGTGCATTTGTAACTTGAGAATGAACAATGTTAGCAAAATCAAAGGACAACTTTCTTGCTCAGAGAAAAGTCTTTTCTCTTTCAATATATCATTTGAATGAACTAAATGCTCATTGTATCTTTGCATATTAACAGTTTATCCAGGTTCAAGCAATTCTTAATAAATAAATCCAACTAAACTCAAGGCAGAATTTTTTCTTTAGTAAAACTGTTCTAGATTTTCTTCACCTGAAATACTCACAATAAATTCATTTCACATGCCAGTCACTGGCTTTTTTTGTTGAACAAGAGAAAAACAAATGTTTAAATGCTTATCAATGTTCCTTTTCAAAATCTCATTTGGAACTATTTTTTTAACTTCTGAATTATTCCTAAGCTATGTAAATGATGTATTACAGTTGAGTGATTGCACAAGCAAGAAAGAGTTGAGTAAGTTTCAAAGAAATTTCTAAGATTTCCTAACACTGCAAAAGATGATACTGAGAAATCTTGCACCATCATAATATAAACACTTTAAAAGCAGACACATTGTTTTTATTATAAGAACATCCCATTTCTTTTGTTATTAAAAGTACAACGTAATGATTAAGGTTTTATAATAATTTATTTATTTGTTTGTTTTAAAAAATAAATTATTATAAAACCTTAATCATTACTTTGTACTGAAAACAATGTAACTTATTCAATTATAATAAACTCATAAATATATATTGTTGAAAAGCTTTTAATTTGAAAAATCATATAAATGCATTGACTAGTATAAGGTATTCAAGGTTAAAATATTTGTTAAACTTTATGCAGAAAATCTTTAAGTTGTCCATTTGATACACGATATTTGATATGCTGAACTATTGCATAAAATACTCATGCCTTTAAACAATATGTCTGGAATTAATTTAATGTTTACAAAAACAAAACTGAAAATGTTAAAAGACAACACCACCATTTACTTGGAAGATATAGTTGCATTGACATAGAAAATAGAGCATGTTACAGAAAACTCAACTTGAGTCATAATTAAATCTGAATGATATGAGCTGGAATCAACAAAATGTGTTGAATATGTACAGCCAGGTGTAACAGAGTTTTAGAAATAGCAATGAGTCACCTCATTACATGGCTGAGTACCAGCCATGACAACTGATGTGTAGCAAGAGTAATTTAAAAGATTAAATATGAATGACCTTGGAGTTCTTTAGTTATGAAACTGTAAATACCAAGGATTTTAAATGGAACAGTTTGGGAAGATAACCTCAATGTATTTATTTGAAGTATTTCAGTATGAGATAGCATATTTTAGAATTAATAAATTTCCCAGTTATATTATAAGTAATCTCTGCTATCTTTTTGCTTAATTCAGCTGTTGAAAAAGGAGCCAACTTTAAATTTCAGTAAAAATATACAAAATTACTTTTCAAAGAAGCAGAAAAAAATTAGCTTTAGCCAATTATTATTTAATTTTGAATAACAATGATTCTCACCATAATTTTAAACATATTTAAAAATGTTTAAGGCAAGATAAGAAATTATACAGTATATCATAAGATTAATATAACTTCAAGATAAACAAAGTATTGAATTAAAATGTACCATCAAGAGATATAACAAAGAAAGAGTATTATTGTTGTTATTATTTTATATTGAGATTTTATTGTAGGCAAAATATGAAAAATAAAAGCAATGCAGATATTTTATTTTTGTGTAAGAGAAAACTTTGCTAAAAATGAATGCTCAAATAGAGATTATTATAATTATTTAAAGAAGAATTTAGGTAGAAGAAAACCGTGCATTTGTCTTTGAGATAAAGAAATGGTCAAAGAGCAATTGAAAGGAAACCTTTATCTTAGATAATGAAACTCACATTTCCTACTCTGTATATGTTGTATACTAATGAAGAGAGTAGAATGTTAATTCCTATGACGTGAAACTTTTTGTGAAGTTTCTAGTTAGATTATTTTGTTACTTACAATCATATCACCCTGAGCAAGGCAATAAAGCCACTAAGATACAAGTGGTTATTGAGTGCTAGAGAATACGAGAAAAATATATTATTAATGAACGAGAACAATAAAAGTAAAAAAATTAAGACAGAAAATAACGATTGATATTGCATTCATTTAAATTTTTGAAAATCAAACTTGACTAGGAAGCAAAAAGCTGAAAGAGAGTTCCACAAGCAAGAAGTGCAATAGAAACAAATGTTAGCATAGAATTATGGTTACATCGAGTCAATTCAATAAAGTCTCGGTACAATACAACAAAGTTCATCAGAACAATTACTGTGAAAGTATTTATAAAATAGGCACAGGGAAGTGCGATGTCACAGCAATGAGAAAGTGACTGAAGCGAAGATGTCAGATCCAGTTCCAATGACATTGCATATTCTTCTTTAGATTTTATCAAGAATCTCTAAATAGTTAGCAGAAGCACCAGACAAGACCATCTCCTCTGGTCCATTGTAGCTCTTAATAAGTTTTGTCTTTTTGTTCTGTCAACCAGACACTGTTCTGCTATCCACTTGCTCAAGCCCATTAAGTATGTCACGTGCTGCATTCCCCTGTCCTTCTTTCTGTCCTGTGAGTATCAGATTTTTCAAGCCTTATTATGTGTCCCAGAAATTTCAACTGCCTCGTCCTCATGTTAAGTATAAATTTCCTCTGTTTCCATTCTCTCCAAAACCTCATCGCTGCTCACATGTTTGGCCTATCGTATCCTTAACATCCTTCTGCAGAACTACATTTCTGTTGCTTCAAGTCTCTTCTTCATCTTTGAGGAGATTGTTTAGCATTCACTGCCATACAGGAGGGCAGATATTACGTAACAGTTCAGTACTCTTTTCTTTGAAACTTTCCTGTCTCATAATACTCTGCTTAGCTTTCGGAATGTGTCTTTGCCCATCCCAATATGTCTTTGGATCTCAGTTTTGCACATTCCATCCTCTGTCAGAACACTTCCAAGATATTTGAATTTCTGTACTTGTTAGATTTTAGTGTCCTCAACCTGTGAATTGCATTTTGGGTTCATCTTTTTGCTGACGACCATGATTGTTCGGTGGAGTTCACATTTGTTTGTGCTTGGTTTCTTAGGTAGTGCTATGAAAAATAGATCTGCTTAGGTCTTCCGGTATATCACCACTCATTCATTTATTATTTTTGTAATCTTGTCTATGCAGAAATCATCTAAGGCTGCCAGCATCTCTATTACAATTCCATCTGGCCCTGCTGCTTTGTTTCTATTCAATTTAGCCAGTGCAGCTTCCACTTCAGTTTTTAGTATTTCTGGCTTGTGTACTGCTGGTTGTTTTCTTATGCTGTGGAAGAGATCTCCGATATATTCATTACAGCACTGAAGAATTTTTTCTTTGTCTAATATGAGCATTCTGCCCTTGGATTTTATGCAGCCTCTTTTTCCTACAAAGATTTTTCTAATAATGATAAATCTATCAGTGTATTTTGCCATCTATGCATTTTTGTTAAGCTGTTTTTACTGTCAATAATTTACTTGATATCAGAAAGCAGAACTGAGTATGAAATTTAAAATGTTTCCATTTCTTCTCTGAAATATTTTCTAGTAAACATCTCTTAATGAAGAGTGTTAAATATATATGAGAGCAAATGATATGAAAACATTAGTAGAGAAGACAAGCTGTTAAATATTCTGATATACTATTCAATGGGATAAAATAGATATAAATACCACATAAATAGTTTGAAAAGAAAAGAATATTGATTTTGAATCATTGGGCTATACCAAGTAACAGAGAATATAATTTACTGTGTTAGAAAATAACCATTTTATGAGAAAATCAAGAACTGATATGAACTAATATAATTTTCTTACAACTAATGCATAACAGATGCTGTTAGAATAATGATTTTGAGAATATATTAGTTAAATATGAGCAATATGTTTGTGCACATGAAATGTACTCTTATCATATTATAAAGTGACACAATCAAAAATTAGCATGACTAAAAAGTTGAGATGAAAAGTAAATGCAATGTTCAAAGAGAAATTCTAATTGAAAAAAGAGTGAAAACCTATATACATTTTGGCCCAAAAGTTAAGTATATACGCATAATACATCAGATGTAGAGCAACAGGGAAATGAATACTGCATCAAATTAGAAAAAAATAGTAAGGAAATAATACTCCTGCTAATAAACTGATTTTAAAATCAAGAAAATATTAAATCTTATTTAAAAGAAACCATATTAAGTAATCAGATAAAATTCTTTTAAATGACTTAAAATATAAGACAATACATTTAACCACTATTCAATATAAAACCCCCAAAAGTGTAGGTACTGGTAAAAAAAAAAACAGCAATGCCTAAGGTTTAAAATGCATTTAAAAAAATTAAAAATCTTTCTTGAAAGTTTTATTTTAGTTTTAATTGCAAGGTCATTTTTTTTTAATTTTACCATGATGTTCACCCTGTCCAAAATAGAAGGTTTACATAGTAAGACATATAGAGTTTATATGGAAATGTGGGGAAGATAACTGTTAACCCAAGATTGAACAGCTTAAGATTGTAGTGGTCAGGGAAGCATCCTCTTGGTAGACATATATGGCAGCAGTACTTCATTTTTGGCCTGATCTGGCTCTTGTAAAAGTAGAGGATAGCAGTAGGAGTCAGATATTTACTAGAATGATACATGAAACTAACCATTTTTCCAGTCTTTACAAAATTGCCACACTTAAACAAAAAATATCCTTTTGATTTCAGAAATGTTTTATAAGAAGTGTGGAAATATATACAAACCTGTATATAATCATTTTATTAGGTTGGCGCAAAAATAATGTCGTTTTCTCACATATGTTACTATGTGAGAAAACGATATTATTTTTGCACCAACCCAATATTGAAATTTCTGTGACATAATATATATTATTCATTATATTTATTAGCTCTTATTATATCAGCCATCTGAAACAAATCCCAAATTAGATCTGTACTCTCTAAGCTATATTTTTCATCCCAGTAATAATAATATTTTATAATGCTGAGTGAGAATTTGCAATTAAAAATTATTTTTAAAAATTATTTTTCATTTTATTTTACTTCATCTATTTATCTTTGAAACAATATTTTTAACATATTTGATCATAGACAAGATATACAGAAAGAATGAAATGTAACAAAGATTCAATTTAAATAAATATTAGACAGTTTTCTTAATTCATAGTAAATTTTAAATTTATTCATTTCTTAACTTGTATAAGGAAAGATTTACAAGAAAGTTTTTTTCATGTTTGGGAAATACTGCAAAGTAGAAATCTCAATGTTTTCTTATTTTCACAAGTAAAAGACTGACTACAATTAATGAGAATTTCTCTCCTGGTTTTAAATTAGTTTGCCTTCTCATTGTTCTAAACTTTATTACCAAACAATATATTCAAATGTTTTTTTTTCTAAAACCTCAAGAATAAAATAAATAAATACATAATGTGATCTACACTTTAAATCAATAGATATTCAAAGAATGTTATCTGTTTGCATGAATGGGTATAAAAATATGACAACTATGTCTGGGAACTAAATTTTTTGTATAAACTTCCATAACTATTAACAGGTTTTGTAACCTTTCTTTGTAAAACCTGACAAAATGTCGACAGGAAAGGCAAGCAGGTGTCTATAGGATGATACAAATATATATATATATATATATATATATATATATATATATATATATATACACAAATAGGCAGCATTAACAGAAAAAAGTAATAATCTTGATGCTAATGATTTTTTCTTATAAATACTTTGAATTTAGTATCAACAGTTAGCAATGTATTTTCATATTTGTAAAAAACAAAATTATATAACTATATTAGGTGTCTTCCCAAAACATTTTTTGAAAACTAGAGACTGAATACATGATTGAAAACTGTTCTTTTGCCAAAATGTTTTGCACATACCTAATATTACATGAATTTTATTATCATTATAATTAATGTAAGTTCATTAAATGATATATTGGGTTGTCTGAAAAACTGATGCCAATTTTGAGACATTCATATTCCAGCATGTTAGAACACATCAAATTTATTGACAAATATAATATGCTTACATTTCCGATTAGAGCACACTTCAAACTATCTCTTAAGAAAGAAAGTTTAAATTTGTGTCAATTTTGAATCCTTATGAAAATGGAAGTGTATTTTTGACACTTTATGTTTTTTTTTTACCATAAAGGCAAAAAAGCCTTGCAAGCAACAAAAAAGTTATGTGCTGTGTATGGTGAAGATGCTTTAGCTAACAGAACTGTATGGAAGTGGTTCGCTAAGTTCAGAGTTGGTGTTTGTAGCCTTTATTGATGGAGAATGCTCAAGCAGACCCCCACCCACAGATGCTGACCAAATCAATACATTGATAGAAAATAAACCACATTACAAAACACAGGAATTAGCAGAAACACTAAATTTATCAAAATCTACCATCCACGAGTGCCTAGTGAAGCTTGGGTACGCAAATCACTACAATGTTTGGGTACCACATGATCTGAGTGAAAAGAATCTTTTGGATCGCATTTCATCTGTGATTTGCTGCATAAACTAATGAAAAAGCACCCTTTTTGACACAAATTGTTACAGGTGATGAAAAATGGATCATCTACAACAATGCTAAGTGAAAAAGATCCTGAGATAAGTAACATGAGCCAACTTTATCCCTCTCAAAATCAGGTCTTCATCCTAAGAAAGTCATGCTGTGCATCTAGTGGGATTGGAAAGGAATCCTGTGCTAAGATCATCTGCCAAGTAACCATTCAACTGCTTGCAACTGGATGAATTAGACAACAATTCAAGAAAAACACCCAGAATTAGCAAACAGGAAAGGTGTTGTTTTCCATCAGGGTAATGCCAGACCTCACATTTCTTTCGTGGCCTGGCAAAAATTGTTGCAGCTTGGCTGGGATGTGTTATCCCATCTGCCAGGCATTGCTCCTTAGATTCTGATTTATTCAGGTCCTTGCAAAATAATCTCAATGATAAAAATTTTAATTCTTTGGATGATATAAAACCATCTTAATGACTTTGTTGCTGAGAAAAATTCTGGGAAGACAGAATCTTTAAGTTGAAGGAAAAATGAAAAAAGGTTGAACAACAAAATGGTTCATATTTAGTTGAATAAATATTTAATGGCATAATTTTGTTTTGTGTTTTAGTTTTCCTTAAAAATCAGCATGAACTTTCTGGACAACCCAATAATTTATACACATGTAAAAATTATTTTGCATATTACATTTAAAAATTATTTAATACACTAAAAAAATTCAAAGAGGGTTTTAGGAATTATAACAAATAAATTTTTGATTATGTTTTTAAGAAATAAGCTATTTTTATAAACTCTCTAAAGTATGCACACAAACTGTATTATATATTAAGAAACTAACATTATGATTACTGAAGTCATATTTTTGTCAATAGAAACATGAAAGGAGTACTGTATCTACTACCAAAAGAAAGTGATTTCTATGAAAGCATCAATTCAAATTTCTATGAAAAATGCTTATTATAATAATTTCATGTCACTGGAAAATAAATTTAATAGCTCTTTAATTTTGCATTCCAATGAAATTATGTTAATTTATTATTTGTAGATCAAGTTTCTGTTGAGTAAAAAGAACATGATTATTTTTGAATAAATTTAATCAGACTTGGTTAATTATAACATTGTTTTAAAAATGAAAATGCATTAAGTTAGTCTTTTAAATAATAAAAATAATGCTATGATGACACAAAAAAATATTTATATGAACCAGTATTTAAATAAGGGAATATGATAATTATATTTTCTTAAAAATATCAGTACATTACTGATAGTAATTCACTAGCACTACAAGGCCCAACATACTTTCCAAAATCTGATGAAACTTCTTGGTTGAGTTAAGAACTTTTCAGCACCCGCTTGTAAAAACAGTCACTTGCAATATATTGAAATCAAAGTAACTAAAGAATACAATAGTTTGTAGTGAGACCATACAAAAATAAGAACAATACAGTGCAAGATAACAGATTTTTCCTTTTGTAGCACACACATACAATCATATTAATGTGTATATATGCATGAGTAACAAAGATCTTTAGAATTTATTATACTTATTCTATAAGATAGTGATACTGATATACAATAGGCTTGAACATATCTGTTAAAAACTATTTAATTTCTCTCTACTTGAGCTATCATAATTTTCACTAGTAGAGCATAACATTGCAGGTTAATGTCTGGAATTTCTCTGATGTTTAAGAGGTTCTTTTTGTTTGTTTTTTTTTAATCATTTCACCCCAAGCAAGGTAAGAATGTCATGAAGGTGCAAGGGGTTACTGGGAGTGAAAGACATTATCTTTGAAGATAGCAGGTGGCAATGAAGCAATAAATTGGAAGAGAGTTGCCTCAAAAAAAATTCAAATTTAGGAATGGGGCTTTTGCAAAAATTTGTCTTGAAACATCAATATAAATTTTTGCAGGCAGAGTCCAGTTATAAAACAGCAGCTGTCAGTAATATTAATGAAATTTCTTAAATGCCGCATCATCAATTATTATTAATTTTTCAATAGTATTTCATTTTATTTCTTTTGATTTCTATAGCAACTATCAGTTAGATCAAACTAGTGGGGCCTAGCTGTTTAAGACCATATTTCATCATTTACTTTTTTGAATAAAATACTTCTTTCCTAAGTCAACAGTCTAATATTTCTAAGCTTAACAATACTACATCTTTTCAACTTTAAATTTACCAAATTACACTTTGATTCATCAAACTAAATTCAAAAGTAAGCTTTAATTTTGCCAAAGTAGATTTTAAAGTAGTTAATGCATTAGAACATGGAGTGCAATATCTAATGTTCAAGGTATTAGAGAAACAATTAAACAAAGAAAGGGTTACATCTTAAACTACAATATGAACTAAAGTGAAAAATCAATAAACAAAGCTATGCTTTTTCATCATTAAACACTATAACATGTCTTTACATTAAAGTGCTTTGTTCAGATGCATATTAATTTGCAGACTGAATTTTAAATGTGTACAAAATATGGACAATGTGGTGCCAACTACTTCCTCTAAAATCCTGATATTTAGTTTATCCAGGAGTTCTTGATGAGAATCCAACAATTCAGCCTTGGATTTTGATTTCATGACACTCCACAGAGACTTAATAGCATTTTTTTTGCATTAACATTGATGTATAAGGAATAAGGTGTAATATTCTTGATATTAAAGATCATTTAGAAGCAAAGTGTAAAGTCATTGCTGGTTTGAAAGCAGCACTGTCTTGCAAATAAACTAAAGCATTATCACACAGAATAATAACAATTTCTTTCATGACCAGTAGAGTAGTAACAAATTCATACATCAACTTGCAAGATCTCTGCCTTTAAAAGCACCTCTTTTAGATTTCCAAATGACAAGCTCAAAGGTAGACATTACTCAGATACATTAAGACCTTTTGAATGGGTCACTTTATTAACTGTTCAAGTGCTTTTATATGTTCTGATATTGGCATAGTTGCATTAAATAGTGATGTTCATTTCATCAATTCAAATAAAAGTAGCACTCTCACCAAAGAAAACTTTATAAACTTTTTCAAATTCATAACATTTCTCCTTATTTGTTACAGAATTAGCAGTTTTAAGTTCAAATCTAATCTGCTTTGTACTATAATATATTCCATCCAATGTTTGGTTGATGTTTTGTTCAAGGATTATTGTGCCATTAAAAATTGATCTATCCAATCTTTAAATCCAAATTTAATAAATTGCATCATGAAAGTTATCTTGAATGGCTCCACCTCTAGATCTTTTTGCATTAACATGGCTGTCCCCCAGGGATTTACCTTGGACCTACTTTTTTTTTTTAACTTCTTGATGTCATCAGTTCCTGACTCATTATATATACCGATGACACAACTATTTACTCCTATCCTAATAGTAAGTTTGATTGCCAGCTGATCTCAAAAGTAACCTTCAATCTGCTGTTAACTGGGGCAAGAAATGGCTTGTAAATTTCAACACCTCCAAAATGAAATTGCTGTCTTTTAGTCATTTTTGAAAGCCATTGTTGTTCTCCATCAGCATGGCTGATGCCAACCTCCAGGTGAGCAACTCATTGTGACTTCTCAGTCTCCCATTTTCCACTAACATGAAGTGGAATGATTATATTGAATCATTTGCTAGGTCTTCTACTAGTAAGGTTTGTTCACTGTGTAATGCCAGACAATTTTTCTCATTAGAACCCATCATGCATATTTATAAGTCTACCATTCATACTTGCATTGAATATTGCTGCCATATCTGGTTTGGTGTTCCTACTATATATCTCAACATTCTTGACAAAATCCAAAGAAGAATCTGCAATGTTATCAGTCCTGAACTGGCATCTTGGCTTCAGTTATTTTCCCACTACCATAATGTGGTTTCTCTGTAACTTTTCTATAAATATTTTTATGGCAATTGGTCTGATGAGCTTTCCTCTTTTGTATCGTGACCTCATGAATTTAAGTGTAATAATAGACTAGTAGCTAGGTTTTATAATTTTACTGTTGAAATAACTAGATGTAACTGTAAGCTCTGCTCTAATGATTTCTTCTCTCACTCTTTTTGCCTGTGAAACTCTTCTGGCTTCTTGTTCTCCTGTAAACTATGATCTTCAAAAATTTAAATACAACATCAATCACCATCTTCTGTCTTTTTGAATCATGTTCCTCACTAACATTTTCCCATTTTCTTTCCTTCTCAGTAATCTCTTGTATGTTAGTAGTTTATCACCTTGTTTGGGATGAAATGATTAAAAAGCAAATAGTAGAACACATGTGATGTAAATAGCAAATTTTTAATTCTAGATCTATAAAGATTGTCATGGTTTGTTAAAAGGATATATTGTCAAAAGAAAAATAAGACAGTCATTGAGTAATGAGAATATAAATTTGAAAATTACAAAATAGCTGAACAGGGATCCAAGAACAATCAAAAAACAAACATTGGCAACATAAGAATTAAAAAAAATTACTATATCACAAAAAGAAATTTGAGAAAAATTAAAAATGTAATAAGCAACAAAAGTGGATTGGTAAGCAAGAAAATATTTGGAGAAGCTGGTGTTGTTAATGTAAACAGAGAAAAAATGTAGAATATTAAGGACATTGGATGTAGGCATGAAAGCAACCAAACTACCTCTTTAAGTAAACATTACAAAGAGAAATGTGTAAGTTGAACAAAAAAGACTAATTTCTCAAAGGAAATTTTTAGCAACGAACATAGAGCTACATTAGCTACACCTGATGACTGGGCTATGTAAAGATTGGGTCCTTCATGTAAATATTCAACTAATATGACTTAGAGAACAACAATAGGGAAGTATAGTAATGCTTTGGGCTAGTATTTTAGGTAATAAGATTATAGGCACCTTCAAAGTTGATCATAGTATCAGAATAAATGCAGAGAATTATTGTAAGAGAATGTTTCTTCACATTTTGAAAACCTGACTCTTGCTTGTCTTACCAAAGAATAAAAAAAATTCAAAAACACCAAATTAATAGAATGATCTCCAGCCTTTTAAGATATTAAACCAATATATACAGTGTATCACAAAAGTGAGTACACCCCTCACATTTCTTCAAATATTTAAGTATATCTCTTCATGGGACAGCACTGAAAAAATTACCTTTTGACACAATGAAAAGTAGTCTGTCTGCAGCATATATAACAGAGTTAATTTCTTTTTCCCTCAAAATAACTCAAAATATAGCCATTAAAAGCTAAATCCCTGGCAACAAAAGTGAGTACACCCCTAAGAAACTACACCCCTAAATGTCTAAATTGAGTACTGCTTTTCATTTTCCCTCCAAAATGTCATGTGACTCATTAGTGTAACTATGCCCATGTATTCAAATTTGTAGTGCAGCTCTAACACTCTCTCTTACCGGTCACTGAAAGTTCCAACATGGCACCACATGGCAAAGAACTCTCTGAGGATCTTAAAAAACATATTGTTGCACTACATAAAGATGGCCAAGGCTACAAGAAGATTGCCAACACCCTGAAACTGAGCTGCAGCACAGTGGCTAAGATAATTCAGCATTTTAAAAGAGCAGGGTCCACTCAGAACAGGCCTCGGGTAGGTCATCCAAAGAAGCTGAGCGCACGTGCTGAGCGTCACATCCAAATGCTTTCTTTGAAAGATCGGCGTAGGAATGCTGTTAGCATTGCTGCAGAGATTAAAGAGATTGG
Organism: Acanthosepion lycidas; assembly: GCA_963932145.1. NCBI lineage: Eukaryota > Metazoa > Mollusca > Cephalopoda > Sepiida > Sepiidae > Acanthosepion > Acanthosepion lycidas. The sequence goes on from OZ010578.1 coordinate 79,604,467, forward strand.
GATTCAGCCTGTTAGTGTTCAGACCATACGCCTCACACTACATCAATTTGGTGTGCATGGCTGTCACCCCAGGAGGAAGCCTCTTCTGAAGGCAATACACAAGAAAGCTCGCAAACAGTTTGCTGAAGACATGTCAACAAAGCCCATAGATTACTGGAACCATGTCCTATGGTCTGATGAGACAAAATTTAATTTGTTTGGTTCTGATGGCCTTAAGCATGTGTGGTGGCAACCAGGTGAGGAGTACAAAGATAAGTGTGTCATGCATGGTGGTGGGATAAGTGTGTCAAGCATGGTGGTGGGAATGCCATGGTCTGGGGCTGCATGAGTGCTGCAGGTATTGGAGAGTTACATTTCATTGAGGGAAACATGAACTCCAACATGTACTGTGAAATACTGCAGCAGAGCATGATCCCCTCCTTCCAGAAACTGGGTCGCAGAGCAGTGTCCCAGCATGACAATGACCCCAAACACATATCCAAGACAACCACTGCTTTACTGAAGAGGCTGAGGGTAAAGGTGATGGACTGGCCAAGCATGTCTCCAGACTTGAACCCAATAGAACATCTTTGGGGCATCCTCAAGCAGAAGGTGGATATGTGCAGAATCTCAAATATCTGCCAGCTCCGCGACGTTGTCATTGAGGAGTGGAAGAGCATTCCAGTGACTACCTGTGAAGCTCTGGTAAACTCCATGCCCAGGAGAGTAAAGGCAGTTTTGGATAATGATGGTGGCCACACAAAATATTGACAGTTGACATGTTGTATGTTAATATTGACAACTTTTCCTAAGGGGTGTACTCACTTTTGTTGCCAGGGATTTAGCTTTTAATGGCTATATTTTGAGTTATTTTGAGGGAAAAAGAAATTAACTCTGTTATATATGCTGCAGACAGGCTACTTTTCATTGTGTCAAAGTGTCATTTTGTCAGTGTTGTCCCATGAAGAGATATACTTAAAAATTTGAAGAAATGTGAGGGGTGTACTCACTTTTGTGATACACTGTAGCCTGTTGTCCATCATCATAAAAGATGTATATGAAAATGGAAAACAATATTCAAGCAAAGAAAATCTCTGCAAAGCAATAAAACTGCTGCAATAATGTTAAATTAAAAACAGTTAGCAAAATCAATGGTTTAAAGACTGGTGAAGAATATAGACTATCAAGAAGCTCATATCAACAGGAAAATAATAGAATAATGATTTATTCTGAGATATAGAATATTGTGTTATTCAATTATATGTTTCTATGGTTTATACCTTTTGGTATTATTTATAAATAAAAATTCATGTTTCACTTTAATGAATAAAATCTTACATTCCCAAAACAAGTTATTTTTAATAAGGTTAGATATTATAAGTTAAAACTTGCATGATATATGGCTCATATAATTATGAAGTATATCCTGAAAATTTTATGTTGGTTGATTAATATAAATATATAATAAATAAAATCTGACAGTGAAATCTTGAAGATATAATAATTTCCTTTTGATGAATTATATTTAAGTTCATATTGTAGCCAGGCTGTAAAGCATATTATTTCACTGCTCTTATGTACATGTCATTTCAATAATCCTTAACATCACTTAAATAGATTTCAATAACAAAATAAACTTCAAGAAGAATATAACTTTCTTATATTAATACATTTAGATACCTTAAAAAATAGTATAATGCAATTTAGAATCAATAAACAATATTGAATGGAGGTTGTAAAATTATAATCTGAGTATATATAACTTGGCAAGTAATTGGCAAAACATAATCTTGAAGAAAATTTTATTCTAGAAAATACAATCCAATGTTCATCTGCTTTCAACTTTGTGCCTGGCAAGTAATGACAACCAACAAAGATCATAGTAGCAGACCAGCGACAACAGATCTATCACTTCCTTGAACTGGAACTGATGAGAGAGCCAGTCACTAAAGTGTGACATGCATACTAGCGACAACAGATCAATCACTGATTATGCTGTATGTAGTGACTGTGGGCAACCAGATATTTTATGGCATTGTATGAATGGTAGTTGAAGTGTAAATACATCAATCATATTATGTAGAGATAGGCATTATAACATTTGCAGCTCACATTATTATATCATAGATTTAGAAGTGTAATAGATGACTGTGAGAAAACTAGAGAAATAAAGAATGAAGAGAATAGAGGGAATTAATGATAAGAAAAAAATTAAATATTCAGTCTGAATGGTATGGATTATAAATCCTTTATTTTTATATATATAAGAAACCTTTATCTAAGAAAAAAGTGTGAGCTATTTTTTATAATCCTAAAGATTAATGTTTATGTCGTTTTGCATGTAAGTCCAAAAGAATATCACAAATGTAAAGTGAAACTATATACAAATATATATAGACAAAATAATAAATGGGAAAAACATGCAGAATGAAAAAACAATTATGATGCTTACCATTTATTTATGAAGAACTGATAATATGTTATAATTTAAGAGATGCATAAAAACAAACATAAAATAACCAAAAATATTCTCAGATTAAATTGCAGATCAATAATTTTTTTTCTATTTTATAAGCAAATCTAACTCAACAGTATTATGAAAGTTAACATATCTATCTTCTATCCAATTTTTTCAGTCAGTTCATTAATTTACTTTAATGTTATAACAGTATTATTTAAATTTATAAACAGTCATTAATATTTAGATTAACTAGTAAGACTTCTTTCTAGCCCAATGCAAAATAACCTTGAATGCATAAACGTTTTTATTCTGACCTATAAATTGGAAATAAGAAACATTAAAAAAGGTCTTTACAGTGATATAATATCTCTATGTAACAAGAGACTAGAAAGCATGTAAAAAAAAATACTCAAAATATCCAAAAGTAGTGAATGAGAAAAAGAGAGCAAGAACTTCTTATTCTAATTTCTAAAGTATGTCGATGATAAAACTTAACCTTTCAAGGTTTATGGTTCTGCCCGCAGAAGTTTCACTCACTCTCTGCTGTGGCTAATGTGGTTCATACAGCCTGTTGATATGATAATGTCTTTTGCAGAGAGAGAGATATATATAAAAACTACAAAGGAAGAATTTATAACTTACAGACTCAACTTTGTTAAAAATGTTTACTTCATTATATAAAAGCACAAACATAAGTTATATTCTTTTCATACCTTTTCTTTTTAGTTACAACTTGGAACTTTTAACAAATAAATGTCCTATTTATTTTTAATTCATGCACAAATTTATATAAAACAAGTTAGCATTTCTTAATTATATTTAATGACATGAATACATTTGATATCATTCCCAAATGAATAAAAGAAGTCATTTTTCACTTTTTAATTCAGTTGTCACTTTCAATAATTTTAATTATCTAGTTTTGCTAATGTTTTCAGTAACTGAAATGTTGATTTGCCAAGAACATTTAACGTACTTGTAAAGAAAATCTTTATATTTTTTTAATCACCTGATGGACAACTGATTTGTCTTTTCTCTAGTGAGCTTAATGACAGAAAGATTCCCACTGACAGTGGGTTTTAAAAATCATGAAAAATAGAAGTGGATATAATAAAAATGATAAAACTTAAATGTAAACATGTTGGAACAAGTTTATTCTATTTCTAATATCTACATATATAAAATGCAGTGTGTGTGTGTATTTAATACTTTTCTGCATCATCAAAAGAGTTCACTACATACAGATAATTTGGTCATGTCGAGAGAATGGAATCTTCTGGTGATGTAGAAATGACACATATTTATACTAGAAAAATCTTATGCTAAAGGAACTCATAAATTGCAAGTGACTAATTATAAACATGCCCTCAAAGAGGCTAAGTCTTTGCTTGCTGATAGAATGAAACACTATGTAGCACTTAACAAACTTGGTTCTTGTGATTTCTGGCAGCTCTGTAATAGTGTATTAGATAAGAGTAAATATTTGATTCCCCCTTTCTTCAATCAATTTGGTAACACCTCTGCTGATAAAGCAAACTATTTTGCTTGTGAATTATCTTCAAATTCTACTTCTCTTACCTGACTTTCAACTTAGAACTGAGCTTCTATTGAGTGATATGCATATATCTCCATCTCTGATTGCTGCTATCACCTCTAAGCTGGATCCTTACAAAGTATGTGGATTTGATGGTATTCTTGCAATAATCATAAAGAAATGTGCTTCCGAACTGGCCCCTGTTCTATCTAATCTCTACAATAAATGCCTTACTACTTCTTGCTTTCCTGCTTGTTGGAAATCCTCTTCTGTTGTTCCTATCTTTAAGAACACAGACTGATACTTCTGCCAGCCTATTAGCCTTCTACCTCTTTCTAGCAAAATACTAGATGCTATAATTATCTCTAAATTGGTTAAGCATCTCACCTCACAGGGTCTTCTTTCAGATAAGCAATATGGCTTTTATTTCCCTAGGTCAACTACTGATATATTAACAATTATTACTGAAAGATTCTATCAAGTTTTAGATAAGAATAGTGAAGTTCAGGCTGTTGCTTTGGACATCTTGAAGGCATTTGACTGGGTTTGACATACTGGTCTTCTTCCCAAGTTCAAAGGTTGTGGTATTTCTAGATGTTTTTTTGAACTAATTTAGATTTTCTTATGAAATTGCAAAAGAAAGTTGTCTTGAATGGCCACTTTTCTAGATCTTTTTGCATTAATGGAGGTGATCCCCAGGGCTCGATCCTTGGACTTTTTCCTAATTTTCATCAACGTCTTTCTTGATGTCATCAGTGCTCAACTTGGTATCTATGCTGATGATACAACTTGTAGCTGTTGTTGCAATCCGTGACGTCTGACGAAACTTCCTGAACAAAAACACAGTATTTTCTTGATACGCCTGGTGTAAAAATGCAGTGACTAATAAACTCCTTCAATCTTCTCAATAATCTTCTTCTGCACCTCTGCTTTCTCCTTTACACGATTCTCCATTTTTCTAACTGCCCAGACTGGTGTTCAGCATTTTTATCTCCTTTTCTGCCTTCCTTCATTTGCATGCATGTATCCACTTTCCGTGGCTTTACGAGACTGTCCGCATGAGGATATGTGACCATTCGCAATACAAGCTTGCTGGGGGCGGCCATGTTTCTTTTTCCGGTCAAAAAGATAAACCTTGCACGTGGAACATATACGCTGCCATTTGCGATCAGGTGGGAGAATATTTTCGTTCCAATTATCACTACACAACTATTTACTCCTGTCTTAATAGTAAGCCTGATCAGTTCAGTAAGCTCAAGCTTTTTGCCTTCCATCAGCATGGCTGATGCTAATCTCCTTTATTGCTCCTTCTCAGATTAACATTTTCTGTTGATATGAAGTGGGAAGATTATAGTGAATCATTTTCTAGGTTTGCTGCTATGAAAGTTGGTTCACTGTATTGTGCTAGACATTTTTTCTCACTAGAATCTATCTTACATATTTATAAGTCTATCATTCGTCCTTACTTTGAATATTGTTGCCATATCTGATTTGGTGCTCCTTCTAACTATTTAGAGATTCTTGATGAAAAACAAAGAAGAATTCTCAATTTTACTAGTCCTGACCTGGCATCTTGGCTTCAGTCACTTTCTCACTGCTGTAATGCAACTTACCTTTGATTTTTCTATAAATATTTTCATGGTAAATCTTCTGATAAATATTCCTCTATGGTACCTAGACTTTATGAATTTAAACACAGTGCTCATCATTTTATAGTTGAACTGGTTAGATGTAACTGTAATTCTATGCTAGTAGTTTCTACTATTGCACTTCTCATTTGTGGAACTCTCTTCTAGCTTCTTCGTTTCCAGTCAACTTTGATCTTCAAAAATTTAAATGTAATGTCAACTGTTATCTTCTATCTTCTTTTACTGTTCTCTCTTCTTAATAGTGTTTTTTTTTTCTCATATTCTCTAACATTCAATAACCCCTTGCATCTTACTGGCTTTGTTGCTTTACTTGAGGTGAAATGATTAAAAAAAAGCATAACATATTTGATATTTTATAATTAATAATTGTAATTGTAAAAATGCTCAAATATACAATCAGTTCTTGATAGTATGGATAAACTAGTTTATATATAACTAGCATGTGTTTTATCAGTTTAAGACAGTGCAGTTATGTTCCCAGCATGATCTAAAATCAATTAAAGAGACACAAAACAACTTTTGAAAGAACAAACTGTAAATATAAGAAATCAATGATCTCAAAAATGATAATACATATAACAGCATTTTTTGCTTTAAAATCAGAAAGAAATCAATTTTTATAAAAAGCCTCCTCATTTTAAATTTGTATCATTAAGTATATAACATGTTTCTAAGTAAAATATATTTTTACAAGAAAGAATTAGCATATTACTTTTTAAATTAACATTTTCAGTCTTATTAACATTTTGAGAAATTTTTAATTTTAATATTGTTAATAACCAATATTAAAATTAATTTCCCAGTTTTTTAATAGAAAGATTTATATGATCAAGCCCAGTAAGAAATGAAGATTTTTACAATTGCCTATAATATATAAGTTTTGACTAATGAAAGTTTTTTCTAGAATGCTTTCCTTGTTTTTGTGGAAATAAGAATTTCTATTCAAAAGATTAAAAAATACTTATTTGAACCAAAACATTCTTATAAATGAGGATAAAGAATTATCTGTTTATGGCATTTTAATTTTTTCTCTTAAATATAAATCATTTTTTGTTATTTAATCCATTAAATTTTTCTAACAATAATCATTCAAAAAATATATTACACCAAAGTAATATCCATATGCATTTGCCCCTAATGGAAAGTTTATGGTCACTTTAAAAAGCAGTTAAGGTGAAGGGCTTAAAGGTTAATAAAATGAAATGAAGGCAATAAATGAATGTAATAATTGGAAAAGATAATAGTTGAAAAAATTATAGAATCATTGAGAGATCAGGATTGACAATAATTTTAGAAAGAGAGAAAATATGTGGTCACTGTAACAAAGTATCAATGCAAAAATAGAAAATAAGAATCTTTGCCAATTTCTAAGTTTGTATTAAAAAAAAAATAATTAATAAATATGGTTCTTAGAGAGAGACAGAACACCTTATTCTTTACACCATGGGGATAATTGTATTTGTAAGTGATCAATGGATATGGCTGACTGGTCTCTATCAAGATTAATGATAGTGGGAAGATGACGATATAACAGAAGTAAATCTCATCAAGAAAGAGAAGTGATTCAGGAAATAGATAACCAGTAAAGAAACCAGGAAAAATCTAAAAGTCCAAGTGCTTTTACCTTGATGATCTGTTTCAGATAGAACATGAGTCACATGCCAGCCAAATCAGACAGTAAATGAAATGGTGACTTGTAATGATGGCATTTTCAAGTATGCAAGAGTCAAAGCTGAGGTAGTATTAACATGTGATCTGGGAGGCAGCAGTTTAGGAACCACTGATGAGTTGTACTTTCATTATATATATATATGTATATATATATATATATATATATATATATACACTTTAAGGAATTGTGTTCCTGATCAAACTGAACTCATAAATTTGTCACACTACCACATGCCTATCCAGACAACTTACATTGCACCCTATCTGACAACAGCTCAATTAGAAATCATTTAAACTTACACACAAACATAGCAGACTCCATCCAAAAACATACAAATAGAAAATACAAACATAATAACCTCATCCACATGTAAAAAGAAAAGATTAAAAATAACTGAATCCCTAATAATAAAAAAGAAAAAGCCAACACTCGATAACATTAACTACAAACGCGGCCACAATGTGCTAACTGTGTTTGGTAAATAAAACATTCCCATAATTCTAGATACATACACACAACCCATACATTCAGTTAAAAATTAAAAATAAAATCATTCTTGATAATGGCTAAAAGTATAGCTGAAAGCACCAGAAATGCAGAACATTTGGACAGTTTTTACGCACTTTGTGTCCAAGAAAGAAAACACTTGTACAAACATAATTAAAATGAAATAAAAAGCTTAATTGCAGTACCTTGTCAGTCGTCTTTAATGAAACATGTATAAAAGAGGGATTGCTGCCTAAATACACAATATATATATATATATATATATAAAATATGAATTAAATAAGACAAAATAATTTCAATTTTTAAACCAATATCACTAAATTAAATGTTACTATATACTGACATACATATAAATACAAATACATAGACACATATGCTATTTATATGTAAAAGTATTATCGTACCATTTTTGATAGGGGTGTATATTTGTAAAGTATGCTGTTTATATATATAAAAGTATATTCAGGTTAAGCCATTGGTTTTTTTAGTACACAAATATAATGCCTGTTATGAAGTTGACAAAACAGGACTTTTGTTACATGATATACTAACATTTTACATATACTCAGTGAGGAATTTAAAAAGTATTTCTTTCAGATTACAAAAATAGCTATAATTGCTCATTGAGTACAATGTATAGATATTTAGTATCATCCAAAGCCCCTAATCACAGAATACTAGTATGCTGCTTCATTCTACCATTACTTTTATGAATCCAATGCTTCAAAACTTTTTCAGAATGTTTAATTCTTTCTAATAACCTTCACAGTGTTCACATGATACAGACTCTGTTTAATGTTAGTTTTGATATTAAATTCAACATTTATAACTTGAAACCATTTTCAGCTGTATATTTCAGTTGAATTTTATTTAACACTTCACCCAATGCAAATCAAAGAGCCTGCTCTTTTCAAAAACATTTTTAAAATTGTAAAATTTTAAAAAGACATAATAATGGAATCAAAACTATTTTATGGTATTTTAATGATAAAAATGGCGTCCCAGACTACTACATGTGATCTTATAAAAGTAGGAAATGTCACTCATGAAAGAGTCAGAATATCTGAAAGAAAATATCAGAGGGATGACAATTTGTAGACCATAAGATTAAGATTATGTAAGTTAAGATTGAGTGACTGAACTCATTACATTACTTATTTAGTCCACAAGAATGACTTGCTAATCATTACATTATAGTAGGTAATGTAATATATTGAGACAAGGTTGAAATCTGGAATTAAGAGAATACACATGGTGTTCGCCTCATGCTTTTATTAGCTGTGTTTACATGTCTGAACTGACTGCTGTCCATGATGAAAAAGAGGCTGAAGCTTTGTTTCTATCTCTGGAGTTAAGTGAAGAGTTCCAATAAGGGAAGATAACTTCTTATAACTAACTATTACATCTACATCCTTAAGTTTTTTATTGTTTTTTTTCAATTTCTCATTTTCAGATTGTTACAGTTATCCTGCTGGGTTTCATTGCATCTCTGAATTCTGCTTTTCAGTGGGAAGAGCTGGTTCTTGTTAAACTTCACTCTCTGATAGTAGGCTCTACTCTTCCTCTCTTTCTTGTGGTGGAAGGGTCTATGATATTTCTTTGGATATGTTCTGCTTGCATATTTTTAGTAAGTCCCTCTGATTAGTAGTGCACCAGAGTTTATCAACACCATAAACGAGTGTGGTGCTACTTCAGCTCTTACACTGCCAGTCTCACTCCATTTGTTTTATCAGGTTTTGTATTCAAACTGAATTTCCTGGTTTTAACAGTTTCAATTCCCTTGTACCCCATTTATCGTAATAGTGTTTTTGCTTTGCCCTCTTTTGATTTCTTTTTTTGTGGCTTACACTTGTCTTGCTTTGTTTACTTAGCGCTGGGAGATTGTGTCTTAATTTTCTCCCCATTAGCATTTCTGAAGGGGATGATCCTTCTTCACTCAGTGTAGTGTGATGTACTAATAATCCTAACAATGGATCTTTACATTTTCAAAAGATATTTTTGATCTGTTTTATGGTTTTTTTCAAAGGTTTTACTGTGAGTATAGTAGTGATGATGTCATCCTTTTGAATTCCCATGCAGCTGCAAATTGCATATATTATGCAGACAAAAAACATGGGAGAATAGTTCCTCAGCAACTTCAAATCAGCTGAAACTATGTTGCATTGCTTTGATCACAGCTTCACTTGTTTGTGCTGGTATCTAGTAGAGATGTGGATAATTTCAGTGGCTATCCACTATTATTAAGTAATCTTTATTACCATGTCTACACAGTGTTATAAAATAAAATAAGACATATCTCGGCTGATTTATAGGCAAATACTCAAGAGCGAGAGCCGGATGTGAACAGGACAAGCCCCATCACAAAATGACCATTATCTTCATTTACAAACGTTCCCGACACACGAGTTCCGGTCGAAAAATAAAATAATATTTAAAGTGTTCTATTTTTCATCCAATAAAAATGCTTCCCTCCTAATTATACTCGCTTCGTTTTTCGAGCCTGTTAAGCCATAAAAAAATGCTATAAAAGGGGAAGTTCAAGAGGCAGTCACAGGTGGCCAGGGAACAGACCTATCACGGTCAGCAACTGTCAGCAGGGGAGCATCAACCACCGTCAACATGTGTGAACTACTATGAGAGATCGACCTAGATCCGAAGCCGGCTTATGAAATATACCACAAGGTAGCTGTCCCAAACCCTCACGTTCCTGTTGAAATAAACCACGTAAACCTATTTCTGCTGTTATCGTATTTCTTTCTTGCAACCATACGCTTGTCTACAACACTGGTGTCAGAAGCGTACAGCAAGAGAAATATGGCCGACTACACGAGCTTCACCCGAGCCGAACTATTTACTCTCATCAAGGAACTGAAAACACTACTATTCAACTTGAAACCGGGACCAACACAGCCTTCCGAAGCCACGATACAAGAAATTCAAGCCGACATAAACGACATGCTGACTGCGCTAAAATCAACTACTTTAACACCTCCCACCGCTCAAACAAACGGCGATTACAGCTTAATAATGCGCCAACAAACCATACGCGACATATTGAAGCTAGAGAGAACTTTTCACCCTGGACACGATGTGAACCGATTCATCATGACTCTAAACAAAGCATACACAATCCACGTCACGCCAGAACTGAAGAACACCTATCCCAGCCTGGAATGCGAATTCGTCAAGTCTGCTAAAGATTTACTGGACCAAAGTATCTTTCAGCAGATGGTTGACTCAAAAAAGGACATATCCACCTTTGAACAACTGAAGGAATACTTATTAGGAGCCCACGGAAGCCAGATGACTAACTTCCAACACCTCAGTCAAGCCTGGGATCTGGAACAGCGAGACGGTGAAAAATTAACAGACTTCGCGGGTCAACTCGAAAACACCCTTAGAGAGGCAGCCGTCCACATAAAAAACAAATACAAAAAAGACAAAAATACAGACTTAACAGTCGATGAACTTATTTCCATCATCAGCGCTATGCTAATGAGCGAAAAGGTGAAAATTTGGAACTCAAATCATCTCGTCAAGACAATGGACAACCACTATTCAGCCGTTGGCATAGCCTCCGAAGCTCAAATATACCTTGATCGTGGTGTAAAATCCAACGACTCGACTTTGCACAACACTGTGTATTTCATACAGAAACCACAGCGGTCAAGCGAAAGAAACGCGCCACTCCGGCACAGCAGCCAATCAAACCGACAGCAAACGTGCCTCACCAACCCTCCCGAACATGGCCACCATCCGACATGCAGAAACCATCAGCACGCACCACGAATCAGCGTGTGCAAGAACTACATCAGAGGTCGCCCCTGCCTCCATGGCCGCAACTGCCTATATCGCCACCCACCTCGCACTCGGGCACAGGCCCATATCGCCACAACAAATGATAATATACAAGCCATAAATGATGTGGAACAGGATTTTTGCTTCGGGCAGGACGAGATGTGATGCCTCGTTCGCCATGCCCCTACGTCAGCCATCACACCTTCAACTTTCAAGGACTTGCTCACCATTCACCGCTCGTCCAGTCCACCTTCAACTTCAAGGACATCACCTTCTCTGGCGTCGCAATGCTAGATTCGGGATGCTCCACCTGCATCGTACCAATATCTCAGTTACCCAGTGAGGCCAAGAAACTCATGACCCGGCTCGACATCGTAGTAATAGGAATCAATCAGCAGCACCACCGCCCTCGGCGAACTGACTTGCGACATCACCATCGGCAGTCGAGACTCACCCACATTCAAAAAGGTTAACGTGCTGGTAACTACCCAAATCACACCGATCCTGATCGGCCAAAATATCCTATGTCACAACACGCTCGATTCCTATCTAATTGACAACCAAAATGCGACTATAGAATTCAGACGCACACTTTCCTCAGGATACACAACACACACAGCCGCAATCATATCACCGTCATCGTCAACCAATGATCCAGCATATGGCGCCCAAGCTGACGTCATCCAAAATCAGCCTACTATGGAACTACAGCCCAACATCCAGACACTGGATCAAAAGCTAACCTGGCTAAAGCATAACACGGGGCTATCGCTACCAAACCACCCGAACCGAGACGAACTAGAGGCCACTGCAAACTTACTCATTCGCTACGCTGACATTATCGGCACAGAAAGCAGCAGCAAAGGCACATTCATCCGACCCATCCGCATACCAACCAACGGCCAGTCTCACAGCCAGAAACAACACCCGATAGCCCAGGCTTTGGAAGCAGACGTAGATACCGAAATTAAGCGTATGTCTGATGAAGGCATCATTGAAAACTGCAGCGACCCCAAAGGCTTCAATAGCCCTGTATTTGCCGTACGCAAGAAAAACGGATCGATTTGTGACATTGCTAACTTTAAAAGAACTCTCAACAAGGTCTTAGTCGATCTTGACCCTTACCCAATACCAAGGATCGACCACTTGTTCAACAAAATCGGCAAAGGCAACAGATATTTTACTACCTTTGATCTACGCAGCGGCTACTGGCAAATTGAGGTCGACAAACGAGACCGATACAAAACAGCATTTACATGGAAGGACCAATGCTATCAATACACGCGCCTGGCCTTCGGCCTTACATCTGCCGGACAAATCTTCTCCCGTTGCATAGCAGAAGCCCTAGCCACAGTCACATCCCGTAACAACATTTCTTCCTATATCGACGACAACCTGGTCCACGCTAGGACATTCAGGGAGTACATACTCTCCCTTGAACAATTTTTTACTGCCCTCCGAAAATTCGGACTCAAGCTGAATCCCGATAAATGTTCCTTGCTCGCATCAGAGGCAAAATTCCTCGGACGCATAGTAAACAGCGAAGGATTCAAGGCTGATCCAGAATACGTTCATGCCATCAGGGAAATGAAACCTCCAACATCAAAAAAGGAATTACAAAGCCTTATCGGCCGTTTAGTGTGGATCAGACAATTCCTAGAGACACGTCTTCACGAACAAATCAGGTCAGATATGTTTTCAAAACTTATGGGTCCCATACATGAACTCAACAAGGTTAATAAACCGTTTATCTGGACGCAAAATGCCAACAGAACCTTCCAAAAAATCAAGGACCGTCTCTCTTCGCCACCCGTCATCTTGTTTCCAGATTTCTCCAAACTTTTCACACTCACCACCGACGCCAGTGACCTCGCATGTGGAGCAATCTTAATGCAAGAAGCCGACAACGAGAAGAAAGATATCATAGCGGTCGCTTCCCATACATTCAACTCCACGGAACAGAACTGGTCCACGACGGAACAAGAGGCATATGCAATAAAGTGGGCAATATTGAAATTTGATTATTTCCTTCACAACCGCCCCTTCGTCATCTTCACCGACCACAGGTCGCTGACATATCTGGACCAACGAGAGTTCAATAATGCCAAAATACGACGATGGCAAGAAGAAATTTCATGTTATAAATTCGTCTTGGAATATGTTGAAGGCGAATCAAATGTATGGGCTGACATGCTCAGCAGAGGTTGCGGACATAAGAAAACGAAAGCCCCGAACGACCCTACACCGGCAGGCAGGACATTCGAGGTAAGCGGTTCAGACCTCCGCGTATACATCCCAACTTGGTGCCTCGGCGAGTTTAACGGTTTACAGCTCATTACCAAAACTCACACACCACAAAACGGCCGCACCCACAAGCGCGTCACCAACGCATTCTTCGCCTATCACTCCACCACCACCATCCCTACTGAGAGAATCTGCAACCACCTTGGCATCGGAGATGAACAACAGAAGGACGACGCCCTGGCAAAGATCATCAGCGCCCTCCAGTCACCGACTCCAAGCGAACCTCATATCGATCTTGACGACCACCGAGCTACGCTTTTCAAAAAACATTTGTAGCAATTTTTTCTAGAACCAGGTACCTCCGTTTTGATGATAAGAGACAGTAAACATTCTCCGAGATTGGTTGTACCATACAAACTACGACCCAGATACCTCTACCAGGCACACTCAGATGTTACCCGTATGCGAGAACTCCTTTCCAGCTACTGGTGGGAATTCAAAAACCGCGACATCAAGGCCTATGTCGATTCTTGCGACACGTGTGCTAAGTGCAAGGGCAACTACAGTAGACGTACCCACTGGCCCATTGGTCACTGCAAACGTGGAAACAGACCATTCGATCTCGTCTTTATAGACTTTGTCACAATGCCCAACTCAAAGGGAAAACGCTACATCCTAACCATCTTGGATAGTTTCAGCCGACACTTTACAGCCATACCATGCGCGAGAGACCGTGCTATCGACGCCGCCCGCGGATTGTATCATTTCTTCCTTCGACACAGAGAGATTCCACGCATAGTATCCTCTGATCGAGGCACACACTTCACTGGAGAAGTCTATCGACAATTCTGTAACCAGATGTCAATCACGCAAGAACTTCACTGTCCTTGGCGCCCGCAAAGCTCAGGAAATATCGAGAGACAACATCGCACGATGAAGAACGCACTTTATATGTTATGCGAAGACAGGAACTGTGAATGGACAGACGTTCTAGAATCTGTCGTTTCGTCTATGAATGCCACGACCAACAGCGCCACCGGTGTCTCCCGGCATTATGCCATTACCGGCCATCACCCCAACATCAGCCTACCTACACTACACAGAAAAGAAATCACAAGTGACGATCCTGGAGCATATGGAATGCAAATTAATGCCCTGCTAAAGCAGGTTCACCACCACGTCACCCTGGCCAACGATGAAGCTGACCACAAACTTGAGACTAACTTAAATCGCCTCACATACAAAGACCCAATACAAGTAGGCGACAAGGTTTTACTTCATCGGCCACACGCAACTGTTGCCGAATCCTCTCATCTGCCCTGGATAGGAAATTACACCATTATAAAAACGAACAATATGATGTGTCAGGTGCAAAACGATGATGGTGATACAATCTGGATTCACTGTGTACATATCCGACGACTGGCTCCACGCCCAACACATCTTTCTAATACAATCCCTCTGCCTCCACCATGTAACAGTCACCAGGATCATTCTCCTCCACATCCCTCGGGGACACATAATTCAGCAAATAATTCCATACCAAAACAATTGCCAATAAGAAGAACACAAGGACAACTTCCCACACGCTTCAGAAACTTTATCATGAATTAATCACCCAAATATACACGAATAACGCTCACTGTAAATCAGACCGAGATCTGGGGGAGCCTTGTTATAAAATAAAATAAGACATATCTCGGCTGATTTACAGGCAAATACTCAAGAGTGAGAGCCGGATGTGAATGGGACAAAGCCCCGTCACAAAATGACCATTATCTTCATTTACAAATGTTCCCGACACACGAGTTCTGGTCGAAAAATAAAATGCTGTTTAAAGTGTTCTATTTTTCATCCAATAAAAATGCTTCCCTCCTAATTATACTCGCTTCGTTTTTCGAGCCTGTTAAGCCACAAAAAACGCTATAAAAGGGGTCACACGGAAGTTCAAGAGGCAGTCACAGATGACGATGTCGGACGACCGGCTGAACGGTTGAACTCTCTGCCTTCGGGCGGGGAGGAACCCGAACGAGGCTACGCCGAAGGGCGGAATCTCGTTCAGGGAGGTAAACCTGACCCTGAACCCGTTTATACGGGTTCAAAGGGCATATTTTTGGCCGAGCCCACGGGCTCGGAGATCCCACATTAAACCGGCCTTGTGCCACATGATACCCTTGTGGGGGGGTGACTAAATACTAGTCACAGATGGCCAGGGAACAGACCTATCACGGTCAGGCCGAGCGGTCAGCAGGGGAGCATCAACCACCGTCAACATGTGTGAACTACTATGAGAGATCAACCTAGATCTGAAGCCGGCTTATGAACTATACCACAACGTAGCTGTCCCAAACCCTCACAATCCTGTTGAAATAAACCACGTAAACCTATTTCTGCTGTTGTCGTATTTCTTTCTTGCAACCATACACTTGTCTATAACAACAGGTGCTACTGCTACTTTTTGCTATGGTTATATTGGTATTTGGTGTCTAATAAGGAGTTGTTTTGATTGTACATATTTGTAAATAATCCACAAGTCACAATTTTGGACAATTCCCTCAATATCTTTGTTTATTTCTAACCAAAAAGCAGATTCTCTGGCTTGGCATTTATATTTTTCTTGGCCTTCATGGCCTATGTGTATCTTTCCAAGGATATTAGTCCATAATTGCACTGGAATTATGTGTTCCCCTTTTAATATTATGTTGTGGAATAGTGTCAGGTTTGTTCTGTGGTTAAAATAAGGTTGTGCTTCAGTTTTGCAATATTTTATTGTATCTGACCAACTACGCCTTATGTAATTTTTAGCATTTGCATTGTCAGGTGTGATACTGCCTTTTGTTTTATTTCCTTCATTATTTGTCTGTGATTGGTGCATATTTTATCATGGCTGCTACCTGTGTTTCAATGTCAAGCTTCATTTTGTTGGTATTTTCTGTTTTTTCAGTCATCACTGCATGGGACAATGCATCTGTTGCATGCACAGACTTTCCTGGTAAGTAGCTGACATGCAAGTCATATTTTTGCACTTTAAGTCTGGACTATTGTAACCATGCTGGGCAATCATTCAGTGCTTTTTTGAATATGGCTACAAGTGGTTTGTGGCTAGTTTCAAGTTGTACTGGTCTTCCATATATATATTGATGGAAGTGTTTGCAAGCAAACTGCATCGCAAGAGCTTCTCTTTCTATCAGGTCATATTTGCCTAGTGTCTCCATTATTGCACAGGTTGCATATGTGACAGGGAACCAGGTCTTGAAATTTTCTTCAATGTTGCCTGTCCAGGGCATTTGTGTTGGTGGTTGTAAAAGGTCCATGCTGATTCTTCACTTCTGACACCATGTAATATATTGAGACAAGGCTGAAACCTGGAATTAAGAGGATACACATGGTGTTCACTCATGCTTTCATTAGCTGTGTTTAAACATCTGAACTGACCCCCATCTGTGATGAAAAAGAATTTCTGGAGTGATGTCAGGAAAGAGTTCTAATAATGGGAGATAACTTCTTATAACTAACTATTATAAAACCTCACACAAACCAAACTAAATTTAATAATATATAACTAATCACAACAGACTTTTTCAGTGATGAGAATATGTTTGGTAATTCATATATATATATATATATATATATATATATATATATATATATATATATATATATAAATTACCAAACATTCCCATCACTTTAATAAGGATACTAAAAAACTTGTCCATAAATATGAGAGGATCCTATTAAGAATAAGTACACAAAACTTATCTAAATTATTTAATGTCATATATGTGTGTGTATACCAAAGAATTTATATGTTGCTTGCATTTTCAGTTACTCATTAAGCTTATACAGAATTTAATTTTTTTTAAATTAAATTGAATTTAACTGAATATAGCTATTTCAGTTTTATTTTCAGTAACTCTCAACATGAGAATATTTTCAGCATTATGGACAAAATAAATGAAATACAGTCTTGTTTTAAGACATAATCTAGAAAATAACCTAAAACCTTTTAGACATGGAAGTTGTTTTGAAATGAAATTTGAATAATAAAACACAAAAGATAACAAGATGAGGCATCAGTTTAAGTTCTAAAAGTAGTTGGATAAAAATATTTTCTACTCTATGAAATAAAAGAATCAACTTTTCAAACATTAGAGTTATTAGATTATCCTTCAAATAGTGACATAGCTACAGTGATGTGCAGATGTTTGGTTATACTTGATTGTATGCCCTTAAGTCTCAAGTAGTGGGGGTGTATAGGGCCTAGTACTGAGAAATGTGAGAAAGGAAATTTAGGTTGGTGCAAAAATAATGCCGTTTTTTCACATAGTAACATATTATAACGACATTATTTTTGCACCAACCTAATAAATATGTAAAAACAGATGAAATATGAAATAAACACTTTATTCAAATTAAATATAAATTAAATTTTTATTTCACTTCACTGAATGGACTCCCAATATGGATGCCTGGGGGTTGATGCACCATCTGCACCCCCACATCTGCATGCTACTGAATAGATAACAAATGTTTTAAAGTTCCATTATTTTTACCATCTATTGCAAAACACATCAAAGTTTTCTAACACTTTTGCTCTTATAACCTCTTTATTCAGTGTTATCCTAGAAAGATTCATTTCCTTCTACTCAGAAGTTGTATTCTTTAATCCGACAAACTTAAAAAATAATACAATTTTCCTCTTATTTTTTTGGTCAGTTTTCAATGTCTTAAGTTATATGAAATTCTTTTTTGTAGAATTCTGCTACTTTCAGCTATTTTCCATTTGATCCTAAAGTGAAATATTATCTTTTTTGCTTTTTGTATTGTATTAGATATCTTCTGTTATCCTTATACTAAGTTTAGCTTATTATATTAACTCATTTTCCATATCTCTGCACTGTCATGGCTTAGCAGCTGATAATTACTGTGATAATTCTAAAAGAAAACTATATATTAATAAATTTTCTTGGTTTTTATTTTATAGTATTTTTATCAGTATTCTTTGGATACATCTGGTGAGTGTTAGTGTTACTTTCACTTTTCAACTGATGAAGTCAATATGCTTTTATTTCCTCATTTTTATTTTTATAAATATTCAAAGCTATTGTATATTTTTTGAAAACAAGAGTTTAACACAATGATATAAATATTATCTATAAACACACACTTAACTTTATTTAATTAACCATCAAATACTTATAATTCTATTCATACACTTTAATTAGACAACTATGACATTTTGCAGAAAACACTAACAAAGCTCTTTCATTCTCAAACACATAAACATCTTTTGATTTATGCAAAATATTTTTATCATGATTTTTGTTGCAAAATAAAAAGAATATAAAATTAATCTATCTGAATGCAATAGAAATAAATTCATGAGGAAAAGTATATTGATGTAAATATCAATATGTTTATCTGGATGCAAATACAAAAATAAGAGAGATGACTACATACCCAAACCATCCAATAGGTAAAGCTGTTATCAGACCTGATTTATAATTTTTGCAAAGAAAAATGATTCACTTTTTTAAAACATTAATATTTTCTTGGCTTTTAATTTAATTTTTAAAACTTAATTTTGTTTTTTCAAAGATATTTCTGTTTAAGTTTACAAAAAGAAATCCTTAAAATAAATTTATGCAATATTTAACATGAACAAGTTTTTGGTTATTATTTATAATAATTTTCAAGGAAATATAAGTGTGATATAAGATTATGTAAGTAATTTACAAAATCCTAATAATACTGCTGAGAGTTGAACAAACAATATTAGGCACATATTGTTGATTTCTACTTTTATCTAAATTATTTTTCTGAAGTACGTTAATGAATTAATCTGTTATCAAATTTATTTACAAGTAAATTTTATTCTAAATATTTAATTTTTACTAAATAAGTAATTCACATATACTTTTTTGTGTTTGGTGTATTTCAAAGACAAAATTATGGCAGCCTATATTTCAAACTATTTTAACATACCATTGCAATCAGTAAACAAAACCTATGGTATAACTGTTTTCACTTATAGTAAAATAAAGAATTCTTCTTTCAGTAGCATTAATAAATTGCCTTTCTTTTAGTGTCTCCATTTTATTAGTGTCAAAAAAAGAAGTAAATAATTTTTGATTTGACTATAATATGCAAAATACAAACCAATAATACTCCATTATTTCCATTTAGAATCAACTCATATTTCAACTAAAACTTAAGCTTTGATGAATCAAAATATCAATTTCCATTTGAAAAATTTCCAATCAATACAAAATTACATTTGCAAACTTCTTTAAAATTACTTTTTAATAATTAAATAAACTACTCAATAAAATACATTTTTATTTAATTTTAACTTTTCTACTTTTAAAGTAACTTACAGAGTACTATAGAAAGTTCATTTGCTACAATTAAGCAGTAATGTTTGAGAAAAAAAACATGTTCAAATAAAAACCATCATTATTTATAGTTAATACATCACAAAAACATCTTGCTATTAACCAACTAATTGGTTTAGGAAGTGTCAGAAGCCATTCTAATTGATAGATGCAAAATATTAATGTATGATTGATATTTATCTAATAATTGATGGCTATCAATAGAATCGTTTGAAATCCTTTGACACAATTTTTCATTGGTTGAAATGAGACTTTATGAATATTTGTATTTTTCTTTATTTGCTTTTAAAATAATTTTTCTATTTTTATTGTTTTTCTTTCACAATGTTTCCATTGTCATTTTATTATATCCAAGAGTTTGATTTGGAGTAAAAACAATGGAAATTCATTTCTTCAAGCTATATATAAAATTAAGAATAAATTTTTAAAGGTTACAAACCAGAAACATTAAGTTTAGATTTCTGTATCTTATCTCATACTCTAAAAAGTAATGAATCCTGCTTCATATTTTGTACTTCAAAGCACTTCCAAGAAACATTAAGATTCAGTAGGTGTCTGTTGTGAAGAATGATATAAATGACTTGTGTTTCATTCAGTCTGATAAAGATAAAATATATAGAAAAAATAAAGTTTAAAAAGGAAAACAACAGTTTGTTTCAATTTACATTTTAGAGGTGAATATTTTTAGAAAGAGAAAATTATAGATAAAAGTAGATCATTTCCTATCTGGTTGAAATAGTAAAGGTTAATAGTGTGCATCATTTTATTTTTGAACAAAATGTTGTCCTAATGTAAAATAGTTTTAAAACTATCAATTTAATGCCATAAATAAAGCTTTTACCAAGAATGCTATTGTGTTAATACTCCTAAATGACTCGCTACTAATGCATTGTAACAAGATACACTTGGGTCTTTATTTGACACTTTTACAACTAGCAATGATAAATAAGGCCAAGGATAATGAGGATCCAAGCAAGAGGAAAAGAAAAAAAACTCAAATTTAGAGGAGTTTAGTATAAAATGACCTTGGTGCAAACTGAATAAGAATCATTTTTATTCACTATTTCAAAGATTATTTTAATAAGCACTTCAATTCCTTAACAGTTAATATGTTCAGTGACTAATAAAATTAGTAATGACTTCAGCTTTGTGCATTTTTATATTATGTACAAATTTTAGGCTTTAGAAACAGTAATATTAACCAGTTTCTATTTCTCTTTATACAAACATTCCTAGCACTTTAGAGCAGGGCTATTAGCAATGTTTGATATGCACCTTTTATAATATTCAATTTCAAGTATATGAAGAAATACCTGGATCTTCTGACCTTTGTTATTTTGAGATAAACAAAGAGGCATTGTGATTTGTAGCTGTTACTGAATATTGATAGTAATTTAGTCTTACAGGCATTTTCATTTAGATTCATAGAAGCTTCACTTATGTTTGTATCTTCATTAGTAAGTTAAGTAAATAATTGATATTTTTATTCATTTTTTTAATAAACAAACTATACCAACACTTGGTTGATAATATATTAAAATATAGGTATAAGTCATTTTATAAAGAAGTGCTTTGTAATTTAAGAAAATTGAATTTTCTGTTTGATTAGATTATTATGTCAACAATTAATACCTAATAAAAAATTGCCAATCTAAAGTTTCATCTCTATCAATAGCATCAAGCATCTTCAAAACAACTTGCCTAAGAAATTTAAATCATTTTATGTTTTTAGTTTCTTCTCAGTTAAAGCAAGGTCAACTAAAAATAAATTTCAAGTATCATTTAAACTGAAAGGTTTTCATTTTTTTAAATAATGGCTGCTTTCAAATACTAAGCATTTTTTACCTCTTTACTTTGTACAATCAAGTGCATTCAAAGAATAAATATGAACCATAAATTGTCAGGTGATAATTAAATTGGGAAAATGTACTTGAAAAGTGCTGAATCCAGCTGAATAACATGTCACCAAATGTAAAGGAGCTACACATATGTAAGGTGTTATGATAAGAATCCTACTGCATATTTAGTCATCTACTGAACTAAGATGCAAAGGGCTACTGTGTATGAGAGAATATGAGAAAATGAAAACATTACTAAGGAGAGAAAACAATAAAACAACAGAAATTATAAAAATAAAAGATAACAATTAACATTGTATTTAATGACTGGAACTACAGAAGAGGATTTTCAACAAATAGGAAAGCAAGAAGCAGTAAGGCATTTTATTATAGAGTTTAGAGAGAACAGGAGTCAGTTCAGGAGCACATTTCTTAAGGAATATTGTAGGGATACCATCAGGTCCAAATGCTTTGTAAGGATCCAGTTTAGAGATGATAGCAGAAACCATGAATGTGTCGGGTACAGTGTACCCAGATTAAAAGGAGAATTTAATACAGGATATCCTGCCCACAAAATACAACGCAAATTTCAAGAAAAGACAACATGATAAGGAACGTTTGTAGAAAATAGAAAATTGTATATTTAATGTCATTCATGAAGAATAAACAAATTTGTATATTTTTATATCTTGTTGAATAGAGTAAAAAAGATTAATGCTTTAGTTCATTTAAGCAAATGTGATTTGAACAAAAAAATGTCTATGTGTTCGCTGTCTTTCAACAGAGTAGTAGAGTAATGTCTGTTTCTTTTGTTTTTGTGTATCCGCTGAGTAGGTGGAAAGGAAAAATGGGCGATCAATTCAAGTTGAAAAAGAGAGTGTGAATGAGAAATAAAAGATAAGAGGAAAATGTACTTATCGGGTTGAATTGTTTTGGAGTCAGTTGTAAATTTGTTGTTTTTCTTTCCTACCCCACTTTCTGCTCTTACTGTTGGGTTGAGTCAGTGACGGACCTGACTGTCAGTCTTCTGTCCTCTATGATCTCTGCACCCTTCTGACTGGTGATTGACTTGAGTCTCTATTTATAACTGACTTTTTTTTCACACTGTATTGTTATCTTTTTTTTTAGTTTAGCAAATCACCTCCTTTCATTGGTCAGAAAATTAATTATTACAAAATCTGTTTTTAGTGGTTTTGATCTGATTTTGTGGGTGTGCAAATCTACTTTGTGTTTTTCAGTTATTTGTTGGAATGATATAGGATTTGTATCCTATAAATGGAAATATATAATCACACAATAGAGATTCAGTTCTAAGTGAAGTCAAGCAAAGATACTCCAGATGTGTCAAGCACAAAATGGAAGAGAATTTATGAGCAAAACAAATTGATTAGCAACTTAACATGGCTTAACATACAATAATGTTATTTTTTTTATAATGTTATATATATGTCTACAGTCCTGCCTAATTGTCTATATTCATAATACTTCCCTGGTATATTTTGTCATAGCACAAGAAATAAAGGATGGCATAACAAATTCTATAATTAAGCTTAACTGTGTCTCACAAAAATATTGAAGATTTAAAATTAATTATGGTCTAACAATGCAGCATACCCACTTTTAATATCCAATATTATAATCATGTTACCACCAATATCTAGCAAGATATAAAATTATTTTAGATCTAAGATAAAATGGAATTAAAATGGATTTTCATACCTTTTACTATAGTGAATTATCTATCTAGAAGTAATGAAGAAAATAAGCAGGGCAAGGTGATAAATAAATATCTATTGTAAAATGCACATACAGAAATAACAATAATTCTGTAAAACAGTTTTGTAGATAATATTTAATTGATAAACAAGCAAGTGTAACTAATTTTATTTCAATGTTTACTTGCATCATTCTCATGAATTGAGTTGACCTGTGCTTTTTTTTTCATTAGAGAAAGAACAAAACAAAAATATATGCAAAGTGAAATGCTGGTAGGCAATCACTATTCAATCAGCAAGAAGCAAGATTTCTAGGCATTTTTGTTTGTATTTATTTGTGACTGTCATCTTTAAAAAGAAAAGTTATTCAAAAAGTCTGTAAAAGCGATGACAGACAAATCTGAAAGTTAAAAATAATCTTGATGTCTTTACTATGGCTGTAAAAAAGAAAGTAAACAGGAGAGTGAGTTAACAGTAAAGTGCCAGAATCCAGGACATTCATCTAAAAAAAGAATCATTTCCATTCTGAGTTCTTTGAATGAGAGTAAAACAAGTACATAAAAAATGATAAATAGGCAAAGAAAAAGTTCTGACTGCTGACAGCATTAACCATATTCATTCTCCATGTTTCTCTCTAAGAATAACTTTCTCCTGTCTTTTCTATCAGGATTGGAGCTCAGGTTATTAACAAGGTCATCTATTTATCAAAGCAAGGTAAATATGTTAGAACATTTTACTTTTATTTATATTAACATAAAAGAAACATTGTCTAGTGTGCACCAACCAGCAAAGAATGGATGAATATATAATTCTGTTCTTTGTGTCTGTGACTTATCTGTTGTATATCTGTAATCCCTTCATTTATTAGAAGAGAGAGCCTCAGGATCATTTTCTTATCTTGTTAACTACACAGTTCTTTTTCTGTTAAAAACAAAACAAGTGAATAAAATAGAAGAAAACTGAATATACATATGGGCTAAGTGGGGTGTAATCCAGGGCCTCATAGTTCAGCACCCATAATAACATTTTAAGACAAGAGGGAACAAATACATAAAAGAATGTAGAAACATGAAATAGGATGTGTGTTTATAAAATAGCAGTAAAATTGTTTTGATATTTATTCTTAAATCATTTTAAGATAATAAAAAAAAACACTTCAGTTTTGTATGCCTATTTAGAATGAATTAATATTTTGTCTGTTCTACATTTCTTTTAATAGGTTTCTGTTACAAGTTTATTCTTTAATTTTGGGTCTATTCATTTTGGTTGATTGATTAATGCTTTATATATATATATATATATATATATATATATATATATGTGTGTGAATGAGATCATTATTCTATTAACTTATGTATTTAATACATATTTTCTATATTTTAAGTGCAAGGTAGTGTAATTATATTATAATAAACACTTGCTAACAACAATAAATATTTAAATATTTTTTCTTTTAAACAGACATATTTTAGCAAAAATTAGTAAGCAATATGAAAGTGGTGCTAATAAATGAAAGCAACAAAAAGAAGAGAAGGAAATATTGATGCACTTAAAGTTAATCATGTCATATGGCTTTGTATCACAAGCGAATACAAATTTGTATGATCTTTTGGAGTCAGAACATTCATTTATACATAAAGATACAAGAGACCAATTAGACCATATTGAATATTCTTGGAGGGCAATCAGTTTTTATAGAGAGTACAGTCTTACAAGAATATCAAGGATCATTGTTAGTAGCTTCTATAAGTACAGAAACTTCTGAGGAAAAAACAATGGTTTGACAAAATATTGATATAAAGAGGTTAAAGAAGGCCCAGAAGAAAAAGATGCAGTTGAGGTTCATTATAAGGTAAATATAGAAATACTGGCTATTCATGCTAGTTTTGGTTTGAGAAAACTTGATGATGTGAGTTTATAGATCACATTGAATAACAAAGAATTATCATTCTGAGTTGAGAAAGGCCAAATAGAATGTAAATACTGACATGGACCATTCAGCAATTCAAAATATATCTACAAAAAAAAAGCAAGAATCTATTCCATTCCACCAAAGAAATTGAAAAACATATCCATGAGATCGGCTAGTGTATTTTACGTGTAAATTTTTCTCTCATCAAGTAACTTCAACCCTATTTTAGTCTCTACTGGATTTGATAACTAGCATCATGCTCCTCTTGTTAAAGCCCACAAAAACTCAAACAATCATGAACATAATGTTAATATATCTAACAAGAAATCATGGTTAAATGCTCACATCAAAGTTTAAAAACAAATTAAAGCAAAGTAAGATTACTTTATTGAAAGTCATTGCTGTCATTTCTCTTTTGATAGAATGCAGCTTAAAATGGGGAGATGATGAAACATTTAGCTCACCAAACTGTGGAAAATTTCTTGGATTGCTGAAATTAACTTATAAATTTGATCCCTTCCTTCCTTCTCACATATGGGAATAAAGAATCTGATTAACCATCTTACTTGTCCAAAATTATTTGTGAAGAAGTTATACAACTAATGGCTAATAAAGTTCAAGATGCAATACTGAGTGACATTAATCAGGCTGGATATTTTAGCGTGCCAGTTGATTTAAAGCCTTGTTTCTCATGTTGATTAACTTACTCTTATTGTTAGATATGTTTCCTGGAATAATAAATTACCAGTTGAACTGTTTCTGAGATATTTTTAAACTGAAAGACCATATTGTTTATTGTGTATTATTTTACTAAACTGAAAATCAATTTCAGTCAGTGTAAAAGACAATTGAAATTGTGTGGCATTAATACAGGCTGGGAAATATCACAGGGTTCAGCAAAAAATTTCAGAAAGAAACAAATTTGTGAAGTTCTTTCCAGATATTGAATATTCTCTCAATCTAGTCAGACAAACCGCAGTTGATTTGTAGCAGATATAGAGAAATGTTTTCAACACAATAAATGAGTATTATAGTTTTTTTTAAACTTCCACAAAATGATGGACAACACTGAAAAGTTTTGTGTTTCCAGAATAAAAAATTCTCAAATATTTGTCAGTCACGAATGCTGCTGCAGCTATTACTGATGTTGTTGAAGCCATATTTCATATTAATTTTGACGTAAATGAAAATGAGATACTAGATGACAGGCAAGAACTCAAGAGAAAATGGAAGAATTTGAATATGTTTCCATAGGCCATCTTTAGACCCACTTGTTGGATTCATTTCACAAATTTAAAAAGGCCTTTTAATGTTTATAAATTTAATTGAGCATATTTGCTAATTTCATTATTAATGTTTGTATCAAAAACTAAAATTTGATGATATTAAACAACGAGCAAAAATTACACTCATTGATACTGACTAAAAAAAGTTTGGTCCTTGAAAGTCATTGTCAATGGCCAGATCTTGGAAGTCTATAAGCTCAATGCAGTCATCCCCCAAGGCTCACTCCTTTGTTTAGCTCCTTTTTCTGCTTTATATTAACAAATGCTGAAGAACATATTTAGATCATTAGTAGATATCTATGCATATGAGAACACAGTTTATGGGTGCACCTCCAAAAATCTAGATGACCATAGCCTAACAGTTGACTTCTAATCTAACCTAGTTCCAACAGCCCAATGGTAGAAAAACTGACTTGTAAATTTCAATACCTCAAAAACAAAGCTAGTAACTTTTCATTATCATCAAATTGACATTGAACTCTCACCAGTCATGATGAATGGTTGCACTAAGAGACTCTTTGCTTTGAACATCTATTGGGACTCAACTTCACTCCAGGCCTCAAGTGAAACTTATATATATGATCCATTGCTAAAGATGCTGGAAAAATGGTAAGCCCCTTATACCACTCCAGAAAGTACCTGACTTCACTTGTTATGTACTAACTTTACAAGAGTTAGATCAGACCAAATATGGATTATATACTGCCATGGACTGGAGCTGCCCAATCTTCTCTTTCCAGCCTTGACAGAGATCAAAAGCATTTATGTGGCTTTGTGGGTAATTAATTATTTTCCACTTTACAGTCCCTTTCCCACAGATGAAACATTGCAAACCTTTCAATAATCTATCACTATTTCATTGGAAAAATGTTTTGACAAGTGACATTCTTTAGTTCCACCAGTTCAGACCTTTACAGCTAAAACCCACCATACGAGGGACACATGGTTGGATCAACCTAACACCTTTCATTATTTCATTGGCAGAAATGAACTTCTATTCATACAGTTTCTTCCCAAGAGCTGCTGCTTTGTGGAACAGACTCATAAAAGGAGGTTTCCCTGATTGCTACAATCTTAACTTCTTCAAATTCAGGGTCAACTCTTATCTATCCTACATATCTTAATAATCTGCATTTCTTATCTCCTCTTCTTATGTCCATAAAATAATATGATCCAGTAACTGTCTAGTTTGTATTGGGTGAAAAGCAACATAAAAATGAACAAAAGATAAAACAGATGAGGAAAAAAGTAAGAAAAGTTCAAAAACAAGAAAAAACAAAAAACAGCTACAGTGCCAATGAAATAGTTCTCTCCGAAAGACAGATTTAGACTGAAGTCATTTATCCCACTCGTAAATATTCCTGCATCTTTACAGGAGAGCAAAAGTTCATAAGATGTAATTGGCAGTTGTTTATTTTTGGCAGACCTGAAAGAATCTAGGAATCAAAATCAAAAGTCTTGAAATGCTTATGTAAAAGTATCCAAAAGATGTTGACCATAGTCTGCTTGATGAGCTCTAGCACTTTTGCAAGGTATCTCAAAAAATGTTAATGCCTTGGAGAAAAATATTAATTAAGAATTAAAAATAGTGAGTTTTTATGATTTTTCTTACTTTCATGACAAACATAAGTTCCCAAATTTGAATAAATAGCTAAAAAGCAACAATGGCCATTACTAATTGATAGAAAATTCAATATCTGTTTATATTTCTGAGATGTAGTATTGTAACTATTTATGCTATTTACATTGCGTTTCAGCCATTGAGCAAAAGTCATAAGTGATAACCTAGAGACAAATCAACAAGAAATGGTCAGTATAAATAGTACCCTACCAATGTAACAATTACCCTGGTATATGACAGCACCCACCACAGACTGGGATAGAAGGGTACAAGATGATGACAACACTCAGAAAACAGCCTCAGTCTGCCAACCCAATGTTAATGGCTTATCAGAAAAGATAAAAGATCTCTGGTTCATATGACATCAGGATAATCTTTAGGAATGGTTCAACACTACACAGACATCTCTTTTGAGTAAGGCCACATATAGAGGAGATTGTGATTAAAGACTGTGTGTACACCATCACATACATCTGTGGCAAGAAATATAGAAGAGTAACAGGCTGACTCCTTAAGATAAGATTGCAGGAATACCATAAAACCATAACACGAGGGGTAATAGAAAAATCAGGCATGGTTGACTATATATGGCGGGAAAAGGGCGATCACTACCCTCTGTGGGATGAAGTTGAAATAATAGACAGAGAACATTACTGGAAAACAGGAAAACTTAAGGAATCAGTGCATATGCTAAGCCACAAAAATCCCCTAAGCCAGCCAAGCATAGACATGAATACAATATGGGAGCCAGTAATACAGAGAGCTAAAGAAAAACAACAATAACAAAAAAATTGCAATATGAGCTCTGGTTAAAAAATGTTTACTGAGACATTAGGTCTATAAGTCCTAAAAATTCACTCACTGATGTCCCCAAGGACACATTGCTCAGTGGATAAAAGTGGTGGTTGACATCACCCCAAAATGTTGTGAGTTCAATACTTGGACTCAAATACTTGGAGAGTTGAGTTACTAAAGGGAATTAACTGAAACTGAAATCTCTCAGTAACTACAACATATGGAATTAGAACAATCAGATTTTTCAGTCTGGTAATGCAGTATTGTGGGGATTGCTCCACCTTGTCTGCCCGAACACCTAAGTAGCATAGCAATCAACGGTATATAAAAAAAAAGAATTTATTCACTCTCTTTCTCTTTCCTTTGATCTTGAATATAATAGTGACAACATTGGGACATGTCTCTTCTGGAGAAAATTTCTTTCCCACAGTAAACCAACTATGTAATTTCAAACAAAGCATGTAAACATCACACAGATACTATAGTCATGCCTAATTTTCCAGACTAAAAAAGATGAAAAATTATTTACAATGTCCCAAGACCATTTTTTCTGATCTGAGTATGCTCAGCATAGAAAAACAGACATTGATTTCAATGGCATAGTTAATGAGTTTGCAACAAAGAAAACTTAATGGAAAAGTTATGATTGTTTTTTTGGTGAGAGTAATATTAAAATACAGCTAGAAATGTAACATTATTGTCAATGGAATACATTTTTCTTCTTTATCAGATCTACTTTAAAGGTTGCATGGATTGATGCTGGAATTTTAGCATGTGTAAGTCTACATTCATTTACTTTTATTAAGTGCTTTATGAGCAGGTACTGAGAATCCCAAATCTATAGATCAGTGCCCCTAACTGATTTAATCTGTTCCTGGGTGTTTTAATAAGAAACCACAAAAGTGATTTTTCTATCTTTAAGATAATATTTTAATTACACAAGTGTATCAAAGTCTATTCATATTTTTTCTTTTTCATGACAATTTATTCTAATGGTGTATGTATCATCA
The DNA here is from genome assembly GCA_963932145.1 of Acanthosepion lycidas. Lineage (NCBI taxonomy): Eukaryota > Metazoa > Mollusca > Cephalopoda > Sepiida > Sepiidae > Acanthosepion > Acanthosepion lycidas. The sequence goes on from OZ010578.1 coordinate 79,634,883, forward strand.
AGCAACAAAATTTATGTAAGGATGTAATCAATTAGATACAACTTTGAAATGTGTTAAACTGCATATTTTTTCAATATATGTCATTCAAGAGTAGTTTCATGTAAAGTAAGAAGAAAATTTGGCATAAATAGTGTTTAATATTTTTGTTGTAAATTCTCAAGTACAAAAAAAATGTATAAATTCACTTTCATCATCTGTTTAGGTTTTATTCTAATTCTAATCATCACTTTTTAAAACAATAAGTATTGCCAAAGAGTGAAGGTAGCTAAAAAGTGGTGCCATGGGGAAAAAAGTCTTTTTGACACTCAGTCTTATTGCAAAAGTACGTTTATCTATGTTTGGCGAAAATTTTTAAAATGAAAAAACAATCAATCTTTTGCCCTGATATTATAGATTTGGCTGTGATCAAAAGTTCAACAAAATTTAAACTTTTAACCAACAAATTCATTATACATGTAGAATAGGCTAAATATTTGTTTGTTTTTTTTTAGTCAGCAGTGGAAAGTGAAAAGAACTTCAAGAATATTAACTTCTTTTCCTATTTACCATGGAAAATCATGGCTCTCAACAATTCCCTGTCCTTTGTAGCACTTAATAAATTTTGTATTTTTATTTCACTAAACCTTGATCCACCATCTATTTTATTCACACTCACTGATTAGGTTACTTCTTGTTTTCTTCTATCCCTCTTTCCTTCAATCTGCCCTGTGAGTATCAAATTTTCCAAACCCTCTTAACTGCCCTAGAAATTTCAACTGTCTCTTCCTGATATTAAGTATAAGTGATACAGCTTCAATAGTTTTATCAGAAAATTTCCAGAATTACACTCTTCATAATGTTTCTTAATATGTTCTGTAACATTTGTAAACAGTATTGCATTATCAACAGATAAACATCTTTTTAAATCTACAGCAGTAAAGCCAAAAGAATCTAGTATTAAATAGAGTAGCTAAAATTGAATTATATGACTTATTTAAAGAGTACAAATCAATGTGATTGATATTTTATCTATGAATAAATTCAGCATTGCTTAATAATTTTAAATAATTATTTGAAAAAAATAAAAACTATATAGAGTTATATCTATGAAAAATGTCTTGCCTTTTGTTGCTCTAAGTAATTCTTACCCTTTACAACCTCCCTCTGTTTTTGTGGTGCTTGTTCTGCAATCCATTTTCTCAAATTTTTCAAAATTGGCTGTTTTCCCCTTCTCTTGCTTTTAAATAGGTCAGTGAGTGTAAAATTTTCCAAACTATCTCTCCTCATTATGTGTCTCCAAAATTCAACTGCCTCTGATTATCATTTATCATTTCATGTCTTGCTTCTCCATCTATAAGGAAATTGCTCAGTATTTAGTGATATAGATATGACATAGCAGTCTTTTCTTTTCTTAATTTTTTCTGATCCATTAATACTTTACCCATTTTCTGAAAGGCATCTTACACAATTCCTATGTGTCTTCCAAATTCTATCACACTTTTAATTATTCCATTATAAGATAGTTATATTTCTGCAACTGCTTGATTTTGACATATCAATATGTAACTTGGAACTTGGATTATCTTTTTTGCTGACAATGTGACATTCTGTTTTCTAACAGGTAATGATTAGCTCTTTCTTTCCTTGACTACCTTATCTAATACTTCTTTCAGTTTTCTTTCTGAATCTGCATAACATTGGTTGTTAAGGTTACATTTGCTAATAATAAATATTAGTAGGTCTTCTAGTCCTCTTAGAATCATTTCACTGTTTAGGTTAAACAAATCTGGTGATAAAATACATCCTTGTCACACTCCTTTTCTATTAATGTGTGCTCACTTAACTTGTTTTCTATCTGTATGCAAGCTATTTGTTTCCAGTTGTGGTTATATGTTATCTGAATATCTTTTCCATTTAAGTTTCTAAGGATTTCTTCATTTCATAATTTATCAAATACCTTTGTGCTATCTAGGAAACATAGGTATAGCACTTTTTGTACTTGTTTTGCTCACTCTGATAGCATTCTGATTATAAAAATTGCATTTCTTGTTCCAGTGTTTTGACCAAAGCTACACTAAATCACTAAACAATTTGGAAAACAAATCAAGTAGAAATTTACTTGTATACAATAACTTACACTTGCCAAAAAATAAGGTTGACAAAAGCTGAAGTAGTATTGCATTTTCTTTTCACATCAACTATTAAATTACCTTTTCTCCATTTTATGAAAAATGTAAAAAGTAAACTGTAATATTTCTAATTCACATGAACTTTCTCACTTACAGGAATATGTCATTTCTATGGACACTTTAAATAGCACAATATTATATTGCAAAAAGTATGCCCATACAAATCAACACACATTGACATATATACATTATTTGTATATAAGTATAAATAAAATTTTAAGTTTTGAATGTTATATTAATTTGACTTCATTCAAATTGATTGTTGCTAAAAATAACAACTTGTAACTATGGTTAACTATTCTGATATATGCAATTAACTTAATTATATACACACCATATAGAATCAAGGTAACTTTTCAGTTACCAATATCCTATGCTATTACTGAACTCTTTATTCACAATGTTTTCTCAGTTTCTTTCACTTTCAGTAACCCCTTGAATTTTAGTCATTTTATCACCTTGCTTGGGGTGAAAGAATTGAAAAAAATTAATTTTGCTTTTTAAGAATGTACTATTTTATACTTAGTGATATTTCAAATTGGTGACTTAGTAGGATATTACCAAAGTAGTGTCAATGAATAAGTTGTTTTTAATGAATTCTTTTTAATTGGGAACAATGTTACTAAATATGAGATGTATCAAAAATTAATTGATGCTAAACATATATATATATTCATCTATTGTTGTGAAGTTATGTTGCCAGCTAACAAAGTTGGTTCTGTTCAGTGATTTTTGTTTTAGAGCAAATTTCTCAATCACTGTTCCATTCAGACAAAGTACATTTTTATTAATAAACATTGTTCACTAAGCTTAACAGCTGAAAGTTCTGTTTTAGAATTCATTGATGAAGGAGAGCACAACAGATGGTTTTTCTACTCATCAAGTAGCTGAACTGACAGGTGAAAATATGAATGGCATATCTTTGCATCCTATATATAAAGATAAGTGAAAATTATGGGCACATTGAAGAAGTTCTTGATACAGAGTAATAATATGAAAATAGAATAGTTAAATATGATTTTACACAATCAAAAAGAAAAAGAGTGAGAAATTGAATTTAGCATATAGAAAAAAAAAAGAGTAAAGGTGCAAAATAAAAGTTTAAAAAACAAAACAAAACTGGCATGTAGGAAAGAGTTTGTGAATTTTTATCCCATTCCACATAAGCTTTGTAAGAATCTTAAATGTATGCCTGCATTTTGGTTTATCTATATAATACTAAAACTATAATCTTGTATGTATGTTCTCAGGGTACAGCTTAAATGATAGATAGATAGTACAACAACCTATTTAGGAGCATAGTGTACCTTGAATCCCTTCTGAGTACAGTACCAGATTTTATTAAAATTAGACAAGGGGTTCTTGAGCTAAGGCCATTTTTTCTGTTTTTACAGCATTTTAATAGGAAATTCAGTATTTATTTTTGATATACATTCATATATCAATCCATGTATATAGACTAACACTTGTATATTATATTCCAACTATTATGTCTGTGAAAAATGATAAACATTCATAATACATTATAAGAACAATATTAAATAAATTTAAATATACATGACACAACATATATTTACACAATTCACTACACTATATTAGAACTTTTATATAAACAAATATTTTGCAGGTTTGGCAAGTACTTGGTGAAGACTATGTGGATCTGTCATTGTAAAATGTAATCTGTATGGCTGGAAAATTGTGTCACATGACTTTATGGTAAATAAATAAATGCACACTGGTTTGCCGCCATTACATATTTTGAAACAAATGTGAGAAAGAAACAAGTATGTATAATAAAAAATGTAATTATTATTTTGAAAAATTTAGTACACAGCAGAATCAGGCCAGAGATAAGGACAAGAACAGTGCAAGTCCATTAAAGACACTGGAACAAGAAACATGATATTCATGCTCAGAATGTTATCAGAAAGAGCGATACAAATGCAGAAGGACATGTACCTATTGTTCATAGACTATGCAAAGGCCTTTGACAAAGTACACCACAAGGATCTGATGGAACTTCTGAGCAACTTTGATATATTTGGGAAAGATATCAGAATAATCAAGAACCTATACTGGAAACAAACAGCATGCATGAACATAGCGAACAAGTTCAATGAATATACAAAAATAGAAAGGGGCATAAGGCAAGGATGCATCTTCTCACCCAACCTGTTCAACCTACAGAGCAAGGAAATTTTGAGAGAATTGGAAACCCTAGCAGGATTTAGCATTGATGGCCAAAATCTTAACAATATAAGATATGCAGATGACACAGTACTGATATCAGACACAGAAAAGAAATTATAAAATCATACAGAAGGTAGCAATGGAGAGCGAGAAGAAGGGACTAAGCATAAACTACAAGACAGTATGCATGGTCATCAGTAAAAGGATGAGCCCGAAATGTGATTTGCCGGTTGGGAACACTAGAATCATGCAGACATGGAAGTTTAAATATTTGGGAAGCATTTTAACAGAGGACAGTAAGTGCAACACTGAGATCCGTAGACATATTGTGATGGCCAAGGACGCATTCCAAAAGCTGAGCAGAGTATTGCAAGTCAGGAGGATTTCTTTGGTAACAAAGAAAAGAATACTGAGCTGTTATGTGACATCTGTCCTTCTTTACAGCAGCAAATGTTGGATGATTTCCTCAAAGATGAAGAAGAGACTTGAGGCGACTGAGATGTGGTTCTACAGGAGGATGCTAAGAATATCATGGACTGAGTGTTTGAGCAAAGACGAGGTCTTAGAGAGGATGCAAACAAGGAGGAGGCTTATACTTAGCATCAAGAAGAGGCAGCTGAAGTTTCTGGGACATAATAAGGAAGGAGGGACTGGAGAATCTGATACTCATGAGTCGAATAGAGGGAAAGAGAGACAAGGGAAAACAACACGTGAAATACCTGGTGGGCTTAAGCAAGTGAATGATAGAATGTGGTCTGGGGGAGGAAGCAGAGGGAAGGAGCTTGTTGAGAACTGCAAGGGATAGAGGGAGATGGAGAGCCATGATCACCTATATTCTGAAAGGACATGGCACATCAAAAGAAAAAACCTAGAAAAAATGAAACTTAGTGCACAAAAAGGAGGCATCCATACTTTATGTTATTTCAATAAATATGAATCTCTCTAAGCAGATGACTGCTGTTGTTTTTTTGTTTTTTTAATGATCTTCACCTTTGAAAATTATATGAAAAGTACTAAAATTGGTATAAATTGTCACACTATGGCTAATATTACTTGAATGGAAATGCCTTTAGTGTGATTTCAGGTTGTAATTCCATTCTAAAAAAGTAAACATTTTTCTGAAGGGCAATGTTTGCATTAAAGGATGTTTCAAATTAATGCTAGGTCCTGGAACAATGATGGGCCTATGGTCATTCTGATATTGTTAATTTATTTTTTGTTCTGAAACTCTGTTGTTTTATAGATTAATGTCTGTCATTGAATTTCCAGTTAAATTTCATTAAGAAAATAGTGTAAAGCAGCAAATTTTTTCACAAATTCTGAAAACCTTTCTATTTATTAATTTCTTATTGCGTTTAATCTAAGTAATCTTGTATAGTGTGAGTAATGATAATTATTACAATAATTTGTATTGTAAATACAAATTAAAATATGTGTAATTAATAATAAAATTGATAATATTGTTACCTCATCATTTTGTATCATGAACTGCTTTTAAAAAGAACCTAATTGATTTATGGCTTTTCTAGTTGTTTCTAAAGCTTTAAAAATCAACATTAAGTGCTAAAACTTTGCCAGAATTTATTTTATGCTCTTAAGAATCAAAATTAAGAAAGGCTAGTTGATGTGTATAATCAAATTTGATCATAGATATCAACTAGCTCCTTTTTAACAGAAACCTAAATTATAAAAATATAACTAATTTTTTAAAGTCCGAGAGTAATTATCACATCATGGAAGAAATGAACTATCACACAAAATTCTTTTTTACAGTTTAGGACTAAAATGTTCAGTCTAATGTTCTACATCATTATTCTGATGGACTCAAATTCATTACCACAGACTTATCTTGTAGAAAAGCAAACATTTTAAAACTGGCTATGTTCTTCATTCCCAAACAGTCAAGAACTCATAAAATTCATGATACCTAAAATTTATTACTATATATATATCAGGAGAAAAAATTTATAATTATACATGATATATTCTATTTGAAAATATTTTTTAAAAAAAAGAGAGAATATAAATATGTAAATTATTCAAAAAGCATAGTTTATTATTATCAAATAGAAAAAAAAATTATTTCAATTGCAGCTTAAATGTAATTCTACTGATGAATTTGTACACACTACATTTTATTCATGGAATTAAATAACTGAGTAACACTGACTTACCAATGTATTAATATAAATTCTGCTATTACTGATACATTTATTTTCTAAATAATATCCTTTCTTTTACTCTTTTTATTAAAAAAAATTCGCACAGTATTTAAAAAAAATTATTGATTCTTATTCTACTGAAAAAACTTCCTCGAAATCACAAAGAATTTTCAAGATATTTTATGGTTATGCTAAGTATCAGAAAATTTGATTTTATGTTGTTTCATTTGTGATCATAGTGAGAAAAAAAATGTTCAATAGGATAATATATAAACATCAAAAATGTATCATCTACTCACTATACATTTTTCTGTGTAAATTAAATATTATGAATTAGTCTAGAGAAAGGAAACAGAAAAACTGCACAAGTGAAGAGTCAACTCAAGGACTACCTAGCTAGCTATATTTGCCAAATAACAAGTGACTCTTGATATAATATATTCTCTATTTAAGTGTTTATTTTCTGGCATGTGAAAATTAATCAACAAGTGTGTGTCTGTGTGTGTGTAACACTTTTTACATACAGATACTACAGTTTGGTCTTAGATGGAAGTGCACAAATACTGCACTTGATTCTAAACAGTGCATACAGATATCCTGAATCAAGACAGGAGTGCCAATCCATATATAAATAATCCTATCATTTTTTTATGGATATCATGATAATATGGATCATAAAGTACTAAGAATTACTTTATTTTATTTGATTAAACAATCTATAAGCTGCTTTTCATATACATATAAAGAAAATAGAATCCAATCCAACATTTTACGATATGAGAGAAAAATAGAGGAAAGAAAAATGAATATGTACAAAAGCTGTTTCTGAATGAACCACACATAATTAACAAGTTGATTTATCTTGAAAATAAGAAAAGCAAGAAAACTAAAATAGGTTGTGTAGGAGTAAAAAAAGAATTGGCAGCATTAAACAATCAGTTTCAGCTTCCATTTCATAATGAGCCTCTCAGTTATATATGCGTGCGCTTCACAGAAACTCTGTTAGAGAACTGATTATGCTGGGCAATGACTCCAGTGGTGTTAAGTGTTCAACACTTGTACATTAGAGCATTTCATAATCATTACTGGCTGGCTGATGCTGCCAATATGATTAGGTTGAACAATTAAATTCCAATAAACAGGATACTCTACAGACAGACAAAACTTTACCATTAAGTGATCATAGTGATAAATGCAGCAGCACTAAACATAAACTACTGTGATACTTTTCTTCAAATGTATAATAATGGAAATTGTTTTGTTGTTTTATATTTTATTTAAATTAAAATTTCTTTTGAAGCACAATTAAGTAAAATGAAATACAATTCCTGTTATAAATACACCGACTGAAAACCACACAGGTATCGTTGCAAATAAATTCAGTTACAAGGAGTATTGACTTAACTTAGGCTCTGCCATAATAAAACATTAATAGAAATTATCTATCTACACATACAAATTCTTAACAAGATTTAATGATAATACAAAAATATATCAAATTATAAAGGTGAAAAAAGTCGAATTATATTTTTTTCTTTTCAAAATCTAATAAACATTTTTTCTGCTGTGAACTAAATTCAGATAAGCAGATTCAATATAAAACATGACATATATGAGAAATCAGTGAAAAAAAAAAAAGCACATTTTTATCTTTTACAGTTGATAACTTATATCTTTTGCAATGTGGTAAATTTTCATCCAATCCACAAATGAAAATAGCATTAAATACAAAAATGTACATTTTCATAATTATTTTCTATATTGATTTTTTAGATTTATAAAAAAATGTTGTATATTTTAAAAGTATTTGATGGAAACATATAAAATTGTTTCACAATACTATCTCATTACATACCATATTCAAAATATAAAAGTATACTTTAAATATGCCAAATGAGAATTATGTAAGCATAAAATAAGAATTTTATTAATGTTCTAGAAGCACACATGTAGGTGGATCAATAAATCCATAGCCTTTCATAAGTTATTAGCTGTATTCTAATCTGAAATTCTTGTTGTATAATGTTCACTCTGATTAATGGAGAAATAAGAGCATTAACAATATTTGTTATGTATTATACATTTTTTTTTAGCATTTACTGGTGTTGTGTACCTATATAGGTATATTAAACACAATCTCACAAATTATGGCAAAGCTCTATGAGCTATGAAATATTCTTCAAAACTGTGAAATTGATAAAATTAGTAAAGAATTAAATTGACATCAAAATATGTTCTACATTGATGTTAAATTAAATAAAAAGTATTGGTTCCAATCTTCAAAAACTGCTAAGGAAATATAAAAAGTTTACAAAAATGAATTAATTAAAAATATCTTCATTTATGATATAAATTATGATGACAATAAAGTGTAGAAAATGGTGCGTAAAATTCAAATATCTTAATTTTACATAAATTATAGTCCTCATACTCAATAACATCCTTTCACTTTTTTATTATATCAATGTATTGTAGCTCTATACATCTGTGAGATTTCAGATATCATGAGAAACAGCAAAGAAATGATAAGGTATTTTGTTTGCATTTTTTTTTAGTTTCACTTTGTTCAGATTCAATAATATTAAAGAAAATAGTTTCTAAATAGAAAAGTTTACTATGATTTGCAGTAATCATTCATGAAGAGCAGTTTTGCAAGAACTAGCAAAATCAGACATGAAAAACTGGCCTAAATTATTAATGTTTGACTAATATTTCACTTTACAATTATTGGTGAGCAGTGTGAATGAGAAATCTATCTATCTAGTTATATACAATAAACAAATGAAAAGTTCAAAGATTTCTCTTCCACCTTTGAGAGTCCACTCTTTAGTGGTAAAATAATTCAATCAAATTTAACAGATATCATATCTATTTTAAAACACATTGCATAAAAATATTTAATTTGGGCATCAACTTAATTTTAAATTTGTTCTTTCTTAAGGATATTATTGTAGTATGATCCATCCCCCAATTAATGGATCTGTTCTGAACACATATTCAGGAGAACTCTGTTGATACGCAGAGTTTATTAAAGCTTATTGATAAGCAATACATATTGTCTTGAACAAGTCTACTACAATTTAATAAAATCTCATTGTTAACCATCTTGAAAATGGCTAATTTATTCTGTTCAAAGAAACTTATTATTGACCCTAATGTGTCTGATGCCAAACTGGAATATTGTCACTGGAGAATAACTTTCATGAACTTCTTGAGTATATACTGCAAGCAAAGTTCTAATAGGCTACACTATCTCACCAAATATGTCTCAGCACAGGTTTATGAGTATTTTGCTGACACATCTTCCTACCAAGAGGCTTGAACAATATTGGACAAGATCTACATTAAAATGAAATGGTCTCTAGATACTTACTGGCTACAAGGCATCAACTGCCCTCAGATTCCATTGATGGATTTTATCAAGTTTTGATAAAATTAAGTAAGAACTATTAATTTTCTTTTGCATTAGTGGAACAATATCAAGCTGAATTGATCTGTGATGCCTTTAAAAACAGGCTACAGTCCATGAATATACAACAAAGAATACTTGAAAACAGCACCTTAACATTACAGCAGGCCTATGACCAGTCAAGAGTACTAGATTTAGCAGAACAAAATGCTAAAAATTATGATACAAAGACCTCTCCACCTATTTTGCCCCTCCCCATCATATAAAATACTAGGCTCTTCAAAATTATCAGGCTTAACTAGATGCACATGTTTTTTCAGCAGGGTCAAGAGATATACAAGGTCATCATGCCCCACTAGAAGGTACAAATGTTATACATGTGGAAAGCAGAGACATTGGGCTAAGGTTTGTAAAAGTAAGAAAAAGGGAGTAAAACAGTAACTTGTTCAGCATCATTGGAAATACTTGGTTACTTATCAACTATGACAATAGAAATCAGTGCTAATGAACAGCTACTAAAAACACGGATTGACACGGGGTGCACAAAAAACTTTTTTAACACAAGAACTGCAAAACTAAATCTGTGAAATATTTAACTGTGCCTATAGAAAGTGGCGATGACTAGCTCATCTTTTACTATAGAAATACTTGGATACTGTTTAGGTGATCTATGAGTAAAGGATACTCTATACCAAGGAGTAAAATGTCAACTAATTTATTTATACATTTATTAGTAGAAATACCTTTCAGAGACTCTAAGACACCCTTTAAAGTTTGCAGCCTAACAGCTATGAGAATGTTGTACCCAGTTCTTTTCAACAATTTAACACCGGATTGTAAACCAATAGCTTTTTAAATCTAGGTGACACACAGAAGAGGCTAAATTATTTATTTAAACTGAACTTACTCATACGTTGAAGGAATAATCAAACCCAGCCATTCACTGTGAAGAGCCCCAGCCTTCATAGTCTCCACTGAGAACAGAAAAAGTGAATGGTAATCAACAATTCCCAAACAATAAACCGGTTTATTTTGCTGTATGCCTACCCTCTACCAAAAATAGATGATATGATAGAGAAAATAGCCCAAAATTGTCTATTTAGTACTCTGGACCTACCATTAAATAGCTATAAGGCTCAGTGGTGAGGCCAGCAGCAAATATTTCACAGAATACTGTTTGGCATGACTAACAGCATAGCTAGTTTTCAAAGAGTGACAGACCAGATAATATCAAAAGAGAACCTGCAAGGTACCTTTACTTACATCAATAACATAACTATTTGTAGGAAAAATCAAGCAGAACATGGCAAAAATGTTATTTTAGGTGTAAAAATATAAAATTACTTGGGTACATAATAAGTAAAAATAACATAAAATCCAGTCCAGAACATTTGAATCTGTCTACTAGTCCCAAAAGATTTACCCACTCTGCACCATGCATTACGAATGTTTGCATACTATGTACATTGAATATTGTTTTTTTTTCAGTCAAAATCCATACTCTAGCAACATTATCAAACTTCTTGTTCCCCCCCCCACAGCGGAGAAAGTGTTTAACAAGTTAAAGAGGGGCATAGCAAAAGCAGCCATTAGTATGCCCGATCATACACTACCTCTGCCTCAGAATGCGCCATACTCACCTCTTTAAGACAGTTGGGGAGGCCCATAGCCTTTTTCTCCAGAACCCTGTCTAAATCAGAACATAGGCATTCTGCAATAGAGAAAGAAGCCTATGCTATTGTCAAATCACTGAGAAAATGGTGGCATTATTTGATTGGGTGACATTTTAAACTAATTACAGACCAAAAATCAGTCTCATTCATGTTCAATTTGAAAACAGCAAGCAAAATTAAAAAGGAAAAGATAGCCAGGTGAAGACTGGAACTATCGTGTTACTCATCTGACATAAGATACTGCCTCAATAAAGAAAACACAGCTGTGGACAGCCTCTCTTATGCATGTAGTTCAGCTGCTTGTATAGAAGAGTTAAAGAAACTACATAGAGAGTTGTGTCACCCAGGTGTTAATGCATGGTACACATGATACAAATCATAAACCTTCCCTACTTAATAGAGGATGTGAAAGAAATCGCTAAATCATGTAAGACTTACACTGAAAATAAACCGAGGTTTTACCATCGTAACACCAGAATGTCATGAAAGCCACACAATCCTATGAAAGAATCACATTGGATTTTAAAGGGCTGCTTCCATCAAAAACACCCAACAAATATATGCTGACAATAATTGACAAATATTTGCAATTTCCTTTTGCAATACTCTGCCCTGATGTATCCTCTGCAATGGTCATACAAGCACCTTGCTCAGTTTTTGCACTCTTCAGACTACCCACATTTTTTTGTTCAGGCACAAGGCTTCATTTATATTCAAACATATATAGTGATTCTTACAAGAGCAAGGAGTAGCTGTAAGTAGAACAACCCCATATAACCCTCAAGGTAATAGCCAGTGTGAGAGGTATAATGGAATAATTTGGAAAAATGTTCAACTAGCAGCTGCTGATAAAGGGGTAGCTTCACAGAACTGGGAACAACTACTTTCAGAGACCCTGTATGTAATTAGAATGCTGCTATGCACATTCAGTGAGCACACTCACTTACCAATACTTCAGAGGATGAGCAAGCCATTTGTAGAAGATTACAAAAACACAGCAGGATTAAATCCAGTTCTAGCGAGAAAGAGAAAGAACCACCACAGCCTCACAGACAACAAAAGATGCCTGCTTGATTCAGGGACTTCTTCCCTCTGTAAGAATAAGGCAGGGGAAAATGTGGTATGATCGATCTCCCCCATTAATGGATCTGTCCTGAACACATATATTCGTAACACTGCTGATATACAGAGTTTATTAAAGCTTACAGATAAGCAATACATATTGTCTTGAACAATTCTACTACAGTTATTACATAACAATCTAATCTAAAATTGTTCAATTATTTGTATTAGATTGATTATATATATATATATATATATATATATATATATATGGTGCAATGGGTAAATTGTAGCCATTTTATATTTTTAATAGTTTTATTATTACATTAATATACATGGGCGATAGATAAATTGTCATTTAAATTATGCAATAAAATTGCCATTGGCTTCAACCACCTTAAGACGACTTTGGAATCTCCTGCAACTCTTCTGGACAGTCTCCATGTTTAAGTTGGTGAATGCTGCCATAATCATTCATCTTTGATGCTATAATGAGTTTTGTTAGTCTCTCACTCAACTGCACCCCATACATAATAATAAAGGGAGTTGCAGTCTGGGGAGTTAGGTGGCCAGATGAAAGGGTTGATGTGGTCTTAGAAATTGTCTGACAACCTTGAGTGTATTCTCTAGCTTGTGTGGCATGATGCAGAGTCCTGTTGCCAGACATAGGGTCTTCCAGCAGCCAACCTCTTGACCCAGGGCAGCACTACCTCCTCAAGACATTTGATGTAGGCTTCTGTGTTTCGTCTGAGGCCTTGTGGGAAGATGAAGAGCAGCATAACATTGGTATCACTAGTGATTACTCCAAAAATTTTCATAATCACCATTAGACTCATCCAATTCTTCCTTTGCACTGTTCTCAGATTGACACCCAAACACTTTGAAATATTTATATTGGAGCTTCTGGCACAAATGCCAAACAGTACAGCATGGCATTTCCAAATTTGGGATAGAGTGAATTGCATCATGGTAGTCTTTTTCTCACATATGATGCCCAACTGACTCTACTATACTCTGCAGTTGACAAAATCAAAAACAAACAAAGCAAATGTACAAAATTAAAAATATAAAATGGTGTCAATTTACCCATTTCCCCCCACCCTATATATATATATATATATATATATATATATATATATATATAGGTAAAAGAAGTTAAAATTGCAACAGGAGTCTTTAAGAATGTTTATTTAGATTAACTTTACCAGTTTCACAGTTCTATAATTTTCAAAAGTTAAATTGAGATGAAGAGACACATAGCTATGCCATGATCTGTTTTGTATCTGACTGGAGTTGGAGAAATCATTCCATTTCTTTTTTTTTTTTTATGACCAGCTCAAGGAATTAACAGTATCAATAATAATATCCAATTTACAATGGAATATACTCAAAACCAACTTCTATTCCTAGACATTCTAACCATAAAAAAGACACAGAAATTGAAACCACAAACCAACAGATTCTAAACAATACCTGCTATTAACTTCAAGTCATGCGAAAAATATGAAAATGTATATTCCATTTAAACTAGCAAGAAGAATTTGCACAATTGTCTTAAATTATGAAATGTGGAATAAGATTTCAAGAATTAAAAGAAATTCTACTTGAAAGACAGTACCCATTGATATTAATAGATAATGGAATAGAACATGCCAAAGTAATAGATATTCAAGACTTATCCACAACCCAAAAAACTCCAGTTACACCAAATATTCTATCCTATATCTTAACACACAACCCAAAAAATACAGAAACATACAACATTATCCACAAGACAATCCCCACTCTTGAGACAAGACCCCCCAAATGAAAAAGCACTCAAAGCACATAAAATAATCAAAAGCAAAAGTCAGCCAAAATCCCTCAAAAAACAACTCACCAGTAGCAAATTACTCACCACAAACTCAATACCAGCTGTCAAAATGTGTAGTTGCTCTAACTGCGTCACTTATACTAACCTCATTGAAGATAAAATGTACAAATTTAAATCAGGACAAACTTTTTGTAAAAAATCATTTCATCTGTTCATCAAAAAATTTAATATATATTATTAAATGTAAAGGATGTAATAAAGATTACATCAGGCAAACCCAATTCACCCTCAGAAACAGAATGACAATTCATCGTCAACAAATACAAGACCCCACCACAAGATAGATACCACTCAGTAGGCATTTAGACTTATGTGCAACAAATAAGTCCCCCAAATTCAAAAACTTCCCACTTCATTTTTTGCCCAGATAATACCATAGACCAAATACAAATAAATAAATGTTTTGTGGTTGATAAAGCATCTTGCCACAGAGCAAAGAGTGCTAAAGTGTTTCTCTGAAAAAGGCATATCAACTTAATGACATTGCTGGCAAACAACTTTGATCCTAATCTGACTGAAAATTTATGTTAGAAATTATTAAAAATAGTCAATGATAAAGCTCCACATTATAAAACTGATCTCTCAACTCTAATTCAAGAAGAAGGGTGGAATAAGCTTGATGAAGAATATTGTTTATTATTAATAAATGCTTCAAAAGATTTAGGCCATCATAAAAGCTCAAGGAGGAGCAGCAAAATAGTAATTGTGACTTTTTTATTGATTCCATAATTTTTCCATCAATGTTAAGTGATTCTTTAATTTTTCTTCTATTTGATCTTGAAAAAATTATCCTATCAGTTAAAATAACTGCATTTAATTGGTTTCAGGTGTTTCATGAAGCCAGAATGGTTTTGTATCATATATGATTTGTTTATTTGGTATGAAGTAAAAAAGCTAAATAAATTACCTTTAAGTGTGGTGATTCCACAATTTTTGCCAAAGATTGTATAACTAAATAAAAATAGATTAGCATACATACTGGACAGAATCTCAGTAATTAAATGATATTGGAGAGCTAAAATTTGATTCATTTGATTCAAGACCAAAAACACTACCATAATTACAGAAGCAATTTGTGTTATTATCTTCCTTAATTACTAGCTTAATTACAGAAGCAATGTTATTATCTATTGGTGACAACATTAGAGATTTCTATTGTTAATTCATTTAATTTGTAGCAATAATTTTCTTTTTGTAATTAATATAATATTAAATAAACTCAAGCAAAATGTCATTACAAGATAAATTTGTATTAGAAGATGTAGAGTAGCACCTAAAGCTTAAACAAAACACTGATTTTAAACTAATATCTTGCAATTATTTCTTTTATTTTTTTGTGATGCACTGATAGTTAAATTAAGAATTTTGTATGTTCATAGATTACATTGTTTTGAGTTAAACTCCTTAAAGAAGTTTTTATTCTTTCAAAATTATTTGAATTTCTAACTAATTTTTATTCCAAGTATATTATATGCCTAAACAGCAAATTTATATACATATATATATGTGTGTGTATGTGTGTGTGTGTGTACTGTTTTTTTCATGAATTTAATGATGAAAAATCATGCAGAAAAAAAGATCTGAACAAAATAGCAAGCCCCCATTTTGTAACCAGCCTTACTATAAAGCTAATAAAAAAAAGGGCTAAAAGAAAAATGTGTAACTTTACAAATAGAATTGATGAGAATTTATTTATATATCACTGGGTGTGATATTTTTTGAAACATGGATTGAGGCATTTACTTTCTTTGCATTTGTTGCACTGGTTATGTTTCTTTTCCAATTTGTTGCTCTGTGGTAGTCATGCTGCTGAGCAAAGACAACACTTTATTATTATTATTAGAGCTCTTTTATTTAGAGAAAGTTCAATGGAAAAATTGCATATCTCTCTTGAGAATTTGATAAATTTTCAATACAAATAACATTCATAATTCTATGTATGGTATGTGTTTCTAATTTGTAACACCAATTTGCTAGCTTCTTCATAAATACAATTTAACAGTTCTTCATCAAAATAGAGTGACAAATCTAAGGGGATCATTTCATCCCTGGTATA
Source organism: Acanthosepion lycidas (assembly GCA_963932145.1). Lineage (NCBI taxonomy): Eukaryota > Metazoa > Mollusca > Cephalopoda > Sepiida > Sepiidae > Acanthosepion > Acanthosepion lycidas. The sequence goes on from OZ010578.1 coordinate 79,651,476, forward strand.
AGTTTTCACACACAGAGCACTGATGAAAAGAAAATTGGAAAACAGAATCATAATTAGGAGATTCACAATTCATTTTGCACTTTTGCCGAGTATTGAGAGTGATGTTGCCTTCATTTTCTGAAAAGAATCATCATTTTGGTCTACTGAACCACTATTTGATTGAGAGGAACTGAGACCTCTCTATTAAGAAACAAAACTCTTGATTCACTATCTGACAAATCATTACATTTTCTTCAAATATTACAAATTATTAACAACAATGGTAATAAATGAAACAAAATGCTCCAATAGAATATACTAGTCTACAATAACTATAGAAGAGCAAAAAAATATTCTGCCAAACACACAATATGGATGAATATTTTCATTTATTGCTTATAATACACTGTAACAACATGAGAATTTACATCCAGTATCTTATTTTTGCATTGAAAAGTTTTTGGACAAGAATTCTTGACATAGTCCTTATACATTAGGAAAATTCTGTTGAGAACATCAGTATAATCTATTAAGCGTTAATAAAACATTTAATACCAGGATATTTAATTAAGTAGGAAATAGCATAAAACAATTCTCTGTACATATAATTTGATATTTTAAAACTTTCCAGAGATAGTTTTTTGGTTAAACTAGCTATGGGCCAAAATAAAATGATCACAACAGCTTTTTTGATTTCAACATTTTTATATATCTGTACTTTTAAAATGTAATCCATTTTTTTACTTGGACATTAATCTTTATAAAGTAAAAATAAAATACATTTGAGTTGTAATTTTCAATAAGTTGTTCAATTAATTTGTTCAAAATATTTTTACCAAAAAATCATCAGTATATGTTTTGTCTTCAATGTCTAAGTCTCAAAAAAGTCCTTACTTTGAATCAGCACAAAACTTTTCAAATATATGTCTCTATATTGGGATGCAACAAACTTCTTTTTAATAGATATAAATTAATAGATATAAATCATAATCCTATGTTGTAGCAAATAGACTTAAGCAATTTATATCTTACCCTAAGTTTTCAGTGGATGATGCCTTTCTTTTTTCAGGTATAATATTGGTTTTTATAAAGCGATAAATAATAATTTATTTGGAATCTATTAAGCAGTCTAGATTTTTATTCTCAAAAAAGAAATGCATTTTAATAGTAACTAATGTTTTCTCTGTTAAAAACAGAATATACCAACCATGTCTGAAAATTGAAGGTATTTGAATATTTTCTAAATAGCTTGATCGTTTGTTGGTGTGATTTTTGTCTTTAATTTTTTTTGTTCTGGATAATTCTATTCAATAGTTGCATGATTAATTATAAAATATATTTAAAAATAATAATGAAATATGATATATTTTGAATTGTGTGCATTAAATATTTCTTAGTTTGTTGTAATGTAATCTTTAATAAAAATAAATACATATTTGAAACAAAAAGTAACAATACATTATACCTTATATTGTTAAATTGAGTTTTTAGTGACGATAAACAACTAAATTTTTAAGTGAATATTATTGCATTTATTAAATATTTAAAATTAATAAATTTGCATGGCAAGTATTTATTTAAGAGCAAATAAAAACTTATGCAATATTTCCCATATATATATATTTATATATATATCTTTTCTCTAGGGAAATGTAAGGAAAAATTGGAAATAATTTAAAGATGAATTATTATAAATGAATATTTTATATATTATTGGAATCTTTATTGGTACATTAAGTCAGTATTAAATTTTACCAAATAACTCTTAACTCATGTGAAAAGGAAATTTGGATATATATATATATATATATATATATATATATATTAAATCCATGAATAAAATTATATTTGAATTATAAGCAGATCTGGTTACATAAAACAATAACAAAGTTGTAACACTGAGCTTTCTTTTAGCATAGTAGAAAGTATTTTGTAAATTCATGCAAGAAAATATCACTCAAAAGATAATAATAAAAACAACAAAAAGTAATAAGAAACAAAACATGTGGAATAATGAACTATTTCATCTCAAAACTTCAGACAAAATATTTATTGTAGAATGTAATATAAACAAAAATCATTGAGGTAAATCAATCTCAAATATAGATTGACAGAAACTGCTAAACCAATACCTTAGCTAAAATTGAAACAGATAAAGAAAAGATGTAAAAGAAAATGTGAAAAACTAGTTAAATGAGATATTCTGAATTTAAACCTAGGCTAATGAAGCAATGACCAAGAGGAAAGTATTGAGGAAATGTCTCATAAATGTAAACTAGCTTAGATTAAGTAATTAATCTGGAAATAGATATTAATCAATGGATTTGCCATCTCATGTTAAAGAATTCAAATTTACAGTTTCATTAACCCTTAGGGGATGACAGGACCAATTTGTCATCTGAAAAGTTGATTGATGAAGAACATGACTGGGCCAATCCATCAGCCTGATAATACAAACCTCGAAATTAGCTAGCTGGTCTTTGTGCTAGCTAATCAAATTGCTTTTTTGCATTTCTTGCACATCTAGGCCTTTCAATGGTGATTTTTATGATAGTTTGCTATTTTCTGTGTTTTCATATCAATATATTTTGTGTTCCAAGTGAGGGCTTGCAAAAAAGGCTGTGTTTTCTTGGCATTGGAACTCCAAATCAGGCACCATTTCCAAAAGGTTAATGACCTGGCACTATTTGAACTTGCCATATGAAGAGTTCAAAATTGATGCAGAGGAATAAAGTTACAAAATATTTCTCTTGTAGGCAAAGAATAGTAATAGTCAAAGAAACTTTAAGCAAAATTTCCTGAATTTGTGTGTGCATGTGTGTGTGTGTGTATGTGAATTAGACAGAGAAAGGGAGGGAGAGTGTATGCACATATAAATACATTAACTGTGACAGTAGTTCATAATTTTGAATGTCAGAACAATACAAAGAGATGAATGAGTAAAGGATTATTATCATCGTATCAAGTTAAAAATTATCAACTAAAGGTCTTTTTTTTTTTAATTAGGAGCAAAAAAGGGAGAAAGGAAGTTCCAAAGAATGCATCAGCTACTATCCACATGAAATATTAATTTACAATTTATCAGTCTTTTATTACTCTTCTTTTTCAAATTCATTCCTTCACCTTTCTTCAGCTTTTTATTTAGAGAGGTTACAACTTTAGTTTTCTTCTCAACATGATTGGCATAGTTGGGAAAGCAAAAAAAAAACTAATGAAAAATAGGAATAAAAATTGTTTTTAATTCCTTGTAATTCTCTTGTGTATTCTTTGAATCCTTTTTTTTTTCATAAAGGACAAGGTAATTTGTAAAGCATACAATAAATGACTCTTAGAATGACTCAGACCACTTGAGAAGAAAAATATAAAATGCAAAATGAATCCCAACTATGCATTCAAATGACAATTGCATTTCACTTGAAGCTCTTTTTGAAAGGAAATTAAAGAAAAAGCATTCAGGAACATTTTCTGAAAAACAGATTTAATTGGAATTATTTCTTTAATATTATAAGTTACAAATAACCATTTAAAAATAATTCAGTTGAAATAAATCTGTAGTAAAGTGAAAAATAAATATAGTTAAGATAACAAAATAGAAAAAATAATGGCATTTTCTTCATAATGAACAACTTAATTCCATACACATTTTTACATTTCAGTTCAATAAATATTTTAGAAAACTTTCAGTTATAATTTTTGTAGAATTTAAAACAAGTACATGGAATTTCTGTCTGAATTTCTGGGCTGAGGAGTTATCATTATTTACACTATTTATATTCAGACTATTATTGTCCCTATTTGTTGTTGTTATCATAGTAATAAAAATCCCAATTGTTTCTTTAATTATATTATCAAATTATATGTTTTATTACACAAATCTCTAAATATATTTAGACTGAATATAATACTTTAGCAATGAAGCATTTAATGGCATTCCTAAAGATAATCCATGTTTCATAAATGCTTTATAGCTAAATTCATAAAGATTTTTAAAGGTGTTCATGTTTTTTTTTTTTATTCTTGTTGACAAATAATTTATGGCAAAAGTTCCACTCAAATATGTTTACTTTTATTTGCTGCCACAGTAAAAAGATTCCATGGATACATTTCCTGTTGTCAAATATTCATTTATTAGTCCGTATTATGAATATTGATGAATTTTTTCATATGAACAAGAAGTTGAGTTATACAATAGGCACTGCAACCAAAAATAATGATTTTTAAAAAAAATCTTTTTCATATTACTTTTTTGTATGTAAACTTATTGTAAATTGCCTCTACCCACTATGGTAGCAAAGACAAAATACACTCATACCATGTAACTTCTTAAAAATTAAAAATAATTTTTTTTTTTAAATAATGTAATCTGGAATATATATATATATATATATATATATATATATATATATATATATGATTAGAGATTAAGCACCCCAAATTACAAATTTCATAAAATTTGCCATTTTTTAAATTTTTAGAAATTACATGGTATGAGCATAGAATCAATTTACACTGAATTTATGTAGCAAACTGGATACCCTTATTAACTTTTTAAAAATATAATAAAAAATATCATCTATTTCATATTTATGATCTGGTGTTTGTAATCTACAGTAATATGAAAAAATATTTAAAAAATTATCATTTTTGATTGCATTACCTACTGTACAACTCCACCAAATGTGATAATTCAATGCATTGTAGCAGACTTAGTTTAGCTTAATTTTAATGTTGTTTTATTAGATTTTTAAAACTAATTACATGTTCTACCCCATACAGCAAACGTAAGGTTACACACCTTGTAGGACATATGCAATGCTAAACCTAGATAAAACTACAACTAGCTAAGTACATTAATAAACCTATGCAAACCTAAATTTTTAAGAAACAGTAATTTTTCTGAAACTCAACCAAATTTCCCCATATCCCAGTCCACATGTATAATATAAATAAGGACCCAAAACCCAGTAGCAGCATCAAGAACTCACCAGAGCAGCCAAAGAAAAGGATAGAGGAAAGGGACTTTCTAGAAACAAATTGACACGTATTTTGTTAGAACTTTTCAATACTTTTACATATGTCTTCATTGTCATAAATTAAATGAAGATTTTGCACAAATAACTCTTCAACTCGCTATTACTCATCGCGTATATATAAAATATATTTTTATAAAAAAAAAAGAAAAAATCAACCAAGATATTTTTCAATTATATGTCTTTGTATAGGTCTTTTTTTTACATCTTTTGCAAACAGCACAACAATATTAACATCTTATAGCTTTTTTTTTATACTGTAAAATAGTATATAATTTCTTGTTTCACATGAAACTAAAGAAAAATAAAGTTATGGACCATTGTCTGCATTCCAGTGAACAAATCCATGATAAAAAAAATAAATTGCATTAAAAAAATATTTACAATAATTAACTGAATGCCTTCAATTAAAAGATTTATAATTTGATGCTTAAGTAATTGAAACAAATAATATAGAGAAAATAGGAACATAAACTTTAACTTGGTAAAAATACAGATGAAAAGTGCCCAGATAATAGAAATATTAGAAAAAAGAATGATAAAAATCTAAAATCAAAAATAAAATGTGAAATTTAAGAAGACATGAAAATAAATGTTGACTACACATGTTTCTTATTATTACTGCTGCTGTATTTTTATTACTTCACAACTTATATGAATAATAAAGAATGAATAAACAGATATTTTTTCAAATAAATGAAAATATGTAGGCATGAACTGACTACTGCCTTACACATTATGAAGTAAAAAATTGTAAACCATTATAATACAATGTTAAAATGACATTTTACTGATCAAATTTAGCCAATAAATATAAATAACAACAATCACTTTAATTCTGTAACTTATTTTTTTAAAAAGATCTTTTAATTGTGAAATGAAACTTATTTATAGAGTTCAGAGAAATTGATTCTTTAAAATACACCTCTGACTATTTTCAAATGAAGAAATCTTACAATACAAATAAAAAGAATGCATATAACATTTTTTTTTACTAACACACATGTTGATAAAATATAAAAGCTGTTATACATAGAGCAAACCTCCCAATTATTTGTAGGCTATTTTAGACTAACATTGGTATTTTTGGTGTTACTACACACACACAGTCACACACACAATAATAATGCTTACATATTTATTGGTTTTTGTTCACTGACTTTTCAAAAATAACATCATCCTTTTTAATATGCACAAATTTTCTACATGTTATTTTACTTTAAATCAGTGTTTTTATGGATAGACTAACATAAGAATGTTAACCAAAACAAGTTAATGAACAAGAGTTATACTGCTTCAAAAATTTTATATAAATAGTTTTGAAGAAAAGAGAGAGAAATGTTTGAAAATAAAACAAGTAAAATGTCAAATCCATAGTTTATGTCTTCTTTTTTATGTTGTACTTAATTATCTTGGTAATTGAAATAAGAGTAGATTATCAAAAAAAGAAGTTCTTTCCTCCTTAAATTTTTGAAGGTAATTTATTTTAAACCTTATGTATTGCATTAGGGACCACTGAAAAAAATGCAATACATAAGGTTTAAAATAAATTTAAAAAATGAAAAATCTTGAAGCTTTTATTTTAGTTTTAGTTTCAAGCTAATAGATTAAATTTAATATTTCAAATAAGCAAAATACTTTGCTGTATTTCAAAAACTAATTTAAATTGACAGGGAAGGAGTTTTTTGCTTTGCTTGCTGATCAGCACCTTTTTTAGTCATCTTTCATTGCAATGTAATTCTCTTTATTAAAAGAAATCTTCCAAAAATAAAATATACTTTTCTAAAATTTTATTTGAAGAATATTAGCTGATTTAAAGTATAATTAATCTCATTTGAAACAAATATTATTTACTTTAAGTTTAAAATATTGCAGGAATGCATTTTTTAACCCAACTGTAGCTGTGTTTTCAATTTGACAGTAGTCTTGACGTGTTGATAGCCTGATGATAGATTTTAAGAAAATGACATGAATGCCATTTTTTATATAATTTTTAAGTACTCAGTAATCTTAAAAATTTAGGAAAATATTCTCTATAATTTAATGTTTTATTGAATTTTTAAAATGTTGACTTTAAATTTACAATAGTTATCAGTCTTATTTTGTGATAATCTCATATATGGTTACCCTTACTTACAAAAATCAGTATGTTTTTACACATACAAAAAAATTCAAAATTCCTTTAAAAATATTGGTGCTTGAGGATTTGTATTAAGTTTTTCCATTTATGATTAGTAAATGTAGTTTTCACTTAATACTAATATCTAAAAGACTGAAATTAATACAGAATTTTAAAAGATTTAAAAAATTTTTCTAACTAAAATTAAAAAAAATGAAAACAATTCTTGTGAAAATTAATTATTCATGAAAATTTTTTTTTCTTAAATCAATAGTGACCTTAATATATATTATTTATAAAAGCAATTAAAAACTTTTCCAATTAAATAATATCATAGTTTGAGTGCATTTTCTTTTTACAATTCAGAGCAGATTTTTGGTAAATGGTATTTAAATTCTCCAAGGAGTCCTGCATTTAACTAATATAAATATGAAGTGGGAGGAATTTTAATTTCTTGAAATTGCATAAAATTAAGTAACAGGTATAAATATATATATATAGCAATTCAAACTAAGAGCTTTAGTTAATTCCAAATATCTTAATGTTGCTACACATGTTTCAGTAACAACTATTTATTATTTCATGGACTACTGTAAATCCTTTAAAAATTGAGGCACATTCTTTAGAGCATGTAAAACATTAAACTTGATTTTTATTGCTAAATTTCATTATGATTTTAATATATGTTTTTATTATACCGAAATGTTTCTAAGAATTTGACATTTTAGACTATGATTTCTTTGTTAAATAAATTCTGACTAGTATCTCCATGGTAATTATGAAAATCTTGAATATATCATTGAATATTAATAATCTAATACTATAAATTATTTAGCAAATAATTATCCTATCAGAAAATCTGTTTTTTTATATCTTTTCCAAACGTGTAGATGATGGATTTAAGAAACTAATTGTAGAAAATTACTACTTTTCAACACTAATAATCTTGGATTTTCTTGATTCAAAAGGATTACATATTTTTTCTTTTTTTTAAATGCTCAGTTCAACTATAATAATTTTCTTATTTAGACTTTAATGTCAAATATTTATAAAAAAAAAAAATGCTCCAAAATATAAGTAGTAGAGGAAATTGTTGAACAAAATAGTCATCCAAGAGTAGAAGAGGGAAAGAGCAACCACTTTATTTAATTGAGCATATCTATAAAAAGTGTGGAAAAGGGCTGTGTAACTGCACAGGAAAAAAAAAGGAAAGAAAAGTAAAAAAGAAATAGAAAAAAAAAAAGTCTTAAATTAATCAAGCAAAATAATTTGATCATAAACAAAATAATTCTAAGTGTTAGGATGGAACATTTCATCTCTGTATAAAATAATAAAACATTCACTTTTATTTCCTGAGTATAACTTCAGAGTAATATTTCCTTTAGTTTACATTTTAGTGATTACTTCAAAATATTTATATTGTAAAATATTTTGTTTCTTTACCTAAATTCCATTCTCAGTAATTAAAAATATTTCAATTTTCTGACAGCTACTGACATCATAATTAGAGTGAACTATAATTCCTTACATATATTACCTTCAATTAAGAAAATCTTAATTTGGCTATAATACATTTACTGAGAAAGAATTTACAGTTATTAGAGACCATATTTTAAAATTGTTTGAAATGCCAATGTTAAGAAAACACTTGGAAATAGTCACAGTACACTTGGATCTACCAAAATGATTATTAATCTGGCAAAATAGTTTTTGTGGTTTAAAATTCAGATACATGAATTCACTGTTCCCTTTTTTGTCAATAGTAGACATTAATTTTTTTAATAGGTGATGTCTGTATCATTATGAAGGACAAGATATTTTTATAAAAAAATTTAAGATCTCAATTTAATATAAACAGTGAATATTTGAAGGGTGCATTAAAATCACTGGTATATAAAAATCATTAATTCATTTTCCAGCAAATATACAATGAAAAAATTCTTCTTTGTAGCATGCAAACCTACAGAAGATAGAGAGTTTTGGACTACACTTTTATAGGCTAATTAAAACAAATTATAAAATGAATGTTTTCAAGTTCATAAATAGTTTATTGTATTGTGAGAAACCAAGTAAAAAAAAAAAACAGTTACAGTATAAAAATTCCAACTTGATTTTCTTGATCTAAGAAATATATTATTTGTCTTATAATAATTTTCTCTTGAAAATACATTGAAACATCTGTATATATCTTCTGAAACAAAAATATTTGGTTAACCTGAGAATTTTTACCAGCTCAAACTTAATTTTATGCAAATAATAATCTTATCATTTAATCATGAGTATTTTGTAGGGTATAAAGCATTTCAATTAACTAACATTGTTACTCTATCATGAAAATACAATATACTTGAGTAGTTACACAATAAAATTAAGAAAAGCAAAAAATATGATTATCAAATACTAAAAATAATTTCTACAGGTGAGATATTGATAGCTCAAAATTTTGATGCAAAATGATGAAATATTCTTTAAATTCCTTTTTCTTTATTTTCTGTTTTAAAAAGTATTACTCCAAAACTATAGCAAGTATATCAATATATCTATACTACTTCATTTAAACAATTTCAGAATGTTAAAGATGATAAGAATAGAAAAGCAGAAAGAAACTACATAGAAGATAGTTTCCCATTCATCTACTCATTTCCTGAAATGAATAGATGAATTCTAAGAAAAAACAGAAGTACAATCTCTATAGGATACCAGCCAAATTCTCAAATTTGAAAGAAAACCTGATCAGAAAGATAATAAGCACCAGAATTATGAATCTTGAAAGATTTACAACAAAAGTAAGGAGGCCTGGCAGTAGATACTGACTAACTTCAAAGGAATTTAACCATATTTTTCTCATGAAATCAAATGGGATAAAAGAAGAAAGAAATAAATGGATAGAAAAAGGAAGCTGTGAAATGATGTCAACTTCAAATACCTATCAATATTTCGAGTGTTTGAATAGAGATGTAATGTGATAATGTTAAAACAGAAGTAACTGTTATGGCCTTGAAAAGTGGTATACATAAGTAAGGCTACAGATGGTATGTTCTCTTTCATTGAATAATAGTAAAAGTAATATCAATGATGAAGATGATACTTAGTTTGTAATTTTTTTTAATCATGATTTTTTAAAATTTTATCAGGATAGATTAATTTATTTTTTTGAAGATTGTAAGTTGCAACTATATTCTAAGGAAAATTTTGATACCAAATCCACATTGGTCATCATTAAAAATTTCAAGTTCAGGTGTGAACAGTTTAGATACATGAATGTGCAAAGCTAAACTGTCCACCAGATCAGGTTTTCTCACCCAATTTTTTACCACATCAGGTTTTTTTCACCCAATTTTTTTTTATTTATTTTGGAGCTTTTTTTGTATTATAAATTAAGAGTATATAATAAAAGAATCAGGAAAATGTTTTCTTCTATTCAGTGTTTTAATGTAAACATCTCAACATATACAGCCAATAAAAATCTATAAATAAGCAGAATAACTATCCCCTAATTCATGGGAGTTCATCTCCAAAATGAGAGAATACTATTTTACAAACACAATGCAATGGAGTAAACAGAATGATGGAGAAGTAATGTTTAACATAAATATTGATATATTCATTTCAAGAAAAGTTAGATCCCTTGAGAGTCTTACAGGAAGATGTCCTTGTAGCAAGTACAAAATATATTACAATAGGAGGATATTTTGATTTTGAATTGCAGAAAGTTTGACATGTAAAATAAATGAAATTGTAGTGAGTCCTGATAATAATAAAATATAAAAATAAAATATATAAAGAAAAATAAAAAGAATTCAAATTAAAATAAGGCATTTGCACTTTCTTTTAAAACCCTTATCTCTTTCTTTCTCTCTCTCTAAGCTTATCTTTCTATAGTTCTCTCAACTAATGAGAAGGCAACCATCAAATAAAAAGAAAAAGAAAAAAACTGAACCTGGCTGAAAAATGCCAGAACTTTACAGGATCAGAGCCTACTTTTTTGTGACTGAAAAATACCAAAAATTAGAGAGGCTCCACATATAAATTCCATTATAAAAAAAAATGAAAAAGAAAAGGATGCTGGAAAATAAAAATAATTTTAGTCAATCAAAAACAATTGACACAAAGAGACTTTAGCTGAAACCAATGTTTGCACCAGAGTCTCAGAGCTTGGTAAAAAGGATATAAGCTGACACATCTGAGCTGAAAGTAGAAAGGATGATGAGAGGATGGGACAAAAAGAATTCTACCATGGAGAAACAAGCCATGCATTGTGCATGAAGTAGTAGTTAAGAGGTCATCGGATAATGATAATTCTGACCTGTTTAGGGCTAAGAAAAACACAGTATATTGACACTGACGTATTACTAATATTACTACTACCCATTTCATGGTTTGACTCTAAAACTAAACTTCTGGACTTTCTCAAAACTACTACCAATGTCCACCTTATAAATTAACATTTTGCTACACTGAACATCAAAGTACTTACTCATCACTCTAAAGAAAATAAATAAAAATATATTATTTATTTTATACCCTTGAGTCAGTTCATTTTATTCCAACATTTCCAGTAAAGAAAATCCTACCAACACTATATCCACAAAATAATCATATCAGGATAAAAAGTATATAACAGCTGAATTATGAGCCAGCAGATGCCATTTTTGGATGATCACTATTTCACAAAGAATAACTTGTCTAATGGACTAATTATCAAAATGGCTAACTTGTTCAATGATATGAAATTAACATAGCAATGCTAGTATAAGATTTTAGTGTGATTTTCCTCCAGCGACTGTGACATTACTAATATCAACTTCTTAAACAGGTGCCCAGCTAGCCACAGAAACAATAGCCAAATCATAAATACAATGCACTGATGATGTTTTGTTTTAAAAGAAGCCACCAACTGTAGTAAAATAATAATTTCTCTAGCATAGTAGCAAAAATAATCACATTTTTATAATAAACCTTTCTAACAAGCACTTTTGATACTTAACTGGAGGATTAAACAGTTTGCCTCTGATAATTCACAGCATTTGATGTCAGAATTTAAACTATATCTTTTCAAGACAGTTTTTCCACTTCAAAAGACCAATGTTAGTCTTTTAACTACAAATAGCCAGTATATTAATGTGTTTACAATATCTAAAAAACATTTCTATATCTCATAGTGTACAGTGCTTAAATACACTCATCAGTCACTTTATTAGCTATACTTTTTGTAATTTTGTGTTTTGGTCCCACTTCTGTGTTTAAAACCACCTTAATTCTTCTTGGCATGTATTTGATAATGTTCTGGAAGCATTTGTTTGAAATTTGGGTTCATGTTGTTATTATGGTATCTTACTATTCTTCTAGATTAGTTGGTAGCACATCCAGGATTCAAATCTCCTTTTTCACCACATTCCAAAGGTGCTCTAAAAGATTGATATCCAGTGATAGTGGGAGCCACTTGAACACAGAAAACTTATTGCTCTGTTCTATGAATATACTCTTCTTTATACTTCCATCAGTTATTTGAGCTATTGTTGCCTTTCTATCAACTTCAACTAGTTTAGCCATTCTTCTTTGAAGGAATTTCTGTCCACAGAATTGCCACCCACTGGGTTTTTTCTTTTTCTGATCATTCTCTGTATAACCTTGATATGGTTGTGCTAGAAAATCCTAGCACATCAGTTTTTTAAATACTTAAACTCACTTGTCTGACATCAATGACATGTTGTTTTCAAAGTCATTTAAATCACCTTTCTTTCCCATACTAGTGCATGAAATGAAATTCAGCAGGTTGTCATGACCATGTTTAAATGCCTATATCCATTAAGTTGCTGGCACAATATTGGCTGATGAGAAATTTGCATAAAAGCATTTTTTTAACCTAATGAAGTAGCTAGTGCATATAGATAAGGATATAAAAATGTCTATACTGAAACATTTAACAAAACATATGGAAATAAATTTAAAACTAGACTTTCTGCAAAAAACTACAGTTTTTCTTAAGATATTGTGGGATGAATTAAAAAAATGTAATAAATTATACAAATTTTTGTGCAAGTTTAAAATTCTTTTTAACTATCGCTTTTAACCATTTTTAAGTAATTGGAGAAAAAATATATACACATCAAAATAAGTATTTCAAGAAAAGTAAATGATTCTGTTGCAAATAAGAATTTGTATTGACTTTTTGCTAATTTCATAAATTTATCATTCATGAAACATGCTATTTGTATCCAATGGAAGTGGGAGCAGTGTACAAAGTCTGGTAAAGAGATAAAATGTTATTACCACATGGAAAACATGTAATTTTATTAATAGCTGCTTCAAAGTTAATTTATTCACTAGTTACTTCACTGGATGAAGTTATATCTGATGACCACATGAGTGGCCAATTTTCCTTTGAAGACTGACCACACAAGTAAATATCAAACAATTTATTTTTTATTGTCAGCACTGTTATCAGTATAACCTACTGAACAAATAAAAGAGTGATTTAAACCAGAACAATACTTTAGAAAATACATATTTGTACATCTCTTGATAAGTTTTTCATCTAAATAGTGAAAAGATTTTAGTTTAAATAGATTAATTCTGGATAGTTAAAAACATATATAATTCAATTAATATGCATTATATTTTTCAACCTTAAACCAAATGTGATTTTTGCAAGAAATTAAACTATTTCTTACAAAAATATAACAGCAAAAACACAAAAAAAATATTATTCAAATTATGTAGCTTTCAAGCAATCTAATATTGCAAGGATTGAAAAAATAAACTTTCACACTACTGTTATTTTAGAATATAAATATTCACTTCAATTAAAAAATTCCTAATTTCCTGATATGCATATAACTTAGTACCTTTTAGGTAAGCTTTGAGATACATTAATTCTCTGTTGATTAAATTTAATCAGAAGACCTAATCTAGACATTATGTTAAAAACTCACCTTGCGTTCTTTCATTTCTTTTCGAACTTTGTATCCTTTAAATCCAGCTTGAATCTTTGTAGCAGCATCAGAAACATTTTCCTCATTTGTGATCACATTGGTTGAAGTTTCCTCTTGAACATTATCAGTCACTTTCTCTTCTGCAGGAGCTCTGAGTAAAATAAAAAGTATTATATATCATATTTTTTAAAGTGAAAATTCTTTCATCAATACTCTCTGAAATTTTACATATAAATTCAACAAAAATGTTTACTTGTACATTATGTAGACACATACATAAGTAAAAGAAAATAGGTTAAATTCACACACACACATACACAAATACATCTGATGGAACAAATATATATTATTTATAGGACTAAATGATATTCCAAACAACTCTGCCAATAGGAAGTAGATAAGGGAAAATAGAAAACAATTTAAAAACAGTGTTAAGAGTATTTGTTATAACTAGTTACTCAGTTAATAGTGGATTAATTCATGTTATATCCTCGTTACCACCTGTTGTATTTAGTTTTGTTGCTTTGATGTAGAGACATGAAAAAAAAAATAAAGACTAAATTTTCAAACAAGAGCCTTTATTCAACCTAAAAGGTTTCAAGAATATTTTATGAAACCAGTTAAAATTTGAGGAACTTACCATGGGCAAATTTTTAAGGTTTTACTCTTTTAGACATTAAATTTATCAGATCTTCCGTCTTCCCAAATTTTTTTCAAGACACAAAACAGTTTTTTGTAAATTTTCTAGATATTTTCATTTTGATTTTAATCATTTAAACTCAAGTAAAGCAATAAAGCCACTAAGATGCAAGAGGTTACTGAGTGTGACAGAATACAAGAAAAAACATTATTAAGAAGAGAGAGCAATAAAAGAACAGGAATTAAGAAGACAGAAGATAATAATTGACATTGCATTTAAAATTTTAAAGATCAAACTTGACTGGGAAGCAAGAGGTTGAAAGACAGTTCTACAGGTGAGAAGTGCAATAGAAGAAACTTCTAACATAGAACTTATAGTTACATCTAACTATTTCCACTATAAAAGGATGAAACCTTGTCACTAATCTAATATTGTGCTTAAATTCATAAAGTCTAGGTACCATAGAGGAAAGTTCATCAGAAAAATTACCATGAAAGTATTTGTCGAAAAGGCACAAGGAACCTTTGTTATGGTGGTGGGAAAGTGACTGAAGCCAAGATGCCAGGTCAGGATGAATGATATTACAGATTTTTCTTTAGATATTATCAAGAATCTCTCTCTATATATAGCAGGAGCAATGCATGGATGAGTGACAGATTTATAAATATATAAGATAGATTCTAGCAAGAAAAATTGTCTTGCATGACACAGTGAACCAACTTTCCTAGCAGCAGACCTAGCAATTGATTCAATATAATCTTTCCATTTCATGTTAGTGAAAAATGTTAGTCGAAGAAGTGTAGAAAAGTGTCACTCTCCTGGAGATTAGTATCAAAAGAATGATGAAATTCTTATTCTGGCTGATAGAAGGATCACTTGACCTCTTAAAGACTGGAATTGCAGAAGATGATTTCCAACAAGTAGGATAGCAAGAAACTGCAAGGGATTTATTGCAGAGTTTAGAGAGAACAGTAGTCAGTTCAGGACACTTATTGCAGGGATAACACATGCTTAAGGAATATTGAAAAGATACCACATGCTTTGTGGAGATTCAGTTTAGAGGTGATAGCAGAAGCCATGGATGGAATTATATGCATATCATTCACTAGAGACTCAGTTCTAAGTGGAAAGTCAGACTCATGATGAGTCAAGAGTAGAATTTTTAGAAGCAAAATATTATTCTTTATCAGCAGATGTAAACACACAAAGAGAAGAGAGGGGGATCAAAGACTTACTCTTATTTAAGACTATTACGGAGCCACTAGTAGTTATGAGAATCAAATTTGTTAGAGGCTATAGGTGCCTCATTTTGTCAGCAAACAAAAACTCTTTGAGGAAACATTTACAATAATTGCAAGCAGACACAAAAAATGGTCTACTGTGATTCGAACTATCACCTGATACACCTGGAAAAAGTGATTTCTCTGAAATGAGCAGGCCAGTGTGAACTAAGGAGAATATTGTGGTTTCACTTCATGTTGCCAAGAAAGTACAAAAGCATTGAAACTGACTTTAACCCAAGAAGAAACCTCAGTAGCACAATTCTCAATAGGAATGTTAAGAATATCAATTCAAGGGACATCTCAAAGAAAGTCATGAAATTAATCCCAATTAGTACACTCGTAATAGAAAGAAGTTTTCTGAATAGGAGGTTCCTTTCAAAAGAAATATCAACAGGTATTACAGCATGAAGTGAACAGCAAAGAGGACAGAGTTGTGATGCTTGACTAGAGCTAGCAGAAGATGTAAAGAAAAAATCAAGTAAAGAAGAATGTTGATCAGATTTATTAGGGAAATCCACTATTTGACTGAAAGACTGAGTAACAGAAAAATTGGAAGTCAGAATACTGGCAACATTAGTAACATTAGAATGCTTAAGTCATGATGAACATTATAATCATCAAACACAAAAATGTAGAGGGAGAGAATGCCATTTCAATATTATCAGAAAATATTTATTTTCATTCATTATTTCATGAATGAAAATAATCAGGTAATATCTAACAGCATTTATGTCGGCAAACTGAATTGGTCAAAAGAGTTTAATACATTTTTGGACTCACCATTTAATATTGGGTTGGAACAAAAATCTGTAGTTTTTTTAAGAGAATTTAAAAGACAATATTTAGAAATTTATACACAGATTTACTCAATAACATATGAGCCATTTTCTTCCACAACATTTCACCAATAATATATATGCACACACACATAGATACATACATATATATATATATATATATTCTATATATATTACATATGCATGGTACTTATTGGAAAGTGCTCAATATCAGTGATAGAGCTAACATATTCAGTTGTATGGATATAAGTTTATGACCCTGGATTTCACACTTTTGCAATCATCAGACCAACTGGTTTATTTTTTGAAAATTGAATCTATGCTTGTTTGTGTTTGATTATGTTTGGTGGAGGGGGGAAATTTTCCTCTGTTTCTATTTTGGGATAACACTCTTACACACAGGCATACATGTATATACATGTACATATTATAGTTCACACAAATACACCCATATAAACAATTTGAGATTAGGCATATGCATTCAAGTATACATATATATGCAATTGTAATCTTATTTTCAACAAGGGGCAGGTTGGGGTGTTTTTGGCTCTTTTCAGATTGGCCATCTGTGTCATCAAATAAATTAACACTTCTTCATGCACACATACACACATTAGATACATTCCTATTTGTCTGGGCCTTACATGACCACATTGGTTAATTGGGTTCAGTTTGTGGATATGGCAATGATGATGAATTGAATTTTCAATGCTGACTGCTTGTGTGTTATTGATGATTGTGGTGATTATGTTGATAGTGCTAATAGTTGATATTATAATTATTAATAATAGTTATTGATGTGTTAATGGCAAATTTAGCCCTAATGTTGATAGAAATGAAAGTGTGATGGTAAAAAAATGTGACAATAAAGACAAATATAATTATGATAATAGTTGTAGCAAGTAATGATAATGATGGTGAAAATAGTAAAAATAAAAATAATAAAAACAATAATGAAAACAATGGCAATGGTAGGATGTAGTACTAATGGCGCTAGGGAAAGTTATGAAGTGATTGTGGAAACACTAGTGTTGTTATTGAAAATAACAGTAGTAGTTATTTTCAGTAGGTGCATAAGGTGGTAATGACAATGTCAGTAGCAAAAGTAGTAATAGTCATTATAAAAGGATATTGATATATAAAACATATATACATATATATGTATATGCACACACACACACATATATATATATATATATATATATATATATATATATATATATATATATGCATACACATACAGACATATTATGCTTAAAAGAGATGAGCATAAAGGTGTCCCCATTCAGCTTCTTGAAGACAATCCGCAGATTGTGGAACAGTGTATTTGTTGATGGCTGGTCTAAGGAGTCACTTGAGAGTGAACCGACGGAAGGTGGCAATTGACTATAAAACCGGAGACGTCCAGCAATTGAAATGTGATATTTGTGGTAAGGCCTGCGGGTCCAGAAGCGGTTTCATGTGACATTTTAAATTGCATGATAATGTACCACCCACTGTTGGACCTTTTAAGTGCCCTGTTTGTGCCAGAGTATGTAGGTCCTTTGCTAGTCTAAAAGCCACATTCATTCAGCACATCAGTATATTTTCTCCAAAAAGATATGTAGTAATGGCCGTACTCATACTTGAGCTGGTAACCACCATATATATATACACACATATATATATATACGTATCTATACGTGTCTATATTTCTGAGATGAGGTATTATGTACACTATTTACATTGTTCGGACTATCGTCCTCATCTTTGTTGCCATATTCTAAAAAAATGGTTGCTAAAGACATTAGGTTTATAATACCCAGAAATTCATACACAGATGTCCTCAAGGACAGATGGTACAGTGGATAAAGGTGTTAGATCCATTGACAGGACACAAAGAGTGTGAGTTCAATTAAGAAATGGACAAAGTCCGACAATTTATCCATTTGTCCATTTCTTAATGTATGACGTCATTTGTTTACATTTGATACGCCATGAGCAGTTATGAATGTATGAGATTCATGGAAGATTGAAGTTTATAAGCAGTAAATTCGACCTTGCCTACCGAGCGCTCCTTTGTGGCCGAATCGGTTAGGCACGCCCGGCTAAATGGTGGTTCTGTATAGGATGCAGGTTCGAATCCTGTCAAAGGACAAATATTTTCTATGAAAATTTCTCGGACATTCAGGCCGGTAAATGTTATTTAATACTGTTTATTATAAACAGAGCATTTACTTAAATACTTGTATCTATAAAAAGAACGTTAAACATGAAAAATGTCTTTAATAAATATATAAACATATATATATATATATATATATATATAAACATGTATGTATATATATATATATATATATATATCATAAATTTATTTCAGTCACATGAGAAGCAAAATCATGTGTTCAAATGTTACCTATTGAAAAGAACTACAAGCTTTTGTTCCAATTTAGTACCTTTTTGAACCAACTAATTTTCAAGTTTTCATTTCTGTTTAGTGAACAATTTTCCTCTTGAATTCCACAAATTTCTGAATGATCATTATTCAAAATTTCTCGTTCCATCAAAACCAAAATCCTGTCTTGTTTTATACTGAAATGCAGGTAGTGTGACAGAGAGAGTCTGGGAAACACGCACACACACACAAACGTATGCTTTTTTTTTTATTGAAATTGTTGTGAATCTAGGTAGCGAAATAGATCAGAGCAATTTTGTTTACTGATGGGAAATCTGATCTAGCCCATTTGGAATTGGGTCATTAGAAAGACAATGGAAAATGATCGAAATAATTTTTATTCAGTTAAAATTTGAAATAGAGCTTACTAAAGCTATGAGGAAATTCACATGATTTTGGGTTGAAAGCGGCACCCGTGATAACCACGTGCGAGCCAAGGGTCAATTTATGATCAGCCAGGTTTATCTATATAAACGTGCACAGAAATCTGTTGACAGAGTGGTTGGCTTGTCAGCCATTGAGTGCAGTCAAGCTGGGTGGAGAGAGGTCAGAGATTGAGAGGGACAGCAGAGATTGGAACCAAACACCCGCTAACATATTTTGTTGATCTGAGTACGGAGAAGCGAATTACTCTGCCAACATCTAAGACTGCTGCTGCTACTGTTATTACTACCACTGGAAACGGAAACGTCGCACACGCTACAATAATCAGAGTGGTTGGCTCGTCTGCCATCGAGTGCAGTCAGTCTGGGTAGGGAGATATCGGAGATTGAAAGTGACATCAGAAATTGGAAAGAAGTGCCTGTTAACAGGTGTGCTACCATGAATATTACTACTACTGTTACTACAACTAAGGAGGAATGCTACTATAAACTTTAAACTGACACAGAAATCTTATTCCCTCATCGCAAGAGTCGTATATCATTCTGAGACGATTTAACAAGTTAATCATAACACACTCTCTTACTCTGTCCAGAATCCAGTGTATGTGTTTTTACGTCAATTACTTTTCTTTTCTGTAACCCGTTTCTTTTCTATACTATTCTTTCCGCTATATAAAAGACATTAACAATTCAATCATTGAATAGTTGTTTGTCCGGCTTTCTGCAGATGTTAATTTTTTTTTGCTGCATTCTAAATTTCTTAGCACAGACTCTCCAGCTGCGTCTTCAGTCGACTGTGAATGAATGTACATCACTTCTGCTTTCTGGATCAAACCAAACACAATGTGGGCAGGAAGCAGGATAAACCAGTGGACCGGTTGAATGATCTAGGGGACCTACAGCCATTCCCTTAAGTTCGGTTAAGACCACGTAGACACCTCAACACAGAGAGTAAGATGTCGGAGGTCGAGGGGCTGGGTTGAAAGTGTTAGAGTAGCTCAAAAGGCAATATCCAGATCTATACCCATCTGCTGGAAACTGAGTACATGACCTCAACTGAAAAATAATAATGTGTCAAAACTCCAACAGTCTAACCAGCAGTACAGTTGGCCTTTTCTGTTTTAGGTTAACTGGTTTAAGAAGTGACTTTCTTTTGTCATAATAACTCAAGTGACAAAGAAACCTTACTGCTATGATTTGGCTGATTTTTCAACATCTGTTATCTCATGGGACAATTCTGTGTGGAGAAGTTGGAGTCTTAAACCTAACCTGCCTGCTGATGAGTGCTGATGCTGTCATGCATGACTGCACTTACCAAAGCTTTTCTTTTTTTAGAGCTGCTGCTACTGATGAAGACCTGCTGTCATTTGTCTTTCTTTATTAGCAGCTACCATATCATATTCATTCTGTGCTAGCATTATTAATGAGGTCCTCATAGCCTAGTGTACACACTGATTCTTTCTGAGTTTTAACTTTCAAGTATACTTCTTTGTCTTTTATTGCATATTGTGCAAGTTGGCCTGGACCATCAGAAATGTCTTTGTACACTGAAATGGATATTTGAAAGAAAAAAAAATATTGTGACAGTGATCTAGTGGACTAAAGCATTGGTTCATGAATTTGGTGATATAGTAATTGCGAGTTCAATCCTTGGCTGAACAGTGTGTACTTGGATTCAGTGGAAATGGGATGAGCAATAACTGAGCAGTAATAAAATAAGAACTAGATGAGATATCACTAGACATTGTCAGTGGAATGAAAACAAACTACCAACACAGATTAAATAAAGGGTTCATTTCAAAATCCCTGTAGATTATCTGGATAAAAATACACCTGATAAAAGTTTGAAAGTACAATGACCAAAACATGATAACAAAAACAAAGATAAGGACTATAGTCCACATGTAAATAACTTCTCAGAAATTCAGACAGAAAAGACCTGAAGTTTAAAGCTTCAACATCCCACTAATTAAATGCCCTATAGAATTTGGATTAGTGAATAAAAACATTGGTCTCATTTCATGAAATTTGTGATTTTAATCTCTGATTTAAGCTGTACAGCAGGCATGAGAACATAACCCACTAGACAAGGTAAAATTTCTGTCTGACTTTTATAAAACAACAGTTGATGTGGTCATTTAATACCACCAGGTGAAACATGTTCTAAAAGACATTGTTTAACCATTTTTATAGTTTTGAAACTACCAAATCATATTATAAGTGTTAAAATTTTCCTCCAAATTGAGGTTGATTTTGTAATATTTTAACATTCCCATTTCTTCCTTATTTGAATTTACAGCATTAATTAATTTGCATAATTTGTGTTTAGTACATCATTTCCACTCAAATTATGATCTCTTTCTACAATTATCAACAAAAATAGGTACTACCTTATACTGAGTCCCCATTTCTAAGGTATCTTCAAATGAGCCCAAAGATTTAGAATTACTCCATCAAACCAATGCAGCTGTAAATGGCATTTAGATAATTGGGTTTTACTAATACATTCCCAATGTAACATCACAACTGGATTTTGAAGCCATTCAACATGTGATACTCTTCTTAAATTTGCACACTGCCTGTAAATGATTCTTTTTCTTGCAGTTATTGCATAATTTTCCGAAACAATCCTATTGTTACACTACTGCTATCATTCGTCAAAAGTTGGACCTTAATGCTGCCCGGCCCGTTTAGGATCAAAGTGTAGTATCTGTGCTTTGTGATCATCCGGGCTGGCTTCTGTCGAACTCTCTAATGCAGAGAGGAACTCGGAGGAAGCTTTGCCGAAGGGCAAGGTTTCCTTCGGGGAGGTAGACAGGACCTGAACCCGTCTAGGTCATATTTTTGGCCAAGCCTACGGGCTCGCAGGCTACCCACATTAAACCGGCCTTGTGCCACATTTAATCAACGTGGGTGGATTAATAAATACCATGCTAGCAGTAAGACAGAAGAAGACACAAAGTCACCATCTTTATATAGGCCAAAACAATGGGAAGGGAGGTAACCATATATCCAAACAAGGGAAATAACCTGAATATCTAATGCTTTTCTTTCTAAAATCTATCATAACATTTATTCTTTAGTAGGAATGAGTTTAACTTTCAAGTCATAGCTGCTATTAAATTATATACACATTTTGGTGAAACATCTTGTATACTTACTTATATCACATTCAAACTTGTACTTGACAATAAGTGATACTGATTAAGAAGCAATAATCACTTTTAAAGATACAACTTTTAAATGCAAAAATTTATGAATTATTCACTCAAATATGTGTATTTTTAACAAACCCA
This sequence comes from Acanthosepion lycidas, assembly GCA_963932145.1. Lineage (NCBI taxonomy): Eukaryota > Metazoa > Mollusca > Cephalopoda > Sepiida > Sepiidae > Acanthosepion > Acanthosepion lycidas. The sequence continues at coordinate 79,674,372 of OZ010578.1, forward strand.
GTCTTTTTTAATGACTCATAGTGGGAGTAACACAAACTATCTCCAGTAGTTACGGTAAACAAAGTCTGAAGGGAGCTATTCACATACATACAGAAAATAGCATATGTCAGAGTACTTTATTTCAGGATATAATCATCCTAGTGTAGTTACATGTTTATGTGTGCATGTGAGTATACACATATTTTTTAAACCTTTTCTCCTTTACTAAGCCATGAATCTGAACTCCACCCTGAATCTGATAGGAAGATAACAGTGTAGTTCTTATTAAGTTACAGCATTACCATCTCTCTTGGGTGTGGAGCCAAAATGTTGATAATATTACAAGAATAATTGCACAACTTTCATAGATCAGTTTTTGGCATGACTTCAGACTTATTTGCAAACTGAATTGAGAAAGAAGCAGACATTTTGAGTAGAAAGTCCCAAAGAAAATGAAAACTATAAAAACAGATTTACTTATAATTCATTTCATTTTTAAACATAATATTTTCAAAATAATTTTCAGGGATTTAATAATATAAATTTGTTATACTTTTATTTCTCATTCAATTTTGGATAAAATTATTGCTGAAAATTAAAGAAGCTTGAAAAATGCATGAGTTGGAATAGATACAATTCTATGACTGTTTTCTGATTACAATATCTAAACTAAAATATATGTTGTGCGAATAAGAATGATCTTTTTTGATTTTATATAATTATCATTCCCATGAAATTTCTGTAAATGACTTCATACGAGACAAATAGAATTTATTCTTATAATATGACAATTTATTCATAAATCTAATTAAACCAGTTCAATAATTTTATCACAGGAATAATTAATAAAACCCTTAGGTGAATATCATGCATAATAGAGATTTGAGATTTAATAAAAGTAAAATGAACCTTCTCAGTGAAAAGTAATTTCGTTTAATTTTTACTGATAAATGATCTAGTGAAGTCTTTCTTTGTTTTCATTTTTTAACAGAGAAAATTTATTTTCAATCTTTCAATATTTTGTATATTAAGGTAATATAAAACAACTAGAATGTTTTAATGAGTTTTTGATTCAATGTATATACAGTATCATATTGTATATGAATTGTACTTGAACAAAGATATTTTGCTTCTAATCACTTGCTTTTGAGAGTTAAAAACAGAAGCATTAAACAAGAAGCAAATTTCATTGCAATCAACATAACAGGGTAATATAGTTTGTGATTTTGAATGCCAAATGTCTGGAAAATGTTTTTTATAGAATTAAATTGTGAATAGAAAAAAAAATCTTGTTTAGAATCAAAGATATTAAAAAGAAAGTACTACTCCTAAATACCTGAATAAACAGTGTTTTCATTTATTTTCATTGATACTTTTTAAAAATTCTCAATGAAATATGACACAAAGTCAAAGCTGACATGTAAAGAATAATGTTGGTCTTCTCTATCCTTATTTAGCTAGTTGCATTCTTAACTGTTCCTTTCACTCCATTTATTCTGAACATCTCTTTCACTTAATACTCACTAAAAAAATAATTATGGAAATTCTAATGAACCCTACATTTACAATTTAATGAAAAGTGGGAGTAAGAAAATGATTTTTATGTACATTTAAAAAAAAAAAGAAATCCCCAATGATTCAATGACATGAACTTAACTTTATTAAAAACATATGAATGCCTCAATAATCTAATATGGCAGAATAGTAAATTAATAATGTAGAAAAAAACAAACTGTTTCTTACCTATACTTTCAACCCAATTAAGCCCTCCAGATTTATATACTATTAAAACATAAACCAACTTCCATTATATCTTTGGTCAAGATTACTTTTCCAAAGGCTAACAAAATAACTTTTTTTTTTAAATACTAGTATCAGGCTTACAATTTTAACAATTCAGGTTTATTTTTTCTTGAAATTCCACATCAAGAAATACAGGAGCATGTCTAAACACAAAGAACTATCTTTGGAAGAAAGGAGTAGGTTACATGCATTTTATCCTACTGGTTGGGTGGACAAAAATATTACAGATGTTAACTTTTCTATGGTCTCTAAAGTTTACTCTGGATTGACTCAAATCAACAGGCAAATTTGAAAATAGAGTTACAACAGAACAATCTCCTAAACTAAATCCATCAGCTGGAAAGTATCTTCAACTACTTATGGAATAGAAGAAACATACTTGTAAGTTTGTTGAAGAAAAGAATTCTATACAATGAGACCATAAGAATTTTCTAGGGCAATTATTTCTAAAATGCTAATAAAGTCTGGGTTATCTGAAAGTGTTGTAGTAAGAAAAACAAATCATCCTAAAGAGAACATGCAAAACTAAATGACTCCAATTTGCCGGCAAATACAGAAGCTAGACCACTGACAATTTGAAAATGTTCTTTGGACAGATGAATCCAAATCTGAACTGTTTACTTATAATTAAAGGCAGTAGCTGAGAGGAAAGAAAAGGAAAGCAATATTATTCACAGTATGTAATTTTGTCTATTAAGTATAGTGGAGGTAGTGTTATCATTTGTGGCTAGTTCTCTGTTCAAGGTGTTGGAGATATCTGCTTTATTAATTGATATAATGGAGAGTAGAAAGTATAACAGATCCAGATTAAAAATGCTGTACAAAGTGGTTTTCAATTTATTTGCCATGGCCTTTAATATCAAGAAGATAATGATCAAAAGTGCAGTTCTAATCTGTATAGAACTTATCTGGTAAAGAAAAAAGAAAAAAGTGTTGTGCATCATGGATATGCCATCTAAAGTCCAAACGTAAATGTTATTTAACATATGTGAACCTGGATGGAGTTAGTTTCCAAGGAATAATATTAGACCCAAAGAAACATAAACAAATCCAAATTCTCTGGTACAGTATTAGAAAACAAAATTTGTTTAAATATATTGAAGCTATGAACCAAAAACTGAGAGATTCTAAAGGTAAACAGTGATCATACTAAATATTAAACTAATACATTTGTTTTCATTAATTTTTGAGCTTTTTAAATTGCTTTTAGTTATTTTTATCTTGTTATGCTGATTACAATAAAATGAAATATTTATAAGCTGTAATTTCTACAGGGTAATATTTCTAAGTATGTGAACTAATAAATTTAATGTAACACATTCTTTTATTTAATTGCCTAAGACTGCAAAGACTATTAAGAATTTTGAGTAGATAGGAAAATCCAAATTATCTTAGTTTGGCAACTCTTCCAAATAGCAATGTCAATTTGCCTTGATTGATTCTGAATATTTTAAAAGGATAGAAAAAAATTAGTTCTATAAAAAACATTTTTTCGGAAATTTAGCATTCAGAACTACAAAACATGACTAAATGTATGCCTTAATATGTTGATTATGATAAAATTTACTTCTTGCTTAATGCTCCTGTTTCAAACTCTCAAAAATGAGTGATCAGAAATAAAATTTCCTCATTAAAATACTTACAAGTAATCCACCTATAAGTAAGTTTAATTTATCTATATCTTCCTTTGCAGGTTTATCTTTAGCTAGAAAAAAATTAAACAAACAAAATAAGTTTTGTTCTCTAAAAATATTATATTTATATTAAGAGATAAACTTTAATAGAGAAATAAATTACTTTATGGGCATTTCTATTGATTTCAAGCAAAAAGTTCATAGCATTTCATATGTAACTGAAATTTATAACATATGTATATAGATATTCTGAAAAATGACATTGCAATGTGTCTTTATGTAATTCATGTGTGTATTGTTAATTTTAAATGCTTTTACTGCAAAACTGAAAATGGCAGAAAATGAGATTGCATTTTCATCATTGATGCCCATTTATTTCTGAAAAGGAAAAACTTTGTACAAACAGCAAAAAGATATGTGCCCTTTATGTAGATGGTTCCATAGCTGAAAGTACAGTTCATAAATGGTTTGCTAGTATTTAGAAGTCAATTTTGATCTGGAAGGCCAAGAACATTCCAATGGGCTTGCAGTCATTAATAATGATAAAATTGTAAGTTTTAATAAAAATAATCCAGGTCACACAACATGGGACATGGATATTTCCTATATCATGTACAAGTATTGTAAAGCATTTGAAAACACTTCATTTCAATCAGTATAATGTTTGGGTGCCTCATGATTAATGAAAAAAATTAATGGATTGCATTTCTCTTTGGAACATAACAAAAACAATAAATTTTTGAAGAGAATGATTACAGGCAGTGAAATATGGATTGTGTATGTCAATATGGAGGTTAAAAGGTTCTGGAGAAAATGAAGAGTTGGTTTGCATCAGAAGAAGGTGATGTTGGATATTTGATGGGATTGAAAGAGCATTGTGTATTATGAGATCTTTCTGCAAAATCAGACACTGAATTCAGGTAAAGACTTTTCCCAAATGGACTAATGAAAAGCAGCAACCAATGAAAAGCATTTGAAACTACCCAATCTTGCATCAGGACAATACCAGATCTTACATTATTTTTCAGACCCAGAAAATGTTGGTAGAGCTTGGCTGGGATGACCTACTACAGCTGTTGTATTCAACTGACCTTGTACCTTCAGTTTACCACATCTCAGTCCTTAAAAAAATTCTCTTAATGGGAAGAACTTCAATTCACTGGAAGCCTGTAAAACCCACTTAGACCAATTCATCATCTAGAAAGATACCAAGTTCTGAGAGGATGGAATAATGAAGGTGTCTCAAACATAGTAAAAAGTAGTTGAACAAGAATGACACATATGTTGTTGAATAAATCTATGTACAGATATTTGAATGATGTCTTTGGAATTCACTTTAAAAGAATTCTATGCACTTTGGTTGAACAAATAATAAAGCTTACCTATTTCAGTCTTTACATGATTAATGAACAATAATATAGCCTCGCTATGTATAATAGAAATACTCTACATTCTGACTCTCAAATGAAAAATGAATATGAATACTCTACATTCTGACTCTACATTCTGACTCTGTAATGAAAAATGAGTAAAAGAACCATACTTTAAGCTGATTTTACATAACAATTATAAAATGCTAAGTTGGTGTCACTTAAAAATTCTGTACTGTCTAGCAGAATAATATTTATACACTTGTAGAATGCCATATTTTACAAATCTAATTACAGTGATACTCTAACAACTATATTCAGGTAAGAAAACACTGTCAAATTTATTACACAAATATTTATTATATTGGAAGTTGTGCCTGAACCACATTTAAATCTTATCATTTAATAAATATACTTTTTTTTTAGTTTCCTATCATATTAATTAATCCAAAAAATGCAAATCTGATAATGGAAGGAGAAATAAGTTTTGCATCTCTGTAATCATTATATTGTTAATATTTTCCCTTACAGTTTAGAAATTTCATTTGGAAGATCAATTTGTAGGCTCTTTTACAAACAATTGTAATAGGCTAGCAGAATTTAATAAGGAATCTACTCTACCTGTAAACCTGATTGTGTGATACACTTTTCAATGCATTATAATTGGAACAAAATAAACTTTGTGTCAGAATTTAGTCAAGCTTTTAGTTTATATTATACTAGATTAAAACAAAAAAAATGGCATGAAAATAAAACAAAAATTTTAGGATCCAAATGAGAATGTTCTTCACTTTCATGTATGAAATATAAAATATTTATTTCTGAACATATCCTTATGAACTAATGCTGTATTAGCTATTAAATTTTAATGCTAGAGAAATGTAAATCATTTTTTTTTTACTATTAGCAACTTCTTGCTAACCCCAACTGTTTTAGACTATCAAAAAATCAGTTTATGTTTTATTTATTAGCAGCTTTATGAAATATAAATTTGGACAAACAAGGTCAGCCAGTTATTTAAACTTATATTTTAAAACATTGTGCTATTTCATTTCCATGATAAGGAGTATAACATAATATTGAGATATCTGTAGTGCCAGGTTTTGCACGTATAGGTATCCCTGCATGTATTTCTGGTGGACAACCCTGAGGCCACATCTCATGGAAATCATAACAAAAAGAAATAAAACTAAACCAGCTAACAAAAAACCACCTACCTCACCTTCAATCTTTCTTTCTTTCTTTCAACAATATTCATGGTATCCATTCTAGTATTCACATGCATGGCACTGGCGTTTACATCCAGGATAATCTTCTGATGGCCAGTGAACTGTCTCTTGAACACCCCACCCATAAGACTTCAGAGACTCTAATGCTTACCATAACACATGGCTGAAACATTCCAAAGGTACTGATGTTGCCAATACAGACATTAAATTTCTCTATTGCCCAACCCCCTCACTCAAATCATGGATTTTCCTACATGTTTCCCTAGCCAAACTGAGCAATAGGCTTTTCTACTGGATCTATTGCTTACTTCCTCTCCTTGCTCTTGCTGAGCTTTGCAATACTACCCACTTGGTAACTCAGACTAGTCTGTGGTAGCTATAGGTATCTCCTTCCAAGCATCCGTTAAACAAGAAGCCTCTATCCATAAGACCTCTTAAAGTTACCAGAAAGCTGATTGGGACTCATTCCAGGATTTTCTTCATGAAGCCTATTAGACTGACATCTTCAACATCCCAATTGAAAATTGCGCCACTTGGATCAAAGCCGGCATGGATGCTTTCATCCTTTCTTGGAAATACCAGATGAAACTGCAATCCTATCCATAGTTCACACTAGCATGCTTGGCCACCATAGCACACATAAACCACTATTTCCAGCTATACTAGTGTGACAGCTCTCATCATAACAGGTGCCTATTTGCTACTGCTCATAACAACCTTCCCAATGACACCAGCTTTCAATTTGGCATCTATGCTGATGACACTACAATTTACTCCATCCTCGATACTTAAGCTGATCAGTCCAAAAAGGTCAAAATGGCAGCTGATATACAAAACAACCTCAAAACCATTGTTAATTGGGGCAAAAGATGGATTGTCAATTTTAATGTCTCCAAAACAAAACTCTCTATTAATTATCTGAGAAACTCCTCACTGCCTTCCATCAGCATGGCTGATGCTATCCTCAGGAAAGTGACTCATTGTGCCTTCTCAGGCTAACATTCTCAGCTGACATGAAATGGAAAGAGTATATTGAATCCGTTGCTAGGTAAGCTGCTAAGAAAGTCAGTTCACTGCGTCAGTCAAGACAGTTCTTCTCTCCTGAATCTATCTTGCATATCTATGTCTACCATTTGTCCATGCTTAGAATATTACTGCCATATATGGTCCAGTGCCCCTGCGATTTACTTGGAGCTCCTTGATAAGATCCAAAGAAGAACAAGCAATTATTCAGTCACTTGCCCACCACCATAAGTTTGCCTCTCTGTGCCTTTTTTATAAATACTTTGATGGTAACTGTACAGATGAGCTCTTTGCTAGACTGTATGAATTTGAGATCATATCAATTTACAATTGAGCTAGATGTAGCCATAACTTCTACACTAACAGTTTCTTTTATAGCACCTCTTGCTTGTGGAACTCCACTCCATCTCCATGCTTTCTAACCAACTTCAATTTGCAAGAATTTAAATACAATGCCAATCACTACCTACTGTCTTCCTAATGCTCTTTTCTCTTTTTACTCATTACCAATGTTTTTATCCCTAATTCCTTCACACCCTGTAACCCACTTGTGTGTTAGTGGTTGTAATCCCTTGTTTGGGGTGACACTGATTAAAAAAAAATGCATGTATGTTTGTATCTTTAAGAAATTTGAAATCTGAAATTTTGGATATGATCAACAGTGTATTTAAAACTTCTCATATTGAAATATACATGGTACTATCAATACTTCGTAAATGAATAAACAAAAAAGTTAAATAATGCAGTTGGTTCATCTAAATCAACGTTATTATCATTATTATTATGATTGATTATTTAGATTGTGCTTGTAGCTTGTTTTTTTTCCCCCAATTTTTTTTTTTAGAAATTCAAGTGAATACTATTTAATGCAAAATGTCTGACTGATATCAACCTAAATTTCATTGGAAAAATGATGCCAACACAGAATCCTGAAATAAATGTGAAATGAATTATACTATCCAAAATGTGACACTTTCATTTTTGAAAATTAGAGAGTGCACAGTAGAAAAATAGATTTCTAATAAATAAAAAAAATAACAAATAAAAAAAATAAAGCTTTTAGGGAGACTTCTGTATGCCTATAATATTTTAAAGTAATTTATGATTTAGCTTTTCATGAGAAAAACCTGGTGTATTCATAATTTGCAAACTTATATTTGAAAAAAATTTAAATGATAAATAGAAACTATTCTAAGGAAGTGATTTTGAAAAGGTATTTCAATACTAAAACAGAGCACTTGAGTAACAGAAATTTTAAAACTGAATTAGAAAATTTCCTCTTGTGCTTTAGATTGGAGTTTTCATTCTGTTTAGTAGTAACCCAGCCAATAAAGTGCTTTGTTCTACTATTAAGCAATATCAAAATGTGTAATACATAATATAGTAAGTAGACCATAAAAGTGACAAATTATGTCAAGCTATCCATATGCTATGATAAATTGTATATTTAGAGATTGAATGTAGGCACTGATTTGGGAAGTGATTTCAGAAAACAATAGTTACACATCACCAAACACAATATTGATACAGATGAATTGCTATTATGAATACATTAAAAATAGAACACATAAATAGGAGTCACACTGACACTAACATGGTACATGTCTCACACACACACACACACACACACAGAAGCTGTTGATGTCAGATTCAAAATTTTATCTAAGTTGTAAATGTCCAATTCTATTTTCCAAGCTAAGTAAAATATTTACCAAACAGGCCATAAAATCCACCTACTCCAGTTTAACTTTAATTCCTAAGAGATTTCATAAATTTTACAAGTATGAAGCTAACAGTGTCAGTGAAATTCCAGATGGGATCTCAAATTTTTCAGTTTTCTTTTCTTCACTGTGATCATGAAGTAGTGCTAGTCAATTCCTTGAACAAAAAACAAAGAATATTTTTTCCTTTGGTTTGAAACATTATTTTATTATTATATACATGAATATGGTTATGAATATCATCAATATATCATATAGGAAAGAATCAGAGATCCCTTAGTTATCAGATCTATCCAAATGTGATAAAAATTTGATCTTTTGTAAAAATATCAATGATAAATTTATGGTAACAATTCTTGCTACAATAGCAATTGGCATAAAATTTAAGATCTTGAATTTTAATTTATTTTCATAGAGAATTGAAAGAAGTTTCTATACTCTGCATAGCATAACAAACTAAGTAGAATAGCAAATAGTAAAATGTAATAAAGAACAGAATTTTAAGTATTACCTAACATAACTTTATTTATGTATATAGACTGGGTCATATTAAAAACTAATTTCTCAAAAGAGCTACTGCTTAAATTATAACCTAAGTTTTTTTATAAACAAATTGCACAAAGATTAACTAACATAAGTTACAAAAAAATTCTGAATAAAAGAAAAAGAATTAATTAAATATCTGAAAGATACATATATACATATATGTATCTCTGCAATATACACACAATATGTCATTGTGCATATATGCTGAAACAATTTGGTTGTTGAGAAATAAGGAATATTTCTAAGAAATGATTTTAGATGATTGTGCTAAAACACTAAATCATTCAGTTTCAAATACATAGTGAATAATTAGCTTAAACTATTGTATTTTTGCATTTTCATTACAGAAACTTCTCACAATATATGTTTATATTTTACAACAAGGAGGTAATAAAATTATTTTTATAGAGGGACTAGCGGCATGGACTGGCATTGCCCATGTTTGATTAAAAAATCCTATGACTCATATAGTAATTGCTATCACTTGACTTAAAATATTTTTGCCCTTCCTTGCCTTTAAAGGAGTGCCCTTTGCTGTGCTGATGTTGCTACATGCCTTACTTCTTGCCTAACTCACACTGCAAATTTTTTCTAAGCTCTATACTAAACATTAAATCTGTTATGAAAAAAAGAACTAAACAAAATGAACACAAAACAATCAGCTTTAAAAAAGGACTGATAACTGGAAAAACCAAATGAAAAAAGAATGTTAACTACAAATACTTTTTCACACCCAACCCAGTTCTGTGGAATCAGAATCGACGTTGAGTTTAAGCAAGCAAATGAGCCAATTGGAGTAAAGTGCCATGCAGATTTAAATTTTTCCCACTTGTGACGAATGCAGTTATCAATTTTTTTTGCATGCTAGTATGCTAGTTAACATTTGTGTCAGTCAGCTGTTGGCTCTCACACTGGCCAATAGAATCTTCCTGCCTATTCGTGGCTGCCAGCTATTGGCTCTCACTCTGGCCAGTACAAAATGGCCGCAAACTACATGAAAACTGCCGTAGAAGCATGAAAAAATCGATTATTTCCACTATCAATAGGAGTTGGGAAATGCAAAGTCAGTCTTGGTCTTCCTGCTAACTTGGAGCATGTGCATGTAAATTTTGGTGCAAATCCATTGAAAACTGTGGCCGTGCATTCGTTACACACACACATCCTGCCTTTTATAGATAGAGATATTTGTGCATTGGATTATAACAAAAACTGTAGGCCCATTGAAATACTGAAAAGCATGATAATTAAAATGCTGTTGGAAAAATGAATCAATGAGAGATATAAATATGACTACCAAAGAAAAATTCTTCAGTAATAATAAACTATAGTAGAAAGAAAAAAAGAAATTTTGAATTCCTCTGAAATGAAAGAATACATATATGATAAAATACATTTTAGACAAATAATTTTCTGAATAATACATCTATCATTTTTATATTCCTACTATAGGAAAATAATGTTCTTTTCATACAATCATCACCTTCATGAATTTTGGTAAAATATGAAGAAAAGAGATATAGCAGTTAGAGAATAAGACAGCAGACATGTTTCTTAAAATTTAAAAGCCACTTGAATCTAATGATAAGTTTTAGGAAAAAGTCCATATATTAATCAGGCATAATCAAGTTTGAACATAGAAAGGATGTTCATAGATTGAGTTTTCATGTTTTGTGCATATATAATTAATGTACTCACATAAATTTTTAAATGCACAAAGTATAACCAGAAGAAAATTTCATATAATGGACTTACTTTACATCTTCACTTGCATGAGCTTCCATCTGTGTTTCTGCAGCAAAAGGGTTAGCATCTGCTTGAGCTCCATGCTGAAATAAAAACAAATTGATTCTCAAGAAACAAAATTAGGCAAAACTAAGCTGTCAATATAAAAACTCAATACATTATACTGACAGAAAATACAAAATATATATCCATAATATATTACATAACTTTTTTTGAACTGTAAATTTAAGGGAAAAAATGCTGCCCTAACACATCTTCCAAAACTGTGACTGGGATGAAAAAATGTAAAGGATTAAATGTTCACAGTGAAGTGGGAAGATAATAAGCTAATTTGAAGCATCAATATTAATACATTTTCCTCATTTATCCAATACCTCAGAGTATTAAATAATTTTCTAAAATTTCTATGATAATATTAAAATTAGAAAAAAGTAACTTTAAAAGTATATTTCATTTCAAACTTAAATATTTCATGATACTTTCTTCAAAAGCTAAATGGTTTATCAATAATATATAAAATTAGAGATAAAATGTAAAAATACTATTTCTTTTAGATAAACAACATTAAAAAATGAACTGTGATATACAGAATATTAACAAAGAGCAAAGACACTAAAGAGATATTGACTTTATAAATCTGAATATCAATAATATTATTTTATTTGGCTTTCAGTCATTTGAATTACGTTGATTGTAGTTATCTCAGGTCCACTTTTACCATTCACTGCCCTCAAAATCTAATCTCATCTAACAAGTCAAAATAAAAATATTACAGAACAAATGGCATATCAAGACACTAAGAGACCAGTATTTGAATGAATAATAACATTAAAAACATGCACAAAAATATGATAGGACATATATTTTTTAATATTTTTGTCTATATTGTGCTTGTAATGAATTATAAATCAATAAAAATTCCATATAATTATATCAGTAACTTATAACAAGTATTATATTGTTAAATCAGTAGCCTCAACTACCAAAGCATATACACATAATCAATACCATTCAGAAAATATTGGTGAAACCATAGTTTGTATCTGTAATTTTATGTTTTTTGAGCCCAATTACAGGGAGCCTTCAGCATTTTGAATATCCAATGACTTTTTTACTTTTTACATGTGAAAGGAACCTGTAGCAAAAGGTTGATTTTAGTTAGAAATCTGGCAAGAAAAATAGATATATTTCTTGATGTTAATAATAATTCCCAAACTCAGTTTTTAGAAAGGCCTAAATTATACATCAAATGAATATGTTCTAAAATATATTTTCCATTGATACTCTAGTTTATTATTAATATTTAAAACAGAACAAAAATAGAGTAAATGCAAATCATGATTACAAATCCCATAACTCCTTAGGGTTGTCATGGTTCCACATCTACTGTAGTTACAACAGCAGTGGTGTTTCCTGAGCAAGGCCACTTGACGGCACCCAACACTCATCAGGCTGGTTTGAATTCAGTTTTCCTTCTCCTGGACTAATTGTCAACCAAATATATATATGGGACTCAATTTGTTCTGCTATTTACCCATAGCTGAGGAGAAAAGAGATGGATTCATACCTTTATCAAGGGTATTAGCATGTAACTGAATGTAATAAACTCGACTGGAATTTGAATTTGGTTCTTTGATTCCTCAATTGGAGCTGTTATCCATTACTCCACCATGCAAATAAAATTCAACAAAAAGTTAGTGACAAGATCTTTTGTGTATCATGTTCTTCCGGGGGTGAGTGATTAACATCCTATCCTTAGTAGCTCTAAGTAGTGTTTGTACCCTTAATATTTCTCCCAATCCCAATTTACACAAGCTTGTAGGTTACTGTTTTTCTCTGCTTCTCTTGCCTTCAATATCTTGTGAGTGAAATTTTCCAAGCCCTCTTTCTTCAATTGTTCCAGAAATTTCAACTGTCTCTTTCTAATTTTAAGTACAAATGTCCTTTTTGTTCTCATTTTCCTTAAAATGCTCTAGTTGCACATATATTTTGACCATAATTTTCTCAGCATCCTTGTGTAGGAGGACATTTCTGTTACCTCAAGTCCCCTCTTCATCTGGGAGAAAGTTGTCCAGCATTCACTACCATATAAGAAGATTGATATAGCATCACTGTTCCGCACTCTTTTCTTTTTTCTTATGAAACTTTCTTATCTCTTAATACTTCGTTTAGATTTTGAAAGGTATCTTTTGCTATTCCAATGTACATTTAAATTTCTGTCACATTTTCTGTCATGTTATAACACTTCCCAGATAGTTACATTTATGTACTTGCTTAATTCTGGTGTCTCTAATTCATAACTTGCATTTTGAGCAGTTCTGCTTGTTAATGACTACACACTGTTTTCTTACAGCTGATGGTTAGTCCTTTTTTCTTGCTTTCCTTTAAGACCTTGTCTAGGAGATCCTGTAGTTTTATTTCTGTAACTACCATCAACACAGTGTCATATGTATATCTTATATTGCTAAAATTGTTTCCACCAGTAATAAATCATGGTAGGACTTTTAGTTCTGTAAGCTTGAGTAAATCCAATGAGAAGACACATCTGTTTTCTATTTGTGTACTTGCTCAATTAATTTTCTATATCTATGCTGGTGATTTGTTCCCAGTATATTTTCTAGATTATTCTATCTTTCCCAAATAAATCAAATTTTCCTAGTAATTCAAATAGATCATTGTATTGTACCTTATCAAATGCTTTTGCATAGTCTATGAAATATAGGTATAGTTTTTTTCTCCCCCTCTGATTGAATTCTGATCATAAAGTTTGCATTTCTTGTTCCAGTATTTTTTAATAAAGTTCTACAGTTCTTACTTTATTCCTGGTTTAATTCTCTTGTGCACTCTGTTCATTAAATATTAGGTGATAAGCTTAGTTATATTGGCTCATTAAGCTGATTGTTCTATAGAATTTGCATTCATTTATAACTGGCTTCCTAAGCAGCACTATGAAGATAGATCTAAAATGGTCTTCCAGTATGGGGGTCACTCCCACTGTTGATACTAGGGTCTTAGAGTATAGAGCTGCATATTAAAATGTAGATAGGTAAGACTGAACTTAGTCCATTTCAATTTGGATAAAAAACATTCTTTATTTACTATCAAATATCTGACACAGAAAAGTCTTTCCCAATGTTTTAAAAGGAAAAACTGGCTCAGAATTTACCTCAACCAGAGATCATATACTTTATAATTTTAATTTCTGTAGTTATCCTTGAGTAATTATTTGTATATTATGAGGCATTGTTTCAAAACTGGCTTTACTGAAAAATTATTTGCTGAAGAAAGAAAAATAAATCTAATCTTATAACTTGAGCCTAATAAATGACAAAAATTGCATATCATTATTAAACATATAGTAACAATGACATCCAGAAACTAGAAATCCTGTAGAAGGGATCAGTTAAATCAATTAAATAGAAAATATATATTGTTGTATATTCACAATTATTATTTGTGATTGTATGTTTATACCATATTGATAATATAATTTTCCTTTTATCTTTTTTTTACATAGGTTATTTATGGCCTTTATCAAAACAGCAGCTACTACCAATAACCTATTGCTGTATAGAAAGTATTTAACCAAGGACAAATAAGTCTTACCGTGAATGAATCATTGTTATAGAACCTATCTTCCAAATCAGCACACTCTTCAACAGGATCTTGGCCTGTTTCTGAAATTAAAAATAAAGCCAACATGTCTGTCAACATTAGGAATTATAATAAGTAAATGATTAATATAAATGATTAATGATGCCAAGATAAAGAATAACATTTTGATGTCTCATATAATAATTTAATTACATAAGTGATCTGAAATAAATATATATATAGTATATATGTGATCTAAATTTAAAAAATGAAACATGAAAAGTTACTAATATTAAACCATCTCTGTACAAAATTTAACTAATTTTATTTCTATACAAAGAAAATGGATAAATTCAGTTATAATTTATATCACATTAAAACTTATGCAAGATATATAAAGCCAAGCTTAATTTCATTTTGTGTTTTATCAATTAATAAAACAAACAAAATACACTCATTAGCCAAAACTTTATAACTAGTCACATTTCACAAGAATACCAACTACCATCTCATAATTGTGCAAGTCAGGTTCAGAGTATATAAATAAGCTGGCCTCAAGTACTTCATTATGATGGGTTGGATGCTGCAGCAATGAGAAAGAAAAAAAAACTTGTGTAATTTTGATAAAGATTTAAGTTATTTTGATAAAAGCTAAACTATTATGGCTAGGTTAGTACATTTCCAGAATAGTATTACTTGTTAAGTGCTTATGTTTTGTTATGGTGAGTCACTACTGACAGTGGTCCAAGAAGGAAAAAACACCAACTGTGAACAAGACATTGGATGACCAAAATTTATAAGTGCAAGAAGTGAACAGAAGCTTTCTCTCCAAGTACAAACGAGCATAAAGGTTTCTATGACACAAATTGCAAATATCTTTAATCAAATTAAACAAATGAATGTGTCATAACACATACTGCACATGAACTGAAAGAAGATTGTCTGGTCTGATGAGCCATGGTTTCTCTTGAATAAAGTGAACAGCAGAGTACATGTGCATTTTTATCCTAGGCAAACAGTGATACCAAGATGCACTGTAAGAAAAAAATTATCTGGTGGAGGCAGTATAATGTTCCCTGCTACACTGTACAAGTTGCATGAGAATGTTTTTTAAGAACATGATGAAGACTTTATTAGGTTTCCCTAATAAGGAAACTCTGAACCCCATTAAGCATTTACAAGATATTTTGAACGAACAAAACCTTTAGAGGTATGGTCAAGTCTATGCCTGCTTGGGTAAGAGGTTTTGCAGGCATATAAAAGATTAACATTTAATTAGGTAGGTCATTTGGTTCATCAGTGTAGGTCTCTCAGCTGGCCTCAGAAATGTAATTGTCCCTCACATCTTTTGAAGTACGCAGATCAGTATTTGAGAGTAGTCTTTCTAATCCTACTCCAATCAATTAGTGTGTAATTGTGAAATCTAAATCATATTCTTCACTATTTTTAAATTTTCATTTTGGACAAACATAGAAACACACACACACACACAGATTTATAGTTTTGATACTATAAAATTATATAAAAATAATTCTACAATTTTATAATCTTTTTTAAGTTGGAAACTTAAAGCTACAATTAAGAATACTTATTTAACCTGCTAAAAATTTGGATTTTGACTTTATACAAGATTAAAAGAATAAATAGTAAAATTAAAATGATAAATTATAAAACTATGATTTTTTACAAAATATATTTTGAAGAACTAAAGCAAGATATGAAATCAATTTAACAGTTTGAAGTCCTATAACAGGTCATATCTATTAATTATAAACTTGTCATAATATAAAGTAGAATTCAAAGCATTTATCTCAAAGTGAATAATAGTTGATAGGATTTCAGAGACAGTAATATCAAATAAAATAAAAAAAAAGTTACCCATTAAAAAAAGTAGCACCTTCCAATGGCAATTATAATCATAGATTTTAAAACCCAAAGAAAGAATGATAAAAAAAAAAAAAAACTTTCAAACCTAGGCATAAAATATTTCAAAATATATTACTTGCAAAAGAGAGATATTGTCTCATTTTACTTTATATAAAATTAGAAACAACTTGAAATAAGCATAAGTAAATCAGCCATGATGGAATAAAAACTGGAAATAAAAGAAGAAAATGCATAAACAAAAAAAAATTACTTTTCATAAACTATACTGGTGAATATGTTGATATAAAAGCAGGTTAGAACTTTTTTAAAACCTGAATATTACATAGCAGTCATTATACTTGGACTAAACAGTCTGTCAGCTGTGTGGTGAAGGTTACTGGTAACAGTATTCACCAAGAATGTAGCTGCTACATTGGAATTTCTGTACAAACAGGATTGAATTTCTATCCTCTGAGATTGGAAGGAGAAAGAGAATCAAGAATTGAGTGTTTTTTTTGTTGTTGGTTTTTGTTTTTCTCAATAACAAAAGATGAAAAAAAACTGATTTTTTTAATTTTAGTAAATTACTTTTATAAATCAAATTTTTATGACACAGAATCATGACTCACACTTTTAGTAGTTTTAATATCTTGACAAGCAATAGTAATACTAGTAGTAGCAGCAGTGATAAAATGGATTTTTCTGTAGGTAAATATTTTAATGCATTTGAGGAATACAGCTGCTGAGGTTACCAAAAATAACAAAAATATAAGATATGCTCAAATTAATTTCAGATTCATAAAAATATTTTTAAAATTTATTTTTAGAAATATAATGCATGTTATAGTACTAATAAAAAAAAACAATATGAAATGATAGGTTTTTCAAGCATTTTTATCAAATTTCATATTTTACTGAAAAATTAATGATATATATGTATTTACATATAAATGTAACAAAAAAAAGGTTCCATTTCCATCTTTAAATAAGAAGGAATTTATTAAATTACAATATTTGTTTTAATAAACTGTCATATGAAACTCTAAATAAGTTACTGCATGAATGAGAAAAGGACAGGCAATATTTTTAAAGAGGTGATCATTTTATCTCTTATAAGAATCTATTTGCTTTAATCTCAGTAAGCTTTAATTAACACAGTCTATTAAAGGTTATCATTCAATTGTTTTAGTATAAATAAACAAATATTAAATTAAGTTTGTTTTCTCAACATTACAATTAAATAATGAAATTAATCCAGGAACTTTAATAAGGTTGAAATGACAATGAAATCTGCCAAAAACTATCAATAAACTGAGGTAAAAATATATATTAAACAATGATAAATTATTTTCAACACTACTTTTCTATAAAATTCCAAGATTGTTTCAGTTTAATATTTTCCCAAGTAAAATTTTATTCAAAGTTCTCCATTTTTTTTTAAATTTAGTAATCATCAGTCATTTTGTGTGTGTGTTTGTTTGTTCTTTATTAAAATCTTAATGTTTTGATTATGATTTTCTTTAAATATTTTAAAAATTACACAGGACAAAAATATCTTTTTAACACAATAGAAATATGAGGAACTTAAAGAGGTTTGATGAGTGGTCTTATAAGTCTGGAGAACTTTATTTTCTTACATTATTTTTAATTCTCTATATAGTAGTATTAATAAATTTGACTATTAGTGAATAGCTTTTGCTTGAATTGAGTCCTGAGTGTGAATAAAATTTATAGGAAATAAAAATATTAAAGTCAATCCCAGAAATTTAAGAGTTAACGGACTCATCAAATTCTAATCATTAATAAAACTAAAAGAGGATTTCATCGGACAGATGGGATAAAACTGTGATTTTTGCAAAAGTTTTTTTCCACTATAGTATTCACTTTTATTTCATCCAAGTTAAATAATTATATAATTTTGAGTTCATGGAGATGTCACAAATTTTGATATAAATAATTATGAAGTTTTATATATTTGAAGATTCTATATCAATAAAAATTGAATTTGTAAGTGAAAAATAAATTAATATAAAATAGAGAACTGAACTTTTCTCAATAACTAATTCCTAGTCTTAATCAGTAGCCACCAAGTAAAAAGAGATCATTTTTTATAAAGCAAAATATCCAACAGCATAGACAGACGCATGAGTAAAACTGATATAAAGTAAAAATAAATCATTTGCAAGATTGGCCATTTCATTCTAACATTTATATAAAATAATATCTTTAGGTTTTTCCATCAAAATAAGATTTTTTTTCTTCTTTTACACTCTACCTCTTTAATGCTAGAATAAGATGACTAAATTTAAATCATGACTAAGTATAAAGGTGAGGTATAACATTTCTGCTAAATGACTAAATGCCATGAAAGTAAACATTTTTACAGTAAAACTGGTATTAGCCAGCTGATGCTGTTAACATTTTCATGATATACTTAAATTTATATGAGCAATATATCATGTAAGTTTCTACTTATATCTTATAGTAATATCTATCTTATTAAAAATGTTTTGAGGGCCTAGAGTTTTATTATACAAACTGTGTACAACATAATTTTTTTTATTTATAAACAAAAAATAACAGATATAGACTATAAAAACATGTATATCTAAATAAATTATTTTATTATTTTACAAGTTAATATGGGAACCTCGTCATTTTACTGATTCTGTTAATTTTCCTACTGTTTCAACATAAGCATTACTTGCAGCAATGTTATGAATATTATTTGCCACTCTCATATACATCTCTTTTAATGGTAGATGACAAGTTTTCTACTGGTTTAATATTTAGAGATGCTGAGAGCCATTCTTTTAATGTGATATCTTTGAAACCTTTTTTGGCAAAATGGGTAATATTCAAGGTTTTCAGAATATGAAGAAGCATTTTAATATGTGAATATACCATTTTTTACAACCAGTAACACTCAAAAATGTCATGTCCAAGAACTTACAATGATTTTTAGCACTTATCTTGAACCATCAACTTTAAGGGACCAATAATTTTACTGCCTAAAATACTAGCCCCAAATATTACTCCACCAACTATCATATTCTAAGTTCTATAGGTTGAATATTTCCATTGGGAACTCAACTTCTAGCCCAGCCATTAGGTTCATCCATTATTTTACATTCATCACTAAAAAAAACTGGTGAGATATAAGCTTCCATGCACTTCTTTGCACATTGTTGCAGGGTTTAACACTTTAGATATAAGTTGTGGACATTTTATAGTAAATATTTATGGGCTCCTGGAACATTTGTCCCACAAACAATATTGGCAGACTCATGTGAGTCCAGGGAAAAACAAGTAACGCAAATCAATGAATTTAAAACAATGAAAAGAAATGACATTGAAACTAGCTATAAGAATGTGCCTGTTATGTATGTGTGTGCGAAATAAGCATTTGGGAACAACGTATGTGGGTGTTCAGTCAAAGGAGGGCCAAGGAAGTGAATATGCCCCAGTAGCAGTGTTCTTTATCTATGTTCAACTACAACATCTTACACATTTCTTTTTGTGACGTTTACTTAAAAGTGGTAGTTTGGTTGTTTTTATGTCTTTAGCTAATGTTCTTTATATATTGCATCTTTGTTTATATTTGTAACACCAGCTTCTTCAAATTTGAACAATTTACTATTTCTTGCTTATTGCCTTTTTTAATTATTTGCAATTTTTTTGATATTTTTAAAGGCAATTCTTCTTATCTTATTCTTTCAATTTCCTTTTTGATTGTTCTGTGATCTTTGTTCAACTTTTTCACAATTTTCCCCATTGAGTTCCGACCACTCAATAATTTGACAATATCTTTTTTTCCCTTTTGAGGTTATATCTTTCTTACAGCCCATAGCAATCTTTATATATCTGAAATTAAAAAATAGTCACTATACTATTGTATATATTTATTTACAATATGATAAAGAAACTTCAAGTTGCAGAAAATCTCAGTTCAAGAAATATGCCATTATATGCTTTTCCATCAAGACAAGCATGCTTATCTGGGTTGTTATATTTCCAACATTTCAACTATTGTACTTTCTATTACCAAAAACTGTATTTCATTCATTACAGCTGTGGCCAGGAATGCAATGTCAAGAACAGTTGTTCATTAAAGATAAAAGGACACTGAATGGCTATAGTTTGAGAAGAGATGCTAAAATCAGGCATGGCTAATCATGAATGGAGGGTAAAAGATGACCATCAAACTCTGAGGAATTAAGTTTATATAGAATAAAATAGGATAAGATGACTGAAAGAATCAGCACACATGTTAGACTCTGACAAACTCCTCAGTAGAGATGAATATAATCTAGGAGTTTCTGATTAAAAAAGAAAGGAAACTCAAAACTGGCATTACCAAAATACAGACATCAGGTTTCAGGCTCTAAAATTATACTACTGGATTATCCTAGAGGCACATAAAGTATTAGCCAAATAATATCTGATTTCCTAGTATTTGTAAGAGTGGAAAAAGCATATACTTTAGTTCAGCGGAAGAAATGGACATGTGATACAAAGGGAAATAAGACAAATCTAATCCGATGGACTGAATAAAGAGTTTGGTTAAAAATTCTGAGGAAGTTGGTAGTGGGTGTACAACAGCCAAGAAATTGCAAGTATAACAACCAAGATGTGCATACTCATCTAAAATTAAAGACATAAATCATGAAATAAGTTATCAAAATTTGTAATAAAAATGGATAATACAAGTTGAAATTGACATTATATATTTATCATAGGAATATATCTTGAAAATCATAGATACATTGATTAATACCAATTTTATTGCAGAAAAATTGACTTGCAGAATAAAACTTAATATATTGTAAACAAATCACAGATATAACAGAAAACAAAATGTATGTTTAATAGTTGAACATTCTGGCTTCATGAAAAACCTAAAACCAATTAAATGCAGTTATTTTAACTGATGGGATTGTTATGAAGTAGAGTAATCTCTGGAATAGATGTTGTCAGATAACAGATGGTAGCTCAACTGGCATTCAGCTTTTATAGCAATACCTCATTTACATACAATACTACACCTCTGGGATCCAAAATGGCCTTAGACCTTCATTGATATTTGACTTCTTCTGATTATTCTTGGGAATCTAAACTGTTTTTCTTGGTGTGTATCTTGATTCCCTTCTATAGGGGACCTAGGTCGGAGTTCATTTTCCTCTTCTGACTCCTTGTCAGATTTCTGGTCATTATCATCCATAGATTGTTCAATTTAGTCCCCTTCATGTTCTTCCCTTTCAGATTCTTCATCTATTTCTATATCCTCAGGTTCCATTCAGCTTCTGAATTGATCTGCAGGGGCCAGT
Organism: Acanthosepion lycidas; assembly: GCA_963932145.1. Lineage (NCBI taxonomy): Eukaryota > Metazoa > Mollusca > Cephalopoda > Sepiida > Sepiidae > Acanthosepion > Acanthosepion lycidas. The sequence continues at coordinate 79,696,207 of OZ010578.1, forward strand.
ACATTTTGTACATTTTTCATTAGTATTGCAGTGTTGTGTCCGTTCTGTACTATAACGTTTACTTTATCTGGATTAGATTCTTTGTGCATTTTATACCATACACTTTCACTTGTTGAAAAATGACATTGTTATGGGAGCTCTAATCTGTCTACCCATTAATGTGAAGGGACTTTGTAGTCTGCTGGTATGTGGAATTCTCCTATAGCTTAACAGTAATCTTGGTAAGTAACCATCTATATTATTATTAGATAGGGAAAATGCTTTTAGTCCCATTTTCACAGTCTGCACCATTCTATCTGCAATGTCATTTGATTGTAGGTGGTAAGGTGGTATTTTATATGGTATGCATCCAATATGCTTTAGCCACAAGCACAAACTTTCCTCGCAAAATTCTGGCGTGTTATCTGAGACCAAAGTTTTAGGCACCCCATTCCTTGAAAATATTGTTCTTAATATTGGTTTTACAGTAGTAGTTTTTCTGTCAACAAATTTAATTACTTTGGGCCATCCTGTAAATGAGTCCACTAAAATTAAAAATAGTTCCATGCCTTTAATAAGGGCATAACCCATGGTTCTTTTTCTTTAGGCCATGAATGAATGCAGTTTTGCAAAGTCTTTTTTATTTCAGCACATTTTGGGTATATTTTTATATATTCTTCTACATCTCAAGAATATCCTGGCCACCATGTTTGTAATTTTAATCTCATTTGTGTTGCTGTTAAGCTACAATATACATCATCGTAATTTCTTTCTGGGGTTAAACATAGACTCTAAAGGTTTGTGATTTGACTTTAACAAAGATTTTCGTCCTAACAAAAAACTTTGAATTCTTTCTGTCACTCTATACTACTGCTAACACTTCTTTCTCAATATTTAAGTAGTTAGCTTCAGCTGATGTTAATTTTCTCAACAGGTACATTATTGGATGACCTTCTTGAGATAAAATTGCAGCTACAGCATGTTCACTTGCATCTGTAGTTGATTTTTTTTGGGGGGGGATCAAAGATTTGTACAATTGGTTTTCTTATTAATGCCTGTTTTAAGCTTTCAAAAGCTATATTTTGCCTTTGAGCTCATTTAAATTCTGTATTTTTCTGTAATTGTGTAAATGGTTCTATTAGGTCGCTGTATCTAGGTAGATATTTGCTATAAAAATTGGTCAATCTCAAAAAGGATTCTAGGTACTCCTGATATTTTAGTTATCAGTTTTTTGTCTGGTGAAATATTCCTTCTTTAGATATTTGGTATCCCAAATACAATATTTTGTTGCAATTTAACTCACATTTACCACTATTTATTGACATACCAGCAATTTTTAATTTGTTTAAAACTTGTTCAGTTTTTTTAATTCCTCTTTACTGTAAGCATTCATGCCTATATTGTCATGATATATGATTATATTTTTTACCCCCTCTGATAGAACTTTTTCAATTCCTTTTTGAAAAATATGGTTTGAAATCATAACTTCAAATGGAAGATGAGTCTATCTTAGTAAGCCTATCAGGGTATTAATCATAGTGACTTCTTAAAATGTTTTGCCAATTTCTATTTGGTTATATGCCGATTTCAGGTCAATCTTGGCAAAGTATTTAATTCCTTCTAATTCATGACTTGCCATTTCTATGTTAGGTAAGAAGAATGAATCATATCACACCTACTTTGTAATCCCCACATATCCTCAAATCACCATTGAGCTTTCCTACTGCAACAGTTGGTGAAGCCCAACTGCTACCACCTTGAGTAACTTTTTCCAATATGCCTTGTTCTACCATCTTCTTTAGTTTTGAAACTACCATGGGTAGAATGTAGATAGGTATTTTTCAAGATTCAAAATAGATTGGGTGATTATTTTCTTTTAGATGAATACTGCTTTATATCCTTTTAATAGTCCTATATCAGGTTCTACTGACTTTATACAGTTTATTAATTTCACCATATCCATTTTTAAAACATCTATTCCCAGGTGCCCATGATTTTTTGTGCATTCTACAACATTTATATATTTCATTGGAATAGCACCAGACAAAAGTTCCAGCATCATTAGCTTGGCCAATGATGATTTATGATTCATTATTGAATATCAATTTCATCCAATCATTTACACTCCATGATTGCCTCTAAAGTTAACCTTATTTTCTTCTGTTTAGATGTTAGTATTGGTATTTATTTAGCTTTTTTTTCCTATGTAACTCTCATTTCATTCAGTATTTTTTATGCACCAATGTTAACCATTGTAACTCTTACAAATCAACAAATATTCTAATTGTTTTTACATATATTTGCCCATTTCATTTTAATACAATAAAATTATATTATATTCTCTTCTTTGTATGAGTGTGTTAAATGAAATGTATTACATTTGAGAGTTGTTAAAACTATTGAGAATCATTCTTTTTGTTGTTTTTGCCGTTAACACATTGTTTTGGCAGATCTTTTCACCATTCTTCTGCAAGAGTAAAATTTGTATGTAAAAAGAGAGTCTATTTTTCTTGAATTAACAGAAAAGTTATGGTAACAACAAAAAAATGAAAGAATTGAGTTCAATAGTTTGAATAACTTTTGAATGATGACTCATCTCATAATGAGAAAGGATAAGAAATATGTTTACAATCAACAAGTTAGATGTTTTGAGAAAAGAGATTAAATAAACAATTATGAGTGATAAAATGGAAGGATATATACTTTATTATTTACACCAAACAATGCCTAAAAGATCTTAAAAAATTCATTTTTATTTTTCTACTTGAATGCTAGTATAAATTAATAATAGAAAGTTTATTTATTAGTAAATATTTGTTTTCATGATTAGGGGAGCTGCATTTATTCTTTGGATTTTCAACACTGTCAAAAAATGTTGAAAACAAATAAGAAATAATTTCAAATGAGTCAGGAAAACAAAATTCCAACCTAAAATAGTATTAATTTATGCTTAATATTTCCAATTTTTGCCTTAATTCATGCTTATCCTCTACCCTCACATATTATCATTTCTTTGTCATAACAAAATTAAACATATTGTACTGTGAGTGTTCCTTATTTGTGAGCACTGAGTTTAATTGCAAATTATTTGTTGAGTAATTGCTCAAAAAATATAATTATGAAAATTGTATAATTTTCTTAAAACAAAAACAAAAAATCATGCCATCATGATATTTCTCTTGAAAAATTTAGCTTAAGCAGACACAAACTAATCCAAAGATAGAAAATGAATATTCAGTGGATAAGATGATAAAAAAAAACATATGTAAGATGGAAGATGTATCATTTAAGTAATTTTCTTTATTTATCAAAAAATATATTGATTGTAGGTTGTATGGTTTCTCCACATAAAGTGTTCCTAACTTTGTCAGAGATTTTGTCTAAGAGAATTGATTGATAAGTCTGCAGATAAATTAGTAGAAAAGTTAAGCATTTGAACAAACTATTTTTTGCACTAACATAATTTTGTCATATTTAAAAATGTGGGCTTAATGTTTATCTATTTCCTTATATATATATATATATATGAATAAAAGGGTGTGCTGTATAAATTCCAACCAAGAAACAATTTCCCCAAATATATATACACTGTCTCTCAAAAATTACACCAGTGAAACATCCCAAGATTTAAAGAAAAGAATATATGAACATAAATGGGACCTAAAATATTACAGCCCAATGAATGAACTCATGTGCTGCTGAAACATTCACAATCACAATTTTGATCTGGAAAATAAAGTTTTAATAAGAGGTGATTATAATTTACTCAAAGTTGCATTGAAAGTGTAATTTCAGTTTATCCCTTGTTTTTATTAAATTTGTACTGAAACAATGTGAGATAATGTAAGCATGAAAAATAAACATAAATAAAAGATAAAAAATAAAACAAATAAAATCTAATTTCTATAATGATTTAGTTAATGTAAAAATCAAGCATTCAGACATTTAACAAGAATTAAGTTTCATCTCACTAATGTAGAATTTGTACTTGTGAAATAAAAATTGCTTTAAGATTATATTTACTATATATATGTGTGTGTGTATATATATATATATATATATATATATTTAAGTTATAAGGAACTTGGTAAACCGAATTGGTAAATCCAAAGAGGATGAAATCCTGAGAGCTCAATGTTAGGACAGAGCTAATATGTAATGAAAAACAAATCACTTTAATGTACCATTACGATAATTTATTTCACCTAAATCCTTTTTTAAGGATTCAGGATCATCATATATACATAGTCCACATATCCTCCTTACAGAATATTAGTAGGCTGATGAAAGAAAGTCAAAAAGAAAATATTATTTTTAATATAGATTATTAAACCAAGACAAAACAACAGCACAATGAGAAAAATGTTAAAAATTGGAATCTTCAGACAAGCCTGTCCTTTCTCAATGAAAAGTAAATTGAATTTGGACTCATTTTTTTTTGAAAAAATGTTTAAATAAGTTGTCTTACACGTGTTTATCTGTTGTAGCATTTTTGACAATTACAGAAGAGGTGTATAAGATAACAAGTGACACTTGATTAGATGATACAGTACTATCTATGTTGTTTTAACCTAGCTAGAGGGTGTAAAGTCATCAACCTCTTTTATTTTAATAATACTAATACTTAAGTTTTCAAACCAGGAGTAGATAGGTTTGCTTATCATCCAATTCACCCTCCTTCTCAATCTTTTGAACAGGAGTAGAGGTTTATCCCTTATTTCCTGTTTAAGATTGAGTTTCTGGTTCCTTCTAAAGTTTTCTCATTCTTTTTCACACTCAGTAGTCCCTTGCATCTTAGTGGCATTATTGCCTTGCTTGGGTGAATTGATAGAGACTTCAATTTTCTGGTGAGTGTGGGATGACTTTCGACTTTTGCATTTGTTATTGTGTCTGAATGCATGATTATGTATATGTCTGTGTGAGCAATTTTATCTGATTAAATTTTGCACTATTTAGGCTAGTTAACTGCTAATTCTGTCACAATATGAATTGTAGAGCTCTCTAATATTAACACACTTTTTTGTACCACATTTTCTATACATTTACAGATAGAATATTGTTGCCTGTTACAGATGTCAAATACTACAACTGAAGAAGAATATTTAAAAGTACAGGCTATAAAGCGTCAAGTTAATTCTCAATTAGCTTTTTATAGAAATTAAAGTCATTGAGTATGACTAAATCTCTGTTTGAACCAAGAATGTTGGAATTTATTTTAAAAATAAATTTTAACTTAGATTTTCAGCAATTTTCTTGACAGGTAGGTGAAGATGCTAAAAGGATGCATCTAATTTTATCAATATTATTGTCCAGTTGGTTGAAATATGCAGCTAAAGTGAAATTGATATTGTTATCTCTGATACTTTTTTGTGGTTATTAAACCACAGATGAAAATATGTACTAGTTTCACCAATCTATATCTCTAAAACTGAAGATGTCTCTGTCTGTGTGTGTGTATATGCTATTTATGCACGTCCACATTTCTCAACCGATTTTGATGAAATTGTATTCACATGTTGCAAATTTATCATATTAAGTCAAGACCAACATTTCAATCTCCAGAACCCCCCCCCCCAGGTTTGGCAGAATAATTGATAAAACTGAAGGTTGGTATTACTTTTTGCAAAAACCAAATTACACACAAACAAAATTTTTACTGGATAAGCTGATGTTCTTTGCACTTAATGCAAAATATGGCTCATGTTACAAGGTTTATATAGAATGCTTGATAGTTTTTCAGTGACATTGGCTTCACACAAAAAACTGTGAAAAAATCAAGTTTTTCGTATTACTTAAAATAAATATATAGTTATTCAACTTCCTTATTTTCTTATCTAATTTTCTTCAAACATATCTCAAAAAACCACAAAAAGCTGTTCAAAAAGGTTGTTTTTCGGCCATAATTCACTGTTTTTTCATCTGATGCTTTCCAAATTTGCCATGTAAATTACATATGTAACACAAATTGTTTTGTGTAAATGTTTGCTTTAGATTATTTCAGTTAAGTGGATGAAATCTGCAACAAACTAGGTCCAAAATCGGCTTTTGTCATTTAACCAATAGTTTCTTCATATGATTCCATCCTAAATTGGCATTTGAACAACCTGTGATGCAAACATTGTTTGAGAAGGATTATTGAAGTGTTAAAAGGGAAAAATTCCCGAAGAACCTCAAAGAACGTGCGAAGGAGGAGAGGGGGTGTTCATGCATTTGTACTTGAATCAAGCTCTGACATTTCATCCTTGTTTTCGTTTCATTATTAGTGAAAAATGCCATACTATTTGAAAGTTATTATAGCAATAGGAAATTTACTGAATATCTAAAACATTGAAACAATTTAACTCTGAACAATGGCCACACAAGGTTTTATCGATAGAATTCTTTTATTAAGAACAAACACTTACAAAGAACATACCATAAATGAAGTATACTAACAGATGATGCCTGCAAGTGGGGATGCAGACAGACATTTCTAGACAGGGGGCGAAGGTATACAGGGAGTGCAGTTATACAATTGCAGCCATGTACACCTGGGCAATGCTAACTTCAGTTAGTATAATTATATTATATTACAAAAGATTAATTACATTTGAACTGTTACAAGTCAAGGGAAGAGATTGGATTATTAGGTGTGTATCAAGAGTGATTAAAAAAAACTATCGGTAGTAATGTGTTTACAAACTTGGCATCAAGGAAGGAATGCTGAAAACTTCTTGAAGAGAATGACATACAGTCATGAAATGTACATGTGATTCCATATATTGTGAGTTTCTTCAAATCTTCCAAAAACATTTTGATGTTCACTTATTGAAATCCTTCTCTGCTATTGCTATCATATCTGAATTGTTAAAAAATATCATCTTATTATGAACTCCTTTTAAAGTTTGGAAACAAAACAGTCAAGTGGAGCAAGATCTTGTGAGTAAGATGGATGGTCTATATTCTCAAATATCAAATTATTTAAATATGCATTGTCTTGCCAGCCCTGAAAGCATTTTCCTGTAAAAAAAAAAAACTTTTCTGTAGCTTTCAATGCCATTTTTCTTTAAATTTTTTCTTTAATTGGCACAGCAAGTTAGATTATTATTCTTCTATTTGACCATGAAGAACCCAAGTGCTGCCACTGCATGGACTGTTCTTTTTTTTTCTCTAGATCAAAGTGGTATAAGCTGTTACGTCACCGGTGACAAGTCATTCCAAAACATTATCACAAGATTGCCAAAAATGTTGCAAAAGCAAACTGGAGTTGCCCACATGATATCATTTCGGGTTGGAATTTGAATATTTTGGTACTCACTTGACTGATAGCTATTGGAAACACAACTAGTCATGAATGCATTCTTTGGCTATTTTTAGTATATCAGCAATTCTTTTAGTTGAGATTGATATCAGAAGAAAATTAGGTCAGGAACATGATGAAGATGATCAACAATTCCAAGTGCTGACATCAATTAAAAGGCCTACCAAACTGTGCTCAAATTCTCTGCTAAAATTTGGTACAAGACTTCCTTACAGTTGAATATGATGGGCATTTGTTACTTGTTTGCATCATTCATAGTTTTCTTTTGGAATTAATTTCTGCAGGAACAAGAACTTCATAATAACCCCAAATTCAACGTTTAAAAATTCCATACTTTCTGTTCACATGGTTCAGTAAATGATCTGAAACAAATAAAAAAATAAACACAAAGATCCTGCAATTTAGCACTTTACAATATGACACTCAGGACAAAAACCTTTCAGCACTTTCTCATATATAATTATTTATATACTAGAAAGTTGCCAGTTATATGATAATGTTTTAATTTTGGAAATATACTTTCATTGCAGGAAAAAGTTACAGAAATCATGATAAATTATTGAATGTGTTGTTTAAAAGTAGGAAAAGTAAAAGCATTAAATCTTTGTATAAATGGGCAACATTTATTATTTTATTGCTATAGATTAAATGAAAGGTGTGCCATATGCATTGCTCAACAAGTAAATCAAATGTGCCTTTTATCTGTGACTTTTAACCCTAAACATAATACAAACAAGCAAATACAGATATGTGGATAAGCATTCAGTTTTAACTTTTATGTAATGTCATTATATAAACTGTTATCAATGTGTATATCATATTTGTTTTATTACTGTTTTGTATCAAACTTATTTCTCTCAATTTCTATAAATAAAATGTAACTTTTATCATCAATATTTATTAAAATATAACTTATTTTATTATTATAATTATTCACAGGATACTCATTTGACTACTGAATTAAGTTGAAAGGTAATAGATACCAACTTTATAAAATGTATTTTTCATTTATTAAATTAACTAATTTTCTTTGTATTCTAATCATATAAGAGAAACTTTATTTCTGAATTTTTTTTAATTTCAATGTTTAAATTTTTCCTATTGATAATATATCATAATGTTAATTTTGAACATTAGAAACAGTTCCAAATCTGCTTTAAGTACACAAAATAATTTTTTTTCAAAGAACTTTATGCTATTTTCTTGCAGTGATATTTACATTATTGTAATATATTTTAAATTTTGTTTATAAAAGGTACATGATCACTTGATTAATCTTTCAAAGATTAAAGACTCTAAAAACAGTCTAAAAACTGTTTAAGTGTGCAAAAGTAATTTTTCTTTTTATATCATTTAATTTGGACATATTTTGTGATGATATATGCAAAATATGAAACACTTAGATATGAACAAAAACAGTGTGTGTAATTTTCTATATTATAAAGCAACTGACACAAGCAGCCCCTTTTCACACATGCACATACACACACACACAAAAGATCTCTCCAGGAAGTATCCAATCATTTTGAATTGCCAACCAATCAGAGGGAATCTTAATATACATTCATGAATAGATACTCTCTTGTGGAGTTATTTACTTGTAAGTGAGACATCAGTATGAGTTTGTGTATCATGTGACTATTGCATTCACAGTGGATATGCATTCACAGAAAATACTTGAATTACTAAGAAGGTTTTGGGACTTGATTCAGTGAGAAAAACAGGTAAAATGTTGATACATATGCTTCAAATATGACTAGGAAGCTGTTAAACATAATTTTAAATATAGAAGAACACCTGAAAATGTTGAAAAAATAAAAGCTGTAATCAATGGAAATTGGCAATCAACTGTGCAAGAATTAAAGATGATCTACGGATTCCATGGATTATTTAGAATGTAACTAACTGTTATATATTGAATATTGGTCAGGTTATAACTCACTTCATTATAAATTTAAAAAAGGATAGATAATTTAATTTTAAAATCTCAGTGTATAGTTATATATAATACAAATTTTGAAAAATTACACATTTCAAAAATGAAAATAAATTAAGCTTTTTCAATTAAGCTTGAAAGGGATACTAAATATTACAAGACTTCCTTTTTGAGTGAAAAATTTGAATACATCAGCTTTTTCTTGAGGACACAATAACTTCTAAGATTTTAATCAGGATTTCATCCTAAAAATGCTTTATACAAAAGATTAACCTCTTCTTCTTTTCAAACTTTACTTGCTCATAGACTTGTCTTGAAAGGATGAGATTGTAATCTGGAAAATTTGCAGGCCAATCTTTTCTGATTGTTCCTTAGTGTCATATATTTATGAATATGGCAGTTCTATGTCTGTTCATTTTTCATACAATCACACTAATATTCTTGTTCTCTTTATAATATGATAAATTTTATCTATTCTCCTTCTGTGAAGCTTATTTCTTTCATTATCTTCAAAAAGAAAATGTAGTATGTATGATGCATGACACATTTAAATCAAAACTGGCACCCTCTAAAATTAATTCCAATGAAGTTATATCAATAAAGTTCTGGAAAATATCAGAAAATAATATTTTTGCAATATGTCTTATACTTATTGACATACTCTGAACATGCAATTTTTCAAAAATGCATATATAAGAACACCAAAGTAAAAAATTATTTTAAAAATTTAAATCCCTACCCATTTTTTCATATATAACAAAGTGAGTTAGGCTCTGACCAATATTTGAAATTTACATTTGTGAGTTGTCTTGTAATTATTTCTATCAATTTAAATGGCAAGATTATCTTTATGGTTTATTCAATTATCAGTACTCATTGTATTCTTCTGTTTTGTTTTTTTTTTATAAAATGAAAATCCCAATATCTGAATATCAAATTCCTTTTCACCTTGTAAAAGTTCATAAGTGTTATTGAAGTTAATAGGTTTGATTACTTCTAGCCACAAAAGGTACATTCTTATTTTAAAAAGCATTTACATAAAACTAGACATTTTTAATAACTTTTAAATTGTTTTTGACTTTTTATTTTGTGGGTGATATTGTCACATTTATAAAAAGCATTGTAGCATAAAATAAACACAGAATTTATGCATAGAATTTAGATATTAAATTGAAAGTGACATAATTATCTGCTAACATGAAAAGAAAGAGATATTGCTATTTTTATGTATATCCTCACACTATAAGCACAAATTAGTTTTCAGTACTGCAATGAAATTAAATATTTCAAGTAGGCTATTCATGAATCTGGTCATCATAGTAAACTACTAGTAATTATAGTAAATTATAATTATTATTTTATAGCTGTCATTTGAAGTTACTATTGACTTGATTGATGACTGGAGTTTGCATACAATTCCATCTAGTTCCATCTTAGAGAGGAAAGTATTATTATTAAGATTATTAAAAATGCTCAAATAATTTGGTTGTCATGGAAAAAGATGTATCAGAAATGAGACGAAAAAAGATGTATCAGAAATGAGATGAAAAAAGATGTATCAGAAATGAGATGAAAAAAAGATGTATCAGAAATGAGATGAAAAAAGATGTATCAGAAATGAGATGAAAAAAAGATGTATCAGAAATGAGATGAAAAAAAGATGTATCAGAAATGAGACGAAAAAAAGATGTATCAGAAATGAGACGAAAAAAGATGTATCAGAAATGAGACGAAAAAAAGATGTATCAGAAATGAGACGAAAAAAGATGTATCAGAAATGAGACGAAAAAAAGATGTATCAGAAATGAGACGAAAAAAAGATGTATCAGAAATGAGATGAAAAAAGATGTATCAGAAATGAGATGAAAAAAGATGTATCAGAAATGAGATGAAAAAAAGATGTATCAGAAATGAGACGAAAAAAAGATGTATCAGAAATGAGACGAAAAAAAGATGTATCAGAAATGAGACGAAAAAAGATGTATCAGAAATGAGACGAAAAAAAGATGTATCAGAAATGAGATGAAAAAAGATGTATCAGAAATGAGATGAAAAAAAGATGTATCAGAAATGAGACGAAAAAAGATGTATCAGAAATGAGATGAAAAAAAGATGTATCAGAAATGAGATGTGAAAGTTGTATGTAAGAAATATATCAGTAATGAAATAAAATGACCCGAGCAATTCAGAAATGGTTAACAAAAGAAAACAACAAAAAGTTTGCTAATATCTGAGTATGGTTTAACTAAAATCTTATAAAAGAGTCATTTAAAAAATATTCTAATAAAAACAGTTCCTATCTTCATTTAGATATGTGTAAATGATGCAGAACTTTTTTCTTAAATTAAAAAAGTTTTCTCCTGTATTTTCAAAAAGAGAAAAAGGGTACCAGAAACGTTTGTACACACTTCATATTCTGTATATTTCAACAAGTAGATCATTTAATCTACTTTATTGAGTTGTTTTTTTGGCAAACTTTTTAAGATAAATGCAAAAATTATAACTTAAATTTCATGTTCAGTATTTAAGAAAATGTAAGTTGAATGTTTTTCAATAAAATTTATATTTTTTAGTGATTTTTGTGTAATTTGAAGCATGAGTGTGTGCTTACATATATTATTCTTTGAGGTGTTTCTCAAAGATTCCAGATATCAATTATTTCTTCTTTTAGCTAAAGGTAAATCCACTATAGCAACATCATGTTTGTATTCACAATTTACATATATTTTGCTGAATGATAACATTACTTAATGAAAAAAATTGTATATTTCTATTTTCATATTTAAGCAATGCAAAATAACTATACAGATGAAAATTTACTCCAATGTACAACATTCTCAGAAATAAAAATCTATTCATATTACAGAAAATTGCTGTCTCTATTATAAAACTATTATCTTTCTTTTTTAATAAATAAGATCAAATTAAAAATTGAAAGAAGTATTCTACAGTAGTTATGGAAAGCAAGAGGAAAGGACAGACCATAATTGTAAGAAGATGGAATGCATGGTGTTATAAAATAAAATAAGACATATCTCGGCTGATTTGCAGGCAAATAAACTAACATACTCAAGAGCGAGAGCCAGCTGTGAATGGGACAAGGCCCCCGTCACAAAATGACCATATTTACGCATATTCCTGATGCACGAGTTCCGAAAAATAAAATAATATTTTAAAGTGTTTCTATTTTACTCAAGTCATTTTACGAGCCTGTCAAGCCATAAAAAAATGCCATAAAAGGGGTCACATGGAAGTACAATGGCAGTCAACAGGAGGCCAGGGAAGAGACCCGTCACGGTCAGGCTGAGCGGTCAGCAGCAGTAGCGCCACGTCAACCAGCGAGAACTACTATGAGAGATCAACCCAGATCTTCAGCCGGCTTATGAACTATACCACAAGGTAGCTGTCCCAAATCCACATGTTCCTATTGAAATAAATCACGTAAATCTATTTCTGCTGTTATCGTATTTCTTTCTTGCAACCATACGCTTGTCTACAACACTGGTGTCAGAAGCGTACAGCAAGAGAAATATGGCCGACTAAACAAGCTTCACCCGAGCCGAATTATTTACTCTCATCAAGGAACAGAAAACACTACTATTCAACTTGAAAACGGGACCAACACAGCCTTCCGAAGCCACGATACAAGAAATTCAAGCCGACATAAACGACATGCTGACTGCGCTAAAATCAACTACTTTAACACCTCCCACCACTCAAACAAACGGCGATTACAGCTTAATGATGCACCAACAAACCATACGCGACATATTGAAGCTAGAGAGAACTTTTCACCCTGGACACGATGTGAACCGATTCATCATGACTCTAAACAAAGCATACACAATCCACGTCACGCCAGAACTGAAGAACACCTATCCCAGCCTGGAATGCGAATTCGTCAAGTCTGCTAAAGATTTACTGGACCAAAGTATCTTTCAGCAGATGGTTGACTCAAAAAAAGACATATCCACCTTCGAACAACTGAAGGAATACTTATTAGCAGCCCACGGAAGCCAGATGACTAACTTCCAACACCTCAGTCAAGCCTGGGATCTGGAACGGCGAGACGGTGAAAAATTAACAGACTTCGCGGGTCGACTCGAAAACACCCTTAGAGAGGCAGCCGTCCACATAAAAGACAAATACAAAAAAGACAAAAATACAGACTTAACAGTCGATGGACTTATTTCCATCATGGGCGCTATGCTAATGAGCGAAAAGGTGATAATTTGGAACTCAAATCTTTACCCACATTTTGTCAAGACAATGGACAACCACGATTCAGCCATTGGCATAGCCTCTGAAGCTCAAAGATACCTTGATTGCGGTGTAAAACCCAATGACGCTACTTCGCACGACACTGTATTTCACACAGAAACCACAGCGGTCAAACCAAAGAAACGTGCCACTCTGACTCAGCAGGCAACCAAACCCACAGCAGACGGGCCTCACCAACCCGCCCGAACATGGCCACCATCCGACACGCAGAAACCATCAGCACGCACCACGAATCAGCGTGTGCAAGAACTACCTCAGAGGTCGCCCCTGCCTCCATGGACGCAACTGCCTATATTGCCACCCACCTTGCACTCGGGCACAGGCCCATATCACTGCAACGAATGATAATATACAAACCATAAATGATGTGGAACAGGATTTTCGCTTCGGGCAGGACGAGATGTGATGCCTCGTTCGCCGTGCCCCTACGTCAGTCATCACACCATCAACTTTCAGGGACTCGCTCACCGCTCACCATTCACCGCTCGTCCAGTCCACCTTCAACTTCAGTGCTAGACTCTGGATGCTCCACCTGCATCTTACCAATATCTCAGTTACCCAGAGAAGCCAAGAAAAACATGACCCGCTCCGACGTCGTAGTAAAAGGAATCAACGGCAGGACCACCGTCTTTGGCGAACTGACTTGCAACATCACCATCGGCAGTCGAGACTCACCCACATTCAAAAAGGTTAACGTGCTGGTAACCACCCAAACCACACCGATCCTGATCGGCCAAAATATCCTATCCGCTCGATTCCTATCTAATCGACAACCAAAATGCGACTATAGAATTCAGACGCACACTTTCCTCAGTATACACAACACACACAACCGCAATCATATCACTGTCATCGTCAACCAACGATCCAGCATGTGGCGCCCAAGCCGACGTCATCCAAAACTAGCCTACTATGGAACTACAGCCCAACATCCAGACACTGGATCAAAAGCTAACCTGGCTAAAGCATAACACGGGGCTATCGCTACCAAACCACCCGAACCGAGACGAACTAGAGGCCACTGCAAACTTACTCATTCGCTACGCTGACATTATCGGCACCGAAAGCAGCAGCAAAGGCACATTCATCCGACCCATCCGTATACCAACCAATGGCCAGTCTCACAGCCAAAAACAACACACGATAGCCCAGGCTTGGGAAGATACCTAAATTAAGCGCATGGCTGATGAAGGTATCATTGAAAACTGCAGCGACCCCAAAGGCTTCAATAGACCTGTATTTGCCGTATGCAAGAAAAACGGATCGATTTGTGTCGTCGCTAACTTAAAAAAAACTCTCAACAAGGTCCTAGTCGATCTTGACCCTTACCCAATGCCAAGGATCGACCACTTGTTCAACAAAATCGGCAAAGGCAATAGATATTTCACTACCCTCGATCTATGCAGCGGCTACTGGCAAATTGAGATCGACAAGCGAGACCGATACAAAACAGCATTTACATCGAAGGACCAATGCTATCAATACACGCGCCTGGCCTTCGCCCTTACATCTGCCGGTCAAATCTTCTCCCGTTGCATAGCAGAAGCCCTAGCCACGGTCACATCCCGTGACAACATTTCTTCCTATATCAATGACAACCTGGTCCACGCTAGTACATACACTCCCTCGAACAATTTTTTACTGCCCTCCGAAAATTCGGACTCAAGCTGAGTCCAGATAAATGTTCCTTGCTCGCATCAGAGGCAAAATTCCTCGGACGCATAGTAAACAGCGAAGGATTCAAGGCTGATCCAGAATACGTTCGTGCCATCAGGGAAATGAAACCTCCAACATCAAAAAAGGAATTACAAAGCCTTATTAGCTATTTAGTGTGGATCAGACAATTCCTAGAGACACGTCTTCACGAACAAATCAGGTCAGATATGTTTTCAAAACTTATGGGTCACATACACGAACTCAACAAGGTTAATAAACCGTTTATCTGGACGCAAAATGCCGACAGAGCCTTCAAAAAAATCAAGGACCGTCTCTCTTCGCCACCCGTCATCTCGTTTCCGGACTTCTCCAAACTTTTCACACTCACCACCGACGTCGCATGTGGAGCGATCTTAATGCAAGAAGTCGACACGGGAAGAAAGATATCATAGCGGTCGCTTCCCATACATTCAACTCCACGGAACAGAACTGGTCCACGACGGAACGAGAGGCATATGCCGTAAAGTGGGCAATATTGAAATTTGATTATTTCCTTCACAACCGCCCCTTCGTCATCTTCACCGACCACAGATCACTGACATATCTGGACCAACGAGAGTTCAATAATGCCAAAATACAACAATGGCAAGAAGAAATTTCATGTTATAAATTCGTCTTAGAATATGTTGAAGGCGAATCAAATGTATGGGCTGACATGCTCAGCAGAGGTTGCGGACATAAGAAAACGAAAGCCCCAAACGACCCTACACCGGCAGGCAGGACATTCGAGGTAAGCGGTTCAGACCTCCGCGTATACATCCCATCTTGGTGCCTCGGCGAGTTTAACGGTTTACAGCTCATTTCCAAAACTAACACACCACAAAACGGCCGCACCCACAAGCGCGTCACCAACGCATTCTTCGCCTATCACTTTACCACCACCATCCCCATTGAGAGAATCTGCAACCACCTTGGCATCACAAATGAACAACAGAAGGATGACGCCCTGGCAAAGATCATCAGCGCCCTCCAGTCACCCACTCCAAGCGAACCTCATATCGATACTGACGACCACCGAGCTACACTTTTCAAAAAACATTTGCACCATTTTTTCTAGAACCAGGCACCTCCGTTTTTGATGATAAGTAAACACTCTCCGAAATTGGTTGTACCATACAAACTACGATCCAGATATCTCTACCAGGCACATGAGCGCAACAACCACTCAGGTGTTACTCGTATGCGAGAACTCCTTTCCAGCTACTGGTGGGAATGCAAAAACCGCGACATCAAGGCCTATGTCGATTCTTGTGACACGTGTGCTAAGTGCAAGGGCAACTAAGGTAGACGTACCCACTGGCCCATTGGCCACTGCAAACGAGGAAACAGACCATTCGATCTCGTCTTTATAGACTTTGTCAAAATGCCCAACTCAAAGGGGAAAACGCTACATCCTAACCATCTTGGATAGCTTCAGCCGACACTTTACAGCCATACCATGCACGATAGACCGTGCTATCGACGCCTCCCGCAGATTGTATCACTTCTTCCTTCGACACAGAGAGATTCCACGCATAGTATCCGCTGATCGAGGCACACACTTCACTGGAGAAGTCTATCGACAATTCTGTAACCAGATGTCAATCACGCAAGAACTTCACTGTCCTTGGCGCCCACAAAGCTCAGGAAATATCGAGAGACAACATCGCACGATGAAGAACGCACTTTATATGTTATGCGAAGACAGGAACTGTGAATGGACAGACACATCTAATACAATCCCTCTGCCTCCACCATGTAACAGTCACCAGGATCATTCTCCTCCACATCCCTCTGGGACACATAATTCATCAAATAACTCCATACCAAAACAAATGCCAATAAGAAGAACACAAGGACAACTTCCCACACGCTTCAGAGACTTTATCATGAATTAATCACCCAAATATACACGAATAACGCTCACTGTAAATCAGACCGAGATCTGGGGGAGCCTTGTTATAAAATAAAATACGACATATCTCGGCGGATTTGCAGGCAAATAAACTAACATACTCAAGAGCGAGAGCCGGCTATGAACGGGACAAGGTCCCCGTCACAAAATGACCATATTTACGTGTTTACGCATATTCCCGATGCATGAGTTCTGGTCAAAAAATAATATTTTAAAGTGTTTCTATTTTTTGACCAATAAAAATGCTTCCCTCCTAATTATACTCAAGTCGTTTTACGAGCCTGTCAAGCCATAAAAAAATGCCATAAAAGGGGGTCATACAGAAGTACAACGGCAGTCAACAGGAGGCCAGGGAAGAGACCCGTCACGGTCAGGCTGAGCGGTCAGCAGCAGTAGCGCCACGTCAACCAGCGAGAACTACTATGAGAGATCAACCCAGATCTTCAGCCGGCCTTTGAACTATACCACAAGGTAGCTGTCCCAAATCCACATGTTCCTATTGAAATAAATCACGTAAATCTATTTCTGCTGTTGTCGTATTTCTTTCTTGCAACCATACGCTTGTCTATAACAATTGTAATAAGCAAAATGTACAATCCAAGAAGTGAGTTGCACATCAGTGTCATCAAAATCAAACAAGTGCAGAACTTCAACTGTCTGGACAGTGTAATGACAGACAAATGTGACATGAAAATTCAAAGGCATAGGAATAGTGAAGGATAATTTTCAGAAACTAAGATACAAAAGGATATAAAAATAACATTAGTAATAAAGAAAAAGAGGACTGGATTGCTATGTGATGCCTACACTGCTATGGCAATGAAACTGAGCAGTTTTATCACAAAGGAAAAGAAACATTAAAAAAAACTGAGATATGGTGTTAGTGGCAAATATTGAGAATAACATTGACAGAGCATGTAACAAATGAAGTAGTTGTAAGGAAAATAGGAAGATATAAAAAAAGACTATTAATAGCAGTCAGAAACAAAGAGTTGAAATTTTGGGGACACATAATGAGGAAAGAAGGCTTGGAGAATTCACAGAGCATATTAAAGTAGCAGGTAACTTACTTAACAAGTTTGTGCAAATGATTAGAAGAACAAATACATAAAAAACAAAGAGGAATCATAGAGGAGAAAGTACTACTGAGAATAACAAAAACAGAAAGCTGTGAAGAACCATGATCATCCATGTCCTGAGAGAGAGAAAGATTTTCATATAAACAGATTAAACATTATCCTTGTATTATTTAACTTTCAAAATGAAAGTAATGATGTAAGAAAGCACAGGAAGGAAAAAAACTGATGGTCATTTAATTAAATTTTAGGAAGTGGGTCAGGCCAGGAAATTTTCAGTAATCCTCTGTAATGTAAACATAGAGAAAAACAAATGTCTCAGACTTGATCTATGCTACTGACTCAAGAAAATAATCCAACAAATAGGTTTGTGCTGGAAAATAATGTAGTATCAAAGTAGCTTATTATGTAGGAAAATAGAAAACCCCTTGTAAAAGAAACTGTTTCATTAATTACAGGCTTTGTCTATATTAATAAATCAATTTTCTCTGATTGAGACACTAACCCCCAAAAAGGAGACACAATTTAAAAGAAAGTAGGTATTTAGACTTACTTTTAATGTGAATATTGGTACATGTCATTTTTCATACTTTTTTGGTTATATCAACAATCCAAATACTTTCTATATTATTGCTCTGGTAGTGCAACAAGGTCCAAAGATTTGGCAGTTTCTTCCTTGGTATCAAATTAGTTATCACAGTCATGAATAAAGAAGAAAAGAAGTGTAAAATAGTTTTTCCAATTACACCGAGTTGGTTTTGGCCAAAAATTATCACGAGCCAAAAGTTTACAGACATGATACCAATAGAGCTAAAGAACAAGATATGGCTAAATTCTGTGCCAAAGTAGATAAGTTAATATCCATTAAAATCAAAGTATTTGATTTAAAACTGTTTGAACTGCACTTTCCCATAATGGCTACTTTGTAAAACCTATTATATTTACAGAATGTACATAACTGCACTCATTAATGAAAACTAGTGATTATATTATATATGTGTACTATGAATAGGACTTGATAGCATAAAATCAATTAATTTAACTTTTATTTTCATCATCTCACTCTCTACACTACAAATTCATTTATTTCATTATTATTACTTGATTAATAAAAGTATGAAATTGAAATGTCATAGCTGAAAGAGTTGTAGATGTATTAAGGATAAAAGTAGTTGTGTATCATTTAAATGTATTACACAAAATAAATATAACACTTTCAATTACTATAATATAAGATTTAAATATGAAAAGCATATAAATTGATATCATTCAGTGGAGCATCCATTCTAAGGAGAAAATTATTCCCATTACAGTAGTGGAATGTAAAAAATCATGGACTAGTGGGAATAGATCAGGAGTCAGCAACCTTTTGGAGAGAATAGGCCAGAAAGCTATGCATTGTATTGGAGGAGGGCCATGATATCAAATGTATAACAAGTTTAAGGAAAAAACAACGAAGTTAATGTTATATTATTTAAACAAGATTCCTTATTTTACTACAGGATAACAAAAAATGCAAACTCCTTACTACAAATGAAATACAGTTAGAAATGGCAAATTATTTAATGACACACTTGTTCTGATTATTGTTTGATAACTTCTTCACATCATGGGGAAATATTTGTTGATGACAGGAGCAAAATATAATCCAGGTGGTCATCACCCAATCTTGTTCTTAAATGACTTTTAGTATATTTCATTTTCAAAAAAGTTGTTCACAAGCATATGTACTTCCAAATAATGATACCATTATTGTCACTTTTCTATTTTCCGGTTGTGAAAACATATTTCTTGTAGAAGTCAGCAGTGGATTCGGAATGAAATTTTGATTCAAAAAATTTGTCGCATTGTAAGTCAATTAACTCCAAATGATATTTTTTCTGCAACTTGCTCCACAAATTAATTATGTATTTCATGTCCAGGTATTAATGGAATAGATGTTCTAAAGGTGGATATGTCAAAATTAATCAATAGCATAAAATCAGAAAAAGTAAAAATCAGTGTGTTAAAGGGGTATAAAGCAAGCATACAATTAAATGAAAATAGTACTGGCTCCTAATTTGAATCCCGTAAATTACTTATTTGCCATTTACCTTTAGTAGTTGCCAAATTAAAGAAAATGGTAGACAAGGCAATTTTAGAGTATGTTCCTCCAGGTGACAGTAAATGGACCTCACCTATTATAGTTTTGTGAAAATCAGATGTACACTTAAGAATATGTGGTGATTTTAAAATAGGCATAAATCATAAAATATGGTTGAATTAGCTTCCTATTTCCAATATCGAAACCTCTATCCACAAATTATCGGGCATTAAATATTTTGCAATAATTGATTTAAAATCTGCCTATAATTAAATGCGAATTGATGATAAATTCAAGGAAATTACCACAATAATTCCCCCCCACACACACACTAGCATTATTGAGATGGATAAGAATGCCTTTTGGAGTGAAAACAGCAAGAGCTATAAAAAACATGTTAACTGATGAAATTAGTAATTTGATTATTTATCAAGATATTTGCCTCGGTGCCACCATAAAGATGAATTAAAACAAGAAACAGAATATATGTTAAACAAGTTAAAAAATGCTGGGATGATCATAAAAAGATACAAATGTGAATTTGATTGCTATACAATATCATATTTGGGTACCAGATTTCAAAAGATGGTATTTCCCCAGATCCAAAGTTAATAAAGAAAATTTCAGTGGTACCTATACCAACTAATAAAGAAGAATTAGAATCCTTTTTAGGATTGGAAAATTTTTATAATACTTACCAAAATACATTGACAATAGAACCATTTGCAGAAAAAGTGATTTCAAATGAATTTTCAAAGTCAAAGATACTCAAAAAAAAAAAACCATTGTAAAAATTTTTATCTCAAAAGTAGGTTACTTTAACTACAGATGTGAGTGAACAAGCTGTGTCAGCAATTCTATCACAAGTAGGTCATCCAATGTACCTTTCAAGAAGACTTACAGCAGCAGAAATAAATTATTCAAATATTTAAAAAGAGGCATTGGCCATTATCTGGACCACAAAAAGAGCTCAACAATTTTTATCAGGAAAGAAGTTCCTATTAAAGTTGGACCATAAACTTCTTAGAAAGGAGTTAACCAAGGTTACATCTTCCAGAATTCTAATGGCATATGATTTTGATATTGAGTACGTAAAAGGAAATACAATACCAAATGTCGATACACTGTCAAGGTTACAATTTAATAAGGGATGAAAAAGAAAAAAAATGGAATTCCAGAGTGAAGAAATATTACATTGGGTTGAAACTAACATAGATCTCTACAAAGATTGGGGTATCTTCACATGATCCCATACTAAGCAAGATTGTTAGGAGAATAAGAAACAGGTGGAATAATTGTTCCAAAGCTGAAAGACTTTATAAAGAAATAAGGCATAAATTAACAATGGAAAACAGCATTCTATGCAATGGAGATGTGATAGTACCACCAGAAACAGTAAGAAAAGATATTTTAAAAAATGTACATGATGATGTTCATTGTGGGATAGCAGCTACACAGCAGAGATTAAAATTGGAGACATGGTGGCCAGGGTATTATTGCAACATAGAAAAATATGTACATAAATGCCCAAAATGTGCAGAAATAAAGAATTTTTGACAAAAGAGAATACATTCATGGCCTAAAAAAAATGGACTATGGTCTCATGTTCATATGGAGCATGCACAAATTAATGGCATGAAACAATTTCTAATTTTAGTACACTAATTCTCTGGATAGCCTGAAGTCATTAAAGATAGAAAAACAACTATAATAAAACAAATATTGAGAGTGATATTTTCTAGAAATGGGGCCCCTAAAACATTGGTATCAGACACTGCACCAGAATTTTATGATGAAGATTTATGTAATTGGTTAAGGCAGATTGGCTGCTTCCCTTACAAAACACCAGCATATCACCTACAATCTAATGGGATTGTGAAAAGAATAGTGCAGGCAGTAAAAATGGTATTGAAGATATTGTCCACAAGTAGAGATACTATAGACGGTTACTTACCAAGGTTACTACTTAGTTATAGGAATATTCTACATGCAGATTGCAAAGCCCATCTACATTAATGGGAAGACATATAAAATCTCTATCAACAATATCTTAATCAATAAATGAAAAGATGTGATATAAAAGATAAAATAGCAAATCCCGAGAAAGCTAATTTTATTATGCAATTAGGTCTTAATACAGCCATTATGTCAAAGAAAGGGAAAACCTAATGGCTCATTCTGACCAAATAAGACCCAGAATTGATGAGTGAGATGTTGTGATTGAGGAAGATCTTGACAAAGAAGAAAGGAGGAGTTATTCAGATCAGGAAAATGTAATAGAAAATAAACCTATGGATGATAGTGAGAGTGACTCAGACATGGAAGAAGATGAAATGAGACCAAGACCTTCATTAAAAAGAATAGTACATAAACCTCAAGGTGGAAAGGAGGAAAGAGGTTGGAGAAGTTGTTCAAGAACAACAAAAGACATTAAACCCCTTTGGTTCAGGAAGGTGTAGTGAGATTAGCGAATAGGATTTTACCTATTTGCATATGTTGGTTATATGATAAATAAAGTGTAGAGTCATGAGTCACATGACAGGAAGTTGATCACATGTTATAAAACAACACTATACAACATCATAAACATTTTTACAACAGAAACTGATACCATTCTAATACAAGTATCTAACTGCTAGTAGCCCAAACAACAATAATTCAACAATATTAGATCAGTGCTAAATGGCAGATACAATCCAATAACCCACTTTAAATTACTGAAGCCCATTAAGAACAAACATTTTCTTGGAGACAAAACTACATCTGGTGGTGTCATTTTTTTTTTTTAATGCTTCCCTTTTTTTGTCAAATATTAATAGTTATTTTTTAAAAAAACTATAATCCACAAGTTTTTTTGCTAAAACATTTGTTCTCCTTAATTTATTTTCCAGAGCAATGGATTAAAGATTTGAAGAATTTTATTTTTACATTTAATCCAAGCATAAATTTTATTTTTGAGGTTCATATAATCATTCACATGTATAATAGTAACAAACATTCCTTCTCTTCAAAAATTCTAAAACATAGTGGCCCTTTTCTTTGTAAGAAATATTTTAAAATATTTATTGTGCAATACATTTCTATAGTTCTGGTATTTATATGTTTATTTTAATTTAATGGGGTGGAGGATATCCTCACAAGTATCAGCTACTATTTTGAAATTGTATTTACTTGTCAGAATGTCAATGTTCAAACAAATTACTTGGGATCAAATCATAACAAAATCCTTATTTATGTCTGAATATTCAAACTTCATTTATAAGTTTGGATCATTCCATCTTTACTTTTGAATTTTTTTCAGGCTGCTCATTAATATTTCATATTTGATAAAAGTGTAAACTTAAAAAATGACTGCACATTTAAGTGTTCTACATCCAAAAACTGTTTTATATCCATTGCCTAAGAATTAGTTTCACTTTCTTGAGGTGACAAGGCACTAATATATTCTACTTCAAATTTATGTGAATTATTGTAGCTTAAAATAATCTTTAAAAACATGAAAAATAAAATCTTAGAGGTTTATTTACAATTTATCTTTTCAGATTCTGATTGTGTAATGTATATGAATCCCACAGACACAGCCAGTCAAACCATAGACATACAAACTGCTAATGTCTACAAAATATTCACTGGCAGGAGATCGGAAATCATGATATTTTGGTCAAAAAAACAAAAACAAAAACAATGACAATTAATGGTACTACCTATCATGGCTTGTTTAGTAACTAGTAAAAATCTCAAGAATATACTCCATTTTTGGTTTGATCTGACTCTTGTAAAAATAAACTATGGGAGAAGTTAGGTGTTCTCTGGATCAGTACAAGGAGCTGACTATTTTCCGAGCATCTTTAGTGATGAATCATATATAAGTTCCACCTGAGGTCCAAAAGGAATTTGAGTACCAATAGACAGAACTTCCAACAATTTCAAGACATTAAAATGTTTTTCAAAGAATTAAACATCAATGAATGATAGTGGAAAGAATAAGGCTCTCATTAAAGAGAAAATCCATTATAACTGGTGAATGAAATGTTAATTAAAGGATGACCTCTTCAATATAGAAAATACATAGTGAAACCAAATAACATCAAACTTGGATAGAAACATCAAAATAAAAGATATGGTAAAAGATTAAAATTACTTTATTTAGTTTATGATTTGCTTCTTATTGTAAACAAAATCTTAGTGTAAAACAAATCATTACTCAAAGGTAAATTATGGTTTTAATAGGTAAATCTTGCCTAATAAAGTTAAGTGATATATGTAATATTTCAATTAAGATAGGTTTCACTAATTTAATACTTTAGTATACAATATTTACATACAACTTAATTTAAATGCACTAAATCAGTACACAAAAAAGAGTTTCTCACAAAAAAATGACAATATACCAATTGAGTGTCAACTGGCAATTGAAATGTAAACTTCTCATTATATAATAAGGAATATATTTGAACAAGTCCAATCAATTACTAAAGTATAAAATTGGAGTTATTTACTTACTAGAGAAATCACATGTGAGTTGATGCTAGCACATATATAAGTAATTAGTGCTAACTTTATTGGAAATTGTGATTGCCTCTGGGTTAAAATTTTTTTAAATCCTTTTTTTAACTATGCTTTTTATGAATGTTTCAGCTCAAAATAATCTATGTTTTAGGCTATAAAATTTTTTTTTTACTAATGTTCACCCGATACAAGAGCCACTCAAGGTAGAGGGTTACTGTGTGGTGTTGTAGAGAAAAAGAAGAGGAATTAAGAAGACAGAAGATAACAATTGACATTGTATTTAAATTTTTGAAGCAAGACATAGAAGAAAAGAAACTGTCAGCATAGAACTTATGGTTACATCTAGCCATTTCAAATGTAAAATGATGATACCTTGCCACCAATCTAGTACTTCACTTAAACTAGTAAAATCTAGGTTCTCTAGAGGAAAGCTCATCAGAACAATTACTACAAAAGTATTTACATAAAAGACACAGGAAAGCTACATTGCAGTGGTAGGAAAATGACTAAAGACAAGATGCCAGGTTAGGACCAATAATATTGAGGATTCTTCTTTGGATTTTAGCAAGAATCTCTAAATATATAGCAGGAGCAGCAGATGAGACATGGCAACAATATTCAAAGCATGGATGAATGGTAGACTTATAAATATGTAATATAGAATCTGTCAAGAAAAATTGTCTAGCATAAATGACTGAACCAACTTTCCTAGCAGCAGACCTAGCAATTGATTCAATATAATCTTTCCACTTCATATCAGCAGAAAAAGTTAGTCCAAGAAGGCACAATGAGTCACTCTCCTGGAGGTTAGCATCAGCCATGCTGATGGAAGGCAAAAATGGTTCTCTCAGACAATTAAAAGGAAGCAGTCTCATTTTGGAGGCATTAAAATAAACAAGCCATTCTTTGCCCCAGTTAAAAACAGATTGTAGGTCACTTTTGAGATCAGCTGCCAATTTGAGCTCATCGAAATGAGACAGAAGTAAATGGTTGCATCATCAGCAGAGATATCAAGTTGAGAACTGATGACATCAAGAAGATCATTGATGAAAATTAGGAACAATGGAGGTTCAAGGATAAAGAAAAAGTATCTAAAAGAGTGGCCATTCAACACAACTTTCATTTTTTGATTTGACAATAAAGACTGAATCAGTTAAAAAATTTGTCCATGATGTAAAGGAAGAACCTGTCACCCCCATGAGTGACTACACTATAGGTAGTAGCTACCTATAAATATCTGTAAGTCAAACAAACTACAGAGTCTAGCTGGGATCTGTTGAGTATGACTCAGACTTACACGAGAACTACCAACCTTCCAATAGTAGCACTCACTACTGGATTGACTTGCAATGACTTTGTGCATAACTGTTACCGTTATTCTTATTGTACTGGATTTTACAATAAACCTTTACTTATTTTATCCAAGTACATATTCCTATTAGCATAGAATATAACAGTCTAGAAATACCATAACCTTTCAACATGTGAAGAAGACCACTATGCCAAACCCTTTCAAATGCCTTCAAGATATTCAAAGCAAAACCCTGAACTTTACTATTCTTATCTAAAGCTTGATAGATTCTTTCAGCAATAATCATTAATATATCAGTAGTTGACCCAGAGAAGTGAAAGCTATATTGCTTATCCAGAAGAAAACCCTGCAAGGTGAGATGCTTAACCAATTTAAAGTTGATTAGAGCATCTAGTACTTTGCCAAAAAGAGTTAGAGGGCTAATACGCAAAGAAAAAAGAACGGTCAGTTTGCCTGTGTTCTTAAATAATTTAAGCCAAAAAGAAACCTCAATAGCACAATTTTCAATGTTAAGAATATCAATCCAAAGGGTGTCTTGAAGAAAGTCACAAAATGAATCCCAATCAGTATGCTGGTAATAGAAAGAAGTTTTGTGAATAGGAGGTTCCTTTCTAATACACAACTCAAAACAGAAATATTAACAGATTCAACAGTGTGATTCAAATTGCCAAAAGAACAGAGTTGTGATGCACTACACAAGCTAGGAGATGAGTTAAAAACAAATCAAATAAAGAAGAATGTTGATCGGATTTATTAAGAAAACAAGTAGGGAAAGCCACTATTTGACTGAGAGACTGAGCAATAGAAAAATTGAAAATGAGAATACCAGCAAAATCAGTAACATTAGAATGCTTAAGCCACTTGACATGATGAGCATTAAAATCACCAAACACAAAAATGTTTTCAGATAAATGTAGAGAGAGAGAAAGAGAGAGAGAGAGAGCCATTTCTATAATGTCAGAGAAGGAGGGGAGTGATAAAGGAAAAAGAGATAGTTAACAGAGTGCAATAATGAAAAAATCATATGGAGACAATTCCTAGCAATTAGAAAATTTTCCGGGATATAAACACAAAGGCCATGCATATGTATTTCCTAGAATTTTTTCAATAAAAGAGGAAGGTAGCCTGGAACAGAGAATTCATTGGTAGTGATAGAGGAATTAAAATTAGTTTTGCAAAGTACAAAGTTATCCAGAGAATGTTTCAAGAGAAAAGATTGTACTCTGCAGAATTGGAATGATTGCCATGAATATTGAAGAAAGAAAAATTGAGAGGGTAGGTGATTTTTTTATTTACTGGTTTGTATTTCTTTTCATTGTATTTATCAATTTTATATACATATTAGGAAACAAACTTATAAGATGCATTGAGTGAATCTAAAAATATTAAAGTTTATTATATCCATTTCCTTTTTTACTTTAATCATTTTAGATGTAAAGCTTTGGAAATAGTTGCGATAGAATATCTAAAAACAAATTTTTTTTATGTAACTTACAAACAATATAATGTCAATGATCATTCATTATTGCCATTAATTAAGGCATTAGCAATATCCGATGAAAATATTTTATTTCAATTAGTTTTAGTGTGTAGATTTATTTCTGATAGATTTAATCACTGGTGAGTGTGTGTGTGTGTATATATATATATGTATGATAGACTCTCTGTCAAGTTCGACATATGAGGTTCCAACGATCACCTATCAATTAACTGCTTGCCTATGACAGGGATGACTTTTGAGGCCGGCACAAAAGATCACAAACAGTACAGGAAAAAGTATTGTATGCAAGTCCAGGAGGAATATTGTTAGCTGTTTTATTTCACTTTCATGAAATATATATATATATATATATATATATATATAGATATAAAATCTAGATTATATATATATATATATATAGATATATATAAAATCTAGATTATATATATATACATATATATATATAAATATAAAATCTAGATTATATATATATATATATATATATATATATATATAACGTCATCCACAGACAGACTGTTTCGCTGTTTCACAGCTCATCAGTGTAGCTAGACATCCGGTTGCCTTTAGCTCGGATTGAAACCCGACTGAATTGGGATCAGCCGGAGATTCTACCAGTAAGCCGTCGGCGAACGTCAGGGAAGCAGGTGGATTTTTAGCGTGTTTATTTTTAGAAACACGCCCAGTGACCGACAGTGACTCAATTCGCTATGCGAAGAGTCTCGCTCTTTATATATATATATATATATATATATATATAAATATAAAATCTAGATTATATATATATATATATATATATATATACATATAAAAAATCTAGATTATATATATATATATATATATATATATATATATACATATAAAAAATCTAGATTATATATATATATATATATATATATATATATAATCTAGATTTTAACACTGGTGTGTGTATATATGTCATGAATACTGAAAAGTTATCAACCTTCTCAAACCCACTTTACAAAATCTGACTAAATAACCAAAATCAAAATTTTCGGTAAAAGATTTTCTTGGTAAGGTCAAAAAATTTCAGTAGCACCTTATATATATATATATATATTATTGGATCAGAACAAAAATTCATAACACATTTGTATATAGATTTATTCAACAACATATATGCCATTTTGTTCTGCTGTCTGTCAATATCTTTGATGTAACTTCAACATTCCATCCTCCAAAAACTTGGCGTCTTTCTAAGTGATGAACTAGTCTAAATGTTTTTTGCAGGCTTCCAGAGAATTGAAGTTCGACAGAGAATTTTATAGGGAATGACATAAATGGTAATCCAAAGGTACAAGTATATATCTCAGTCAAGATATACCAATTTCTACTGACATTAGGTCTGGCATTGTTCTAATTGAAGTTGACACTTTTCCAAATGGCAAATTCTGAATACATTTTATTGTTTACTGCCTTTAATCAGTCCAATTGGGAACATTATGTCTCTGAATTCAGCATTTGATTTTGCTGTAGGAACTCATAAAATACTTCTTTCCAGTGTTGCATATTGCTGCTGGACTCAAATAAGGCAACAAACACTTATATGTAAAAGTATATAAATATCTTTATTGTTCAAATTGCAGTAATTGGGTAGAGTGAGGGAGAATCACAGAGGGTTGGGATTGTATACACAGGAATTGACAGAAACAAAACCTTTGGTGAAACTCTAGCCATTATAACATTTGGATCCCCATGCAATATCCCGTGGCTACACCTTCTTTTGGTATTTTGCCTATGCAACTGCTTGTGGCCATGCCTCTTCCGGTCATCTGCCCACGCAACTTTGTGTGGTCATGCCTTTTCACACAAGGATGCATTATCCTTCTGCTCAGGACACCTTTGCATCCTGTTTATGCTATCACCCATTCGAATTTTCACTCACTCTTTGATGCAGCAGAAATGAGGTCAAAGGTCTTTCTCAACCAATAACAAACATCAATACCACTAGATACCTAGCATCACTTTCTTCGGATGCAAACTAGCTTTTGAAGTAGTTAATGGTGGCTCATTTCATTTTCCCCTGGGACCTTTTACATTTATATTGTTAGAAAGAATCCATTTTTCATCACTTGTGATCATTCTTTTCAAAAATAGATTGTTTTGTTGTATTTGAGCAGAAAATCACAAATGGAAATGCAGTACATTAAATTTTTTTCTCTTAAATCATGAGGTACATAATATCATAGCAATACATTATATCTTAAGTGTTTTCAAATGCTTTACAATGTTGGAGTACCTTTGTGTTGACCTGGGTTCTGAATTATTTTTATCATTTTGATTTGCTAATCATCAACAAATGCAGGCTGCCAGAACATTCTTGGTCATCCAGATCAAAATTTCTAATCTTGAACCTCGCAAACCACTAACAAATCCCATTCTCAGCAATTGTACCATCTCCATAAAGTGCACATAACATTTTTTCTATTTGTACAAAGTCTTTCCTTTCCAGAAATAAAAGAGCATCAAATGATAAACATATCTCATATTTCTCCATTCTTCCTTCTAACATAAAATATTTAAAATTCATAATTCACTCATGAATCATATAGAAAGACATATTAAAATACCCCCTTTAAGAATATGCATATATAACACATATTTTAGTCATGTGTGAAACCAAATCACATGTTCAAATACCATCTATTACAAAATGCTATGAATTTTTGTTCCAACCAAATATATACACAGAAATATGTTAAACATTATAACCACCTGCCTAATAAAATGTTCGTCTTCCATGTACCCACAAAACAGTACTTACTTAACCACGTACTGCACATAATCTCTAAATGTTTCCTCAGGATCTGATGTCAGTAGTTTTTTAATTGCCTTAAATTATGTGATTGATATTCAGGACTTTTTTTGGTTCAATCAATCCCATAAGGATTCAGATCTGAGAAGTTTGTTGTTCAGAACAAAACGATGGTTTCTTCTTCATGTTCCTGAAAGCATTCCTATAATGTTTATGCAATGTGTCAGGGTGCATTATTTTGCTGAAAGATGCCACTGTATAGAACTGTTGTTATGAACAGATGTACCTAGTCTTCAATGATATTGGAGCAAGTGGTATGTGACAAAGTATCTTCCATATGAATGATATGACCAAGTGTTTTCCAGAGATTTGCACAAACCATTATATTGCCTTTGTTTGTTTGTCCCATTTAGCATGCTGGTGCAATATCAGTGAACATGTACCTGTCACACATCTTATCCAGGAGAAAGTGAGACTTACCTGACCAATCAACCTTCTATTTATACAAAGTCCTGTTTTGAAGCCCATTGAATGAATATACTTTCAGTAATGGACTTTCTTACTCTGTCAGATCTGTAGTCTACATGACCCCATATGCAACCAAGATTGATGCACAATCCATTTTGATGAATTCTTTTCTTTATCTTTATTAAGGTTATCTATAATTTGCATCACGGTAACCCCCTTTTTGACAAAAATCTCCTTTCACAGCTCAAATTGATGTCTTGGCCACTCAATGTTTGTGGTTGGTGATTTTTTCATCCTTAGATCATCACAAATATGTACTCTCTATAACTGAACATGAGCACCTCTCAAGACATGCCATTTCAGAAATGGTCTGATCTAGTTTTCTAGCCATAACAATTTAGCCTTTATCAAAAACATTCAAATATTTTCTAGTTCATAACTGTGACATACAAACATTAAAATGAAGTACCCAAAAGCAGTTAACCTGCTTATATATCTCTCACCCTGATATGCACAGTTGTTAAGAAACAGTAGTTATCACTTTTTCCTTGTGTTGCTGGTCATGATGTTTTGGCTCACACACACACATACATACATATAAACTGATGAACATTTGAGGTCTAATAAATGGAACAATTGCCTCTTGGTTATATGGATTCATCATTTTATGGTATACCAAAGAAAATATATGAGAAATCAATAATCATTCATACTAAATTAGAAGGAAAAGCAAAATTGTTCAAAAGGGAAAGAAAAAGAAATTTGTGAAAAACTAAATGGAAGCAAAAGAAAACTAAGCTAAAATGAAAAAAAAAAAATGTCTGGTGCAATGAACTATAGCCACATGACAATAGTCCCTTTTGTACTGGCATATCAGAAACCATGATTGCTTTCATGTTGCTGGGCAAAGTAATTTTTCTTGCCTACTTTTCATATGATGAATAGGATGAAGACAAAAAATTAAAATTAATCATGAATCCTTTTTATATTTGAAAAACAAAATATATTCCTTTTATGGTATTAAAATTTGAACTGAAGACTTTGCTGTTTGACTTTACAAAGGTTATTTATATTTATTGCCACCACTACCTTGGCAAAATAATAAATCATATGACATAAAGAGATCTGTTTAACTGACCTGACCACTTTCTCATTCATTACCTCTATAAATTTTGGTTAAATTTCACTATTTCAGAACTGCTTGTATAGTTGCAAAGAATGGTTAGCACAAACTTGTTCATATGAATAACCTTATTCTGTTTACATGTTAGGAGATATAATTCTTTTTGGTTGGTATAATTGCAGGAACTTAGACTTATGGATTCAATAGGTTAAGAAAAATCTGGTTGATATTAAAAACATACAGCATATAATAAATTATCAGAATATTTTTTAATTGCTGACCTAAGGAGTTTATTTAATATTCTTCAAATTTTGTGAAGAATTTTCAAAAGTAGCACAGGCAACTGTGTAAAATCAGAGGTCATAACTACCAATTGAAATGCAACAGTAAACATGAGGCTACTAACTTTTTCCAAATATGTGATATTACATGGAAACTTCAGATGTTAAACAGATGATGTATAGAAGAAAATGCTACTAAATAAAATTTATTCTCATAGAACATTTCCTATTTATACTAGAATTTTAGCACAATTTTTTTAAAGTTATTATAAAATTAATTTTGTTTAGCCTTTTTCAAATGTGATGTATAAAAAGTATTCAACAAATTGCTAAATTAATAGTTGTAATTGTTCATTTTTCTACATTTCATCTTTTGCAATATGTTATGATTTAGATATTTACTTATTAAGTGGTTAATGTCACCTGAAATTTAACAAACCAGGACCACAAGCTTTCATTCCTGGATCCTGGCATGTCTGTAAGCTTAATATATGCAAAAAGATACATACAGAAAAAATGTGGCTATAATGCAATTAAGACAGTTTCATAAATGGCATAGTTATGATAAACATATATATCTTATTAATTATACTTTAGGATCATTCTAAAAAGCTTTGAACAGGTATTAAGTATAAAAGAAAAGAAAAATATGAGATTGTAAAGAATTTAAATAACAGGAACAATAGCGTTGGGTATGTATTTAGAACAGACACTTATATTAATACAATATACAGAAACAGAGACAGGCAGTAAATGATGTATATATCATAGAATTTTCTGACAATTGAAATAAATATATATATATATATATATATATATATATATATATATATAGAGAGAGAGAGAGAGAGGAGAGAGAGAAAGAGAATAGCATCATTATTCCCCACCTGATGAAACGTTAAAAATTTTTTTTAACATTGAAACAAGATATACAGTTTTGTAGTGGTATATGCATGTTCTAATGTAACACTGCATAATATATATATATATATATATATATATATATATATTCACTGAAGGTGTCTGAGTTTCCTGAACTTTCTTGACCTAAAGATAACTTATTGGTACATAGAAAAAGTTGTGGCTAATAAAATTGTATTCTAATAGAGTTTAAAAAAAACATTTGATGTTAAGCAGGAATGATTGTTATAAAATGAAATAACAGTTCCTATGTTGACATAAGGAAAATTTCAAGTAAAAGAAGATATTAGTTTATTGAAAGATATGAATTCAAGTGAAAGTGATGAGGTGGTTCAAAATCCTCCTGGTAAAATAATGATGGGAACACATCATCTGATGTTAAAATGCAACACCAAATTTTTAAGTAACTTTTAGAAATGAAAATATGATTACTTTATATAAATTTTACAAGATATGTGAAATATTTGTGTAAAACAATTATTAAAACTTGATTTAAAAGTGAACACTGCTATATGAGCAGATGGATATTAAAGGAACAAATTAAAAAATGTTAGTTAAATAACTTTTGACCAAATGCAATTAAAAACTTTTGACTATATAAGAAAGCTATACTAGGGAAAACCCATGATTGGAGGATCAACATTGTGTGTATTATTGTTATTCATGAACCTACATTTTATGTGTAATAAAATAAGCAAAAGAAATCAAGAATTTTATGCATTTTCTTTTCTGACTAATTACTTCTTAAAAATTATGAGTAAAGATTTACATTCCATTGATTTATGTGTACTAAAGAAAAAATAAACTGAAAATTATGAAGATTAAAATTAAATATGTGCAGTAAAAGCATAGTATAGCAAGTTGAAAATAATTTTATTTGAACAGTGAATTGAATGAATAACAATATTCTATGTTTAAAAGATCAAGTTCATATTTTCTTGGAGGTTTTGGAAAATATATATTATTTTTTATAATTTTAAAATTAATACTAATACATGGTGTGATAGTTTCACTTTTGAGTTTTAATAATTAATATTCTTTAAAAATGAGAATTTACATAGAATATAATTATTAATAAATGTATATATTTATAAAAATTGGAATTCTTTTTTAGTTAAATAACATTGTTAATTGATATTATTTAATCAATATTGTGACAAATCCCCAGGAATCATGAGACAATTTTCTTGTTAATTACAATATTCATTACCATAATAAAAAGTTACCTTTTTTAGCACTGGCTGCAGTTCATTTCATCTGTTATAATTTGTCTGTTTCATATTTGGCCAAATAGAGTTTTTATGTTAGCCATATGAATCTATATCATTGTATTTTGTTAATGGCAATTCAAATCAGTTTAAAAGGGTTTTACATTTTTGCATCATTGCTAATAAAGTAAGAGAAGCATTAAATGACATTGAGAAAAGAAATGGCTACTGGATACTTGATATTTTGTTTGCTAAACTGACAGTTTTGACAAATAAAACAGTCTGAAATGTTGAACTGTATAATGATACTTTGATAACTTGATCATGTCATTTCATTAACAGATAAATATCATATTTTTGATAGTCAACTCAAAGCTTAGCAATGACTAGTTCATTAAATATAACATAGTTGAGTGTATAAAGAAAATTAAATTATAAAAATATAAAACAAATGAAAAAAGAAAATATTGATCAAATCTCTCAAATATTAAAATATTTTCTATTAATAATTTAAATATAGTAATTTTGTTTTTTTTTAACATGTATAGGTCAAGTAGGTTTTATAAATTTCTATTAATGAAAATTTTATATATGCTAAAAGCTTAATTATTTTGTATCAATAGAAATTTTTGACCAAATTGTTAGCATATTATGTATGCAGTCAATAAGTCCAATGTTAAACTGACATATCACGCAGAAAAGAAATTTATGAATGAATTACAAAATGCATGAAATAAGGGAAATTTATGCTTACCAGAGAAAAGAAATAGTATTCAAACTTTCAAACAGTTCATATTAGCTTCATCTGTAATCTTTTTTAAAATATTTAAGAGATCTTGTATAACTAGAAGCATTTAAAAAATCTCAACCAGTACACATAAATATTACTATGTGTGAATTTTAAAATTCAATGTACATAGATCTGTCTTAAGTTATACAGTTCATTAAAAATTAATTTTATGTTCTTCTAAAAAGTTATAAAGAATTTCCATCAACAATAGCTGGATGGCTAGGACAAATTATAGTCATAAAAAGTATATGCTGAAAAGTGAACTTTCATTAAATAAATGATAGTCATTGTTAGTAATATAAGTTGATTTTACACTTACAATTTCCATGGTCCATCAACCAATCATAGGATATTACTAGAAGATTTAGATTATAAGCCAAATTTGGTATATACCAATAAATGGAAATCAGTTAATTCTTACATTAACTTTTTGTGTACAGTTATTTACCTTGAATTTGTATAAATCAATTATCTTTCTCAAAATTCCGATAAATTAAGCTTTTTATTCCATTTAGCAATGTTTCTACTTATTGGGTTCTATCAAAAGCAAATTATTATTATCAGAGTGGACTTCTGCTGAAAGGAAATGAGAGAATGGCTGTCCAAGAGATCAGTTATCTATTTACAATTAGTCTTAAGTCATTATTTGATTTAAAAGTTATTAGAAACTAAGCTTTTGACATTTTTAGATGAACCCCCCCAACACTACCACAACTTTCTTTTATATCTGGAGATAATAGGTGCTCCTTTGATTTGAAAATATTCATTTATATTCAATTCATAATAAGTATTAATAGAAGCAGTAACATTTTCTTATATAAATCTGTCATCATTTTTCTCCAAGATAATAGGTAGATTTTTTTTTTCAAAAGGAACCTTTTCTACAATTGCTTATTAACTTTTAGGTTAATACAACATAGTTTATTCCTAAAAGATTAAAATCTGACAGACTAGTTACATACATGATTACTTGTCTTGAAAAAAAAACTATGCCAATATGAATTAGATTTAATTTTATAATCAGTATATAGTATTACCAACGCCAGTAAATTGAAAAAAGAATAAAATAGAAACTATTTTACTTTAACTAGACTTTATAATTCATGTAATTATAAAGTCCAGTTAAATTAAAACAGTTAAATACAAAGCCCAAGAGCCACTCAAGGTTGAGTTTTACTGAATGAGGTTGTTGTGAGAAAGTAAGTGCATATGCATACATTATTATGAATATATTAATAATAGGTACAAAATGAAATTTAAAGCACTATCATTAGTAGTAGTCGTGGTGACATTGATGATAATGAAGATGATGTCCTTAAAATTCAAATCTATGCTTTCTATACATTTATGCTGTCATGTAAATTATAAAAAAAATAATTTGTTTTAATAACTTTCAGTTTACAACCTTATTTTGAAATGTGAATACTTGTGAACTTGTCATATGAGATGGCTATTCCTAAATATTTTTGTAACACTAAAAGGCACATAAAATATGTAATAAGTAGGCAAATATAGACTCGATATAATTTTTTTTAATAAGTCATTTAGAGATTTTCAAAATTCAAATTAAAAATGATCAAATTTGATAGCTTTGTAATCACTTATTCACTTCATTGTATAAAATCAAAGCTGAAAACTATTTGGCTTCTGATTCAAGATATTATTTTAAAGTTTAGCTTTTTTAAAATCAAATTTCAGCTGAAAAAGGAATAGAACAACAGTCAAAGCATGAAAGAGTAAAGGTAGATTTAATGTAAATAGTTGTTGTAAAAGAGATGTAAGTTTTTATTAGTTTTTAGTCCTAAAATTTTCACAAAAAAAGATTATTCAGTAATATTAAATAGTATCTATTGAAAAAATTATTCAAATACTTTATCTAATAAATAAGAAAATGAGTTGATTGAAGGAGAAGTAAATGATAGTCACATTATTGGATGTTATTCAGTAATATCTAACAAAGAACATAAATACTGAAAATGAATTTGACGGAATCTAAATCCTTGTAAGATAACTTCAATTTCTGTTTCCTGAAAAAGATAACAATGAATACAAGAAATTGGAAAATGATGTTATAGATAGATTTATGGAAATACATAAACCAAAATATCTGGTTACTAAATATTCTTGAATACTTAACTGTTTCATTAGAATAATATGTTGAAATGTTCAAGACAAAGAAATATTTCCAAGAAAAACATTAGTTTATCTAGGTAGTTTTGAGTAGTGCATTAGTATTCAAGTGCATATATATGTACTAGGTGTTAGGAGCAGGGTAAACTATCCCAATATTTTAAGGACATAGTCATCATAACCCTTTAAAAAAAGGAAAAAAACTAAATCATACTGCTCAAATTACCAGGGTATCATATAGTTTTCAATTGTATGTTAAATCCTCTCCAGAATACTACTAAAAAGACTAGCAATTCAAATTGCCAAATATCATCTCCCTGAAATACAATCTTTTTTCAGGGGGCAAACAGGGATAATATGTACATGCACACATACAAAACTAGCAATCTCTTCAAGCTAAAGCATCTCCAGATTCTCACTAAGGGTTCAGTGCTCCTGTTCACAGATGACAGTTTTGGTTGTTCACTCAGAAGTGGTCCTCCAGTAGGTAACACTGCTTTGCAAAGGTCACAGAAATCTTTGGCATAGCAGCTAACCTTTACAAGATGGTCATCCATCAATCAGCACCAAAATATAACAAGTTTTTTCTGTCTCCATCAACTCAACAAAGCTAAAAGTGGTTCAGACTACTAGGTAACATCATATACTCTGATTTCAGACTAGACAAATATGCAACATAATACCAATGCTAATCAAGCTTTTGGTATAAATATGTCTGGAACAACAGAAACCTCATGGAAGACCCCAAAACTAGTACCTGCAAAAGCATTATGCTACCCACCTTTCTATATGGTACTGGATCCTGGGTCATATATTAACACCAGCTATATCTACTCACACAATGCCACTGCACCATTCTAAAAGTGCATTGGGGCAATTTCATCATTCTAGATTTAGCTTGAGTCACAAGTGCTGAAACTATGCTAAAAAAAAGAACTATTTAGAAAACTAGTTACTATCCAACACTGAAGTGGGGCACCTCTGAAAAATACAAGTACTCCTTGAAAAGGACCCTAGTCTTCTGTCAATTCAACTACCATCAGTCAGAAACAAAAGCAGTTGAGCAACCTGCCTCACTAAATCAAAGTAGAGAAATATTGCAGAGAAATATTGCAGAAAAACAAGCCAGCTACTGAACACTCTCCAGCAGCCAATGTGAAAAGTATAAGTCTCCTATATTGGCTTCACTAACAACCATAGAGCCTGCAACAAATGTGGAAAGCTCTCCCAAATCTTAATTTGTAAAGTCAAGCCACAATAAATATCAAAGAAATTCAGTGATAGTTGATATATATTTTAAACAAAGAGTTTTAATCTATATGATTTAGTATGAATATTTGATTTTAGCCAATTATAAAGATATTTTAGCAAAGGAAATTATATATTTGAATCATATTCTGATAATATATAATCATCCAGTTACTTCAAAAGAATTTGTGATGAGCAGTTAACTATCATTAGAAATAAATACTCTGTAGACTAGTAAAGAATGGCAAAACTAGTCCTCTGAGTGTGTTGTGCCTGAAAGATATTTCAAGAAAACTGTATCAGCTGATGAGAAAAGTTGAAGTGTATTTATTGTATAAATGTCTAAAACTGACTGAATTTTGGAATTTACAAGGTTTATATTGGTAACATGTGGTAAGTATTTTTACTGAAAAATATATTCAAGTTTATTAATTATTCATAAATTAAGATTCAGATGGAAATGAATTTTAATGAATTTTATTTTTTAAAAGAAAGTAACAAACATAGCATCTAAAAGGTTATTTCATATTCCAGTGCTGTAATTAACTAAAAAATTAAAACTGCTTCATTAAACTTTCCCTGATTTCTGAAGAACAGATGATTATTTAAAATTTCTCTTAACAGATATACCCAGCATAGCTCAGGGGAAAGAAATAAGAAGTTAATTTTAAAGGAAATTCTAGCATATATTTTTTTTACTAAACTTTAACAACTTGTACAATCTAGTGGGGCAGATGAGATCAGATTTGTCCTCCAAGATTACTGGGGAATGATTTTTGCAAAATATGACCTCCAATGGCCTCAAAAGTAAGATGTCACCTCTTCTGTTTGACTAATCTTGGGGTTAAAAAATATTTATGCACAGTCACTACATTGCTTAGTTTAGCCGCTAATATCTGTTTTTACTAAATTCATAATGATCTATGCAAAAAAAATTGTTACCCTGTTACTTTCCATCTGGCATGATGTTCAAACACACATTCACATACAAATTTTAGCATAACAGTATAAAAGTCATTTTGTCAGATATTTTTATTCTTTTATTTAACATACAAATCTTTTGAAAAAATGTTCTACAAATTCTATTTATTAGCTAAAACTTTTGCTAATAGATGACTAAACAATGAATGTTTCAATAGAAGAAAAAGAAAGGAAAAATGAAGATGCCACACTTGTAAATAAATCTGAAAAGGAAGTGACTTTCTTTAATACTGGAATCCATCACAACAGCCCTTAATTAAAGTAATGTATTATTTTCTGAAATGAAAAGAAAACACCAGAGTTCATGTACCCCCCCACCGTATGGCTTTAAACATTTATATTCAGAGTTTATATTCATCATAAATTTGGTATCAAAACAAACATAATACACTCTGTTACCAAATACATTTTTCTTAAATTAGATAACATTTTAATCACATGAATGATTATTTCAATTCTGTTAATAAAGTTGAGAATTAATTGATTTTTAAAATGTTAGTATACAATTTAATGTACCATATATATATATATGCTAATTTTTATTATAATTTCAATAAACCTTATCAAAAATTTAATAAGAATACATTTATGAGAAATAGAGGTTTTAAAAATCCTTTATACTAAAGGAATATTAGTTAATAAAGACATTGTAATTTGTTAACTATTATATTTATCTCATCCTAATTGTTTTGATAAAGTCTGAGATAAAGAAAAATTAAAGGAATACTAATGTTTAAAGTCTCAAAAAGTTTGGAAATATTAATTTTAACCATTTTAGGTTGTCCTGTGATCTACTTGAATGCAATAACTGTCAGCCAAGGAAAAGTTAAGATTTTATAAAGAGAATTTTTTTTCATTTTTACACTTTTGAGTGACGCCTACCAAAAATAAATTGCAATGGAATAGAACAAATTACCTTTTTGAATCATTAATAAAAGAGACAATGACAAAAAAATAATGGTCAATAATTGTTTTTTTCTTTCAGTAACTTCATCATTTATTAGTTTTATAAAAAAAAATCTAGTATAGTTTATAATAAATATAAAAGTGAACATAGCTATAGAAAAAAATCAGAAGAGTTTTCAATAGTTTTGAATTGATATATAAATTAGTTTATTAAATAATATTTTAAATTATTAGTTTATATATTTGTTTGAAATTATTTCATTAATGTGATAGCCTTAAATGTATAAATCAACATTTTTATATTTTTAAAAGACTGAAAAAGTATCAATAAATACTCAAGTGTAAGAAGAGTGAAATACTAAATGTATTAAGAAAAAAAATTAATTATTTAATAAGATTTTGTCAGCTGATAAAAAATTTCAAGATAGCAAACCATAAGTGTTTAAATTGAGTATATTCAAATATATAAGGATATATTTTTTAAAAATAACTGCAGGAAAACATGTTGCTCTAAAATGTAACTGTAGAATCATCATGTCTAATACTAGAATGCAATAAAACCTAAAAGTGTAAGTCCTTGAGAATTAAGTTAGTGTTCTGTAGAGTTAACTAATCTGAATTGAATTAAAGAGATAGTAAAAAAAACAAACACACAAAACAATTGTCTACAAAATTACTTTAATTTAAATTCCATCATTTTAAATAATGAGATCATATAGAAAGTTGGTGGTCAGTAGGATGAGCATGATGGGTGATTATCATACATTGCATACCATTTATTAGCCATCTCCTTTTCTCTGGGGCTCAGTGATTTCATTAATATTCATATTGCTGACATTGGTTCAGTTTCCTGTTTAAATCTACCATAAATAGATTAGGCATTCATGTATATGTAAATTTACAAGCAAAAATAAAGACAGAAAAAGATAAAAAAGAAAGAAATAGTTGATATTTAAACTTCATTCAGTTTCTAACCTGAGAGTTAGATTTTCACTTACCAATGTAAGTAAATAAAGTAAGCCTCTATAGGTATGCTGCTGTTACTACCGTGTCTAGACTTATGTTGATATATGAAGACTTTTTGTTTTCATTTTTTTAATAGCTCCACAAGAAAGATCTCCTTGGAGATGAAGTGTTCAATGTTTTAACCATAAGACCAATCCCTCAAAGCAGTTTAGTGCAGAGAAATAGAGGAAGTACAGAGCTACATAGTGACCATTCTTGGGTTAGAGAAAGAAGCTAATTGGTTAAGATCAATAGTGAAAAGAAAAAAGAAAAGAAACAATGAAATAGAAAAAAGTAAATGCTATCAATACATAATGAAAAAGCTATTTCTTCATGATCAAATTTGATAGTTATTATAATTAGTTACAGCTGTAAAACAGCAGATTTAAAAATTGAAACTAAACAGATTATATCATAGTTTAAAAATTAAAATCAGGAAGATCGAAGCAAAAATAGATTTGAA
Source organism: Acanthosepion lycidas (assembly GCA_963932145.1). Taxonomy (NCBI): domain Eukaryota; kingdom Metazoa; phylum Mollusca; class Cephalopoda; order Sepiida; family Sepiidae; genus Acanthosepion; species Acanthosepion lycidas. Next base: position 79,738,091 of record OZ010578.1, read on the forward strand.
ATATTAAACTTTTTATTCTTTCAGTTCTTGAAAACAAGTATGCTTATTGTTGAATTTTAATTATTTTTGTAAACCAAAAGTGAATAGAGATTGTCAATAAGAGAAACTAAAATATGTCCATTAAGATAATGATTTGTTAGAATGATGGAAAATTAAATTTTAACCAACTCAACTGCAATAGACTATGTAATTTACATACACGCATATATAACCTGATGAATATTTCTCTTTCTTTTAACCAAATGAAAGAAGGGAATTTTTACATTTTTGGTTTGAAGTAGATTTCAAGACAAAGACATACAGTTGGATACAAAGAAGAATCCTGTAAATATTTTAAAGACTTTTAAAAAATATTTTAGAATAAATTTTGCTAAAAAATGTGATTCCTAAGAAGATAAGTAAAAATGATGAAAGATGAATGGAATTTAGAAAGAAATTGTTGCAGAAATAAAGAATACTGAAAGTGAGAAAATTAAAAGCTAAAGTGATGAAATAGAAAAAGGAAGAAATAGTGAACGGACTAAATGAAGCAACTGGAATTGTGCAGTGCAGGCAAGTAAAAGATTGAAAGAAGATAAAAGACAATTATTTCATATTTTTGTATAAAAAAGAGCAAAAGATAAAGACACAAGACAAGTGGAAGATCAACATTATTTTTCTGCAGATGTTAATTACAGTGTTAATAGGTTGGAAAAGAATAGAAACTCAAACAGGATTTAATGCTAAAAAAGCAGAATCATTTCTAGAAATTTTCCTGGGAATAATGATGAAACCCAAATATCTTTTAATATCAACATGAAACATTTGATTCTGTTGTAGGGAAAATTAAAAGGAAATGTAAGTATGTAAAAGATGAATATATAGTGACATGCAATGTATGCATTCACACATACACACAAGTGTTTCTGTGTTATATTATATTATATATATATATATTTGCATACACAGATATGTATATATATATATGTAAAAATGAGAGAGATAGATAGATAAGATAGATAGATAGATATACATACTCAAATGTAGACATGTATATTTAAAAATATATTAGGATGCATGGTCTTACATGTCCATACATGATTATATATATATTCGTATCTATGCATAAAAGATTATAAGTGCAAACATATAAGTGCATTTATGTGTGTGTGTGTGTGTATATATATATATATATATTATATATATATATTTTGATACACTCACACAAACATACACGTGTGTGTGTTTGTGTGTGTATATATACAATCATATATGTATGAATACCTATGACTGTAATATTTTTCTTTTGCAGCAGCAGAGTGAAAACAATATTACCTTTTCTCTTTCTCCTAGATATAGCATCAGTAATCCTTGATACTCTATTTCCCATAATTTTCAATTAAGCTCTAAGGCTGTAGGTATTGGTACAGCAATAAGAGGCCTAGTAAATAAAAAACATGAAGCCTAAAATGTGATACTAGAGAGATGGCTGTGTCCTGCTTGTACTGTGGTGCAAGTCAGTCATCCGCATGAGATTGTCAGCAGTCAAGAACACTATGTTTATAATCAACAGCATAGTTCCGTGTGGCAGCAGCGGCCAATCTAGAAGAAGCCAGTGGTTATTTAGCTTTCATCAACTGTGTTATTATTGACAGCAATGAATAATGGATGCTAAACTGTGTGCTACATTGAGCAGGTGACAATAGAGGAGTTTGCAAACTGCAATATCCACCAATTAGCACTGAGCTCATGAATATGCAGTTGTTAGCCAGGGCTCTCTTGTCTATATATGGAAATGCAGGTTCTTCTGTTTCAGCATTTGCTTTCACTTCCGTTCTCCTCTCAGTAAATAGATTTAAGTTCACTAATAATCCAGAGTAGATGAAGTGTAGTTGTGAAATAAAAATGGTTTAAAGGTGCATATCCATCTGCTGCCATTTGTGTTTTAATAAGAATGTATGTGGCAAGGTTACAATTACAAATTCTTCCCTAAATTAATTTGGAATATTTCCATTGCATGCTACTTAAATATTAGCTCCCCCTCTCTCTCTATCTAATATTCAACATTATCATAATTGTGGATGTTTTCAATGAAAATAAATCTAATATGTATTCCTCTTTCAAGGTGCAATGGAAAGTAATAAGTACATCTAATGCAAAATGCTGCACAGAATTAGAACAGAAGAGGAAGATCTTTGTTATAACACATGATTATAGATTATTGATTTTACATAAAAGTGGAGATATGAAAAGTTTCTGTGATTGTGGAATGGTTGCTATTATTGATTTTTAGCTGTGAACAACAGCCAAAATAGGAAATGCAGAGCCATGAACATGCACACAATTTTATGCTCTGTTTTTGATGAGAGACATTAGAAATGTTTCATATCCAAAAAGAGGATTTACATATTTTAACAACTAAGAAAATGGAATGCTTTTCCTTCTTGAGTTAATTTACAATTTCAGAGGGATAACATTTGAAATTGTTTCAGTCAGAACTAGAACAATAGCAACAATAATGATATTACTGCTTACTGCTGTTATCACTATTACTATCATGAACTAAAACTAGTACCACTGCTTGTATGCTTTTTATTCTATCTTGTCTATTGGGAAAGGAATAGAAAAATAGTTCAGGTTTTAAACCCTGTTATGATCTTTATTAAAATTCTGCTAAATAAGAAACATTTTCTTTCCAAAGGGTCATATTAAAAGCAACAAATGTGTTTTCATACATTTAAGAGTCAATATAAGGGTACAAAATATCATTTTATAAAATAATTTCATAATTATTTTTCTAATATAATTGACACATAGTAGAGAAATGTGTATCTTATTTATTATTATTATTATAATTATAGAAATTACATAATTCTTCTGACACATCAATGCCTAAACTGACTGCACACTCAAGAACAATTTTATTTCATGCTCACAAATTTTACTTTCATATATTTGTACTTATATGGAAGAAAACTATTTTTTATGAGCTACTTTTACAATTCTGGTAGGTGGATTTTGTACCAAAGCAACTGAGACAATGAATAATTAATCATTTCAGTTAGAATAATTTCATTGATGATTCTATAACTAAATGTTATGGCTTGATGAAATCAGAATTGAAAGAATGAGAAGATGTAAAATAAAGAGTAAGGCACTATGAATAAATAATATAATGAAGTAGCTTTAAAGTTTTCACGACCTTATATACTCTGCTTAAATTTTAATGGTTTGTAAAAATGAAATATCATCACAAAGAAAAAAATGATCTAAATAAATATAGCAAACCTTAGTAGAAACAAAATATCAGCTGTCATAATTTTTCATAAACATATTTTTATGTCTAAAGAAATGTTGACTGTGAAAACAATGGGGAAGTGTAGAAGGAAAGAAATGACTAAAGACTAACATTAGTAATACAAAATGAATGTAAATATTACAACAATATCTAATTGATAAAAATAAACAAACAATAATGCTTACTGGATGAAAATTGATGATATGAATAAGGATATAATAAAAATGACTTAAGAGAAATATAAATAAAATCAGATGCGAAAGATGATGAATAATAGATGATAAATTTTAAAAATCTATATAAATTAAAATTTGGTAAAATGAACAACATATAAGATCCCTAAAGAGGAGATACCGACTTAAGATTTAACTAAATTGTAGTTTATGGAGAAAGCTATCATTTATACAGCATTTAAGACACATCAAATGATTAATATTCAAAGTGTCAGGTTTTAAGCATGTATAGTTATTAAGTTATTAGTAATTTTATACCCTTCAAGTAACACATTTTCAAATAGAACTATTTATTTTTGTTAAATATGAATGTGTATTTTGTACACTAGGTATAAATAAAAGGACAACATATCAAGTAGTCAGTGTAATAATCTGAGTAGCAGTCAGAGAAACAGTCCATGTCAAAGTAGTAAGAGGAGTCATTAAGAAATCTTCCTGTGTGTAGTCTATTTCTTGTATAAAAATACTTTTCATAAGAAACTGGACTAAAAAACAAAAAAGAAAAACAATTTTTGTAAAGCATCTTGACAATTTCTGGAATAGAAAAATTTTACATATAAACTTTATTTGTTTTATTCTTTTCCTTCCTTTTTCTTTGTGAATAAGTTGAATATTTCCAAGGTCAAATTTCAAACCCCTCAAACTTCCACAGTTGCAATATAAGATAAAATCAAATATTAAAAACAAAAACATTAAGAAAACATCAATGTTCAATGTAAATAATGTGAAAAGAATTCATGTTTTATTCATATTCCATATAAATCAGCATTTTGTAGCTTTTATGAAAAAGTTACAAATTTACTTAAGGAAGATAAAGAAGCTGTATACAAAGTTCCAAGTCAAAAACGATCAAGGAAGATAAACCTGTAGATCTAACTGATATCAAATAATAAATGGAGTGAAAATAGTTTTATTAATATTGCTAACAGTAGTAATTTTATTTAATGAGCATTTCATATTATAATTACCAATTTGGCATGTATATAAAAATATATTTTAGACAAAACTTTAGACTATTTTTTTTGGTAGATCTCTTTTTAACAGCACTAATGTTCCACTCTCTATCTTTTGACCAAGTCTTAAATACTTTAACCTACTGTAAATTAAATAAAGCAATAAACTGTTCTAAAATATAAAATATATCCATTATTAAACTATCTACATGAAACATTAAAAAATCTTTTCAATTTCTTTTTATATTCTATGATGACAAAAATATGTTAAATTATTTTCAATATTCCTGAAATGTCAATTAACATTTTTGCAATTTTTGCAATGTGGGAAAAAAGAATAAAACAAGTAATATACTTATTTTTATACACTAACAATAAATTAAATTCAAAGAATGAATTTGTTAAAAATGCAATGTAAGATATGAGATATATCTAATAGCCATTGTAATTACCTAACACTTGGCTGTAAAGAAAACCATTGCTGTAACCAATTTTTTTATTTCAATTTTGGTATATTTTTATAACTTTTAACAATTTAATATAATAAAGAACACAGAGTTTTTTTTAGTGACATTAGGAGTCATTGTTCATAATAACTTTAAATTTCATCATAATTTCAATGTGTTACAAGCAATAGTTTCATTTTTTTCATATCAAAAGATCTTTATTGAAATGTATTCAAATATTTTTATTGTAAATAACCTTAGGCATTGCTGATAAAGATAATTTTGTTAAATACTTGATTTGGATTGCTTATATTTTAACTTCTGTAATACATTTAATAAAAGTTGTGCTGGAAAATATTGAATACATTAAGCAAATAAATATTATTGTTGAATTATTTTTTATTTAATATATATTCAAAGTACGTAATTTTGTTAAGATGCAATCTTTCAGAATTCAAAAAACTACAAAAGATTGCAACTTTAATATATTATTTATGAAAATATGACATCTAATAATTTTATTTGTTTTAATTCTTTTAAGTAAGAAGTTAATGGAGTTAAGCTTAGGAATCATCCCCGCTTTAACCTATCAGCAACCTTCCTTAACCCTCAATATCACTAATGTTTTATTTTAGTTCTACATTTCTATTAGCAGGAAGTGATTGTTAATTATCACAAATGTTTAGTTAATTTATCTTCATTAAAATATAAAATATATATCAATCAGAAAACACACATTACAAAAATATATAAATGTTTTTATGATATTTTAAATGAAATATTCCAAAGATTTTTAGTGTTATTCAAAATATTCAAGTAGAAACAGTAGCAGAGACAGGACATGGCAAAAAGTTATACGAGAAAGGATTTTACAAGACTAGATATGGGTAATATTCAGAAAGAACAAAAATTACTTTCTATTATCACACAACTGATTCTATAAAATATATTCTACCATACAAAATGCATTATTCAAATTATCAGTGTGCATATCTGATTAAGGAAGTCAAAAGTATAGAGAAAGTCAAAACATTGGCAATCAACCATAATTCAATGGGCATTTTTTTTTAATTTTTAATTTCTCAAATGTTAAATTTAGAATTTGTTTTATGCACTTATCCTTATCAAATGAATATGCAGTTATAGGGTCAGCTGCCAAATACAAGAAAAAGAATCTTGAATGACCACTCTGGACTATTTCAGGGGAAGAAATAAGAAGGTAAAAATGAAACAATTAATTTGTATTCCATTACAAAATGAAAAGCAAATGAATCATTGAAAATATCAATTATGCACTTTTTCTGCTCAATTTTCAATAATGTAGCCTGCTGATCACCTGTTGATCTATCTAACTTAGAAAGTATAAGTGATTTATAATACAGAAAAACTGTTATATAATACATAAAAACTGTATTGTAGCCAATAATTATGTAGTGGATTGGTAAATAAGATTGCACCTATTTGTATATGTTAAGTAGAAGAGAAATAAAGTGTATAGTAAACTAAGAGTTAGACTAGACATTTACTATTGATTGTGTGCCGTAGAACAACACAGTACAACAATATGATGTTGCCAATAGGATGTTTGAGTCACTTGAGATTGTTCAGACTTAGATCCAGTGTTTTGCAGACCAGGCTAGGGCTAAAAAATTGAAAGACAACCAGGTAAGTGGGGGAAAAATTAAATAACTGACTTCTTTCTAGCTCCAGCAAATTGTAAAGCTATAATAGAAATTTCTGTTATGGCATTCTCCAAACAATTGGAGAATTTTACTTTCATTGAACTTTCAGAAATTATAAAAAGAAATTTATGACCTAAAAAGAAACTTGTCATAATGGAAAGTACCAAATTTCTGTCCATTAAACAGAATCAAGATGAATAAATTATACAATATCTTCATAGATTAAGAGAAGCTAGCAGATTCTGTGAGTTTGAGAAACTGGGAACTCAAGATTTGACGAGAGAATGAATTGATTCAATTACAGTTGATTGAAAGTACGGCTGATATAAGATATTGGAACAATTACAACTGAATGATTTGTCTAACTGCATGTGTGGAAGTTATACAACAGCTAGAATTGATAAAAATATATAATTCTACTAAGGACAATGTAGAAATGTACAGTATAAAAAAAACAATGCAAGAAATGGCATAACTGCGGAAGAAAAAATAATTTTCAGTCTGTATGCAAAGTTAAAAAGAAAATATATAGTATAGAAAAAGTGGAAAAGAGAGAAATGATAATTTTTTTCAATACAAAACCTAAAGAATTCTTTTGAAAAAATTAAATTAAATAGCATGACATTTCCAATGAAGTCACTCTGACCCCTAGACATTTCTGAGAACAAATGGGTAAAGCAAAATTGAGACAATTTCATGGATCTTTTATAAAACTTTAGGTTTCTACAATGGAGCTTTTGAAATCTGTAACTGATTTGAAATTATTCCCATTACAGTAGTGAAATATTAAAAAAATTCATGAACTAGTGGGAATAGATGTTCTAAAAGTTCAAAATTAATCAAAATTATAAAATCAGAAAAAGTAAAAACAAGAGTGTTAAAGTGGCATAAAATGAGCATACAATTAAATGAAAATAGTACACTTCTTATTTTGAATCTTGTAAACTACCTATTCACTATTTTAGTACTTGCTAAATTAAAAAAATTGTAAAGGAGGGAATTTTGGAGCATGTTCCTCCATGTGGCACTAAATGAGACTCTCCCATTGTAGTCTTGTGAAAAGCAGACAGGGATTTAAAAATATGTGGTGATTTTAAAAGAATTGTAAATCATAAAATGTGCTCAAACGCTTTTCCTATGCCCAATATCAAAACCACTATCCACAAATTATTGGGCATGAAATGTTTTGCAAAATACTGATTTAAAATCGACCTACAACCAAATACACATTGATGATAAATTAAAAGAAATTACCACAATAAACACCCCCATAGAATTATTGAGATGGACAGGAATGTCTTTTGGAGTGAAAACAGCAAGTGCCACTTTTCAGAAAGCAATGGAAAATGTGTTAACTGATGAAATCAGTAATATGATTATTTATCAAGATGATATTTGTCTTGGTACTACCACTAAAGATGAATTAAAAAAAAAAATGAATGTGTTAAACAAGTTAGAAAATGCTGGGATCATCATAAACATAGACAAATGTGAATTTGATCATATTTAGGGTTCCAAATTTCAAAAGATGGTATTTCACCAGATCCAAAGTTAAAGAAAATTTCAGAGGTATTCATCTTCTGTATCTGTTTTGCAAAATATTGATTTAAAATCGACCTACAACCAAATACACATTGATGATAAATTAAAAGAAATTACCACAATAAACACCCCCATAGAATTATTGAGATGGACAGGAATGCCTTTTGGAGTGAAAAAAAATAATAATAATACTAATAAAACAGAATTATTAGGTTGGCGCAAAAATAATGACATAATAATATCGTTTTTTGACGTATTTTTTAACGTCAAAAAACGACATTATTACGTCATTATTTTTGCACCAACCTAATAGAATCCAATTTAGGATTGGTTAATTTTTATAATAGATGCCTACTAAAATACAGCAACTTAATAGAACCATTTATTGAATTGAAAAGAACAGTAAATTCAAATGATGGTAAAAGGCAAAGTTTAGCATTTGAGGATTTAAAAAAGTTACTCGCAAAAAAACACATTGTAAAAATTTTTGATCCCTAGAAAGAAGTTACTTTAATTACAGATGGAAGCTGTGTCAGCAATTTTATGACAATAAGGCCATCCAATAATGTACCTTTCAAGAAGATTGATGACAAAAGAAATAAATTATTTAAATATTGACAAAGAGGCTTTGAAAGACAAAGTAGCAAGTCCTGAGAAAGCTAATTTCATCATGCAAAGGGGACATAACACAGCCATTATATCAAAGAAAGGAAAAAACCTAATGGCCCATTCTGACAAATTAAGACCCAGAATTGAAGAGAGAGATGTTGTGATGAAAGATCATGAAAAAGAAGAAAAGATGAGTTCTTCAGATCAGGACAATGCAATAGAAGACAAGCCTATGGATAATAGTGGGAGTGACACAGATACAGAAGATGAAATGAGACCAAGATCTCCATTAAAAAGAACAGGACATAAAGCCCAAGGGGGAGAGGAGGAAAGAGGTTGTAGAAGAGGTTCAAGAACAACCAAAGGCATTAAACCTCTTTGGTTCAAGGAAGTGTAGTGGATTGGTAAATAGGATTTTGTACCTATTTGCATATGTCAAGTAGAAATATAAAATGTATAGTAAACTAAGAGACAAGCAAGAAGTTGACTGCTGATCACATGTAGTAGAACTCAATACAACAAATTATAATTCTTTGCCCCAGAAATCAATGAGTTTCTATAACAGTATGAAGAAGAAGAATTCCTAGTCAAAATATGGTGTAAAAAATTAATTTTGAATTTATAAAAATTTAATAAAAACTTATCTTCATCAAGAGCAAAATTATGGTTCTCAAACCCTGATTTGAAACCTTTGGAATGCTCCAAGATCATAAAACATTTGACCGGGTTTTTCATTACTGGGAATTTTTGTCGTTTAATTAGAGCAGTTTAAGTTTAAAGTCAGCCCACCCAAAAATAAATATTAGGTTGGGTGAACGCGGCGCATCCCCAAATGGGGGGTTTAACAATTTGAATGGGTGGGGGTCTGAAAAGGGCTGTTTTTGTGTTCTCAATTTTGTTTCAGCCTCACGCACAGCAGCAGCTGAAGAGGCGTTTCTCCTCAGCTGTTGTGTCCTTTGATCAGCATTTTCAGCTTCATGCACAGAAGTGTTCAGGTATGCTTCTGGAAAGCCGATGGCTACGTTGACTCAGTGGCTCTGATTGAAGCATTCTGAGAGGCATTTTGAGACAGGCAAACAGTCTAAAGATGACTCGTTATCTCTTATTTGCATGACGGACATGGTGGACCTGGCGGCAGCGGTTTTGTGACCTAGGCAAGTTTTTGGTGGCATGGCTTAGACAAATATGAATTGTCAAATGGAATGTGTAGGCAAATACCAGAAGAGAATGCTGTGAAGCTACAGGGATCATGAAGTTCAAATAACTTTATGGAAGGTTGGAAAAATAAATGTTGAGTAATAAAAAAGCAAGCATATTATGGTGAATGCAATGCAAAAACTGGCAGGACAATAAGAAAATTTAAATTGGGAACAGCTATTAATGACAATGAATGCAATGCCTTAAAACCATAGTAGTAGGCTTTATGCAATGGAAAAGGTAACCACACTTGAGAGAGATTGAATGATTGGCCAAAAGAAGGGGATTGTGTAAGCAAGCTTGGTTGTACAGAAGTAGAAGAGGAAATTAAGTGGTAGCAATGAGCTTAGGACTGCGTAGACAATCAGTATGACATGACATTTGATTGGACGTGTATAGGGGCTTCAGGTAGCCAATGGGCAACTTGAGCAGGTGTTGTGTTCTGCAGGTCATGCTTATGTGTGTGCATCTGCGCATGACACAGTGCATGTTGAAGGGCTACATGTACATGCATTGCTGTATGCACTAATTATCAAGGTCAGCAGCAACTGGTGGGCAATGTGTGGTGTGAATCACACCCACACAGCATGTGCTAGGATTGAAAGGTTATGTGTGAAAAAGTAAATTAAATTTTGCCTTTGATTTTTACACAAAGTGTAAAAAAAAAAAATCAGTTTTTTCGATTTTTTACTTTCTAGGTTGTAATTTTTTCCAGCCAATTTGGACTCAAAACTGGCACTGAAGAATTATCTATCAAACAAAAAAAATTTCATCGAAATCAGATGAAAACTGTGTAAACGCATAAACATCCGATCGCACACACAGACACACATGCATACACACACATATTTTGAGAATTATAGATATAGATAATATTATTGTAATAATTTAAATTATTTATTTTTTATTAAAGTTTTTATGAAAGATATATATCCAAGAACAGATAGTAAATAGTAAAACATTGCTGAGTGTTATAATGGTCAGGAAGTAGTGGAGAGCTATTGTCACGAACAATTTGGATTTATAACTGACACTGAAGAACTATCTATCAAACAAGAGTTTCATAGAAATCGGATAAAAACTGTGGAAACACATGAACAACATCCGATCACACACACATACATACACACACACATTTTGAGAATTATAGATATAGATAGATAGTGTTTTATATAACTCTCAAGATAGTATAGGTTTGAAAACATATGCACAATATCTGATATGTTTAATCATTACTACTAAGAAAGTTTAATTATTCTTTGGTTAAATAAAATTTTCTAGGGCACATAATGAGGAAAGGGAGCTTGAAAAATTTCATAGTCACAAGACAGATTGAAGTCAAGAGGGACAGAGCAAGATGTGTAACCTACCTAGCAAGCTTGAGTAAATGGAGTAAGCATAAACTAGGGTTTTTCCTTTGAATGTATATGAGAATTTTATAGTTCATATCTTTTGTTAGTATGAATTGGCCAGCTCTATAACTGAAATTATCCTTTTTTTAACATGAGTTTATTAAATATAGCAATTAGAAATTAATTTCTATATTTTTATTAAACTTTCATTTCATAAAGCAGGTCACATTGCTATTTAGGAAACAGGAAGTCAATACAAAACTGTTCACTTGAAAATCCATTTTCAGAATTACATAAGAAAGGTGGCAGTTGTATACACAAACTATCTCTTCATGGCCTTGAAATGTAAGAAAAAATAAACAATATGATAACCATGTTATAAATGTTTTTCAATCCCAATTCAAGTTTTCTCTTCTAACGTGATATTTTTCATGTATTGCAATTGCCAGTTTATAAAAAGAAAATATTCCAACCAATTTTTTACATAATAATTGTTGAACAAATACAAGTCTACATGATCAGTTAACAGGAGTCAACTCATTAACAACTACTACCATATAATTTGATGGAATAACTATTCATTTAAAAACAATCTAATAGAAACGGAAATTGGTACTCAAGTCTTAAGAGATGCTGAAAATTCCTACTTTGCCTTCAAAACAGAAAATGAATAAAATAGTTACTAGTGAAAAAAACTCAAAACAAATATAAGAGACCAATATAAAACTTGATGTTTTATTATTCTTTTTATAGTTAACTAAATTTTCAATTATTTTTATTATGATAAAAATTACTTAATTTGAAAAAGAATTAAAGTCTGACAGAAAAATAAAAAAATTTCAACAAAATATTCAGTTGCACTTGGCTATTATAGATAAAGGATTTTTAGTCAATGAAAAAATATTATATGTTATCATTATCTATATAATTATTCATGAAAATACTAAATAAAAAAAGAAGAGAACAAAACAACATATTAGCTAATTTCCTTTTGCTCCCAATTTCCTCAACAACCTTTCCACTTATTTGTACATTACTGTTGTATTATCACTTGCCCTAAGTTTTCTATGATGATGATGATGATGATGTTTGTTTAGTTGAAATGTTTTGTTCCTTTCTCTCTATTAAACTGTTTTGCTTGATTTTGTTACTCTGAAGGTAGTTCTTTCCTCTACTGATGAGTACAGAATTCCACATGTTTTTTCCACAATCAACCCTCAACAATTATATCAATTTCATTTTATGTTTTTTTCACCTTTTTCAAAGTAACAATCATAACATCAGACTTAAATTAAGAATTAATAAAGAACAAAAGTTAAAATAAACAGAAATAGATTATAATTATAGAAGAAAGTTGATATTATAAAATACGTGCAATTTTAATAATTATTTACAAATATTTTTCTAATTAAATTCATATAACAGAAATCAAAATTAATAAATGCTGCTAAATAAACCTTACTGTATAAAATTTAATATTTAATACATTAGAAAATTAGTATACTGCTACAAAGTATGAGCAAAGGAAAATGAATATTCATTAAAAGTACATGTTTATTAATTTTATATGTATTTTGTAAAGTGAATATAACCATGTAAAAATAACTAATATCATTCACACTATATTAAATCCTGTATATGTTATTTTGCACTACTTTTCAATAAAAAATGATAAGTTTAATTTATGAATCTTGATTAAATAATTTTATTAACAGAGTTGTGATATAAACAAATATATAATAATGCAAATTACACCAGCTTCAATGCAAAACACTGAGTTTAACAACTATAAGAATTTTAGGGGATGCTTCAGTACATTGACAGGATAGTTTGTGTGTATACACATTAATGATATTTTCCACCAATGCTAGTAATTGATATTTAAGACCAACTAAGAGCTAGGGTTTCAAATGCTGATTTTTATGGTGCAACAGGCAGGTTTTCCACATTTGAAAGACTGACATTTTCTCATTTCCTCCTCATCAGGCTGAGCTATACTTAGCTAAGGGGGTACTGAAAAATTTTTAGGCCTGACCCAATTCTCAAAATCTGACCAAATGACCAAATATCAGAATTCTTTTAAATCACATTTTTTTTTACGGTCAAGAACTTTTCATCTCTTTGTAAATATCAATGTGATAAAGTTTTTAAATATTTTATTTTTATTTACTTACTGCGAGAAAAAAAACAATTTCTGACAAGAACTGAATATGAAAAACCAACTGCAAAATTTTGCATGTGAAAGAAATGAGATGATCTGCAGAGAAAGTAGGAGTTGAATAAAATACAGATTAATTTTAGACCATAATAAACTGTAGACAGATCTTAAATAACAAAATAACTGAAATCTGATGCAAGAGATAATAAACAATGAAACTAACGTTGTTATTATTACCAAGCACAAGCAACAAAAAGCTAATTATTTTAGGTTCTTTTTATATTTGCTTAATGATCAAATATTACAATGCTGTCAACTTTTCAAAATGTCAATAATATTTTATGAATTTACAAAATTATGACTCCATTAATAATGGAGAAAAATATTAAGCTGTTTGGAAAGTAATTACATCTTAGCAGAAAGTATATAAAAACAAATGTAAGTTAAATTTATTTAAATATTATTTATCAGAAATATAATCACCTTCAATTTCAACAAATGCAATGCAATGTGAAGGCATCAATGCAAATGAAAATATGTAGGTGCTAAATCAGGTGAGTATAGTGGATATGGAAGAACCTCCCATTGTAAAAATATTTTTTGGGGGGTTTGTTTTGAAGAGTGTACCCTTGCATTGTCCGCTAGAGAATAACAGCTTTTCTATTTACAAAAATTTTTATAACCATATCATATGGAAACACTTGTTCTCATATGACCTGTCCTGAGTATGATGATAAACTACATCCGCGTCCTGGGTAAGACGATAAACTATGTCCAGCAGCAAGGCCTCAGATCAGGAGGTTTTGAGGAGCGTGGAACCACCTCTTAATTGCTGGGGTTCCCAAGTCCACCCTGACCCGGGGTGGTAGCACCTGTTAGCATCCCAGCTATGGACAAATAGTTACCCCCCCCCCCCCGCAAAAAAAAAAAACTGGGGTCAAAACACTATGAAAGTGTAAAAATAGGTTTTAATACCAGAAATACTTTGTAAAAAAATTATTACCAGCTATACATTTTCAAAAACCAAATATTACCAGCAAAGGAAAAAATATTACCAAAAATAGATTTTTGGAAAAAAAATATTATCAATGAAAATTTTGTGAGCATTAAATAAGCATTGAAGTTGATATGCCATAAAACAAAACAAACCAAACTAATCTCATATGATCATCAAAGTTAAGCAACATTGAGCCTGGTCGGTACCTAGTGGGTGACCACTTGGGATTACAAAATGCTGTAAGCTTGAATGTGCAGGTGCTGTAATGGATCAGAATTGGAAATCAGAGAGTCAAGTTCTAATTTCAGTCATGTTCGTTTATTCGTTTGGGAATATTCTGGGAACATTATGAATACATCTCGTCTCCTCCTTGTTTGGATTAATTAGTAGGACTTGTATCAGTAAATCATTATCTCAAAAACATTCTTACAATCTAAAAATATTTTCTGGTTTTAAATAACCTGCAAAGTGTTGATAAGCTGTAAAAACAAAATCAATCAATCAATTTATCAAAGCAGGACACATTCAGTGTAATGCTTCATTTATCCAATCAAGTTGCTGACAATATGCATCTGCAGTGATGATCTTTCCAAGTTCCAGTAGTTTGTAATGAATGACACCTATCATATTCCACCAGACACAAAGCAAGGACTTCAGTGGATAGAGTCCTAGTTTGGGTGTTAATGCTGCTTTCTTTTTTTGTCATAAGCACTGTCTTTTTCATTTTTTGTTAACATGCAAAACTCCTTTTTCATCTCCTGTAACAATGCAAAGAACAATGAAAAGTTGGCAATCCTGGTTGGAATACTGTATTCAGTTCTCAAGCAAAATCTCATGAGGAATTCAATTTCCCTTTTTGCAAGTTAGTTGACTCATAATTCATAGTGTGGAAATATGTAATTACTTTCCAAAATAGCCAATATTTTTGTAGCAACATAAAAATAAAAAATAGACGGACCAGCATATTTCCATCTATAACAAAAAGGTAGTACAAAACTATTAAAAACAGTTATGTAAGTGAAAGTTGTTTTTGCAAATACTATTACAGTTAGATCTGTAAAGCCATCTATATACTGAATTAGCATAATCTGAGAAAGGTTCTTTATATCATTTCTTTTGATTTACACATATATATATAGGCATAATATTTTTCAAATCTCAGCACCAAAACAAATCTTATGGTCATCTTGACACTAGCTGCACGTGAAAGCTTTTTCTTCTGGATTTTAGATGAAAGAACCAAGAAAAAACATAAACATGAAAATGAGACAAAAAAGAAGTATTGTTTAAACAGATAAGTAGATGTGTGAAAAATATCCAAGAAATTGATAAAAGTAGCCTAAACTGGTGAAGATTGTTTAAACTGAATATATTTGCAAAACCCAATATCTATTGGTAAGCAAATATCTGTCATATATTTTTAATGAAATTGAAAATTATTATTAAAGTGAATTCTGGGGTTATTGCAAAGAAATATATACATTTCATGGCACTGATAATTTGATTTTATGTTAAATTATAACTGTATAAGATAAAGAATTATCTTATTTGAAAGTAACAGGTTATATGCAAATTTCAGTGTAAAATTTGAAGGGATTTGAGCTTCATAGTAAGTTATGGCTCACAATTTTATTTTATTTTTTTCTGGATAGTGGGTTCAGCTCAAACTGCTTGGAAAATTCTGAGATATAGACTTGAAATTTATTGCTTTTGTCAAATACATTTTTATCAATAAATATTTAGAACACAGAGTTTTTGTTTATTTATTTTTTATGTGTGTTTCTTTGAAAGCATCTGACATTAAGGTGTTTAACATCAACCTTTCTCAAGCAATGTTTCATTCAATACATAGATTTTACTAGGTTTGAAGCTAGTTAAAAAATAGTTACTAAATATACTAGAAATTAAAAAGATCTACACAGACAGAGATAATTATAAAATAGTAAATTTGGACATTGAACAACTGTGACCAGTTAGATAATGTAAAACAAGAGATGAGTAGGATAAAAATCAAAATCTAGGTCTGTGTGAAACGAGATGGCCAAACAATGGAGATTTTGTCAGTGACAATTACAGGATTATGTATTCAGGTGGAGAGAAAAATGATAAAGGAGTAGGATTGATATTAGATCAAGAATTCAATAAATGTGTTCTGGGATACTACCAATTATACAAAAGAATTCTGGTAGTCAAGTTGAAAGGAAAGCCTTTCAACATAGCTCTCATAATAGTGTATGCACCAACAGCACAAAGTAAGGAAGAAGAAATCAAATCTTTTTACTTCATGCTAGGCTTATTGCAAATTGCAAGAGGTCATAATTATCACGGGAGACCTGAATGCTAAAGTAGGCAGGGAAAGGGCAGGGGATATAGCAGGAATATTTGGACTAGGAACCTGCAATGAACATGGAGAAAAATGGATCCAATGGTGCTTGGCCAATGACCAGGTAATGGCCAACACATGGTTCCAAGAACAACCGAGATGATTATAGGCATGGAGGAGTCCAGGCAGAGAAACTAAAAAACAAATTGACTACATAACTATCAACAAAAGATTCAGGAATACAATGGTTCACTGCAAAACCTACCCAAGTGCCAACTGTGGAAGCAATCATCACCCTATTATATGCAAACTAAGAGTGAAACTATGGAATCTGAAGAAGCCTAATGCAGCACTCAAATTGCAATACAATAAACTCCTGAGCAACCCATACCTGAAAGAAAAATATATGGACAGAAGAAGATATGAGGGACACAATGAAAATGTAAACACAAAATGGGACACACTAAGAGAAGCTTTAGTGACACTGGCAAATGATATCACCCCAAAGGAGAATGGATGAAGAAAAATTCTCAACATGATACAAAGGAGACAGAAAATTCTGCCAAGATATGGAACAAAATACAGAAAACTACACAACGAAATAAGGACCAAATGCAGGCAGGCTAAAGAAGAGTGGTTAAACAAAAAATGTGCAGAAATAGAGAGATTGAGTAGCACCAACAAAGGAGATATGCATAAACAAATGAGGGAACTAACAAAACAGAAAGACATGCTTGTTAACAGGCTGCATAAAATTAAAAAATGGAATGCTTATATTTGAGAAGGAAAAAATTCTTCAGTGCTGGAACAAATATATTGGAGAACTCTACCATGATGAAAGAGAACAACAGGCAATACACAAAACTACTGACAGGCTTGAAATTCTAAAAACCAAAGTAGAAGCTATACTGGCGAAATTGAACAGAAACAATGCAGCAGGGCCAGACAGAATTGTAACTAATGCTGATAGCTTTAGATGATTTTGGCATAGAGAAGATTATAGAAATAATAAATTAAATCTACAACAGTGGTGATATACTGGAAAATCTCAGCAGATCTATTTTTATAGCACTGCCTAAAAAACCAAGAGCAAACAAATGTGAACTCCACCAAGCAATCAGCCTAATGAGTCACATAACAAAACTCATCTTCGGTATTCTGATGAATAGAGTGTGCAGCAGTATCAGGCTAGAGATAGGACAAGAACAGTGCATGTTCGTTAAAGACACTGGAACAAGGAATATGGTATTTATGCTCAGAATGATATCAGAAAGAGTAATACAAATGCAGAAGGATATGCAACTATATTTTATAGACTGCACAAAGGTGACCAACAAAGTACACCACAAAGATCTGTCAGAACTGCTCAGCAACCTTGATATATTTAGGAAAATTATTAAAATAAACAAGAACCTATACTGGCAGCAAATGACCTATATGCAGATAGAAAATGAGTTCAGCAGATATACAAAAATAGAAAGGGGCATGAAGCTAGCATGTGTTTTCTCACCAGACATATTCAACTTATAAAGCGAGGCAATTCTGAGAGAACTGGAAATCCTACCAGGATTCATCATTGGCAGCCACACTCTTGACAACGTAAGATATGCAGATGACACAGTGTTGATAGCAGGCATGAAAAGGAAATTACAAAACCTCCTTCAGAAGGCAGCAAAGGAGAGCAAGAAGAAGGGACTGGGCATAAACTAGAAGACAGAATGCATGCTCACCAGTAAAACATTGAGCCCAAAATGCAATTTACAGGTCAAGGATACTAAAATCAAGCAGGTGCAGAAATTTTAATATCTGGGAAGTGTTTTGTCAGAGCACAGTATGTGCGACACTGAGATCCGAAGATGTATTGGGATGGTCAAAGACACATTCCAAAAGCTAGGTAGAGTATTATGAGACAAGAGGATTTCATTGGTAACAAAGAAAAGAATACTGAACTGCTATGTGATATCTGACCTCCTTTTCAGCAGCGAATGTTGGACAGTCTCCTCAAAGATAAAAAAGAAACTCAAAGCAATGAAGGTGTGGTTCTACAGAAGGATGCTAAGGATACCATAGACCAGACATGTGAGCAACAATGAGATTTTGGAGAAGATGCAAACAAGGAGGAAGCTTATACTTAAAACCAGGAAGAGGCAGCTAAAATTTCTGAGACATGTAATGAAAAAGGAGGGGCTTGGATAATCTGATACTCACAGGGCAGATAGAGGGAAAGAGAGACTAGGGAAAGCAATGCGTGACATGCCTAGTTGGCTTATGCAAGAGGATGACAGAACAGGGTTTGGGAGAAGTAGGAAAAGGACAAAACATTGAGAACTACAAGGGATAGGGGGAAGTGGAGAGCCAATGATTGCTTACATCCTGAAGGGATATGCCTAGTTGGCTTACGCAAGAGGATGACAGAACAGGGTTTGGGAGAAGT
Source organism: Acanthosepion lycidas (assembly GCA_963932145.1). Classification (NCBI taxonomy): domain Eukaryota; kingdom Metazoa; phylum Mollusca; class Cephalopoda; order Sepiida; family Sepiidae; genus Acanthosepion; species Acanthosepion lycidas. The sequence goes on from OZ010578.1 coordinate 79,757,294, forward strand.
AGGAAAAGGACAAAACATTGAGAACTACAAGGGATAGGGGGAAGTGGAGAGCCAATGATTGCTTACATCCTGAAGGGATGTGGCACATAAAAGAAGAAGAACATATGTGTGCATTAGGTGCATGCTTCAAAATATCTACAAGTATCTGATTTAGCATCAAATATCCAAAATGCAAGGACTTGTTCATGGTGGTCAGAGTTATAGTGTAAACAATTATCTATATAAACATGAATCTCTTATTATAATCATACCAACATCTTGATTAATGATATAAAGCATTCAAGTTAAAACCCAATGAAGAAAAAGTAAGAAGACAATTTTAATAACTTAGAAAATAAGATATATTAGAAATAAGTAATTACATGTATCTGAAGAAATAACACATCACATCATTCTCCAGGAATGATTGACAGAAATTAATTACATTTAAGAGGATAAATCAGCTTTAAACATTTTTAGTTACTGTATATATTTATTTGTAAGCTATAATAAAATATAACATCATCAAATGTAAAAATTAAATATCCTGTATAATCTTATTATTATATATGTGTGTGTGTGTGTGTGTGTGTGTGTGTACATATGAACTGAATATTTAGAACATTGTGCCAGTGGCGTAGCTAAGAGGGGGCCAGGTGGGGCGGACAGCACAGGAGGGGTGACACAATGACACCCCCAACAAAATTTTTCAACCAGGCTAAGGTGCCAAAAATAGTCTGAAAACAGTGGTGGAGACACAGGGTTTCGCAGACGGGCATATGACACCCCCAGAAATAATTTATGACCCCCCCCCAGTTTTGTCCCCCCCGTCAGAAATTTTCTAATAAATTGTTGGGAAATTTGTGAGTAGGAAAAATCATGAGTTTCAGTTGCTACAATCTTGGTTACAAACAAGAGACATTGTTGTAACATTTTATCGGATGATATGGTGTGCATCATTAATAACAAAGTGAAATACGAAGCCAAAAGTGCAACAATTTCAGTCTTGCCTGTGTATCAATTCGCTGAGATACAATTTTCCATTGAGTGAGCGATATACTTTTGAATATATCTAATAGTGTTGGGACGATTAATCAGAATCAGAATTGAGAATCGGAAAAATCGGAACTTTTTGGGGTATCTGAAATGGTATTAGAATCGGAAAAATTTGTGCCTATTTTCCGATTCCAAAAACGATTCTTTTAAATTTTTAACTTAATTTTCCATTATTGGTACTAATGATAAATATTTATTGTTTTTAAATTATCACTAAAACTAAAATCATAATAATATCAAAATACGATGTAAATCTATTTCACTTGTATAAAGAAAAACAAAAAAATAAACTTTGCATAAATTCTCTAGGTAACCTTTAAAAGAATCCAGTTGATTTACATACAATGTTCCGAAAAATGCTTAAAAATTAAATAGAACATTTTTGTCAAGAAAAATACTTTCAAACATCATTGATAATTAAATGGTACCCAGAAAATGATGCAACTGAAAATTGGACACCGGAAAATTAGCAACAGAAAATTGCATCAACCATGAGCCAATCGAGACTGTCGGATCTGGCTGTGCTGTCCCTTGAAAACGAGCTTACAAACAGATTTGCCACAATGAAAACAAAAAAAAAAAACATTCATTCTAAGACTATATTATCGAATGTCATTCTTTTGTGTATTGCCGTGTTTTGTATTTAGTTGTTCTGAAAGTGAACATTTGCATTTTAAAAATCTTTTGATTTGAACTGATTATTTTGTGGTATTAGATTTTGTCTTGGATCATACATGTAAACAGTAACGTACCGGTCAGTAGAGTAAAGTAGAGGTAGAGCATGTATGAACATTTAGCTACAGCTAACCATTCAGCATAGGGTGATTCGGGGTCATTCGGGTGACATTTGAGCGGACCGCCCCAGGTGACGTTTACTCTAGCTATGCCACTGCATTGTGCTCATAAAATATATTGTGCACAGATTGATCAGTGTTTTCAAATAGAAGAATTTAATCTATGTTATTTTTACAGCACAAAATCTTTCTTAGATGTTTAATATGATTATATAAGAGGAATCAGAAATATTTATTCCTTTTTTCTCACATTGAAAGAGAAAAGGTTAGAGTTATTTGAATCTTACCTGAAAAAGTTAATTGAAAATATTGGGGACATTTTAGACTGTAATTCCTAAAATCAAAGGAGAAAGGAATTAACTCTCCTCCTCCTCAAAAATGTATTAATAAAATATTCCCACAATTTCTTACTATTACATACACAAATGGAGAATTGTTATAAAAATACAAAATGTTTATTCCCACTAATAAAAACTCAAATAATTTATGAACTAGCTTAACAAAAATATGCAACTCCACACTAGGCAAGCAATATACAGTCTCCTTTTTTATGCATTGAATCTCTTTAGAATATGGCTTTCTACAACTTCCTGCCCTTTGAAGCTCTAAGTAATATTTGTCATTTTACTATCCCTGTCACTCCCTATTCTGCCATCTATCTACACAAGCTTGTTAGGTAGGTTACTTACTGTTTCTCTCTGCTCCTCTTCCCTTCACTGTTCTATGAGTGTCAGATCCTCCAGGCCTTCTTTTCTCATTATGTGCCCCCAAAACTTCAGTTGTTTCTTTCAGATTCTATGTATGTTTCTTTTTGTTTCCATTTTCCTTAAAACTTCCTAGTTACACATATGCCCCATCTATTGTATCCTGAACATCCTTCTGTAGAACCACATCTCTATTCTTAATATTTTGTTTAGTGTTTGGAAGGCATCTTTTACTCTTCCAGTGCATCTTTGGATTTCAGTATCATATTTTCTTTCAACTGTTAAAACAAGACACCATAGTTAAGAAATGTTTTTATACAACATTTTATGCAATAAGTAATATTTGTTTCAAATCAGATTCATTTAACTTTAAGTTAGCTAATTTTCCTCAAATAATGTTTCAGAAACATACTTTATTTTTGCAACATTTTTAAGACCGAGAATTAACTTTTGCTTACAAATGTGTCAAAAATGGCCGTTTTGATCAATTTTAATGAAAAAAAAAAATCGATTCTGATCAATATAATTTCTGCTTGAAATGCACCACAGAATATTTAGCTTACTGGAAATAGTAAATTTTAAACCCATTAGTTTGCAATTAAAGCTGAAATGACAGCTTCAAGAAAGCTTTTTCATTTTTAAAAATTCATTATAGTATCTATACTGAATTAGTGGAGGTACTAATTAAAAGGTAAGCCCCTTAAATGTCTTAGAAAAATATTTAAACATCAGGAACTCAAGAGAGATAACCCTTATTGTCTTTTTCATTACTAAAGTTAGGATAATCTCTCTATATAATTGGTAAGTGTTTGTTCAATATATATGACCAAACTCTCAAATTTGGTGTACATCTTTATTGGGCCCTGGGAAAGTTTTTAATGCAAAATTCATTTGCTCTTCAAGAGGAATGTTGTGTATATGAGGGGAAAGTATATCTATTTTCTGTGATATGGGTTTATAGTAATAATTACCATTTGCAAGACTTCAATTTTGTTTTTATTATCAATGTCCCTAAAAGAAAACTATTTGTGTGCTTTGAAAAACAATATCACTGAATAATTTTTACTCTCCAAATCTGTTATATATATATATATATATATAAGTGAACATAGAAGTCAACACTTAGAGGCGACAGTCTGTTTCATGCTATATGCAATCCTCGGGCCTGACGATTGCATATAGCATGAAACAGACTGTGGCCTCTAAGAGTTGACTTCTATGTTCACTTTTATATTTACACACGCTCTATCTCTGATATTGAGCACTTTATCCCATAAATATAGCACACCTTAAGACTATATTTCTTCATATATATATATATATATATATATATATATATATACACACACTTTATTATTTAAGCATTAAAATTAATTATTTATGTAAAAAAGTGAAATACAATTTTCCTAACTCAAGAAAAGGCTAAATTGCAAAAAAAACAACAAAAAAAATAAAAAAATAATTACAACATTCTACAGTATGCACAGACAGGCACATGGGCTCACAAGCATGAAAATAAAACAAACTTACACTAATGAAAAGTGCATATAAAAAAGAAAAATTGAGAAGTATAAGCAGTCAATTGCTGATACACCCAGATGAGTGGACAGAGTAATTATTTCTGCAGGGTTCATCTACAAAACTCTGTGGAGTTGTGATGCTGAAGGTAACATCAATCAGCTAAGTGACAATCTTTTATTTGCTTTGATAATGTCTATCAGAGGACGAAACATGTTGGTCAAGAAAACTTTTCTTTTTGTCTTTATTCACATATAAGAAAATAATGAACAAAATATATGCATTTAATATTCAAAGAATAGCTGAAGACTACAAATTGAATCAACTAATATTGGAACTGAGCAACATTTCTTCTGGTGTAGGAAATTGGAAGAAAAATTCAAGAATCAAAATGCAAGTTCACGTTTCAGAAACATACAAAATAGCAATTATGAGTACCTTTTTTAAATGAAGAAGTCATAAATGGGCTCAGAAAAACACAAATGAAGAAACAAAAAAAATGAAATTGACTTCATAATTGTTGACAAAACCAATACCATTAAAGATGTAACTATCATAAACAAAGTTAATATAGGAAGCCATCATAGAATGATAGCTTGCAGAGAATTAGGAACAAAATGTAGGAATATAAATTTCCTCTTCATAAAAACTGTAAAGTAGAGAAATGATCACTTCTAGACAGTGAATTCAACACTTGCCTTAGATGATTTCACATATTCTCTAGACAAGTGCCAAGCAACTAATATCAAGAGGATATCAATTAAAGAAATTTGGCCAGCACAGATAAATAGGGTATACACTCCTGTAAATGTTGTTATTTTTCCTGTACTTCATTTATTATACAAAAGTATACAAATTAATAATGTTTGCTTTGCTGAACCTTGTTTTCATTTTATTAGGTTGGTGCAAAAATAATGTCGTTTTCTCACATATGTTACTTAGTGAGAAAACGACATTATTTTTGCACCAACCTAATACAAAGGACAATATGAAATTGATATCTTTTGTATTTTCTAACTGAATAAATTGTAGGTATGTGGTAAATGATAAAGTGACCATTGAGAAATTATAAGATTTTTTTTTTTAAACAAATTTCATTTTTTCTTTCAAATTTTCAGCTTTACAAATTAAAAGTTAGGTATTATACTATTTACTTACCAGAAAAGTTTTGCTTAAAGAAAACAAAATTAATTAGTAATATAATGTTTATCAAAGATGCTCATCTTATCTATTTTGTTTCAGGATACAGGTGCATTAATATTATAATTTCAATTTTCCAGTCCTGTGTGTAAAAAAGATTTCTGATCATGCTCATTGATCTTGTTTGTGAATGGGTATCTAGATTTTAGGTGATTCATTCACCCTCATATATCAGGTCATTCCATAAGTTCTGTCCGAATTTTACCTTTTTTTAAAATGAATGAAATTTAAAGAGTATTTTATAATGTCTAATGGAGCTGAACATTATTTTTATGTTTAGATGCATTTAAACTGATCAAATTTTATTTCAGAGAACAATAAAATTAAATTTTGTTTCATTAAAACCCTGCTAACATGGAAGTACCCAAGAATCATTTGAGGCACATAATGCTTTATGAGTTCAAGAAAGGAAACTCAGCAGCCGTAACGGCTAGAAACATTCACTCAGTTTATGGAGAGGAATGTGTGAATGAAAGAACTTGCAGAAGATAGTTTGCAAAATTCAGAGGTGGACATTTCACCCTTGAAGATGAAGATCGAACCGGACATCCAGTTGAGTTTGATGAAAAGCTTCTTGAAGCAGCCCTTGAAGAAAATCCTGCTTTATCAGTTGAGGAATTCTCAGTGGTTCTCAGTTCAAACCATACAACTGTTCATCGTTATCTTCAACAACTTGGAAAAGTTCCTAAACTTGGAAAATGGGTGCTTCATGAATTGTCTGAAAACAACTTCAAATCCCAAGTTGACATCTGCTCTTCTCTCCATTCTCGCCAACTTGTTTCACCTTTTTTGGATAGACTTGTGACTGGCAACGAAAAATGGATCTTTTATCAAAATGTTAAGCGCCGTAGACAGTGGCTTGGTAAAGGGGAAGGACCCCAGCCACAACCGAGAAGGGAACTTCATAGGCAAAAGGTTCTTCTTTCAATCTGGTGGGATCGCCAAGGAATAATCCACTTTGAATTCTTACCACCTAATGCAACAATTAATGCTCAAATATACTGTCAGCAATATAGTGTTTGAACGAAGATTTGAGGAAAAAAAGACCTGCTCTAGTGAATCAAAAAGGGGCAATGTTTCATCAGGACAATGCATGACCTGACACAGCAAGAATCACGTCACAAAAGATCAAAGAACTTGGTTGGGAGAAAATTCCTCATCCACCTTATTCTCCCATCTTGCTCCTTCAGACTACCATTTGTTTCGTAGCTTACAGAATCATTTAGAAGAAACAGCTTTTGTAACACAGGAAGAGGTTAAAACTGACATTTGTGAGTTCTTCGAATCAACGCCAAAAGAATTTTACAGTAACGGAATTAGTAAGCTTGTTAATAGATGGAAGGAAGTCATAGATAATCAGGGAAAATACATTGTTGATTGAATCTGTAATTAAATGCAACATTTGGTCACTTGTTTTCTTTATTCAAAATTCAGACAGAACTTATGGAATGACCTGATACTTGTAAAATTAATGCATGCATGAGTGCATATATTGTTCCAAGCATATGTGCTTAAAACTACATCTTACTTGATGTACTGTATACACATGGTCATTCTGCATTATATATCCAATGAAAGATGTAAAAGTAAATGATCTTACAATACATACTTAGTTTAATTTGTTTCTGTTGTCTTATTAGTACAACCTTCTATTTGCAATAGCTAAAAATTTACCAAAAGAAATTTTTCTTTGCTGTTTATCAATATTAACTATTTAGATGCCTAATATTTGACAGTATAAATCATTATACAATAAATTCAAATAAAAATGTAATTTGTTTATAGCTGATTAAATTTAGTTTTTTTCTGTGTAGTATACAAATATCAAAAGTTTAACTAGTAAAGAAAGTTTATGGCAACTTGAAAAACAAAAGCTAGTACCAGTGCCACAGACTTACACATAAGTATTTTATGTTGTAATAAATATGTTTTTCAGACTCCACTTAACTTTAAAATGAAGAGATTAATATACGGGAATCCGTCAATTAATGCATTTTCGATTAGTGTACTAAAATTTTTATATACCAAAATTCGATTAGTGCATACATAATACTCAATTCGTGTGTTAAAACTAATGATGGGACAACACCAATATTTTTACTGATTCCAATAATGTTCTAAATTTCCGATTCTGATACGATTCCAGATTCCAATTCTGATACCTACAATGATTAAAATTCATTATTTTCAGGCCATAGACTTGGTTTGAGAAACTCATTGAACAAATTACATTTATTAATAAAACATTTAATAGAAAAATGAATACAAAAGCTTATGGAATAAAGTTAGATATCCTTTTCATTTAAAAAACTGGGTAAGAGTTTAAACAATAAAGAGAACAATTTCTTTACATAAATCACTTTAAATACCTAGCTACAGTTGACATATTGCTTTACTTTGGTTATCATCAGAAATCTTAAAAAACTTCCAAACTACACTTTTCTGCTTGGCATTGGCTATACTTGCCATAATTGTGGTCTGAAAATAATAAACATTGGTTAAAATTTAAATTTTTCACTTTTAGATAAAAAAATGTTTCTAGTTTTCTAATGTGAATAATTTGTAAAGATTCAACTAATAATAGTTTGCTATTAATTGTAAAATAACAAAGGGTCGATTTTTTGTCTACCATTTAAGTTTTAACAAGCAAAGGTGCCCACTAAATATTATGCAATCTCCTTAAAATTTTATATGTGGCATTTTTCAATGACTGGAACAAATTTAAGGGTGACAATTCAATTTCAGCATGCACCTCAAAAATAAGAGACACCTTAATATATATATATATATATATATATATATATATATATATAATATTGCAACAGTAATACTCTAAGCAGAAAGGCATTATCCTATGTATTATGGTTTAACTCATGCATATATTTTGATAAAGTACAAGGACAGTACCTAATCCTACAGGACAATGAATAAAAAAATAAATGCAAATTTTAAACTTGCTTACAGATATTTAATAAGAATTAAATATGAATTATCACAGAAACTTAGTAAATAAATAATAAAGGGTCTTCATCTTATCTAAAAAATTTCATCACTAATAAGTTTTACTGCCTAAAATAAATTTCTCAACTAACAAATTTAATAATTTCTAACAAGAATCAAAAAGTGTTTTAATTTTGTTAAAAGAAAAAAAAGAGTAAAAGTGCAACAACACAGTAAAAACATATCCCTTGATTTTTTTTAAAGAGATATAAGCAATTTTAACTAATTTTACAATATTTTTTTTAAAATATTAGGAAATTGTAAGCTAAATAATGCTGATATCCAACTTAATCATTTTATGGGGTATGAGATTCCACTGTTACAAAGCATTAAAATAAAAATAAGATTAAAAATGATTAAAATCTTCATAAAGAGAAAAACTGTCAATGTGTATTTTTGCATAGGATCAATTTTTTTATTTATTAGATTATTGGAAGATGAAATTTTACTCATTTTATTAGGTTGGTGCAAAAATAATGACGTAATAATGTCAAAAAATGACATTATTACGTCATTATTTTTGCACCAACCTAATATTATAAAAATATTAAGACAAATCATGCTAAAAATAGAAAAAAATACAGATTCTTGCCAGATAAAAATGGGATAAAAATACTTGTTTTTAAGTTTTTTTTTATACACATTGACTTATAAAACTTGCATCTTGTTTGGATCTGAGGAGAAATAACTCAGAAAAAAAGTTCAAAATATTCTAAATGCTATAATAATTTAAAACAGCAAAGTTCAATTATGCCAGAGAAAAATATTAGTAGAATAAAATTAAATACAATTTTTGGTGGAAATTAAATTTTTAGTTTTTTAATATAAACTTTTGTGTGGAAAAGCTTTTATCCAGGAAACTTCAAATAAAAGTTTATTTTTTTAAGTAAATAAAGATGAAAATCCATTTTGAAAGCTGTAAAATTTTAAAAAATACATGAATTTCGTAGAGACAAATTTAAGTTTCATAAAAAGAATGTTTACTTTTTTAAATCTCAGTTATTGAATAGAAGATTTTATTTTTGTTTACATAGCATGCTATGTAAACAAAATTTTTTTCTTCTATAACCAAGAGTAAAAATGATTTTTGGGATTAAAACTATTATAAAAACAAATTGTTGTAATTTAACTGCCTCACCACAAGAACAATTTGTGACCCAAGGTCATTTTTTATGTGAAGAAATCAAATGCGACATTGGTGGGAATTCCATACATTCATTTTTTTTTTTTTTTATGAATTTAAAAAAAATTATAAAAATTGTCTTAAAAGAGAGGCCAGCAGAACAAAAACGTGAATTCATTTTGTGTTTATATTACATAATTTTGATTATAATTATTAAATTAATAATTTTAAATATTAAATGGGTGAATTAACAACGTTTAAAAAGAAATTAAAAGTAAAAATTTTATTTAGAACTGAAACTAGCAAACTTTATGGAAATTTTGAGAACTGAGTAGAAATTTGCACATTTCATTTTTTTTAACACAAATAAAAAAAAAAAATTGCATCATACTTATAGTGTTATTATAATTTATAGATTTTACTGATAGTTTAAAATCAATAAATATTTATATTTTTTTATCATTAGTACCAGGAATGGAAAAATTAAGTTTAAAAAAATTATCCAAAGAATCATTTTTGGAATTGGAAATTAGGTTAAAAATTCTCCAATTCTGATTAACTGTCCGATCACTCGGTAAAATATTCTTCAGTTTAACCATAGTAATTTAAAATTGATTTTTTTTTATAGTTACCAATTAATTAAAAAATTTTCTAAAATTTAAAAATGAAAAATATTTAAGTATTTTATTTGTCAAGTATTCTAAGTTATTACAGTAGTGTTAAAAAATGGACTGTTATAAATAAATAAATTTTATAATATAAGATGATAATTAAAATACATATTTGAATATTTGTCTCTATTAAAAGTTTTTCAATATTTTGTTTTTTTATATTTATTTTGAGGGTCCTAAGAGGAAATTTCTGTTTTTTTGTTAAAAAAAAAAGAACAATTCTAATTAAATCATTCATTTACCATTATTAAAAAATATAAAAAGATAAAAAGATTTATGTATTTACTATAGAAAGATCATAAATAAAATTTTCAGGTTAAAATACTAATGATTGTGGTATGTTTGGAAAATGTGAAGGGGTAATTTCTCTACTGCAATTTATATGAAGAACAGAAGGATACCATGTGGCAAACCACTCTAAATATGTTTTACATAAAAAAATATATAAATAGATATTAATTCATAGCATTTTTATTGTATCTTTTTATATTTACCTACATATTAATTAAAAAGCATGAAAATTAGAAATTAATCGTGAATAAGACTAAAATTTGAGGTACAAATTACATAATTTCCTGTAAGTTATTATATTCGATTAATGCCTTTTTGATTAGTGCATATCTTTTAATGTACACATTAGCTGTACTGATGAAAATTTGTATATACAAATAAACACTAATGGATCAATATTTCTTAATCCTACAAAGGTATAAATCAATCTATTCATCATTAGTAACCTCCCTTCAGTTACACTTAAAGGATTATTGATTTCCAGAACTGTCTTGAAGTACAAAATACAATTTCTCAAGTGTAGATTGAAAATATTTCTTTCAAATCAATTTCTTTTAATATTTTTTTATTTACAGTACTCATAAAAAGGTGTAGTTATGAAATATTTTTGTGGATTTTCAAGGGAATAATTTTAAAAAAAATCTATGCATGACACAAATTTAGTAAAAGTAGTTATTGGTTTAGTTACTGTAAACTGCTTATAAAGGTTTTCAGGAAAAGGACATTAAGTGATTTAGCCTTCAATAAACAAATTTTGCTGAAGAAAGTACAAAACAAAAATATCTGGGCTGAATGATCCTAAATATTTAAGAGATATTTTTCATAATTTTTTTCAGAAAATTTAAAAATTCAAATTGCAATTTAATTGCAATAAGAAATCTTAAAACATGTTCTGCTGAATAAATTGGTTCTTTATGATCAATAAACCATTTAGTCAACATGATATTTGGCTTAAGGAGAATGTAATAAATTAAAATGCAAAGTCTGGAAGAATCACAATTTCTTAAATGCAACACTTTCAATAGGTAAGCAAAATTATTTATCAAAAACAACCCTTCAAAAAAAACTTCTTTTTAAAGAAATTCAATTTATACTCAATAACTATTAAATTTAATACATCCATAAATAAATACTTAAGGAACATATAAGTTAAAAAAATGAATAGAGAAAAGAGTAAATTTCTTATACAATAGATGACCATTAGGTCATGCAGTTGACAACTTATTTTACAAATTATCTAAGTAGAAAAATGTATCCTAGCCAGTATCTCAATAGAATAGTCAAAATTGAATGAATAGAAAATTAAATAAAAATAAACCAATAACAATGTAATACATTTGAAATTTCTATTTACTAAGCTTAGTTTTGGTCCAAGACCATCAGCATGAGAGACACAATGAGGATAAAAATTCCCTATGTAACAGTAATTAGTCAACTAGACTAACTTGCTAACCATTAACCCATGCCAACATACACACAAAATTCAATATTTAATGATTATTTAGCTTAGTTTGGCACAAGGCTATGAATATGAATCAAACTCACTACTCAACCAAAATGAAATCACTATTACCCAATGTAATGCACCTATAATAATTTAAAAGTTATAATAAATTATGCATAATTTAGAACACATGAAGATGAGATTTAGTTCAAAAAAATAATTAAGATATTTCACCTTTAAAATAATGATTAACAATGTACCTAGATAACTTTAAACTATTATAGTTTAAACAGATCAGAAATCCATAAATAAAGACATATTTTGTAGCTCAGACTGAAACACTTGCAATTGATTATTTATTAGTAAAGGTTGCAAAATTAAGAACAAATATGTGGTAAAAAAATTTTATTTTTCATTTACATAGTATTGTTTGATTAGACAAATTGATGATTTTTGATAAATTTATTCACTTTTATTTAATATTTAAAAAAAAAATAAATTTTAGAACTAAATATCTCAAAATCCTTATAGATGAAAATATTTTGAGTGAAAAAAAATATTTTGTGCAAAAAATGTGTTAAAAAACTAGTAATTAAGAGATATCTTTCATAAAAGACGTTATTTTCAGAATGGAGAATTGTCTAGCACAACACTTAATAACCTTATTCCTTTAAAGAATTATAATCAACATAGAAAGAAGCAATAAAACAGAATGAAAAATTAACAGATATTTTAAAATTCTAATGTACAGTTATTTGTAATTATTTTTAAATACTATATTTTCTGAGAAATGAAAGAACACTAAGACAATCTGAAATTATGTAAGCTATAATTTACAAGTTTACTAATCTGAAAACTTTTGTAGACACAGTTAAAATAGAATTATGTGCTGTTTCAAAGGAATCAATTACAACACATGACTAGGTTACAATAAATGTCAAAACTATATATTTACTTGTACAAATTTCGCTTCAAGACTTTCAAACTAGAATCATATATGCACTTTAACCACCAATCCTGTGAACAACAGTAATGACTGTTATTAAGCCTTCAGAAAATGATAAAGAAAATGGTCATTAATCATAGATGCAAATTTTCTTGACTTTGTTCTTTAGTAAATGATTTTCTTCAGTTTAATTTAAACAATTACAATATAAGTAAAACTAACAAAGTAGTAATGAGCTTCTACTTAAATAATTATGTTAACCCTTTTGCATTTAACACACTTAAATGCACCCCGTACATATCGGCTCTCAAAGTTTCACTGTTTGCATGACTTCCTGCATTATTTGCGATGATGATGTCATATATTCTGGCAGAGCATACATGGGATGAGTTACGGTGGGTTGAATATTGAGAGCTGATATTTATAGGGCAGGTTTGGGCAGATTGAATGCTAAAGGCTTAAGGAAATATACAACCAAAAATGCTAATCATAATGTGGAAGGTTGAGGGTGTGAAAATTTGACATTGTACAAATATTCAACTAATCTACAAAGACAAACAAAAGTAAAAGAAGAAAGCAGAAAAAGTATAAATCCAAAATTCTTATAGTCCAGAAATTAAAGTGCTTCACAAAAATTGTTTCTCTTTCTATTTGATCCAGTTTCTTCTTATGAAAAGAGTTTTTGTAGCGCAGGAAATTGACTAGACACAGGAAGATTTCTTAATAACTTCTTTTACTACTTCAACTCAAACAGTTACTCTAACTGCAGACTGACTACTAGATACTTGATGCGAATATTTAACAGAAAATTTCTCAACACTAATTGAATGCTTGTTACTTGAAGGGTATAACATTTCTAATCACTAACTATACATATGTAAAAGCTGAAGTTTTACACATTAATAATTTGATATATGTTTTAAATGTTCTATAAAGTTTATCTTTCTCTATAAATTAATTTCTATTTTAAGTTGATACCCACTTAGTAGGTTATCATATTAATAATTTTCAATAAAAAGAGGTTTTTATTTCGTTTGATACTGATTAATTAGTTAATAGAATATGTTCAAATAATGTGTCTACTATAATTTGAATTTAACTTGTTCATCTTAATTTATATAGATTTTTTTAAAGTTCTTCACAAACATTACAATATAATTTGAAACACTACAAAAAAATATTCTTATGCATTATTTAGGTAGATTTCACTTGTAGGCCAAATAATAATTACAACCCTAGGAAATATTATCTATTAAACTTGATTTTGGACCTTGAATGCAAACAATTTCATAATAGATTATTGGTTTTCTTACTGTGTTTGTACAAGCTTGAAATTCAGTGTATGTCATTTTGCTGAAGTGTAAACAACTTTGTTTTTCATAGCATTAAACATGTTGGATTTCGTGCCAAAAAAGTGTATTTGCAGGGAATCTTACTGCACTATTTTATTCAAAAGCAATCTGCAGATTTGCTGAGACTTATGATGACCATGCTCTGTTGGAAACAATATGCAGAGATCGGTTTAGATGCTTCAAAAATAATGATTTTGATGTTGAAGATAAAGAATACTCTGATGCACTGAAAAAGTTTGAAGACGAAGAATTGGAGGCATTACTTCATGAAGACTCATATCAGGCACAAGCTGAACTTGCAGAATCATTAAGAGTTGATCACACAACAGTTTTGAAATGTTTGAAAGCACTAGGAATGATTCAAAAGCAAGGACATTGGGTGCTGTACAAATTGAAGCCGAGAGACGTTGAACAGTGTCTTGTCATGTGAACAGCTACTTCAACAGCAGAAAGGAAAGGATTCTTGCAATGTATTGTAACTGGCGATGAAAAGTGGATACACTATGATAACACTAAGCATAGAAGATCATGGGGCAAGCACTGCTATGCATCAACATCAGCAGCAAAATCAAATATCCATAGTTCAAAGCTTCTGCTTTGCATTTGCTGGGATCAGCTGGGTATAGTTTATTATGAGCTGCTCAAAACAACTGAAACCATCACAGGAAATCACTGTTGATTAAAATTGATGCGTTTGAGCTGAACATTGAAGAAAAAACAGCTGCTATATGAGCAGAGACATGGTAAAGTGATTTTTCAACATAACAACACTAGGCTACATGTTGCAAAAGAGGTGAAAAACTACTTGGAAATGTTTAAATGGGAAGTCCTACCCCACCTGCCATATACACCAGACATTGCCCTGTTTGATTATCAATTGTTCTGATCGATGACACATTGCCTGGCTGAGCAGCACTTTCATTCTTATGATGCCAAAAAATGGGTTGACTCATGGTTAACCTCAAAAGACGTGTCGTTTTTCCAGCATGGAATTCAAATGCTGCCAGAAAGATAGGAAAAAGTAGTGGCTAGCGATGGAAAATACTTTCAGTGATATGTTACTTACTAATTTTTGTAAATAAAACAATACTTTTCATGAAAAATCAATGAGAACAAAATCCTAATACATGTAGATCAATGATTTAATTTTCTGGTATAGTTATCAAGATTAACTTGAGAAAAGTCAAAAGTTTAAAAAAATTTCTACATGAAAATATTACCTAATGTTACAGAAAGATTCAAATATCTAAAACATAAAATATCCTTTTCTATTTCTGAACATTATAAATATAATTAAATGTAGTGGGATTGCCAAGTAGGATTTTACCTATTTGCATATGTTCATTATAGGATAAATAAAGTGTAGAGTAAGGAGTCAGACAACAGAAAGCTGACTACTGATCACATGTTGTAAAACACTATGCAACAAAATCATGTCTCCGATAGGATTTTTAAGTTACTTGGATGAACCAGAATTTG
Source organism: Acanthosepion lycidas (assembly GCA_963932145.1). Classification (NCBI taxonomy): domain Eukaryota; kingdom Metazoa; phylum Mollusca; class Cephalopoda; order Sepiida; family Sepiidae; genus Acanthosepion; species Acanthosepion lycidas. Next base: position 79,772,851 of record OZ010578.1, read on the forward strand.
TCAAGACTTTGGTCCAGTGTTTTGAAGCCCAGGTTAGGGCTAAAAAATTGAAAGACAGCAAGGCAAGAGGGGGAGAAATGAAATAACCAAACTCTTCCTAGCTTTGACAGGTTGTGAAGCTATATTAAAAATTTCTGTTAGAGCATACATGAAGGAGTTGAGTTTCGTTGAAATCTCAGAAATTATAAAAAGAAGTTTATGGTCTAAAAAGAAACTTATCATAATGGAAAGTACCAAATTTTTGTCAATTAAACAGAAAAGATGAATAAATTATACAATATCTTCATAGATTAAGAGAAGCTATCAGATTCTGTGAGTTTGAGAAACTGGGAACTCAAGATTTGACAAGAGAATGAATTGATTCAATTACAGGTATGGCTGATATAAGATATTGGAACAATTACAACTGAATAATTTGTCTAACTGCATGTGTGGAAGTTATGCAGCAGCTAGAATTGATAAAAAAATATAATTCTAATGAGGAATGTAAAAATTTGCAGTATAAAAAGGGAATGCAAGAAATGTAAATACTGTCACTATGAGCATAAAATTAACAGTAAAAAGTGCCCTGCTTTTGGAAATATTTTCCATAACTGTGAAAGAAAAAAAATGTTTTTTCAACCTGTATGTAAAGTTAAAAAGAAAAAATACAGTATTGAAAAAGAAAGAATTAATGACATCTTTTCAATACAAAGACTTAAGGAAAATAATTCTTTTGAAAAAATTAAGTGGCATTTTCCAATGTAAGTGGATATGTGGAGTGAGGTAACTCTAATCACAAGAAAATTTTGAGAACAAATGCGTAAAAAAATTGAGAAAAAGTCATCTGAAATTGAGACAATTTCATGGATCTTTTATAAAAACTTTGGGTTTCTACAATGGAGCTTTTGAAATCTGTAACTGATTTGAAATTATTCCCATTTCAGTAGTGAAATATTAAAAAAATTCATGAACTAGTGGGAATAGATGTTCTAAAAGTTCAAAATTAATCAAAATTATAAAATCAGAAAAAGTAAAAACAAGAGTGTTAAAGTGGCATAAAATGAGCATACAATTAAATGAAAATAGTACACTTCTTATTTTGAATCTTGTAAATTACCTATTCACTATTTTAGTACTTGCTAAATTAAAAAAATTCTAGAGGAGGGAATTTTGGAGCATGTTCCTCTAGGTGGCACTAAATAACACTCTCCCATTGTAGTCTTGTGAAAAGCAGACAGGGATTTAAAAATATGTGGTGATTTTAAAAGAGGTGTAAATCATAAAATGTTCTCAAACGCTTTTCCTATGCCCAATATCAAAACCACTATCCACAAATTATTGGGCATGAAATGTTTTGCAAAATACTGATTTAAAATCGACCTACAACCAAATACACATTGATGATAAATTAAAAGAAATTACCACAATAAACACCCCCATAGAATTATTGAGATGGACAGGAATGTCTTTTGGAGTGAAAACAGCAAGTGGCACTTTTCAGAAAGCAATGGAAAATGTGTTAACTGATGAAATCAGTAATATGATTATTTATCAAGATGATATTTGTCTTGGTACTACCACTAAAGATGAATTAAAAAAAAAAAAATGAATGTGTTAAACAAGTTAAAAAATGCTGGGATCATCATGAACATAGATAAATATGAATTTGATCATATTTAGGGTTCCAAATTTCAAAAGATGGCATTTCACCAGATCCAAAGTTAATAAAGAAAAATTTTTGATCTAAAAAAGGAGTTTACTTTAACTACAGATGCAAGCTGTGTCAGAAATTTTATCACAATAAGGCCATCCTTTCAAGAAGATTGATGACAACAGACATAAATGATTCAAATATTGAAAAAGAAATACTGTCCATTGTAGAGTTTATTTTTAACCCTAGAAAGAGTTACCAAAAGTCACATTTTCCAGAATTATAAGGTCGCTAATAAATTTAATGGCATATGATTTTGAGATTGAGTATGTAAAAGGAAATACAATACCACATGCTGATGGTCAAGGTTACAATAAAAAAAAAAAAATCAAATTCCCAGATGAAGAAATATTACATTGGGTTGAAACTGACACATTATCTCTACAAATATTGGTATCAGAAACTTTACATGATCTGATATTAAGCAAGATTGTTGAGAGAATAAGAAGAAACCCATGTAGTAATTGTCCTAAAGCTGAAAAACTGTATAAAAAAATGAGGCATAAATTAACAAGGGAAAACAGCATTATATGCAATGGAGATGTGATAGTACCACCAGAAACAGTAAAAGATATTTTAAAAAGTGTACATGATGTTCATTGTGGGATAACAGCTACACAGAGGAGATTAAAATTAGAGGCATAGTAGCTGATGTATTATTGCAGTATAGAAAGATATGTAAACAAATGTCCAAAATGTGCAGAAATAAAGAATTTTCAACAAAGGAGAATACATTCATGGCCTAAAAAAATGGACAACGGTCTCATGTTCATATGGACTATGTACACATTAATGGCATGGGACTATTTCTAATTTTAGTAGTTTCCTTCTTTGGATGGACTGAAGTTGTTAAAGTTAAAAATAGAAAAAAGGACTACAATAAAGCAAATATTGAGAGTGATATTTTCTAGAAATGGGGCCCCTAAAACATTGGTATCAGACACTGCACCAGAATTTTATGATGAAGATTTATGTAAATGCTTAAGGTAGATTGGCTGCTTCCCTTCCAAAACACCACCATATCACCCACAATCTAATGGGATTGTGGAAAGAATGGCACAGTAAAAATGGGATTGAAGACATTGTCCACAAGTAGAGATACAATAGATGGTTACTTACCAAGGTTACTGCTTAGTTATCTGACTATTCCACATGCAGATTGCAAAGCCCATCTGCATTAATGGGAAGATAAATAAAATCTCTATTAACAATGTCTTACTCAATAAATGAAAAGATGTGGTATAAAAAAGAAAGTAGCAAGTCTTAAGAAAGCTAATTTTATCATGCAAAGGGAACATAATACAGCCATTATGCCAAAGAAAGGGAAAACCCTAATGGCTCATTCTGACCAAATAAGACCCAGAACTGAAGAGGTGATAGAGGAAGATCTTGACAAAAAAGAAAGGATGAGTTCTTTAGATCAGGAAAATGTAATAGAAAACAAGCTTATGAATGATAGTGGGAGTGACTCAGATATGGAAGAAGATGAAATGAAATCAAGATCTCCATTAAAAAAGAAAAGGGCATAAACCTCAAGGGGGAGAGGAGGAAAGAGGCTGGAGAAAAAGTTCACAAATAATGAAAGGCATTAAAACTCTTTGGTTCAGGGACATGGAATTAGATTGGCAAATAGGATTTTACCTATTTGCATATGTTGGTTATAAGATAAATAAAGTTTAGAGTTAGATGACAAGAACTTGACTACCAATCATGTGTCGTAAAGCAACACTATACAACATTAAGAAAAATAAGAAACATAAATAACAAGACAAAAATTAACTCTACTTCATGATTTTCTATGAACATAAACTGCTAACACCAATTATTCTTGTGTATATAAAAAGATAAATAATTAAATAAAGATTCAAGAATGAGAAATATGAACTGAGAAAAATAAACATTCATTTGCATAATGAATAAAAATTATACAAATAAAATATTGTAATAAACTGAAGGATCATCAATGACTACTTTGATTGCATTGATGAACAATATTATGACATGAAATATGAAGTCTAATAAAACTTCATTAACTGCATTAGTCTACAAATCTTCAACTGGATAACTTGCCTTTTTTTTCAAATTAAGCATGAAGAACTGCTGAAAGTACTGATATTAATGAAAGAAAATTCGTAAAAAATGACTTGCCAAAATATTCATCATTTCATCAAGTAAAAAAAAAAACAAACATATTACATGTATGTTTATTTCCAAAATTTTTATAAAATATACTTGAATTATCCTAAACATTGAAATACCTCATTCTATGAAGACATAAAAAAAATAACCTTTGTTCCAGATAAATAATTAATGAAGAAATTGTTTATTTTGTTAAATTTTTGCAAAAGATAAATCAATTTCATTTTACAAATAACTTTTAGTTCTTCTAGATCTCATCACTAAAACAGTTAATATAAAAAATAGAAACAGTATGTTTTTGATGCTTTCTGTAACAGTAGAAAAGTTCAGATTTCAATTTTATATTTATTTTTCATCTTGCTATTTATCCTTGCTAATTTTTTTTAACAAAATCAAAATATTTTAAGATTATAACAGTTGAAAGTGATTTTGAAAATCCAATATTGTTTATTTAAATAGCAAACTTGAAGGTAAACTTATATCATACTTCCTTCTACTTCACATATGATTTTTTTAATTGTATAATTTAGAAGCTGATTATCAAAGCAGCAGAAAAGTTAAATTTTTATAAGAAAATGTTTTATATTTTTTCTATTTAATATGGATTAAAAGTGGTTATTAACAAAAATAGTTTAATTGTTCATAAGAGAAATTAAAAAATAGTCAGAATTTTATTTTCAGTGGGTAATAAATCAGAAAATTGTCAAATAATATTTAGTAATATATTAAATTTAGTAAAATGAAAGGTTATAAACAGACAAATTCATGGACTAATGTACACATAAACTAAATAATTAGAAAAGAAGGAAAAATTTGGGGAATGTCATGTAAAAAAAACTGAAAAGGTACCATTAAAGGATGACAGTACAATGAGTCAGCTGACCTTTCCATCCTAGACAGAGACAAGATGGATGAATGTGAGGACAGAAGAAAAAATTAACAGGTGCTCAGTAACATTTAACTTTTAAATATTCATTTTACTTTAAGTGTAATTAACAGTTCAAATAAGAGGTTGAATAGTGAAAAGCTGAGATTTTAAAGTTTTTAATATTTTTCAAATACATTTCATTTGCAGACAGAATTTTACAGTAAATGTCAACAGACTTTTATGAAGTTCAATCTATTTTTCAATATCATTTAACAAAAATATTTCATTAATTTGATGTACAGGCATAGTTCAGTTCTTGGTAATGATCTAGATGATATTTTGACTATTCACCCTAACATTCTGACAGAGTGAATGAATAGAAACAAAAAGATTTAATTAGATATCCTTTGTTGAAATCAGTGCAGTAATTTATAGGTAACTCCACAAAATCACCAAAAAATAGCATAGCATGATGAAAAAGACGCCAAACTTGACGAAAACAAAATTTTATCATCTAAATATTCATGTTATTATTAAGAGGAAAGACCAAAGTTTTTTTTAATTATTTTTAAAAAATTTTATTTCTTTTTAGAACATTCTAAATTTTTATTAAAAAAACCTTGTTTCTCTTTGTATCTAGCAAAATAACAGACAATTTTTAGCACATTTTTTTGGTATGACACAGATTAATTTGGAAAATCTTGCAAAAATAAAAATAATTGTTGGATGTTAATGAAACTTTCAGAAACTATTCACAGATGATCAAAATTATTATAAATAAGTTTTTTTTATTAAAGTCATGGCAGAAATATTATTTTTATATTTATTACCCCCCACCCTAACTAATCTTATGAAAATTCTAGAAATTCGATCACATCAGGCTTAGTGATATCAATATTTAAAAGCACAAGGCTTTGAAGAATGCAAATCATGTTTGTTTTTTTTTAACTGGATCTGCACTACCTGAAAATCAGCTCTGAATTGTAAGATACAAAACTCAATAAGACAAATATATTATTTAATTTCAAATGCTTTTATTTGCTTTTAGTTGTTTTTATGAATATGGACAATATTTTCTTAAAGCAAAAAATTTTTTGATGAAAAATGAATTTTTAATACAATTATTTGTTATTTCCTTAATTATAATAGATTTTTACATTTAAGTTGTTAAAATATTATAAAATTAGTTAAAAGCCACATCAGGTTTCCTTATGATAGATCTTTTTTTTAGCATGTTGTAAATTGTATCATTTTGACTAATCAGAAGACCCACAGTAATTAAGAAATCTAATTTTGTGTTTATAATCAGGCTGTAATTTTAAAGTACGGAAGACCAACCAGAATACGATTAAGTTGTGTTATTTGAGTTAAGCATTGTTCTCCACTGCTAAGGCCTTTACTTTTGCGAAACACGTGTGGAGAAGTTAATTTGATTTTTCAATTTCAACTGAGAAGGGTACCTACAAGTATCGGTATCATCTTATGAAATTTATATGATCTTATTTTTATATTAATCTCAATTATGACATTTTTCCATAAATGAAATATCAAAATTAATAATAAAATGAATGTAAATACAAATAACACAGTAAAATGTAATAAATGTACATAAAATTATAGCATTTTATGTACACTTCTGATAAAATTTCATAAGAAAGGTACCTATAAATTAATTAGATACCTTTCTTATGAAATATGAAATTTAATCTCACTCTTAACAGTCTTATTTTAATTTCTTTATAATATATTTTCCATAAAGCATCGTAAATGTAAAGGTGAAAGCTAAGTACAAAAAAAAAAAAAATTAGAGTGCTGAAAGTTTTCCTTAAAAATAACGAGGTAAATAATGTGTTCACGTAAATCTAAATAACTTCACTTTTCAGCTTCCGTAGAACAAATTATGATCACATAAATCTGTCAATACGTCATTCATCACCTGTCAAGTGACACAAAAGGTTATGACCTACTTTGTTTTATTTTCAAATTACATCTTTTCGACGCAGAAGCTAAGTCAACCTTGGTTCAAAATATTTTAAATAAACATTATAATTTCTGATTTTCTTAAAATAAGTTTTGAAAAAATGATAATTGATTTTTAAAAGAATTTCAAAGTGAGATTTTCATCTTTTTTATAAAATTGAAAAAAAAATGGATAATCAATTATCTGTCAATTTTGCTGACTCAAAAAAAGGATTTTTAACAAAAATTTCGGACATGCTTGGAACGATTAAAAAATGTAAAAAAAATACCCCCAAAATACTTTGATCTTTCCTCTTAATAATAACATGAACATTTAGACGATAAAATTTTGTTTTCATCAAGTTTGGCATCTTTTTCATCATGCTATGCTCTTTTTTAGCGATCTCATGGAGATACTTAAGTAATATATAATTTGCTTTACATACATACAGCAAAATAAAATAATTTTCTTTAAATTTATTTAACATTAATATTGGATGGTCAAAAATTCATGTTTATTAAGTAAAAATAAGACATTTTTTATTTTTGATATTAACATTATCAATTTATTTTACATTTTGCTTCACTACTTCATGTTTCAAGCAACTTCATAAGTCCATTCTCCCAAAACTTTTCATCTTTATTGACAAAGAACTGTTCTAAATGTTACTTGCAGCCTTCCAGGGAATGGATATTTTCATTAAGAGAATTCTGTAAAAACCAGAATAAATAGTAATACAAAGGCACAATGCCTAGTGAATACAATGGATGAGCAAAAATACCCCAGCCAAACTGTATCCATTTTTATCAGGTCACCTAACAAATATGCAGTCTAGCATTACTCTGATGGAATATTATGCATTTTATCTAATTCTAAATGTTTTTTGTCGAATATTGTGCTGCCTTCAATTGGTCTAACTGGAAGCAGTACTTGAATCAATCATTTGTTTCTTTACACGGCACTTATACTATAGGATTCTCTTTTAATGTAATTTGGATGAAGGCTTTCCCCTTTTATGGTTAGTGGTAATTCATTTCATTTGCTTCATGACATCTTGTATTCCACATTGTTGTAAAGTATCCACAAAGGTTTTAAAAAATGCTTGCTGATATGATGAGTTATAACAGTACAAACAAGTAATCTTTTCATCTAATGACAAAACAAAACATTTGTAGCTAATCTAATACTTCATAAAGGTATCTCCCATAAACCTTATAACAATATTAACTACTTATACAAAGAAACCAAGATATTACACTAAATATAGTTTATGTTATAATATTGTGCTATTATAATACAACAGTAATTTGCCTATGACTGCTGATGATTTTATACCATACTAAGTTTAAAATATAAATATAATAAAAATGAGTTTAATAATAAAAAGGAGACATATAATTTTATAAATTCTATATATAGTGATGTCTTTGATTCTAATCAATTAAATTATTTGTATGCAATTAATATGAGCATGCCATTTACTGAATCATTATCATTAATTCTACTTCAGTAAGAGAAACCCTGTACCCCAATTTGAATTCTATTACTTCAAAATTTAATTATCCTTTAAGTTTGGTGAATTTTATTTAAAACAATATATAAACATTTCAGTAAGCATTTTGATAAACATTTCAGTAAGCATTTTGATAAATATTTTCTATGCCAAACAATATAGAAATATTTAGACAAATCATTCTGATGGCTTTCTATTTTCATTGGTTGGAATCTATGATAGTGTCTAGATTAAGAGAAGGCGTTTGTAATTTTTTTAGAATATATTCATTAGGTTTTTTTTTTTTTTATCATTGGGCAATTATGTTGTATAGCAATAAACAATGATGATTGTAAAATATTTACTATAAATGTGTACAAACTGGTAATTTTATACTTTACAAGATATTACAGATATGTAATACTTCAGTAAATAGTAAATGCTTGGATCATTCTCCATACAACAGAAGAACCATTTAAATGAAAGAAATAATTTTATTGTAACTGATACACTCCAAACTAATTAATGCCTGTCCCAACCAACTTTATATTAAAATGTTAACACCTGTAATCAATACTACAAAGTGAAAAATTCTTTTCATATGATACATTTCATCCTTCTTTATAATTTCAGATTAGAGTGATGTTTACATTTGATGTAACTATTAGGTTGGTGCAAAAATAATTTCGTTTTCTAACATATATTACTATGTGAGAAAACGAAATTATTTTTGCACCAACCTAATATAAATATACATAAAGGGAAAGGGACACTGAAATTTTAAACATTTAAATTTTTTTTTTTTAAACTGTTTCGGTATATGATGCATTCAACAGAGAGGCATATTCAACAAAAAATCAAAAATTGCTTTTTTTCACTGCAAATTATTCATTATATCATATTTTACAAAAATTAGAGCTGATTACACAATATTTCAAGCTCAATTTAAGTTTATAGTTCATAACCATACAATGAGATAAGGTAACATGAATTATAGATTTGTCTACAGAATATCATTGTTAAAAAATTATCTTGAAAGCATTAAGGTTTTTTTGTCAAAAGCATTTTATTTTTGACCATATATTAATTTAAAATATTCCTTTCTACAGGTTTTATTTTTGAAATGGAATAAGGTCATTCTAAATTTCAGAATTTTGCTATTGCCCATCAAAATGACTGGAAGAAAGTGATCTAAAAACTATGGAAAAGAGAGGTAACAAAGTGTAAATGAAATAGTCCAGATTGTTCAATTTAGGAAACTTAGCATTGCAGCCAAAGTATTCTAAAAAGCTGCCAATAACAAAGGAGAAAATGGAAAATACCTAACAAAAAATTGAATATAGTATCAAATTTATATTATTTTTATTTATTTATGTAACTAAATACGTAATTGTAAACAAGGCTTCTGTAAAACTTGATATTTCCTGTAATAAATTCTTAATAAACATTATTATTATTATTTTACTTAAGTGTAAGGTAGTCCTAGATTTACAATTCCTTATGGCTAACCATGAAAAGAAATGTTGATCAAAACTGCCTAAAACCTCTAAGCGCATATTGCCACAAAATTACTAAATTTTGAATACGCTCCACTTCTACATCATATAGTCTATTTAATTTCTTTTTATTCTTGCATATATTTTTATGACACTTGTTATTAAGTATCTCACATTGTGGTAATAGAAGATCTGCCAATAAAGGTGAAATGTAAGAATATGGGCATAAATTTACTGTGGATGATCTAATACATTTCTATACATTTTCAAAATAGTAAACTGTTTTCTCTTAAAATAGCATTTTTTAAATAAAAATTATGGCCAGACTCATTACATGGGCATCTTTTAAACTTAAAAAATTTGAAAAACTAACAACATTTTTACTTTTGTTTATAAATACTTGTTGCCAAATAAAATTCTCACATTTGCCTTGATAAAGTCCATCAGAGGATGAAATGTGTCTGCTAAGATAAGTTGTTTTTTTTGTTTTTATTCATATTGTTCTTTTTTTTTATTGTAGTTATATCTGAAATTTATTACTTTATATGTTTTTACATTACATATATGTTGATTTGACACAGAATGACTATTTAGCTCTGTTATAAATGCATGATAGTAAAGACTGGTAAATGTCAAATCAATGGTTTATTTCTATGCACTTATACAAATATAAAACTTCAAACCACAACTTGAGTTTATAAAATTTTACTTTCGTTTGAAGTCATTTATTAGATTGTTTGTGATTTAAGAAAATATAGTTTGTGTTTGCATGTGATATACATATTATTTTTGTATCTGTTTAATCAAAAACAAGTAAATATATGTTACAAAATGATTATCTTTTTTAAATGTAACAGAGTTTTAGCAGGATTTAAACTAAAGCAACTTTAAATATACAACTTTCTTTTGTATTTCATTAGTTCTTGGAGAAAAGCACTGTGTTTTTAATTTCTTAATGAATAATATTTAGGGAAGGTCACCAGGAAAAACAAATTGAAGTGGTAATAGGGGCTAAAATTAAATGCAAAAAATTGGTTAAGTGCCTAGAAAATTTGCTCCAACTTGGATCTCTTTATTTGGACTAACAGACAATGGAAGATACTCAGTTTTTTCTTTGGGAACAGCTTCCATTTGAAGAACTGGCTTAAAGAGGCAAGAGAAAGTTGTGGCTAATGCTACCTTTGAGGTCTTGAAGGAATCTTGTTTTAAAAGAGAGGCCTAAACTGTGTGAATTATATCTTCATCCATGCATCCTTTACAAACTCTCAGTAATTATATCATTATCCACAGGAGTGAATGCATTTGGAAACCTTCCGTGGATTGGAAACCAGTCAAAAGACTCCATGGCTACACTTCATAATCTGGGCGCTGATACAAAACAACAACAGCAATTTTTTATACTAAAAAAGCCTTTCCAAGATTATGAAGCATACAATTTGCTGAGAAAAATGAATGTTCCTTCTATAATATTGTTCACACATTTTGAGAATTTCTCAAGTTTACTGAATTAGGGCCATACAAGACAAACAGCTTTGGTTTGAGAAAGAAGGAATATTACACTTTGTTGCTTTAAGTACATAAGTTAAAATATGGTTGATGATTTGGAATGTGTGCAGGATTGGTAAAATGTTTTTCACAGCAAGTCTAGTGGATTTGCCAGAATTTGCTCACTGTAGTGATTTGAAGGAAATCAATGACGATTCTTCTATTGCATAATCATTGTAGAAGCTTATTGAAGAATTCATGGCCCATATATATTCAAACAATTTTTTTGCTCTTGATGTTGCTTTTGTATACAACAATGTACCACCACTGTTAGACAAGATGAGAAAATACATGTTTCTGCACTTGTTAGCTATTGTGACAATCATAATTTGGATGATGCATCAAAATGAATTGCATGAAGGCAAATATTTTTATTCCGATCAGCTTATTTTTACTTTCAATATCAGTTTAAAATGCAAAGATTAAAAAAAGATTGTCTTCAATGGAAATCAGCAATAGGTGGGTGAATATTATATGCTTGTATAGTGTGAGAAGAGCTAACTTCAAGTGGTATCCTCAAGTTAATGACAGATTAGAAATGACCTGTCAGCACAGTCCAAAAATATAAATTATAATTTTTTTACTGAACTTAGCTAGAGAGTTCAGCTGAAAGACAGTAACTACAGCAAGTTTCAACTGGCTGCAGACTAAATCTGCACATGGGACTGAACTAATAGCAGTACATGTCAACAGCCAAGGTAAAGGTTTCCCCTGATTGAATTGTTACATGCCTGTAACCAAGTTGGAGGACCTCAGCTGTAGACAGACCTGGAGAGAGATGGGCTCTGCCAGGTCTACTTTGCACAAGACATATTAGGCATGATTGAATACCTAACAAAACATGTGGAGGAAGATGATCAGATGCTCAGCTATGTAGCAACCCTACAACCACACCCAATCATGGGAGTGATGATAAAATGGTCATAAAACCAAATTTTTATTCCACTTTGTTTAGTACATTTACTTCTTTCCTTCTGTCATTGGGTAACAGAAAGTAATATACTCTGGCAATATAATAGGCAGTTTTTGTAGATTTCTGGGTGAAGGGATAAGTCACTGAACATAAAATGATTCATTCTTTATTAAAATCTATATTCAGGACGCAATAGAATTAATGTCTTGAAAAGTATAGCAAACTATGTCAAAGTCCCTTCCTTCAGTTTTGTTAATTAAACAAAAAAGAAAATTACTTCTTTTTAATATTATCTATTTTGATTTGTTCTGTTCTCTTAATAACTAATAAGATTTTGTACAAATAAGACACAAACAGGTAAATGACAAGCAAAAAAGTTCAAAAATATAATAAAAAGTGATGGGAGTCAATTTTCTTTCTAAAACTGTTTTTTCAAGTGGAAAATCTATAAAATAATTTAAAAACTGTAAAACAGCAAAGTTCAGTATATGAGTTCCACAAAAGCATTGTGCATATATTAGACTTGTTTAAACACTCTTACTTTTAATAAATTTATTTGTTAGTAGCATATCTGAAGTGAAGTCGAAATCATTTGTCCTAAGGTTTAGTATTAAAAAGCTTTCTTTCAAAAATATATATACATCCACAATATTTAACATATATATTATTGAAAAATTAATTATAGAATCTTTTGAATTTTGTAGTGTGTATACTGGCATTTTAGTAAATTTTATAATTATCAGGAGTTACAATATTTGTTAACCGAGTGAAAAATGTATATATATATATTTTGACAAAACTTTTTACAAATAACAAATTCCTATTTATGCCAGTTATATTTGAAGCCAAGAGCAATTCTGTTTAGTACCATTTTATTGAATGTTCATTTTTCTTTGCACACTCTGATTATTAAACCATAAATTTTCTGCTAGATTAAAAGCTGTTCAGGACAGGTATTAGTTGTTTATACCTGCCAAATTTATGTAATCTTTTATAAAATCCACTACTTGTAAAACAATGAAGTTAGTTATTAAATTATTAAAAAAATAGATACTTTTGTTAACAATACTGAAAAAGACATTCATATGGTCTGCTTTTAAAATAATTATTTTATTAGTAGTAATGAGAACACTGAATATTACAATTCTAAACAAATTTTATATTAATCCTACCTTTTTAACAGTTGTCATGGTTAATCTAAAAAATTTAGTCTAATAATTGACATGTAAACTTTGAAAAGAATTTTTGTATGCTATGCCCTCAGTATACAATCATACAAAATTCAAGTAATCAAGGTTAGAAATATTTACAATGAAACTTAGTTACTTTTATTTAAATTTTATGCTGAATAATTTTCTCAAAAAAGAAAAGTAATTAGCTTAAATCACTGTTTAAACTCACTCTTTCATCCATTTACTATAAATTGAGGTTTCTATTACAATGATTAAGCCTAAAATTCTTGTTCAGAAAATCCTATAGCTATGTATAGGGTATAATAATTGCATGAGTAAATATTCAATTATCAAGGTAGAATATAAAAATGTAAAATACACTGAAAGAGATTGTATTAGTTAAAATTATGTATTACAATGAAACAAAAAATAAAAACATTGTATTTTTACATGAAATATCAGTACTACATTTAAAATAAACCAAATCAGAATATCAATTTTAAAAAGTGAAAATTTCAAAACACAATTTCATAGTTAAACTGAAAATAAATGAGTTAGTAATAAAAAGAATGCTCAAATTGTAACAATGGTAATGCTTGATAGAAACAATAGTTACTTCTACAACTAGAGCAATAAAACAAAAGCACAATTCCAAATAATAGGCATATCAATTATATACTTATCAGAAGTGACCAGAAAAAGAAAAGAGCATACCATTTCTCTTTATTCTTGGTTAAATTTATAAAATTTTAACATTTCTTATATTTCTATCAAGAATAATTATACTACTATTATATTACTAATTTTATGAATCAAGTAAAAATGAAAAATTAAAACTTATTCAATTTTCATGTGCTCTAAGATAATTTTTTGCATTTAAATAGCTAGTTATATCAATTGCAAGTAATTAAAAATAAAAAAAGATAAGAGCGTATCAGCTTTACTGAATACTGTTGAATACAAAATACAACATTATTTTTCAAAAAAGGTTTTTATCAATAATAGTTTAAAAAAAAACAATTTTTTTAATATAAATTCTTAATCTAAAGTAGACAGACAAGCCTTGTACATTTTATCTGAATTACTCATAATATTTACATGTATAATTGACAAGAGCAAATAATTACCAAAGATTTTTTATTTTATGCATGAAATAATTTGAAAAATATCAAGACATTCTTTCTAAACAAAATGATAATGCAAGCAAAATGGTTATCACTAATCAGGAAATCTAGAAGAGACTCCTGACAAAAGCATGAATCATCGTAAAGTGGACTACTGATGAGAAAATCCTGTAAGCAAAATGAACTAGCAATACAATTTTGAAATGTTACTATTATGAAAAACTGAAAAAGCTTTTAAGCAAAAGAAAAATATTTGACTGCCATGTGCTATGATCCTTGCTTTTTAAGTTATGAGGAGGTTGCTGACTCATTAAAAACTGTTGGTATATGTTCAAAGCAATAATTAAAAATACAATAAAAATTATTAAAAAGTCAATTTTATTGACTTAAAAAATCTAAAAAATAGTAACATATGAAGTTTAAGTTTTGTAAATGTTTAAAAGCACTATATATTTTCAATTTTCATCATTTTACAAGCCTTGTAAATACATTAAGAAATTACATTTTAACTGCTATGTCAACATAGGTAATAAATTCAATATATTTTTAAGTTAAACTTAATTTTTCAAGATTAAATCTCCTTAAAACTTTATATATTTTTAATGTAAATGATGAAATAAAATGCACATAGGTGATATTAAAAACGTTAAAGTAATTACTGGGTGAAAATAAAAATAAAAAATACATGATAAACAACAGATAATCTATGACAATGATACCTCAAAGTTAAAGTTAAAATTAATAATAAAAAATACATTAAACGAATTTAAAGAGAGCCAATTTATTTCAAAATTAATATAAATAAATCTATTAAAAAATTATTTACTCCATATTTTTACTATGTTTGCAAACGTTTTATCTGCCACTTCTTGCTCTCACTGGAAAAAAAGGAAGGAAAGAGTTTAATAAATATTGCAACTAACGACTTCAAAAATGTTCATACTTTTTTTAATCAGTTTGGAATACATTTGGTAAGAAAAAAGAAAAAATGCTGAACATTAAAAATGAAAGAAATATAGCAAAAAAAAAAAAAAAAAAAAAAAAAAAAAAACAACAGGTGTCGTTTACATATTTTTAAAATATGCAAATTGAGTCATTATGTAAAGGATTGAATCTCCCCTACATACATGAAATTATCAAATGGAAATCTTTAAAAACAATTTTCTAACATATTTCATCGAAAAGTCTGAATATTAATCACAAGAATTATTTCACGCAGCAGTTATAAACACATGAGGTTATTAAATGCCAGTTATCATTAAACCATCTGTAGCAGTTGAGTTAAGCAAGCAATTAAAAAAATATCTAGGTTGAACATTTGTTTTGTTTGATTTATTTTTTTATTTTTTTTGGCTCAGTTCACAGCTCCCTAGGAAGACAGTATCGTGATCTTTAGAATAAAAAAAATAATTAAAGATAACTTAAAATTGATAGAAACAAGTTTTATTTCTTTCTTCATCTTAGCTTTTTTTTTTTGTATATAGCTTTTCGATGTAATGATTTTTTTACAATGGAAGTATATATCAGTTCACAGAAGATGCCTGTTCACTAACATTTCTAGATCAATTTTTTTTTAAGATGAAAATAATAATAAAAAAAGAAAATCAAAGTTCAAAAGATCACAGATTATATAGGAATTCAATCCATAGGATAAAATAACTCCATATCCAATAAAAAGAAACAACTTTTTTCCCTTTTTAAATCAATACACCGCCAAGTTAATACGAAGTATTAGTTTTAAATAAACACTCATATGCACACGGTTTAGTTGAGAAGGGGTAGCCTTTATAAAGGTGACACTGACAGAAAGTTATTAGTAAAAATATGTTCTCCAAGAATGGAAAAAACATGGCTACAGTTATGTATTGCAATGACAAGCTGGAAACTGAATAGAAAATAATGATACTTCCACTCAATATCAGTTGCCACTTCCATTGACACAGCAAAAAACATCAGCAACAATTCTCATTTTTAAATGTGAACAGTGGATTGGCTTTTCTCGATGTATTTTGTTTGTGTCTCTTGTCTTGAAGTTTTAGCGCAACTTAACTGTGTCTGTTCATTTACGAGTCACAGCAACCCAAGTGAGGCTACACACATTTTATGCATAGGAATAATAATAAACTTGTTCAAGGTCAGTTGTTGCTGTCCAGCACCAAGAAGGAAACAAAAAGTTCCTTATCTGTACACTGTATCATGTTTTGGAATACAGAGAAGAGCAATGAATCTAACATGCTACACATTTCGACTTAAGACTTTTTTTCCTTTTTTAATTCTAAGAATTTTGTGTGTGTGTATGTATGTATGTGCGATTTTTATGCATACGTATTTGCATTTTCATAGTGTATTTGCTTGCTCGGGATCGGGGATCTGTCTTTTATTATCAAATTTTCTGATGTAATACAACTCCCAAAATGTAATCACCACCTTCAACTACACCTGGCCATTTCATGATACTCCTTCACTTTCAGATAAAGAAAACTCCAGTGCACTGCCAATGCCATGTTTGCTCGCTACAAACTACCACAGGATCTGCAGGTCAAAATGTGATCTCTCATTTAAAAAAAAATTACAACGTTTTTATCAGAATTTATTTAAAAATCATTTACAGATAATTATTTATAGTACGCGTACAATTGTTCCAGCGATAATTTCACAATATATCGCTAAGTTAAACACCAAAATAAAAATTATCGATGCATCAGATTTTGACAATGCATTTGATTTGTTGTAGGTATTCTTACAGTAAAAAAAAAAGAGGGGAAAATATGCATTTGTGTCATATGTACATTGTACAATCTTTTTTATGTGTGATCTAAGGACATGTATGTAAAATGTATATTGTAATTTGTAATGTACATTTACTACAGTACACAGTCATTGGCAATAATGTATGTTGACAATTGACATACATACAATATACCACGTGATCAATTAGTTGGCAACTTGGCAATGATTGTTTTTAAAATGATTACACCAAGAAATGTTATATTTCCCAAACAAAATGTATGTGTGGGTCCATCAATTGTATAAAGTTCAAAGCATAAACTGCTAACTGTTCATAATGAACAGTTAGCAGTTTGAATACAATTACAATACATCATGTTCATTGTTTATGTTTGAATTAGAAAAGGAAAATGTGAAAATAAAAGATGCTGACACAAAGTACTTGACCCTTTCCGGCTTTTGTGTAAAAATAGTTTTTTTATGTGGGAAACATAGCCAACTAATTAACCATTAGTACATACATACGTAAGGTATTACAATACACATGGATAATGAAACAAGGTGACAATGTTTCTCGTTAGGTCAGTTAGTAAAAATGAGAAAAATAAAAAAAAATATTTTAGGGGTCATTTTTTTGCGTAATCATACAACCGAAAAAAAAACGTAATAAATCGTTTAAAAATCTAAAGCATCAGGATATACATTTTTAATTACCTTATCATGGTAACACCCACCATAAAAAAAAAATAATTAATCAGAAATTAAAAAAGTAAAACTATGCTTTTCTTCAAAGACTTGGAGTAAAAAACCTATTTTTTTTTGTTCAAGCCTGCTCTAAGTCAAGAAGTGTATTTAATTTTTTCCTCACTAATTATCAAGTCATAAAAGTTTTTATATAAACAAAGTACACTAAAAAATTAAAAATAAAAACCAAGCATCTAATTTTCATTTATTACTGACAATATATATATTTTTTATTTATCATAATTTGTTAATTAATTCAACGGTACAAACACTAAATCTGTTAGAAGGGAAGTAACACTGTACCTCAAAATTTCAATTAAAAAATGTTATAATTGTTTTTTTTTTTAAATGTAACAATTACAATATAATCCAGTTATCAAAAATCATGATATACACGCAAATTTTAAAACAAAAGTATAAAAATCGTTATACAGAAGTATAATATAAGAGTAAAAATTATTCAAATAACTAGAAATAAAAAAAAAAAAATAGATATTAAAAAAATATTTTCACAAAAATTAGATTTTCATATTGCATATGATCTATTTCTGCAGTTTCATTTTAGTCTTTAAAAAAAATATGGACAATATTAGCTTTGAATATCAACATGTCTATTTCTTTCCTTCTTTCTTTTCCTTCCAATCATACTTTTTCGTAAAAAAAAATGTTCAACTCATAATACTGGAGGCATGCTTGGCGCACAATTTTGGCGAGCTGGGTTTTGTTTAAAAAAATATACAGAGCAAAGACAATGGACTTTTCTGCAGGGTGTCACCACATAAAATATATCCACAAAATCATTTACAATTAAAAAGATTTAATCAATTTCTTGAAGAGGTATTAAAAATTGAATCAGTTAAAATGATAGCAAAATGTAAAGAATAATAATTGTCAATTGTCACATACAAAATAATACTAATCTTTTAGTAGAAAATACCTAGAACCACAATTAGTCAGCAGTCATTGTTGCTGACTTGAATTCCAAATAAAAAAATGTTCTGCACGTGTGTTCTTCAGTCTGCATACTTAGTAGATGCATATTTAGTATACATATTTCCAAATTAAAGTATATATATATATATATATATATATATATATATATATATATATATATATATACACCTATATATATATATAGAGAGAGAGAGAGAGAAAGATTCTAAAGAGAGTCACAAAGGTCCCCTGCAGCAAGTCCCAATACAATCCAGTGGCAAGGAGTAGCATGCGAACATTCAGGCTAATGGTAGTAGTAGAAATGTATGTCTGTCGTAGTAAGCTTTTTCAGGAGGGGTAACTCCAAATATAGGACACACCAAAAGACAAAGCAGGTAAACAACTACGGCATACCTTCCAGTGTTTGGACCTGATTTTCTCCATTAGGAAGTGACTGTATATCCTGTGAAAAACTAAGCATATTGGACTCATTGTCCACATCATTTTCAGAGACAACTGCAGATTTCTGCACAGGTAACTCCTCCATTACAGCAGCAATTTCAGACTTAACACTATCTAAAACAGATTCTACAATGTTGGCAGCAGTAGTAGGCACTTGTTCAATGGAACCAGTAAAGTCTATTTGCCCTGGTCCATTTGAAACATTTTCATTCTCAAGATTTTCAATGGATTCGTTGTTTTCAATAATGGGTACATTCACATCTGAAATTTCAACTTTCTCTTCTTGGCTGTTGTTTATTACTTCTTGCGTTTCAGTTTCCTCAAATGTAACTTCAGGTGTTGATGTTACTGCCTCATCAGCAGCACTTTCAGTATGCTCTGAACTTTCACTTGTAAAGGTAGGGAGAGTAGATGCCTCAGCTAGAATGCTATCATTTTCAACCTTGGAATCTATGACCTCTTCACTTTCAACTGCAATAACTGCTTTTGTTGGTATCTCACATAGTTCTTTTTCGTCACTGAAGTTTTGTACTACTGGTTCTTCTGCTTGTTGTTCAAGCCTTTTTTCAATCTCCTGTAACATTTCTGATTCAGGCTCTCCTTTTCCAATATCCTGAACTACTACTGGTTCAGTGTTTTCTTGCTCAATCTCCTCCTGTACTTCTGGTTCAGTTTTTACTTGTTCAATCTCTTGTACTTCTGGTTCAGTTTTTACTTGTTCAATCTCCTGTAATTCTGGTTCAGTTTTTACTTGCTCAATCTCTTGTACTTCTGGTTCAGTTTTTAATTGTTCAATCTCCTGTACTTCTGGTTCAAACTTTTCTTGATCAATCTCTTGTACTTCTGGTTCAATCTTTTCTTGCTCAATTTCTTTTATTTCTGATTCAATCTTTTCTTGCTTAATCTCCTGTTCAGTCTCTTCTTGCACAATCTCCTGTACTACTACTTGTTTAGTCTCTTGACCAACATCCTGTACTGCTTCAGGCTCAGTCTTTTCTTGCTCAATCTCCTGCACCACTTCTGCATCAGTTTCATCTTTTTCAATATCTTGTATCACTTCCGGCACAGTCTCTTTTAACTCAGTCTCCTGCACTACTTCTGGTTCAGTCTCACTTTGATCAATCTCCTCCACTGCTTCTGGTTTGGTTTCTTGTACAACTTCTTGTACTGCTACATCCTCAGTTAATGATTCTCTCACTTGTTCAATCTCTTCTTTTAGTTGTTCTTGAATATTTTCAACAATATTATCACTAACTTCATCTACCTCTTCAGTGATGGGAGCTACAGGCAAAGGAATCTCTTGTTTTATTTCTTCTACAATAGGTTCTTTAACAACTGTTATTTCTTCTTTACTTTCTTTTGTAAAAATTTCAACAGACTCAGTTGGCAATAGCATGTCTTCCTCATATGCACCCTTGGGGGAAGGTAGTGCAGAGGGGACCTCAGCAGTCATAAGATCAGCTGCTAAGATTTGGCTAGCCTCAACTTGCTTTTCATGCTCACTCTTGAAAATATCTTCTGCTTTTTCGACAACCTCCACAGCATCATTCTCTTTTGCTTCCAAAGCAGGTGGAGGAGGAAAGTGGTCCTTTGAAGATTCAAGGAGACTATCAACACTGGTTTCAGTAATAGTTTCTTGCACAGCTCCACTATCTACACTAGTTTCTTGAAGATCACTTGATGGAACAGTGATTGCATCAACACTAGTTTCAGTTACATCAGTTTCCACAATTTTCCCACTGTCCACACTTGTTTCAGTAAGATCAGCTTCAATAGAAGTAGCAACATCAGGTACATCTGTCTCAACTTGTTCTACAGTAGCTGGAATGGCTTCATCCAATAAAGAGCTTGGCATAGATTCTTTGACAGTTGTAATGACCTTAGAAATGCTCTCTTCAACAGCAGGGACCACAATATCTTCAATCTTTTCAGATAAATCAGCTGCACCTTCAGTAACTTTCTGGGACACTGCCTGAACAATAGTGATTTCTTTCTCTTCTTTTTCAGCTTCAGGGGCAGATTCAGTAGAAGGCTTCACATCATTAACAATCTCTTCAACAGTTTTACTGGACTGCTCAGATTTCTCTTTCATTTCAGTAACAACATCTTCTTTCACTTCAACAATAGGAGTTGATTCAATTTCATTGCCCTGCGAATCCATAAACTTGCTCACAGATGAAGTGACCACACTTTTATATTCCTGGGTACTACTGCAGCTCAGTTTGCTGACTGATTCACTGGCACTGCTTGTGTATTTCGTAACAGTCTCAGAAACATCTCCACTGATTTTATTAATAGTTTCAGTGGCACCACTGCTCAGTTTACTCACTTTTTCAGAAGTACTACTTGAAACTTTGCTCACCTCTTTAGTGATCATAGTCTTGCATTCTTCAGTTACTGATTTGACCACTTCAGATGCAACCTCCATGGCAGTTGCTTTAATGTCATCACTAATATCCTTCTTCTCAACCATGACAAAGTCTTCATCATCTTTCTTTTCAATTTGTTGCAAGGTAGTTTGTCCCTCTGTGGTTACTTCAGGGATAGTAGTTTTAGCCTCAGCTGTTATAGAGTGGGGAGCTTCTATTTTTTCAGTTGCTGCCTCCATAGCTTTAGTCACTTCAGCAGTCAGTGACTCATCCACTTTGGCTACATCCTTCAGAATGTCCAGTTCTGTGTTGTCAATTTTGGTATCTGGAGTTGCTTCTTTAGCCACCTCTGCAGCATCCTCAGGAAGAAGTGGCTCCTGAGCATTTTCTCCACTGGCTGCTGGACGTTCAAATAAAACATTTTCCTCATTTTTTTCAGCTGGTTTATCCACTAGATTCTCCTCCTCAGCTTCTTTTTTTGCCTGTTTTCCTAAAGAACAACCCATTTTCCTTTTTGCTTTCTTAAAAAATAATCAATAATAGAAAGTTGAAAAAATCCTTTTTTTAATGCGTTTTTTTTTTTTTTTTTTTTTTTTTTTGTTCCTTTCAAGAAGCAATTAAATTAGCTTCGGCAAAAATAATTAAAAACCATCCAAAAATAAAAATCCACACACAAAAGATTACGTTTTTTGATGACACTCCTCAAGATTATGTCTTTGTTTCCCTTGAAAGAAAATAATCATATATTGCTTATCCAATGAAAAGGTAAATCCGGAAAGTGTTAAATTATCCAGGTTATTATTCTTGAAAGTATCCAAGTATTTGTTTTACAAATTCAACTTTAAGAAAATATGCTTTTTAACACCAAATAAATGGCATTAACAATAACTTTATAAAGTAGAGGGAATCGTCAAAACCACAAATGAAGAAAACCAACTCACCGTTAGCAAAGGCAGAGCAAAAGAATTCTTTTGACAAGCAGAGTCGAAATTCTTATGTACGCGTACAAATGCACACACGCGCATCAAATTCTTTCTCCTTATTTTCACAATGGTTTCAATTACTGGAATCAAAACAGTCAATATAATAAAAAATACTTGACTGTTATGTTTTAAGAAATATTTTCCACAAAAAATCGTCGACTGTGTAGTCGCAAAATATATCCAATAACAGCGAGTAGAATGAAGGAATCTGGCCAGTTAGATATTGGTGAAGCTGCTCTTTCTACAGTGATGAGAAATGGTAAGATGTATTTTCCAATGTTATTAGATGTAGTAGCCTGTTTTGCGTGTATTTTCCTGCTTGGGTTGCTAATGTTAAATCAGTTATAATACTTCTGGATACATTCTAGCATTGTTCAGTAATGACAGATTTAAGAACTGCGTGTGTGAGTGTGCCTATCCACAACTAGGGTGCAGTCTGAAGACAGACAAAACCAGGCAGTGTGGTTGACTGCTTACTGGGTTGGTGAAGGGCAGAGCTGGTAGAGTAGTTATCTTCCTAGCTGCCACTCCTCACAACACATGAAGATGATAGCACGGAAAGAAGTGCCGAGGAGCAAGGAGATACTTTTTCCATCAGTAGAACTGGGCACAGATAAGAAGAGATATATCTAGTCCGAGGGTTACTGCTGCTGTGAAGGTACTGGTGCTGGAAGCATAAATCATTGTAGGTGTAGTTATGTAGTAGATGTAGAGGTAGCAGTGTTGGTAGTAGTAGTTGTTGTACTTGTGGTGGAGGCGGCGGCAGTAGTAGAAATTAATGATAGTTGTATTAAGGAGTTATGAAGGGGAGGACTTCACACACACACGTATACTCACAAACTCCACCGTTAACTGGTTAGGAGAGAAACAAACTGATTACAGATGGTTTGTAAGAGTTGGATTGCTAATACAGTCTCTATTCCCCTTTCTTTTCCACTCCTTCCTTTGAACAGTGCCTGTTTGACTGTCTACCTACTTTGGTACCCACTCTCTTTCTTTACACTTCAGTTCCTTTCTATCAGCTGGCAATATCAGCAATAAAATATATAGCTCACTCAACACCTCAAGCATGCAGTATCCTGTAAAAATGGGAAGTAAATTTAAGCAAAAATTATCTAAGAATAAAAAAAAATGGAAATGTAAGATAAAAAAGGGAACGAGTAATAAAACAAATTTCGTTTATTAATTATATGAAACACAGAACAATTAACTGAGAAAAAATTATTAAAAATCTTGGCTTGGTCAATTATTACTCAACCATTCATTAGCACCACTGACTTTTTCAGTGTGCTTCATATAGCTTATGTGACCCTTTCTTCCTTATTCACTAGTGGTATTCGATTACTTCTTCATTGTCTATCCCTTTAAAATAAATTATAATATCACTTTACAAAAATTAATTTTGTCCGAAGTTTTAGTGTGAAACAATTAAGAACGGATAAAAATAAAATCATATTGGTTACTTACTATCTAAAACGCTGAAGGCGCTTGGTAGTTGCTATACTTGGACAGTAGTAGTCAGCTATGATTGTCCATCAAAAATGTAGTCAGTTGTAAAGATATATAGACCGAGTGAAGATAAAACTTCATTTTGCATGATCTTTGTTCACATAATGTTACTTATGCACTCTTTTTCTTCGAACCTTCTCTAACATTTGTTTCTGTTTTCTGTAAAAATGTTAATTTCGAGTAGGAGAACAAATCATTGATGGCAATGGGGGCAACCGAGAGAAAGGAAAGTGAAATGAAAAGATGTGGGATAAACTAAACAAGACCTGGAAAAATGGAATTAAAAAAAAGATGGGAAAGAAAAGTGGGAATAAGTAAAAGTATTTTTATAAACGTGAAGAAATGAATTGGAACTGAAATTGTGGTAAATTAGAATTTAAAAGAACGATGTAGGATTAAAATAAAAAGGACGAAAGGAATGGAGGAGGAAGAAGAGGTGGTAACTAAAAAAAAAAGGGAACATAACTAAGCCAATCTCAGATAAATTAATCCTTTTCCTTTCCAAACAAAACATCTTCGGCTTAATATCCTTTCCCGTTAAATTCCTTTTTTTGATAGCACGCCAACTGAATCATTCTGAAAGTGAAATGTATCTTCTATAAATTCACTTTTTAAAAATATACACCTTTCTTCCTTGCTTTTTTATGGCTTCTATTGGGTTGGTGCATAATTATCAGGCGTTTTTAAACAATATTTTTATTATGAAAAAAGTAACGTAATTCAACAATAACATTTTTAAATGAATATTCCGGAGCGTATGATTATCGACACGCATTTTTATAAGCTGAAAATAAAATAATATTTTTATTTAAAAAAAGTAAAGAAAACAGCAATTTTTTTTATTAACAGAACTCATTATTTAAAAATGGATGATGATGAGTAAGATTTGCATGTGATTCACCAAAAAGAGTCAGTTGAAAAAAAAACATAGTTTGATATTGACCAGGGGAAAGAAAATAGAAAAAGGGGTGCACTGAATAAATTTAATGGAGAAAAAAAAACTGTAAAATGTCTAAGTAGGATTATTGTCTGTACAGTGCGCACACACACACACACACACACGCCCGTGCGTAAATTATCCTCGCATTATATGAAAGTTGCTTTGCTGATTCACATGCCAAAGATCAAAGGTTGCTTTTTGTAATTTCAATTTTTTTTTAAATTACTCTTTCTTTATTCTTAAGTTAAAACCATAGTTTGTCAGTGTGAGCGAAATAAATAAAACTAAAATGAAAAAGGGCAACATTCATAAATTCCGGTTACTTCCTGACTTCAAATCTCTAGTCAAATATTTAAAATTTTCTAATTAGTCAAACAAAACCTGGTATCTCATAAAATATTTAAAATATTTTCATAATAAAAACGTGTTTAGTACAATATTTTTCATAGTACAAAAATATTAATTTAAAAAATAAACGTTGTTTAGTTTAAAGAACAATGTAAGAGAGATAACGTGGTAGGGGAATTATTGTATGAGCAAAGCTGACTACTAAAAATGTAGGGAGGTGAGGTCAGGTGAGGTGAGTAGGTTACATGTAAATTAAGAGTAAGGAGGGAACCAAATAGAAAATAACAATGTAGTAGTGTATGCAATAAGAAAAGTGGAAAGAGAAGCATAAATGACTTCAGAAGTTGAAGGGATAATAATAATAATAATAATAATAATACTAAAACAGGGTCTTGTTGATCACCACAAATACTTTTTCAGACTTTCACATAACTTTCCAAGCTAAATTGACGAATTTGAATGCTTTTTTAAAATAAATTTACAAATTAAAAATTATGCTTCATTACATGCAAATTCATTTAGAACAGTTCAGTCTTAAACTTTTAAGTTTTAATATTTAGGAAGTAAAGCCCATTTTTCCTGTAAAAAATCACTAAAAGTAAAATAGGTCAATTTTTTAGTGTAACTCCTTACATGAAAAGAAAAGTCAACGTCTTTCAAAATAAATTACAAACTATTGGCTATCACTGGATTTACACTACGAAAAAATAAATTTATTTAATTAGCACTAAAATTACAGCATTTTTAGAATTAATTTACTTTTATTACTTGTACTATATTTGTCCAAGAAACTCAACCCTTAAAAAGAAAATCTTAATTAAATAATTCATTCAGTAGATTAAACTACCTAAATTCAAAGTAGACTTTCTTGATATTTTAAAATAAATATGATTCTTGTACCAAATCAAAAATTCTATAATAACGAACATGTGACTTTAAAATTTTAAAAAGGACCAAAGGAGGTCAAATCAATAAATGACTTCAGATTTAAAACCCTTTGCCCCCAAAAGGTTAGCAATTAATAAATATCAGTTTGGATTAATTTCTTCCTCTTTCTAAAACCTTGCATCACTCATAATTTTGAAACAATTTAACAACTGCAGTACACGAAAATGTCAAAAGTGAAAAGTCCACACTCCACGGAAATAGTGTACACAAAACAATATAGATAGATAGAGTCTATATAGAGTTATATTTTCTAATGCGTTTTTTTTACTCAATAAAACAACTTAATGTTCTTCCAACAAAGTTATGATGATGGATAAGTATATTTTTTTAATCAGAAGTTTCTAAAGTTTTATTCTAAACTGCACATACTGAAGTGAGAATTATATTTGAGGTTCTGGTTTAAAACCATCCCTTTTTTATTCAGATTTTATTTCTTAAACAAATTTGAAATAATTGATCATTTGATTCTTTTTTCTTTCTTTTTTGTAAGAACATCTTATTCTTCTAGAAAAATTACCAAGATTGTGAATTTATGAAAGAAATAAAAAATATTACATTGGAATTATTCCAGATAATAAAACAGATTTTCAATTTCTGTTATTAACATCCGGATTTTCTTGATAAACTGTCAAAAAACTAGTTCTATAGAAAATAACTTAACAGTAGCTGCTGAGTCCAATTTAGTGAATTCTTCCTCTTTATTAGTAACCCTTTATTTCTTTGCAATTTCAAAAAAATTTAACGCCCACAGTCGATTAATAAACATTGAAAAAAATCAATTTCTGATTTTATTATTCCTGATTCATGCTGGCTCAACTTTTACCAGAATAGTAATACTTGTAAAAACTGATGCCATTTCTCATTTGAGTAGTGTGGACTTTAGAAATAAAACTGAATATTAAAAGAACTGAAAGTTTATAATTGTGAACTTCACAAACTACTAAGCTTTATACCTCTTAGCTGTAAATATTTTGTTTTAGATAATAAAAACTAATAGTAGAAACACTAAGAGAAATTTCAAATTTACAAAATAATCTGATTGCAAATTTTCAAGAGATATGAATGACTTCTTAAAGTTTTGTCTTAAATCCAAATGATGTAACTAATAACCAACTCTTTTATCAGATATAGAACACAGATAGATTGATGAACAGATGAATGAATTAAAATTTTATTCACTGTTGACACTCCTCTGTTTAAAAGACTTTTTTTCATTAACCCAACCAAGACTGGTAAATAAGGCCTTTAAGAGTATGGGGATCCTTAGTGAAATCCGTGAGGAATAATCTGTTACAAAATATGAATTCATATTATTAGGAAAATTCTAATGATTGAAAGTATTCCCAAGCAATATAAGGCTATTCAGTAATAGAAATAATGGGATATCATCAAAAGGTAAGATTTACTAACAGTGTCTTTCATAACTGTCACTTTTTTCAATCCGTTTGTTGTGAAATCAAGGCTTTATACTTGACTGGCTCTTTCTCAGTAATGGAAGGACTATATATATATATATATATATATATATATATATATATATGCCTTATGAACACAAATCTTTCTCACTCTTGAAACATTCCTCTCTGCTCAGTTTTATATTCTAACGTAAACAAATTTCTAAAGAAGTGATGTATTTTTATTTATTAATCTGACAGATATTATATTTTAAATGTTATTTTTAATGGATAACTATATTTGAGTAGATATTTTATTTATTAAACAGTATATTTATTTATTTTTGTCTACTGGCCTAAATATTCAAGAAATCTTATTGAATAAAAAATATGCACTCTTAGGTAGAATTCAAACCTGCATCTTCCTTGGCAGGGAAAACCGTCATTAGATCTGATGTGCTTTAGACCATCTTGGCCACAAAGTGCATTGATGATCAAGCAAAGTTCAGTAGTGCTTTATAAATGCAAATCTTTCTCAGACTCTTGAAACATTCATATCTGCTCAATTTCATATCCTAATGTAAACAAAGCAATTTCTGAACAAAAATAAATATACTGTTGTGACAAGAACAGTATGATTTTATAAAAACACTGGTACAAAGAATGCGATACTTATGCTCAGAATGATATCAGAAATAGTAATGCAAAAGGATGTATACCTATGTTTTATAGATTATGCAAAAGTGTTTGATAAAGTACATCACAAAGAACTGTTTCAACTGCTAGATAGGCTTAATTTATTTGGGAAGGATATTAGAATAATTTAGAATTCATACTGAGAGCAAGCTACCTGGATAGAAAATTAATTCAGTAAATATACAAAAATAGAAAGAGGTGAAAGACAAGGATGTCTTCTCACCAGACATAATTATTCAACCTTTACAGTGAGGTGATTCTGAGAAAATTAGTTTTTTTTTTTTGTTTTTTTTTTAAATCATTTCATCATATTTTTACCAGGATTCATTACTGACATCCCCAATCTTAACAACACTAGATATGCAGATGAAATAGTATTGATAGCAGACACTGAAATGAAACTACAGGAACTCCTACAGAATGTAGTAAAGGAAAATGAGAAGAAAGTAATAAATATCAATTGTAAGAAAGCAGAATGTATGGTTGCTAACAAAAACATGCAAATTACACATTGGAGATACCAAAATCAAGTACAAAAATTTAAATATCTACAAAGTGTTTTAACAAAGTATGGAAAATGCAACATCAAAACCCAAAAGTGCATTGGGATAGTGAAAGATGCTTTCCAAAAGCTAAGCAAAGAAACAGGAAAATTTTGTTTGGAACAAAGATGTAATATCTGTCCTATATGGCAGTGAATGTTGGACAATCTCCTCACAGATGAAGAATAGACTTGAGGCAACAGAAATGTGGTTCTACAGAAAGATGCTGATAATACCATGGACTGAACATGAATGAACAATAATGAAGTTTTAGAGAAAATGGAAACAAAAAGAACATTTGTAAATGATATCAGAAAGAGATTGTTAAAATTTCTAGGGCACAAAATGAGGAAATAGGGTTTAGAAAATTTAGTACTCACAGGACATAATGAAGGCAAGAGAGACAAAGGAAAACAGCACATAAACTACCTAACAATCTTGTGTAAATGGTTGGCAGTACAGGGATAAGGAAAGATAGCAAAATGATAAAGTTTACTAAGAGCTAAAAAGCACAGGAAATTGTGGAGAGTCACGATCACCCATATCCTGACGAGACATGGCACATAAAAGAAAAAATTATTTTGCACATTGTGAAAAAATATCAGTTTCAACTTCTACGGTTCAGATCCCTAACTATGAGGCAGATAACATCAGCCCAGGAAATGTTTTTATTCATTACCCTTAACATATTAAAGAGATTTAATTTTGATACAAAATATAACTTGAAAAAAAACATTTGCTTGATAATTAATTTTTCCTGAGGAATTAGATTAGAATATACTGGAGAAGTAGTAGCTTAACAATACAATTTATGAAAAAACAAACAGAAATTAATTTTTGCTTACCCAGCTTAATCATTAAAAATTATTTGCTATCAATGTTAGATAACGTATTTCAAAAAAAGTGAAAAGTTCTAAATAGTTTGATTTCTGATATTTAGCTAAAGAAAGTAATCAGTGTACTGTATAATACTAGCAATTTAAAATGTAAAAGTATAAGATGTTTGATACTTGATCCATATAAAAACTGATTTAAAATTTTAAATTATTTTATCCAAATAAAATTGTTGCAAACTCCACCATAAACCTTTTGATTTTAAAAGAAAGATAACAATTCTAGCAACATTAATATTTTGTGAATATGCTTATTAGATGACTGAGTGAGCATTTAAACAAGCCATTAAAATACTTACAAATTTCAAAACTTAAGAATCTTAAAAGTTTGGTTTGCAAATGTAATTTGCGAAGACCATAGCCGATAGTGATATTAATATTATTATTATCATTATCATTTAAAAGGATGTAAAAGACAGAAAATACCATTACAATGAGTTCTACTTACACTTTCAAATTACCAAATTTTGTAGGATGAATACCAAAAGATTATCAAAATCAAAACTACAATTAATAAATATAATCAACTTGGATAAACACTTTTTTTCAGAGCATTTAGCCATAAAATATTTTCTTGCAGGAAAATAAATTTATATCAAATTCTGCCCATGTGTTCATGAATTTTAAGAAATAATGCTTTTTATATTTGCAGAAAAAATTTCTTAACTATCCAAAAGTTAACATATATGAACTGTGTTGTATGTGTATATATATTAGTTGTTTGGAAAATAGTGACTGATTTTATTATACAACATTTCAGTTACGTTACAATTTAATACTCAATATTTCTTTAGTGTACATGTATATTTTGTAAGATTAACTATTGTTCTATAAAGGTGTTTTTTTTATTTCACATATCACAATGTACATATTTAATAACCCCAGACTAAGATGAAATTGAACAGTCATACCACTACCACTCAAAGTACCTGTCACATTAATGAAGCATGAGATGAAGATAGAACTTCAGAATGCATAGTATATCTCTGGTTTATGAAGTTTCAAATTATAAATGTGAATCTCAAAGATAAAAGAGCAAAAATCTGGCAAGTGTTTGTTATATAAAAACAAATATGAAAGAAATCCTATTTCAAAATTTGTTTGATGCTGTACGAGCTATTTGTTTATTGAAATTGTCATGAAAAGTAAATCCTATATTGAAAGGATGTGCACAGTGGCTTGATCATGGTAAAATTTCAAGCATTTTCTAAAGCTAACATTGCATTTTCTTTTTATTTCACCCCAAGCAAAAACAATACAGCCACTAAGATGCAAGGGGCTACTGAGTGGGAGGGAATATGAGAAAAATATTAATGATAGAACAATAAAAGAGCAAGAATTATGAAGACAGAAGATAATGGTTAACATTGCATTTAAATCTTTGAAGATCAAAGTTGACTGAAAAGCAAGAGTCCAGAAGAGAGTTCCACAAGTGAGAAGTACAAGAGAAGAAACTGTTAGCATAGAACTTACAGTACATCTAGCCATTTCGATTGTAAAATAATGAGACCTTGCCACCAATCTAATACTGCACTTAAATTCATAAAGTCTAGCTATCACAGAGTAAAATACATCAGAACAATTACCATGAAAATATTTATAGAAGAGGCACAGGGAAACTATGTTATGGTGGTAGAAAAGTGACTGAAAGCAAGATGCCAGGTCAGGACCAATAATATTGCGGATTCTTCTTTAGATTTTATCAAGAATCTCTAAATACATAGCAGAAGCACCAAACCGGATGTGGAAGTAATATTCAATGAATGAACCAATGGCAGACTGATAAATATGTAAGATAGATTCTGGTGAGAAAAATCATCTCCCACAACACAGTGGACCAAATTTTCTAGCAGCACACTTTAGCAACTGATTCAATATAATCTTTACACTTCATATCATGAATAATAAAAGATTATGTTCATGCTTCACTGTATGACCGTCTAAAATAAGTATGGTTTACTAGTTTTTTTTTTCCCCAAGAAAGGAATATAAGTTAATGTTTACTGTTAAGAGCTGACAGTAGTGCACAGAAAATTATGTGAAATTTGGCTTGCATTAGTCCATCAAGTTTGGTCACTTTTGCTTCATGATAATGCATCACCAAACATTACACAAATGATGCTGATAAAGTTCAATATACTGTATTTTTAAGCTTTCATGTTCTTCAGATCTAAGATGTTAATTACCTTTTTTTTTTCAAATATTTAGATTAGGTTTAAAAAAAAAAAAAAAACACTAACAAAGACGCTACAGGAAGTGATTTGAATACATTTGAGTTTAAATTTTAAGAATTCTATCATAAAAGTATCACTTCTCATTGGCAAAGGTATAGATATTTAAATGGTTCATATTTTGATTGATAATAGCACTTGTAAATAAATTTGCAGATGATTTATGTTAATCATTTAACTCAACCATTCAAATCCCTCAAAATAAAATGTTGCCTTTAGCACTCTGCATTATCAATATTACTTCTTTTTCAAGGCCTCTCAAATGCATATTCTCATTGTTAATTTCACTCAAAGGTGTAGTAGGATATGGCAACACAACTATGAAATTCAAAAAAATTCAAATTCAGGGATCAGAGTCACCTTCAGTGTCACATGATAAACTTTTTACACAGCAAACGAAGTCACATACATTGTGATAAATTTAAACAACAAAGCCATCACAAACATTGCCAATAAAGCCAAAATTAATGACAAAAAGGGTGAGTTATGTATCCACTGTCACTGCTTAGAAGAACCCACTCAGTGACCCACAAGACAGTTCACAGTTGGCCTCTCAGTCAACTGGCTTGATGCAAACTTCAACACGAGGTCATTAACAATCAACTATCCCATCTTTGAAATAAGACTCCACCAGTGTTGCTTCACATGCCTACAAGAGACATTCTACCTTACATACATTTGGTAATACAGAATTTTGTTTTAACATATCTTGTCTCCTTTTCTTTTTGCCTCACCAGCAATACATTGCTGCTTTTTGTTTGTTACTCTTTTAACCATATACAGTATACATAACATAAAAAATCTAGTACTTACTTGTATATACCAACCATAAGGCATGATATACACAAAGATCTTCAAAATATTTCTCAGCAGTTTTTCATAAATAAAATATTTATTATTAGTTATATGTTAGAATTACAACATCAATATAAAAATGATGCATTGCACTTTTATCATTATTGAATATTTCTGAAGTTGGCGATCAAACTTCAAAAGTTTAAATGTTGGTTATTATTATATTAGAACAGTAATAATAATGAAAATAGTAAACTGAAACAATAATGAAAATAGTAAAGAAGCATGAAGGTAATGTCACAAATATCAATGACAGAATCGGTAATAAATGGAATCTGTGTTTTTAATGTAATTTTCAATAATAAATCACAAATTGTTTAATTTTTTTTTTCAGATTTTTTAAAATTCTTTCAAAATTTAGTAATAATAATAATTGTCTCTCCGATTTCGTTATTTTAATAACATAACGTAGTTATTTCCTTAAAATTTATTTTTACAAATTTGTAGTTTCCTTATAAAACCCGAAAAATAATTAAGAGCAAAAATGTTTACATAAAAAAAGAAAAGAAAAATGGGTTGTCGATTTTCTGAGAATAGGTTGGCTAGTCTATTTTTAAATATTTTAAAACTTTTCTAAGAAACTGTATGCAGCAAGAGATGAAAGTCAGATCCATTGCTAAAAAAGTGAAAATGGAAGACAGACATTAGTTGCTGTCGAAATTGGAGGTGGGAGAGAGAGACAAAGATTAAACCAATAAGTTTTTTACAAATTAATTTCCTTTAAGGCCTCACACAATTTACAACTAAAAGATTCTAAACAACTTGTTTTAGGAATATGAAAGAAAAGTAAATCACATGCCTACCATACAATTTAGAAATAAAGAAAAAAAAAAAAAAAAGAAAAAATTCTCCCAAAACACAATTCTATGAAACGATTGGCTTGTCTAAGCTTACCGTCACACAGTGATTCTCTCAAATTTAATAATTACATCATCTTCAGTGCTTCACTATTGTAAACAAATTTAAATTGAACAAAAAAAAAAATCCTTTAATAATATTAACAATCAATGATTACTTTTTCATATTTTATTAATATTTTGTAATCTAAACCACTATGAATAAGCAATAAATTGCCAAGATGACTGAATAAAGTCAATTTAGTGTGAATCAACCTCTAAAAAAAAAAATGACCCTAAAATTTGTGCTAAGGCTAGAGTACAGAGTAAAGCAATTTCCTGATAACATATTTTCTTCTGTATAAAAGTTATTTTGCAAATTCTGTCTTGATAGTGTTGACATAGGGTTGACACAATCAAAGATCACATTCTAATCAAAAACCCATTTGACAAAAAAAGTCTTTAAAAAAAAGCCAAGCTCAATTGAAACAGAAGACAATCACAACTTTGTTGAAGAGTAAAGAGGTACTAGATGATTTTGTCCTTGAGTTTTTGAAAATATGCACTTCGACATTCTCCTACACAAAATTGACAAAATGAGGTCACTCATATTAAAACATTATAAAGAAGGTGGTGCTATTTCAAGTGTCAATTGTGTTAGGCAACTTCATCTTCCAAAATTGTTTGCTTGTCAATTTGCTGCCCTGAAAGCCAAGTTTGCTAATCAATGAGTCAGCATCATAGCAGATGAAACAATTGTCATGGCCACAGTATTGGAATGTAATTGCAAGCATTTGTAGGGAGTCATTTCTCATTGATGTTATAACCTTGGGAGAATACAATCATCAAACTGTAAGTCAGGCATGAATCCGAGCTGTAATTCATGTGGATATTACATTTGAGGATATTATTGCCTTTGTAACAGATTTTGCAGCCTATCGCAAAATAAAGCTCATAAGGCAATGTTGTCAAATGTCTTTGTTAACAGTTGCCATGTGTTGTGCTTAGCACATATTTTAAATCTTGATGGTGAAGTATTTTCAAACTGGTTAGCATTTGATAATGTTACCCAGCTCACTACTTTCATCAAGTCAGCCTTTTTTAAAAAGACTAGTCAGAAAAAGTGATACTTAAAATGGCTTGAACAAGTGAAACTACTCACTGTACCAGTGGCAACCAGATGGAATTCCTGGTTTAATGCAGTCAAATATCACTCATCCTTTGTACAGTTTTATGAAGGATTCTTTAATCAAGAAAAGAGCCATGGTCTTGCAATAGATAGGATTCTAAAATTAGTAGATGATGGTTGACTACATCATGCCTCTTACCATAATTTGCACCTAAATCACCTGTTTGATCCTAGACAACTACCCTGTATAGGCCATGATTTGGACAGTTTTGTAGCCATCAAGGACCTGCAATGTCCTTTTACTTATCTTCTTGAAGAATTCCAATTGTATGTGAATTACCAAGATAATTTACCAAATCCTTTTAATATCTCATCATTTTGGAATGCAAATAAGAGCAGATTTCCTCTTCTGGAACAGATTGCCAATAAGGTCATATGGATGCCTGTTACCAGTATAAATGCTGAATGTTCATTTTCTCAGTATAAACATTTACTCAATAAACAACATAAAAGTCTTACCCCTGAAAATACCAAGCAACTCACAGTGTCTTACAATGGAGATTTAGAGAAGAGATTTGAAGATTAAATATTTCCCAAATTAAGAAATTAGAAATGTTAAATTTGAGAAATATTTCAATTTGGGATAAGTTGTTTTATTTAAATTTTGGAATAATATGTCTAATTTGTTTTTTTGATATTTTGTTGCAAAGATTCAATTATAGTTTAATTACTGTTTTGTAAAATTTTAGTCAAAATGTTTGACTTTATTCAAATATTTATTATTGAGATGCAAATTATTTGTGGTTGATACTTTAAATGTGATTTTTATATTATGAATCCATAATTATAAATCAATCTAAATACTTTTACTTAAAAAAACAAAAACAATTTGAATGTATTTTGAATGTGTTCTTAAAGAAAAAAGCTCTGATTAAAAGTTCTACCTCAAAAATAATTATGATTGTAACATTTCATTGTTTTATTGTCTAGTCATGTTACATTTTTTTTATTTTTATATATCATTTATTTTTGGACTTGGATTTTACCATTTAAAAAAAGATTTGTAGATATTTGTTATTTCATTATATACAATAAAACTTTGAATTATGTTTTTGTTTTCAGTTTTAATAATAATTATAGCATACTGTATTGCAATTTTCTCATAAAATATTATAAATGAAAAAAATGAAATTTCCCAAAAGTAAAAAGGAAAAAAAATGGAATTTACCAAAAATGGAAATGGAATCAAGGAAAATTTGAAATGGAAAATCAGGGGCCCTACTTCTGTTCTCTAATTTAATAATGCACCAAGTTTATTTGAAAGTTACTTGTAATATCTGTAACATTTTGAAGTAACAGAGTTATTTCTCTTGTACTGGCAATGATAGGTGACAGCATTTTATCCCAAGATGTCTATAAAGCCAGGATGTAGAAAGAGTACCATGAAAGTGCAGAATATAACAATGAAAATCAGAAAAATATATATTTTTATGATTCAAATCTAGGTACTGCCACTGAAGAGACGGAAGAGAATTACATTCTGATGAAAGATGGCTAAAAATAGCACTAATTTCAGCAATTGCAAAATGAAAACTCATTCCAATCAACTTAAATTCATTTTGAAATCCAGCAAAGTATGTTGATTATTGAAAATATTAAATTTAAATTACTAGCTTGAAATTAAAAATAAAATAAAAGCTTCAAGAAAGATTTTCATTTTTAAAAATTCATTTTAAACATCCATCATTGCATTTCTTTGATAGTACCTACTCAAATGTGATGACCTTCTCATATTAGGCCGGAACAAAATAGCCCCTTGCATTAAAGTGATGAATTATTTTTTTTTTTTAATTACTTTTATTTTAGCTTTTTATAGAATATCAAAGACAAAATTAATGTGATTTTCATGTCCATAAGTTTACACTTGGCTATTGCACTAGTAGAAGCCATCTGCAACATCAAAAGATCTTTGAGGTTGGAGTCAGCTTTAGAACAAATCATGCATAACAAACTTAAACTCCCTTGAAGACTCCTAAGATTTAACCATCACCCCCAAATTGACCTCTTGACCATTTAATGATGCTGTAATGGAATGATAGTACAACCTGGTCAGAACATCATGACAGAGTATAATTGTCATTATTAACAATTACCATTTTATACTGACCTTAAATGCATATATACACCAGCAAGTCTACATCAATATAAACCAGGTAAAAAATTCCATCAGTCACCTGTTAACTTCTATGACCCTAGTTTTTTATCCTGATGCAATAAATTCACTGCTGGATTGTTAGCAACACTGTTGATTCTGATAATGCTTATTTTACTAACAAAGTTATATTTGGGTTGAGTTATGATGTTTTAAAGTTTGATTTTGTTTCAGAAAAAAAAATAATAATAAAAACTGAAAACCTTCAGTTTCAGGCTTGCAAATTATAATAACCCCAATTATAAATCAGCTGAATATTGTAGAAGTGTGCATTGAGAAAGAGTTGAAAATAATAGGAAACTTACATTATTTTTTAATGCAAAAAAAATAATGTTGTGAAAGCAAATGTTAAGGCTGTAATTAGAATTAGAGCTGTAATTTATCAAATATTTATAATTCTGGAGTAAATTGTATTCATAGCTATATTACAATCATCCTATATTCTATTAGGCTGAGTAATAAATAATTGCCATTTTTGTTTATAAACTTCCTTCTTCAAAAAAAAAATAAAATACAACTACATTTTATTCAATTGTATATTCACCATTATTTGGAATGACTTGTTGTCACTTATCAGACAGCTCTTCGATAACTTTTGAGTAAAAAGTTTGTGAACACGTAATCAAAGTATTTTGCAGCAATTGAAAAATGTAGTAATCATTTGGTGCAAGGTCAGATGAGTATGGTGGATATAGAATAGATCAATTAAGTTTCAAAATTTTTTCCTGTGTTGTTCTTATTGTATGTGGCCTTGCATTGTCCTGAAGGAGAGTAACATTTTTCATGTTGGCTAGTGTAGGACACTTTTCAATCAAACTTTTATGAACATATTACAACTGCTGGACATATAAATGTGCATTTAATGTTTCATTGTATTCTTAGTACACTAATGAATGATATCCTGATGATCCTATTCACAACATTACCTTTCTTCTATGAAACTCTGAGGGTCTGCAGTGCATATTTATCCTTGTTGATCCACTGCTTTTAGTATTGAACATTGTCAAATGTAACCGATTTTTATCACCTGTTATGATATATTCCATGAACAGTTAATCAGGATGATATATTCAAACAAATTAATTATGACTCAACCTAATAGTTTAAATTTTTAGATGTATTATTATTATTATTATTACTATGGCTAGGATCCTTATTTTCTTGTTTTGACTACTATATTTTAATTATATTGTTGTATATGGGAATCCTTAAGGAACATCCTTACAGCATTTACAGATTTTCATTGCTTGAAATTCAAATGTGGGACAAAGTTTTGTCCCCCAGAATTTTATTCTAAATGGAATTATAATGAAAGTCAGCAAAAAATGTTTATGAGATACTGAGAGATACTATTCAGAACTCTTTCAAGATTACCAAATGTAACATACACCTCATGAAGGAAGGGAATACAATGAATAAAATGCAACAACCAAAATAAAGATGAGGATACTATATTAGGCAAGGTGGAGTAATGGATAGCGGCTCGGATTGAGAAATCAGAGAGCCGAGTTCGAATTCCAGTCGGATCCATTACATTCACTTATGTGCTAATACCCTTGGGAAAAGGATGAATCCTCTTCTTCTCCTCCAAGCTGAGTAAATAGCAGGACAGACTGGGTTCTATAGCCTTGGTTGGAGAAGGAAAAACTCTGAATTCAAAACCGGCCTGGAGATGGTTGGGCTATCTTGCCCCAAGAACACTATTGAACAGTTCATATATTAAAAGAAAAAATCTAAAAAAAAAGTTTCAAGATATAGTGAAAAATTAATATTTTTATCTTCATTGTGTAGGTCTGTTTGAAATTGCATCAAATACAATTCACTGACATTTAAAGACTACAACTATAGACACATTAGTAACCTTTATCTCTCATACAAATTTAAAATGAACTATACAACAATGTCAAAAGTAAAACACTTGGCAATGGAATAATATGAAGCAAAAATTGGTTTAACAAATAGATAAATCCCTTTAGAATTTTACTAGATATGCATATTTAACTGATAAAAATAAATTTTGCTTTTCCAGGAGTAAGATTTTACCAGTATGAAGAGTAATGAAAATATTTGAAGAAAGTAATGATTTTAATATCAAAAGTCATTTTAATCTAAATCAGGGACTGATTACCATGAGTTGTTAATAAATAATGTTGGATAAAAATTGATGCAAACATGAAAAAATTTCTATCATCTTATATCAACAAATGTAAAGATGATGCAACATACTTATTAGATCCTTAGCAAAATTAAGGAAGATTGTAGTTATCATTTAATATGATCTTTCACAGTAATGATATTTGACTGCATTAGTAAAAAGAGCAAAACTCTAGTGATCTTAAAGCATAGTATGATCTGTGACTCCTACCTATCAAAAAGGTGGGTTTCTTAAACACAATTTGTAGGATCATATATGTTAAAATTCCAACTGTTGGATCATGTTCTAACAAAGCAACAGCCACAATCATTCAGTGTTAAAAAGTAGCAGTTGTTGCAGTGCATAATGTCCATACCTAGCCGGTTCCATGTCTCATGCACACATCCTTTCTGCCATTGATTGACACACCTCACAACTCTGAATGACCAACTTTACTGCCACTTTTGACATGGACAGGTCAATCCTACATACAAAATAAAATGTTCACTTACCTCCAGGGTGCCCACTCTGTTGATAAACCTGTCAGATGTGCATGGCTTAAATTACCTGCAGCAAAAGCACATACCAGCTGTATAGGTTCAATCTCCTGCACATCGTTGAGCCATTTCTGTGGGACTCTAGTCAATTAGTTTGCCTGATTCTGGTAAGATCTTACTACCGTCACATTGACTGAAAGGTTGTACTCCTTCACAAGTAAGGTCAGCATGTCCAGTTGTTGCTTTATGAGCATCTCACTCACAGCTTTGGTGTTCAGATGAGACTTGCCTGTAATGGCATTGATCAACCAGTGGTACACACAGATGGAGTCTGTTTTCATGTGTAACACCATGGCCCCTCCACTTGAGCACAAGGTTGACTCCTCTTAGCATGGCATCCAGCACCACCACGTTATGTTGGGTGTCCTTTATCAACCACAACCAACATGCGTTTTCAATGATGGCACCATCAGCATAAAGCCCCACTCCCACAACAAGTGAACTCACATCCACCCACACGTAAGGCTCCCTTGGATTCATGTGTACCACTCTCTCTGGCAGGATCTAGTTGATGTACCCAGGCAAGCATGTCCGTTATAATACATCCCAGAGGAGTATCACTGATTTTTCATCCTAGTTCTTCATGGCGGCAGTGGCTTGAGGTTTGATGAAGCTGATTGCTACTCACAGCCATCCACACTTGGGAAAGTGTCCCATCAGTTTGCAACACATGGAAAAGATGCCTTTTTGCATCATGGTCATAGGACTGTTCACCAGATTTGAAAATGCTTATATGTGCTAAAGATTTTCTGTGTTTTTCAAATTTTATTTTTTAGGGAGCAATTGATTTTACCTTTATATTTTCTACCACAACTGCATAGAATATTAAACAAAGTGTTTTGCTCATGTCTTCTTCCAGTAGAGGTTTTACTTTGATTAGATATCTGTATAGCATGTGACTGCCTTTGAATACTATCCTGATGTTGTACTGACTGTATATTCTCTGAACTATATATGGTTTGCATGTTGTGGTAAACAGCAAATAATTCCCATCTTGTATTGTATGGACAACTGGAATCATTGTTTAGATAACATTCAATAAATGGCAATTTATGGTGCATGGATGCCCTGAATCCATGTTCTATTCAGGTTATTATTATATTTAGGATGGCTAATTTACTATTCATTTTCAATGGTAAACTTACAGAACTTACATGATCCAATACCACTTTCACTTTTTCTTGGCGAGTCCAGAGTATGAAAA
Organism: Acanthosepion lycidas; assembly: GCA_963932145.1. Classification (NCBI taxonomy): domain Eukaryota; kingdom Metazoa; phylum Mollusca; class Cephalopoda; order Sepiida; family Sepiidae; genus Acanthosepion; species Acanthosepion lycidas. Next base: position 79,813,899 of record OZ010578.1, read on the forward strand.
TTTCTTAGATGGATGGTCTCAGTGATGTAGTTTACAATGTCATTTCGTTAAAGTATTCCATGTATATATTTGTCATTACTGGGGACAAGGGTGACCCCATAGCCATATCTTCTGTCATATATTTTTTGTGAGTACCCCAATTTATCTATCACAGCTGTTGCATTGTCTTTGTTATAAATATTGATTAAGTTTTCAATGAACATTTTTTCTTCCCTTTGATAGTGGATTTAGTAGGTTTAGTTTTTTTCTAATGATTTTTTTTATTTTCCAGCTGAGCTCATCTGGCTATGGTTTAGGAATCTTCATAGAAATATCCTTGATTGGAGCTATCATGTATGACATTTATTTAGTCACTGCCTCTTCAGAAGTCAATTTGCTGATGTTCATAACTACTCTAAATTGTGGTTAAGTATTGTAGCATCCCATTTTTTGTCAGTTTTTTTTATTTTATCTGGCATGCCTTTAATTCTTTATTTTATTTAAAGTAAGATATTTCTAGGTAATTTTGTATTTTACCATTGTCCAAGACCAGTATTATTTAAGTCAGAAATGATTTTTTCATGGTTATAAGCTGTTTACTGTAGTTGATATTTTATCCAGTGAATATGATAAATACTTTTCTTGACTATTACACCCAACTTTTTCTGTAATTATGTATGTTTTTCTGGCATTTATCAAAGCTAGTTGGAAGATGTCTGTGCTGGTTTTTGGTAGAACTTTTTAAATGGAAGAAAATAGAAAACTGACATTTCTAAGAACACAGAGATGCAAAAACCAGATATAATATACATGAGGAAGGATGTACATGCTCCTCCTAAATAAGATCTGACAACATTCTTAAACACAACATCTATCAAAAAAAAGCTTAAGGGTACACAGTGAAAATGAGAAAATAAGAAAAACACATACAGTGATTAAAATGCACTAATAAAATTAAAACAAGAACTTATACCATGCTATTGCTTTAATTCAGGAATTATGTTAATAGATATTCTAGGATGGCTTTAACATTGAAAAGATTGGTTATTTTCATATTGTTAGATGAAGTAAATTGAAAAATAAAATTATTTTAAGGTTATTTTAGTATATAACAGCATATTTCTCCTGTCAGTTACTTCAGATCAAATTGGAACATGTTTTTTTATTCCAATGAAATAAAGAGAATGGGGAATAAGGTAGGTTTGCATGGATTGTATACTTCATTCAAAATAAAGGGATTACAAATTATAATAGAAAAAATTATGAAAAAGTTTTAAAAGTTCTATTCAAAAAATTATTATATAGATTTTTTATTTTATTCTTTCAGGTAAACTTCTAAATCTAAAAAAAAAAAAAAAACAATGTATCAAAGTTTAAATTACATTGCACTAATCTCACAAGTAGTAATGCTTAGTATAGCATCTCTTAAATAATATTTGATTTTATACTTATAGTTTGCAAAGAATAAATTCATGAGAAATTGCTATGACAAAAATGATACAATTGAGATTAATTTACTAATTAAATGTTTAGCATAATTCTTTTTAAATTATAGATTATAAAAAATTATTCATAACTCAATGTTTTAATAAAATTCTTACATTATTATTTTGGAGCATATAAAAACACATAAAAAGTAATACTATTGAGTCTACTTTATTTTATGACCTTACATCAAATGTTATAGTTTTATATTTACAATATACTTCAGTTTTATGATTATCAATATGGTGATACTTTAACATAAAAGAAGACAATCAGATACTCATGTTCATTATTTGTTCATTCTACATTAAAGAGATATATAAAAAAAACACTGCAGATATTTGGTACATTATAGTTTTAAAATCATAAATACTCAAAATCCCTTTACACATATTCTCTAAGAAAATGGGGTATACTAAAAAAAATAATACTGAAGTTTTAATAACAAGGATTAACATCTTCCAGTTGTATGTTACATGGAGAGTTACATTGGCTTACATATTGAAGTATCCAGAGATTTTAATGTGAATAAAAAAAAGCAGTTAATATATGAATGTAAGATATGCTATCAATAATTCATTAATAACATTTGCCAAATAGTTTCCACAAAATCTATTCCATCATGTATTTTTTGTAGAATAAATAAATCATTAATATTAACAGAAATCTATATAAATGCTAAAAGTCCAATTTTGTATGTTTCTATAATGTCTAAGTAGTGCAAACAGAGGGGGTATAGAATTAAGTTACTTAGAAAATGCAAAACAAAAATTGAGTTGATTTGCAACTGAATGATAATACTATATAGTCTTCATTCATGGTCAAGTGGAAAAATAATTTTTCAAAGGAGATAATTGTCAAGCTAATTAAAGAGTACTATGCCTTATTGGTTTACTTCTTTACATATAGATAAAAAAAATCTATGAGCAAAAAATATCTCCCCTTTTACACAGAAGGTAACATAATCTATGAGGGAGCAAATTTAATGATAATCATTTTCCATTATAATTTTCTCTCAAAGTTTGACTCATTGGATTACAGGGTTGGTTATTTAGTAATTGTTATAAATAACTCGCTGAACACATGGGAATTCTTTGAGATCTTTTAAATCCTCCATCTGAATAAAATCAATCTGAGTCTTTGTTCTATTCAGAGCTGCATACAGTTGATTATAGATGAATACAAGCATTGGAAGGAACAAACTTACTGTATTGTCTTCAAATTTGTTTAACATCATTGCTAATGCCAGAATAACTGGAAATTGTCAACTTTTTATTAGGAAAAGTAAGGTTGTGTTGTTTGGATTAAGATCTATAATTAGTTAAAAAAAATAATCAAAGCAGTCTGTTAAGAAAAATAAAAATTGAGTCTTGCCATGAATTGAACATCTAACCTATAGGTAATCAAGAAAATAATTATGTAATCATTCTTCTATTTCAATATATGCAGAAATGAACTTAAGTATATAGTAAGTTAAGTTTTAAGGTTTAGCATTATTTTAATTGGTCATTTTTATTTGTTCTTTTTCAAATAATATTGATGTGTGAAAGTCATTTAAAACAACAAAAATTTGCTTTAAAGTTTTAAATCTATCACTGATTATTTTTTAGTGAATAAATAATTTCATTAATATTGGGTTATTAAATTCATGAAAAAAAACTAAAAATAAAATGCAATAACATTTTTTTGCATATGACTAAATGAATATTTGTTGACCTAAAAATTGTCTAATTATTCCCATTTGCCATGTGCAAAACAATGCCGTTACATTTTCTTCTTCCAGAAATTTAATATCCCAATAATAATTAGCTATTGGTTAAAATGAATAAAGAAGTGGTGATAGATTTTAAATTTTAACTTTAAAACACTAGCTATGTTTTTGTTGAAATGTAATAAAAATTCAAAGAAAATGTTAAATGTAGATTTTGTTATTTTAAATGAGTTTGGCACAACAATATTATTTGGAAAAAAATGTCATTAATTCAAATGATTAGAAACTTTAAAAAACCTCTTAGTAATTCAATGCTAACTTCACCTTATATTCAAGCAATAAGAGTAGTTTAACGTCATTTGCCTGCCTAATACTAAAGTAGGTCAGAAAGGTTAACATACATAAAAACAAGCAGAATAATATTATATATAAAGATAATTATATCTTATAAACATTTTTGAATGAATGTATTTTATATGGTGTGTGTCTGTGAGTGAGAAAGTACACAAGGTAGAAATAAAAACAGAAAGAAATGGAAAGAAAAAAATGGTTAAAAAGTTTACATTGGTTATCCATTTTGATATTATTTGAATAAATCTATTGGAATAAAACAAAATTATTGATGAATGTCAAACCAGAAGCACAAATAACTTAATTACTTATATATTTATCACAAGTACTGTAAAAATATTTCTTTAATCAGCCATTTATCACCAAATTTTAAATACTGAATCTTTATCACAGTGATTAACAAATTGTCTTCCATTTATAACTAATGATTCACATAAGCTCACAATAAGCATCCCTATCATTTTCATGATAAACTATTAGCATCTCAGTATGTACAAGGTTTTATAAATGTTTTAATATATTTACAATGGACCTGAGTCTTCTAGTCAAAAATTAGTTTTAATTTTTAGCTTTCACCAATTAATCTATATAGAAATTCTGGGTTTAAATTAGATTCTGACTAAAGTTTTATAATTCATGCATATACATAAGAAACAAGCCAAGGAGTTCCCTATAGAATTTAGATGAGCATTAAGTTTGTTCTCTTTTTGTCTCATTTTTCTGGTCAGCACGCTCTGCATATGATATCAAAATCCATCTCCAGAACACAGTGAGTGACCCTGTGAGACAAGGGTCTCAACCACACAGAAGCTGTTATTAATCTAACCCAACTGACAACTAATTTTGAATTGAACGAACCAAGCTGGAAAGAGATTAGGGAGATAGTGAAGGTGGCTAGATTGGACTCAGCTCCTGGACCAAGTGGCATTCCTTACAGCATCTATAAATGCTGTCCGTGTCTTCTTCAGCTCTTTTGGAAGATACTGAAGGTGATATGGCATAGAGGTAGAGTTGCAGACCAGTGGAGATTTGCAGAGGGTATGTGGATCCCTAAGGGAGAAAACTAAAGAAATTTAGACCAATTCAAGAGTATCTCTTTATTATGCACCAAAAGTAAGATCATTTTCAGTATTTTATTGTGGTGTCTGACTAGATTTCTTTTGGTGAACAATTATATCAACACTTCAGTGCAGAAGGGGAGTATTCCAGGTTTTCCTGGATGCCTTGAACATACTGGAGGTAGTCAAGCAAATATTGAGAGAAGCTAAAGAAAGTAGAGGCAACCTTGCTGCATTGTGGTTGGGCCTTGCCAATGCATATGGGTCCATTCCATATAAATTAGTAGAAGAAGCCCTAAGGAGATATGTGACTGGTAAGATCAGCCTATTAATCCTGGACTATTATAACAACTTTAAGATGAGAATCTCTTCCAGGTTTATAGTTTCTGATTGGTACAAACTCAAAAGGGGTATTATTACTGGCTGTATGATCTCAGCTTCTCTATTTACCCTCACCATAAATATGGTGGTCAAATCATCCAAAGTCGAGTGTTGAGGCCCTATGATGAAGACAGGAGTGCATCAGCCACTGATCAGAGTGTACATAGACAATCTGACCATTATGACATCTTTGGTCATGGGGAGTAGGTGGATCCTTCACAAACTTGAAAAGCTTATAGCTTGAGTGAGAATGAGTTTCAAGTCTACACAGTCAAGATCATTTGTTATGCAGAAGGGAAAAGTGGTAGATAATTTCAGGTTCTCGATATCGGGAACTACTATCCCCATGTTGACAGAGAAACCAGTGAAAAGCCTAGGAAAAACTTTTAACAGCTCCTTAAAGGATACTTTGTCCATCCAAGTGATTATCTCCGAACAGGAATCATGGCTTGCCAAAGTGGACAAGTCTGAACTTCCAGGCTGTTTCAAGGCATGGATTTATCAGCACACTCTACTCCCGAGAATTCTTTGGCCTTTGTTTATCTACGACTTCCCTATGACATCAGTGGAGCCATGGAAAGGAGAATTAACGGCTACCTCTGTAGATGGCTAGGGCTGCCAAGAAGTCTAAGTAGTGCCACGCTATATGGCAATTTAAATGCACCTAAACTCTCCTTTAAAGGGTCGGTGGAGGAATTCGTAGTCTTTTGGATAAGAGAATTCCTACAGTATAAGGACTCTAAAGACCCAAAAGTCGTGACAGCAGGCATCAAGGTCTGCACTAGAAGGAAATGGAGTGCAGGGAGAAAATTGGATACTGAGGAGGAGCATTTAAGGCAAAAGGCTCTCATGGGGATGGTGGCATCAGGTCATGCAGCCTTGGGCTTCTTTCCTGGTACCTGAATTGAGAAAGCTAGAGGTAAGCAAAGATGGCAATTAATCCAAGAGGAAGAACAAGAACATGATAGAAGAATTTTTTACAGCAGAAAATAAGTTGGTTGGAGATCTGGCACTTTGATGCCAGTTGGATTAAATTTTTTGCACAATCTGTGTGTGATATACTACCAAGTCCTGCAAACTTGCATACTTGGCTGATGAGAGAAACGCCATCATACCAGAAAGGTATGCTGAAACACATTCTTAGTGCCTGTCTAAGAGCACTTGGTGAAGGGAGATACCAGTAGAGACATGACTGGGTACTTGGGGAATTAACCAAAGTGGTGGCTGCAGCATTCAGCGATTGTGGTTGCAAACCTGAAATGAAGGTGATGTATTTCGTCAAGACCAGCGAAAGCTCTACCTCGATGCATAAATTGTCAACCTGCTTGCTCTCCTTTGCCCGAGATTGACAATTGAGAGTAGACCTTGTGAGACAGTCGAAATTCCCAGAGCAGATAATCTTCTCTGCACTTGGATTTATTAACTACCTGTCTCCCAATTGAAGTTTGATGTTGTGGTTTTACAGGAAGATCTCTATGCAGAACTAAGTCAGCTTGGAGTCAGGGGAGTAAATAAGAGAAAGGCTATCAGGACTATTTCAGAAGCTGCAGAAAAAGTCACAAAATAGCTATGGATTAAAAGATCAGATCCATGGAACTCGATGACAGAGATTGGCGGGTGTTGAGGTGCTATTGGAAGGGATGAAGAAAAGAGGGAAAAGGAAAGGAAAGATAAAGAAAGAGGGAGAGGAAGTGGGAGTGAAGAGAAGAAGAAAGGAGGGAGGAGAAAAAAGGGAGAAAAAAAAGAAAAGAAACATTTCTGTTGTAACCTAGAAAAAGTTACTGAATAAGGAATAACCAAAATGGAGGTAGGGAATGAAATGGTAATCTTTATAACATCAACAAAATACAATACTTGGCAGCAGCGTGAACTAGGTAAACCACTGCTAGTGGTGGACTACTTAGTCAGCATATTACCCCCCCCCACTTACAATAGTGTCCAATGTATTTATGAGGATTGAGACATACCCATTGGTGTTCATAGGTATGGTATATAACAGTTTCTGATCATAATTCCTATGACCAATGAATGATTTTTTTTTTTTTTAGTGAAGTATCGTTTCATAGGAGATAAAAACTTTCCTGGTGAAAAGTAGAAATTTACTTAATAATTACTTAAATTATGTCAAGCAGTGTTCATTGTGAGTGTGGGTCTTTCTGCGTGTTGGACCTAAGAGGGAAAAGACGAGCATTAAGTTTGTTCTCTTTTTGTCTCGTCTTGGCTGAGGAGGAAGTGACGTAGGGCATATCTGATTTGTTGCTTGCTATTTCAAGATCAGCAATGGCAGTTATTTATATGTCCATTGTTGTGTGAATTTTGCTTCAGGATCACCTGCCGGAAGAGGTATTGTTTCGGTACAGTCTCTTGGGTGAACAAGTATGATGTTGAAAGATCTGAAACTTTTCATGACCCCAAGTCATAATATCACTGATGAAGTGATCCTGTGGACCTGTTGGAGTATATTCATAACAAAAGGGATTAATCTATTATAGAAAATCTTATGCTAATAAACTAACTTTTTATCATAGAAAAAAAATGTTAGAAATGAAGAAGCAATAGAATTTCAAGATATATCTATATATTAGCAAAATGATTTTTTATAGCAAAATGATAACCTAAAATAATTAATTTAAATGAAGACAGAATTAAAAGTAATAAACAAAATTTAATGAAAATATTTAAACCTAAATTTTATTGTTACTCTGAGGCCTATTTTTATTTGGCATTTTCATATTCACTCTGTCAAGAAATTCTATTTTATATTCTATATGTTTTTATGTCTATATGTATACTAAAATCAATTAGGCAAAAGTGACAAGAGAGACAAAGAAAAGAAATACTAAATACTGCTTTACAATATTGACTTTAATTGCCAATTCTGTTTGATTCTTCTTAATCTACTTATGTCTTTTGATATCTTATTTTGCAACCCAGTTGTAAGCTGAATTTTAAGTGGGGCTTCTATAAGAAAATATAAGTAGAAAGGTTCATGAAAATTATCATTTGTATATATTTTCCAGGCATGTATCAGCCAATTTGAATTACTTCCAATAAAAGAAATGAAGGAGAAGGAGAAAAAAGTAGACTAAACAGTATAGTTCATGAGTTCTTATTTTTAACCTTGTAATACAGGTGAATAACTCATAAAAAATAACAAAAATGAATACTTTCTGTAACCTTTTTGCCAGCAACTTACCACTGATTACAGGCTATAATTTACACTTATAACACATTTCTATTATATATTTATTATTTTGGTTCCAACAATGGCAACCTTCAATTATGGTAGCAGTGTTCTCTTTGAATTCCAGCAACACCCACAAAAGCCCTATTATATATAGCTTGCTGTGGAATGCCTGAATAGTTGCCAAATAGAAAGAAGGTTCCAGGTTTGTAGTTTGTTCTAGCAGCATCAATAAACTAGATTTAACTAATGCCCTAACTTTGTTTTAGGCTGATCACATAAAACTTAAAAGTTATTAAAATGCAATTCACTTCTTGTCATTGTCTTGTCTGTAAAATGAGTTGATTTTTTTCACACCAAAAAGTAATTTAATAAAATGTAGTCATTTTTATATTAAAGCCATTAACAAACTCTATCAATTGCTATATAATAAAAATACATTCTATTAGATAGAAATGTAAATACTTGAAAAAAATGTTGGTATATACATTATTTAATCATGCTGGATTTTGTATGTAAATATACAAATTTAAGTGTGCTATTGTAGTTATTAAAAAATAACAATATAGATGTTTTCATTATGTTTTAATATGATTCACCAAAATTGACAAAAGTACAAACAGTACTAAAATACAAACCACCATAAATTTTATTAAGTGTAATAAAGATTAAATAAGCTTAATCCTAATGTGGCTAAAAGCAATATTTTATTGCAAGAACAACCACTCATTTTTCATTTAAACATGTTTATGAGATAATACTAATTAGTTTCCTAAAACCAATGTTTAAAATAATTAACATAACTTTTCTATTAAGTTTTTGACAGAGAATGAAAAATATAGCAACAAAATCCAAACATGCATTGGAATAGCAAAAATGCCTTCCAAAAACTAAGCAGAGTAGTAAGGAAAATTTTGTTAGAAACAAAATGAGTGCTGAACTGCTATGTAATATCAATCCTCTTGTACAGCAATGAATACTGGACAATTTCTTAACAGATTAAAATAAAACTGGAGGTAACAGAAAGAGATAGTTAAAATTTATATGGCACATAATGAGGAAAAAGAGGGCTTGGAGAATTTGACAATCACAGGACATATTGAAGGCAAAAAGGAGAGTGAGGCAGTGGACACCTAACTGACAAGTTTTTGTGGGGGGAGTGGTAAAAAGACAAACATTACTAAGAGCAGCAGAGGATTGGAGGTTGTGGAGAGCCATGATTAGTCACATCCTGAAGAGACATGGCACATAGAAGAAGACTATTATGATATAATATTGCAATTACCAAAATTATTTTTATTATTTAAAAAGTGTAAAGACCCTGTAAACAAATTGAATATATAAAAATATATTAAAAGCATAAACCAGAAGCATATTGTTAGATATTGTTTTTATTACTTGGTAGCATATCTCTAGTTTCATTAACAGCTGTAACCGTTGTTTCATTAGAATTTTTCTATGCTCAAATAAATAAATTTCATAAACAGTTATTACATTGAAGCTAACACACAAAAATATATGCATTTATACAAATGCTGAGGTCTTGGTCTAGTGGGGTGGAGTCAAGAGCTTGATACAGTGCCCCTTATTACAGCCAGTGGCCAACAAATTTTTTAGAAATTCAAATACAAATACTTCTTGCAACTATTGATGTGGTATAATTGGAAATACAAATATAAGTAATTTTCTTCCAGATTTCAAAAATACAAATACTTCTGAAACTAGGCAAAAATGTAAATATAAATGCTTTTTCGCATAAATAGAAATGTTCTGAAAAAGTATTTAAATAAAATTCAAATACATTTTTAATTGATCTGCACTATCAACAAGCACTGTGCATTGACAAAACCTAAATTAAAAGATGTCAAGACAACAGTAATTCATTTTTATTTTATTTTGAATTCATAAAGCTGAGGCATATGACAAGGCTTGGTGGTCAAAAATTTGTCAATAACACCATCCACATTTCTATGTCCAAATTTTTCATTTTCAATGCTTAATAAAGCCAAATTGCTTAAGTGTTCATGACACATTGTGCTTCAGAGATAGTTTTTTAAAAACTTTAGTTTGCCAAAAGATTGCTCACAGAGGCAGCAACAGCCAACAACAGTATGCACAATGCTATTGGTAAATTGGGGAATAGATCATTGCTGTAAGATACTGTGAAGTTGTAAAGCTCGATTGGGGTTTTTGGTTTAACAAAGACACTGTATTTTCTTTTTGTATTAACATTTGGCAATCTGTAATTTTATCACTGAATTTTATTCTATCAAAATCACCCTTGTATGCTGCAGTAGCTACTTTGCATTTTTCTGTTATATCTTTTGAGACAATGAGGCTTTCAACATCCAAGAGGAATCCAAATTGTTCATGTAACTGACTCAACCTTCCAGTTTTGTATTCAACCTGTCCAGTACTGCCTTCAAGGTATCATCCATTTCTTGTCTCACATTTAGAGGCTCATCTTTTATCTCCTTTTCAGCCATTCCCTTTTTATGATGCACTCTTCTCTGTTGACCAAAGTCAATACCCCTTTCTAAGCATTTTCTTTGCCTTTTGCAATTGAATTTGTACAGAGAGAATCTCACTCACTCATAACAGATTGTTGCAGACTTTGAATGTTAGTTTGAGTTTCATTGAAGTTTCTTCTAGGGCACTGAAGTCTCTTCTATACTCGGTCAATGAAATTTAGGATGTCATCCCAGAATGACAGCTTAGTTAGAAAGCTTAAAAAGTTTGCTTATTTTGAAGCAAGCAACTGGCATTACTTCTTGTGTCAACTGATACTGAACAATCACTTGCCATATCCTCCAACAATTTAGTTATGTCATCCAGCTTCGTTTTTGCAGCATGAACAGCATCATGTCTAACATTCCATCTTGTATCAGGGGGCTGCTTTACAGCCATCCCTATTATCACCTCAATTTCTCCCACCACATTGTTGAGCTGGAGAAAAAAATATACAATGAATCAAGAACTTCAAAAAATGATATAGCAAACACCTGTTTTGATGATGCATGCACTCCTATGAGGCTCAAACAATGGTTGTCACAATTCACAAAGATTACTTTTGGGTTTCTCTGTGATATGCATTTCTGGACACCAGACATCTTCCCAGCCATTATTGCAGCATTGTCATACATCTGTCCATGACAGCCGTTCAAATCAAGACTATCTCAAGAACATAATCCCATAGTATCTGCTTCTTTTGATTCTGTGTAGGATAGACTAATGTACTTCATTGCCCTGTAGCTCAATGAACTTATTCTGTATCTTGCCAGACAAAAATATTGCCGAATATAATGTGACTTGACATAACCCAAATGATGCTGCAACAGAGGGTCATACTTGCTAAGTATCTTAACAAGTGCAAGAATATTACCTGATTGAATGACTTCTCAGTGTCCATGAAATGCCAGATGTCAAGCCACCAAAAACTTGATACAATCCATAAAATATATGAGCAGATCCTTCCACAATTGCTTCTGTTCCTTCATATGCTTCAGTATTACTCTGTCAATTGTAGACCCTTTTGATATGTGTCTCTCAAAGTCTTTCCATGCAAGAAACAACACATGGTGATGAATGTCCTGTTCATGTTCTGGTATTGTTTTATTGCATTTTTTCCATTTTCAAAATCCATATGATCGTTTGAATACCGTACTTTGGTTGACTGGTGCTGTTGAAAACAAACAGCAAAAACAATACACTGCATTATTTTTAATAGAGTACAACAACCAAATATGTGGAATCATAAACTCATCCTGTAGTTTTCTCTGAAACCAAAATTTGTGAAGCTGCAGTTGACACCCACATGTTTTGTGCTTTTTTCACTCTTCATCACTTCAAGATGTTGTCTCTCAATAACTCCCTAATCTTTTGTAACTTTGAAAGAGCTGTCTTTGTTCTGAAAAGCTTTAGCACCCATCTTCACCATTTGTATGCATAGATCATCAGAAATTTTTGGTTTACTGCAATTTACATACAAATTTAAGCAACCTACATCTTTCTTGGTTAATACTGCATATTTAGTATCATCATGTTCCTGTTTTGTGCATGTTCATGAGATTGGCAATGAAGCAAAGATGAAGGCTGATTGAAAGCATCCAATGAAACTGTTTGCTTTGACTCAGAATCTATCTTAACAACCGAATACATATATACATTGCAATAAAGAATTTTCCTATATTCTCAGCAGGAATATATAGTTTTCTGTAATAAACTTGAATTGAGTTTTTCAGTGTAGTATAATCATATAATAATAATAATAATATTATTGCAGTGAAGTCTACAAAGAACACCCTGCAAAGATTTTGCTATCACTAACGACAACCAAAATTGTGCCATAAAACTTGTGAATCTTTTCACATCAAAACCCCATATATGGGAATATCCCAAACTGAGTTACAATAAGATCATTATGTCTAAATCTTATATATTCATTGAAATGCTATGATCTACCAATTGAGATGAGGAGACAAATTACCATATTATCATTCTACAAAGAAATGCTAGGTTTACTTTCCCATGAATACATCTTAAAACATTAATATGGATTAATTTTCAATTTGGCCTCAACTGAGGGAAAACAAACAACATTTTTTGTTGTTTCATTAACACATTTCACATTTTTGGCATGTACTTCTGTCTGCACTGTGCATGATTGAAGAACTACTGAGTGTTGTGGCCAAAATAATTCATGATGCACCACTAATGAAATAAATATTTGTGGGCAATCACAAAAAGGATATTAAAGTAAATCAAAAAGCGAAAATTTTAGGTCCTCTTTCACTATTTTCTGAATTAATTTCTCAACATTTTCACCAATAAATATGTTAAAACTTGGCCTACCCTAACCTAATTTGGTCTTAATTTTTCACCTCACCTAAATGTTTGCTTAGATTAGGTTTAGTTAGATGAGATTTTTACACATGTTTTTTTTATAAAAATATTGGAAGTGGAAAATTTTGCTTGCACTTCACTCCCAGCCCCAGCCATAAACTTGCCAATCACAGAGCAATTTTGCGCCCCATGATAGTGCACCCTGGGGCAGAAGCCGCCCCCCATGTTCCACCACTGGAAAAGTGATATGTTTCATTACTTATGAGAATATGCAAATATTTAGCAGGCATACCAAAGGTACAGTTATAGAATATTACAGTTCCCAATATAGACTATGCTTGCCAAGTAAGAAATTTATTTAATCTCATTTATCTGACAGAAGACATTGTACTATAAGACAATAAATAACAGGTTGTATTATCTAATTTCTGAATCATTTGCAGTTATCATTTTCATTGACGTTTTCAGGATTAGCTTCTCAGGTCATCATTCATTTTTGTTGATTTTCTTTGACCTCTATGATAAAAACTGTAGATGAATAAACATGAGATATAAAAGAAAACAGCATATGTAATAAAAATTTGAAAAGGCATTATTTTGTCAATTTACTATTTTTTATCTATGCAGAATAAAAACGTTTTTTTTTCACTGCCAAAAATCAAAATATAATATGAACTCTTTTTTTTTTTGATAGAATAGTGATGGAAGGTATGTTATTTTAAATTTTATATAACAGTTTAATTTCATTGAAAATAAAAAAAAATTAATAAGATTTTAAAATATTGAAGGAATGAATGTAGTATTTATAAATTTATTTTTAGTTTTACAAATAAAAATGCCAATTATAGATAATGTAATTTTTTTGATAATGAAATACTCAATATTTAAGAGTGACTATTTTAAAAATTTATTGTCATCCTTTCTTTATTGTATCAATTGTGACTATGAACAATACACAATAAACTTTTCATTTGCAAACCATAATATATCATTTGACATGATTAATATGATAAAAAAATACCATATAATCTATTTAAGATTATTTAACTAGGTGGTTCATAATTTTTTTTTAAGCATTACACCCCGAGCAAAGCGGGAAGCCACTAGGATGCAGAGGGTTGCAGAAGATTTGGAGCGAGAGCAGATAGGAGTGATAGAAGAAAGGATGAAGAGAAGGATAGTGGATAGATCAAGGTAACTGGAGATGTCGATTGACATTACATTTGAATAGTTGGAGATTATAGCTCTCAGGGAAACAATAATAGGGAAAGGTGTTCCACAAGCGAGAGGTGCGAGATATGAAGCTATTGGTGTAGAAGAGACAGCTACATTTAAAAGTTTCTACAGTGAAAGGGTGAGAGTGGGATGCCAGCCTTGTAGGGCACTTGAACTCATGAAGTCTGGGAACCAGTGAAAGCAGCTCATTGGAGCAATTACCATGAAAGTATTTGTAAAAAAGACAGAGAGAGGCGACAGCGCATCTGTGAGAGAGCAACTGTAGATGAGATGCCAGATCAGGGCCAATTATATTACATATCCGCCTCTGGATCTTGTCAAGAACTCCGAGGTAAACAGAAGGTGCACCAGACAATACTCCATGCAAGGGCAAATGGTTGATTTGTATATTTGAAGTATCGATTGTGGGGAGAAAAATTTCCTGGTGCAGCACAGAGAGCCAACTTTCCTCGCAGTGGACGAAGCAATTGACTCAATGTATTTGTTCTATCTCAGGTCAGCAGTCAACGTGAGACCGAGCAGATGCAGAGAGTTGCTCTCAATAAGTTGACTATCAGACATTCTAATGGGGTGCAGGGAAGGATCTCTATGGTGATTAATAGAGAGTAGTTTAGTTTTTGAGGTGTTAAAGTTGACCAGCCAATTCTTGCCCCAATTAACAACTGATTGGAGGTCCATTTGAAGATGAGCGGCCAGGTTAGTTTTGTCAGCGACACTAGATTTGTTTTTGAGGCAGGAGTAAATTCTAGTGTCATCCGCTTAGATGCCAACTTGGGAATCTATGGCGTCAGGAAGGTCGTTGATAAGGAATGGAGTGGGGCCAAGAATGGAGCTTTGGGGAACACCTGCATTCGTGGGATAGGAACTGGAGGAGAATCCATTGAGAACGACCTTCAATTCACGGTTTGACAGAAATGATTGTATTAGGTCAAACAATTGACCTGTACTACCATAACCCTGGAACTTGCAAAGAAGGCCGGCATGCCAAACCCTATCAAAAGCTTTGGAGATGTCTAGGGACACAGCACAAGCCTCACCGTTATTTTGAAGGGCTTGGTAGACAGTTTCAGTGATGGCTGTAAGCACGTCAGCTGTAGATCGGGCTTAGCGGAAATCATATTGCTTGTCTGAGAAACAGGTCATGTGAGGTAAGGTGGTTAACCACTTCGGCGTTGATTAGGGCTTCGAAGACTTTGCTGAAGAGGGGTAGGAGACTAATAGGACGGTAATTAGAGGGGTCAGAGGGTCCTCCAGAGTTCTTAAAGACAGGAACAACAGATGAGGACTTCCAGCAGTTAAGAAAACAGGATTCCTTGAGGCAGTAATTATATAGTTTAGAGAGGGCGGGCGTTAGCTCAGGCGCACATTTCTTCAAGACAATGGCTGGTATGCCATCTCCACCACTAGCCTTGTGGGGGTCAAAATTGGAGATAATGCTCAATACCAATGACGGGGTTATGTGTAACCCACTCAATAGGGCCTCAGTTCTTAGAGGGAATGAGAATTTCCGAGCAAAGCATTCAGCCCAGCCTTGTCAGTAGAGGAGATCAGGGCCTCGAACTGGTTGAACAAAGGAGGCATGAACAGAGAGGAGTTGGCACAACCTGCATCATAATGTGGCCTCAGGGTTGCCCGCCGGAGGTGACTGCAGGGACACCTTTCCATGAGCGTCATGGCACTACAAACAACTCAGTATTATACAACTGTTGATCAGAGTGGCTGCTCAAGATGCTATGCAAGAGTTAGGGCTCCTAACTACCAGTTGGAAACAGCAACCAGTGAACTGTCAACCGTGTACCCTCAAAATGAAGAGGCAATACCACAGACTGCACATTGTCATGGGAGAAACATATCAGCACTAGTACAGAGGCCAGAGAGAGAGAGAGAGAAAGAGTTTCGGGAACCCCTTCCTAGACAAGAAACAAGGTGTGATCCTCTACTCATGTCCAGGAGGACAGGGGACAAGTGTTGACCGGGCGGTAGGAGGAAAAAGTAGCTTGAGAATAAATATTGATTGCTTTTTTAGTGTTATTATAACGTTAAAAATAATAAGTCAATATAATCTTTTATTCTTTCCAAGAAATATTCATTAAATAAATTATTCAGTTTAAAATCACAGGCTTCAAGACTTGTACAAACAAATGTCTACAGTATTTACTTGAAACAAATAAAATTAGGAAAGAGTAACAAATAATAAAAATATTTAAATCAGATAGAAATCAGTATCATATAACCATAAATGCATAAAATCATTTTCACGCCATTTGCTAAGGGCATTTGGTTTTTTTTATACATCTGTAATCTAATGTTATTAGTTAATTTTTGCTCTTACATGTCTACATGATATTTCTAAGACTGAAAGAAACAAGAATATTATACAGTCTTTGTAATCTTTCATATAGGTAAAGAAATTTAGTAATTGAAATTCATAGGAAAAATATGAAAATAAAAAATCAATGCTGATTCTAAAAACAAGAGAAATATAATTACAATATTGTTTGTGGTACAAGAAATTGAATTCAGGATATTTTTTTATTGATTTAATGATAGTGTGATTTTAAGTACTGCTTCTCCAAAATGGATATTATAAATTAGCAAGTTATTTTTATTATTTAAAATAAAAGTATATCAATACATTGAATTTAAAATTATATTATTTTTTCAAGAATGGGTGTATCAGTCGGAAACAGCAACCAGTGAACTGGTATGTAATACTTTTACATGCAGCCATATGTTAATAATTCTTTGGGGAGATTTGTCAAATGATTTAATTCAAATCTTCAAAAAATAATATTAGTAATCTCTGAACCATAAATAGACCATAAATTGCTATTCATAAACAGAAGTTTTTGATTTTTTTTAGATATACATAATTTTGATTACTACATATTGGCAAGGCAACTTATTTGATTCATTCATACTACTAGTTCTCTAAAGTTCATAATTAACTTTGCAAAGTATACAACACAAAACTCTGTAAAATTTTAACACTATCCTCAAAATATTTATTATATTTTTAAAATTTTAAAGTAAACAATCTATATTAAAATTTAATTTCATTGAATTGAATTGAATTTATTCATATCCAATTTGTGAGCAGGTTTTTTCATTTGTATACTTGATTGGATAGTGGTATCTATATTATACTTCTTAGTTATTATGGAACAACTAAATTGCTCATTTTAAAAAGAGCATTTTATATTATCAACCAAATGAGAGCTTTCTCATTTTTGTTCAACCCATCATCATTAATCTGGGCAGATTGTGAAGTAGATAGATAAAGTTCCTGTTAAGACTTTCTCTTTAAGATTGCTTTTGAAAGTTGTTGAAAATCTTGATTGATTTGTTACCCAAATTGAAGAAATCAATAATAATACATTTTCATGAAACTCGTAACAAGCTAAGTAATTTGGTTAATTTTTTTCCTGTTATATTTTAGTTTTTATTTCTTCAAAGATCTCTATTACCTTTATATCAATTATTATACACACTTGAGTCATATGGAAGAACATTTACTTTCTATTACTATCTATGAATCTTTAAGTGAAATTTTACCAATGAAGTTAAGCTTATTAAAGTTTTGATATTTTCTAGTTTATATACATACCATTTACACAATCTAAATTAGAGTTTGATTATATTCCAACCTCCTCTCATCTCATTGCTATCATGAACAGTTCCATTTACTAAAAGATAGTATGCTATATTCTGTAGTGGTCGAGTTCTTTAACTCCAAGGAGCTAAAAATAATTTTTCAAATAGTAGTATTCATCATAAATAGCTTATCATTACAATCTGAAAAGAATAAATCAGTCACTATATTCAGGAAATAGTTAAATATCTAAGAAATTCTTTGGAATATAAAGAAAAAAAATTCTCTGAAAGAATATTCTCATGAATGTCAACAATCAACTGCACAAATCAAAATAACTGAGCTCTCACAAGTGGTCATTACAATTAAACTAGGTAGATCATAGTTTGAATTAATTCTTCATCTCCAATACCTCATTTATTTTTACACTCAACTTGTGTTTATGATGGTTAAAATTAGTAGTCTCTTTAAAATTCTCATGATTTTTCTGCAGAAAAAATATGCAGTAACAGTAAATTTTTCTTCAATCAACTTACAATATAAATGCTTTATTTTCATCAATGACTTAAAATTATTACTTTCCAAAATGTCTAGGTTAACATAGCAGATATCAGGTCTTTGACTTCACCTTTTTTCATCTCTTTGTAAATGGAGTTGATTGAAAAGAAGAGGTGAATTGTATTTGCAGATACTACTATGTCCAGATGACAATGTTTTATATTTCTCACCTTCAGAAGTTATAAAGAATAGGAATTGGGATCAGAAACAGCATGTCTCTAGCAGAGAGGATGAAAGATGATTTATCAGGATATCAAGTGTACAAAGATAGCTTTTGCTACTGGCTATCAAAAGACATTTTCTTAAAGAATAAGAAAGAGATGCATAGAAGGCAGTTTCAAAAGTAAACTATACTTTCAAGAGATTCATTTTCTTTTTACTAGTCATATTTTTCTGATAGTTGATATTTTATAGTTGGTATACTTGCTGTCCCTCTTAATTGTGCAAATTTCTCAAGGTAGTTTTTTTCTGTCTTCATACATGTTACTTTGAAAAAGCCTTCCATATTCTTTTTCTACATCTCTTTTCTGGGATCTTGAAAAGAAGTCATACTGGAAAGCACAAATTTATCTACATGTTGGAACTGGCCAAATACATCTTCCCCCTCTTTTCTAGTATGTATAAATGTGAATATCCACAGCAAATCAAGTAGAAAGATATATGTTAAACAAACAAAAACAATTTCCTTAAAATCTGTCAACATAACAATCCAATTCTTACTTTGCATAAATACTGTTTGCATGAGAAGGTGACCTAAGCTAAATAAAAAGACACATTTCATTTGAATAAAAAGGAGGTGTTCATTTTTTATAGAAATCTTCATCAGGCTTGGCTCTGCCTTTGTATAGAAAATGCTTAATACTAGCCATTTCATAAATATCTATAGCCATGAAGTAATTGCATTATCAAAATTAGAAAATACTTTGCATACAGTGCTACTTGAAAGTATGTGGACTCCATCAAATATAGTCATTTTTATTGTGGAAAAAAATTAATATAATCCTATAAAATATGCATTTAAACACCAATTTGTAAAGCAAACTTACCAAATAATGAACACAAACAAAAAAGGATATATTTTAATTACTTATTAAAAAAAGAGAGATTTATTTCATACAAACTGAAAATTTGACATATACAAAAGTATGTGAATCTTTTTATCTAGTACCTTGTGGCACCTCCTTTTGTAATGATTACTTCAACCAAATGTCTTCTGCAATCACTGATCAGTCTCTCACATTTGCTGTTGAGAATTTTTGTTCACTCCCAGCTGTGAGAGGTTGAAGAGACATTTGGCATAAACTGGTCTAACTATAACATTTCTACTGGGTTGAGATTCTAACTTTGACGAGATTACAAATTCTCTTTCTTTTAAGTCATTCTTTGGTTGTTTTACTGGTATGCTTAGGGTCATTGTTTTGTTACAGAACCCATTTTTGGACAAGCTTCAACTTCTTAACTGATGGCAGAAGTATGAACTGTTCTGTAATATCAGTCCTTCTATATGACAGTGAATGATAAACACTCATCACAGATGAAGAAAAGACTTAAGGCAACAAAAATGTGTTTCTCCAGAAGGATGCTAAAAATACCATAGACTGAACATGTGAGCAATAACAAATTTTTAGAGAAAATGGAAACAAAAAGGACATTTATAGTTTGCATCAGATAAAGGTAGTTGAAATTTCTAGAACACATAATGACAAAATAGGGCTTAGATGGTTAACAGAACAGGGATTAGGAGAGATAGAAAAAGGACAAAGTTTATTAAGAGTTACAAAGGATAGGAAATTGTGGAGAGTCATGATCACCCACATTCTGAAGGGATATGGCACATAGAAGATAACAGGAAATTCTAATCCAAAATTTGTTATTAAAACTGAGAATTCATGTTTACTTGGATAATATAAAGTCATTCAAGTTCACAGGCAGAAAAGCAGACTGAGATTTTAACATTTCCACCACTATGCTTCACTGTTGGAATGAAGTTCTTTGCTTGGTAGGAAGTATTGGCTTTTCTCCAAACATGGCAGTTTTGATTGTGACTGATTTTTTTCAAGTGTTCTCTGGCAAGGTTTAAATGGGCAGCTCTGTTCTTTGTTGAGAGCAGAGGATTCCTTCTAGCAACCCTAAGTGAATGCCATGTCCATTCATTTTTTGTCTATTGTAGACACATGTTCATTTACTCCAGATACTCCCAGAGAGGTCTGCAACTCTTTTGAAGTGATGTATGGGTTGGCCTTTACTTGATTTATTATTTTTTTTAGTGTTTCTTGGTGATAGTTTTGATGTTCACTTCTATGCAGAGTTATGATCATATTGAATGTCCTTCATTTGTGAATTATTTGTCTTACAGTGGATGGATGGAGCTACAATCTTTTTTATATGGTTTTATAGCTTTCTCTAGAGTGATGAAAAGTCAGTCCTCAGATATCTCCTTTCCTCTCAGTATTGTTGATTTGTGAGGCTATACATTGGCATTATAGTAACTTATCTGATTTCCCTACTCTTTTAATTTGTGTTGCTCAACCAATTTACTAAGGATGTCTCTCTGATTAACAATTCCAAGCCATTATCCATTGTACCACCTATAAAACACATCCAAGCTTACACTACCTGATATTCCCAAGTGGTCACCCATCTAGGTACTGACCAGGCTTGAAGTTGCTTAACTTTGGTGATTGTTTCAATTTGATGTGGCCATAAGCCTAATCATGTCTCATTTGATTGGTTAATTTATATTGAATAATTAAGCACCCAAATGTGTTTCAGTTGAATTTATTACCTACTTGACTTTATACAAAGGGATGGGGGTCACATACTTTTACACATGTCACATTATCAGTTTTAGGAAAATAAATTGCAATTTTTGAATAAATAATTGAAATATGTCCTTTTTTGTTTGTGTTCATTATTTGGAAAGTCTACTTTACAAATTGGTGTTTGGATACACAATTAATAATAATGATTTATTTGATATATGCTTTAGCAGTGAATTTTAAAAGGATATCTTTTTTCTTTTCATTATAAATCATTTTGATATTTTAGAAAGTTATATATATATATATATATATATATATATAGATATCACTTTTTATAAGAGAACTATATTAATCTGTTAAGTTGTGACATTGAAACAGTGAAAATATTTTTTAAAGTTAAACACAAACCAACAATACAGTGACTGTATTATTATTTTTATATTATTTATACTTATACTGAAGACAAAATATGCAAAATAAATGATAACAGTTCTACAGACTGTGGCAAAAGTAACCCCCCCCCCCATTTTTGTGCAGAAAAAAATAATGCCTTTTTATTAGTGTGGCAGATGTAAAGTCCCATTTTTATTTGTTTTTATATTTTTCAACTGTATAAATTTGGATTTTTTAGTTTTATTATTATGTAATTTTGTACATATTTTATAATGTATAGTTTTCTTTATTTTAGGAATTTTAAATAAATATGGCCATGTGATTAATGGAGGAACAAAGAGTGAAAGCACTTCAACTTTATTATCAAAATAAAAACAATGCCACTAAAACTGCTTGTTTTTTATCAGCAAAATTTAATATTTGGCAAGTGCAGAGTCAAAATATCACAAGCTTAATTAGAAAATTTGAAAGAACAGGAAGCATAAGTGATTCTTCAAGATTAGGAAAACCAGTTTCAGCAACAAGTTTAGAAAAATCCAATGAAATAAAAGAATCCTCAAAAATCCAGTAAGTGTTTTTCTTCAGAGTTGGGTATAAGTGATAGAAAAGTTTGTAAACTCTTAAGTTTAAGATGAAACCTTACATCCCTAGGTTGTTATAAAGCTTGCAATATGGAGATGTTGATAGATGATTAGAGTTTTGAAAAATTTTCCTGAATAAACTCAATGTACGAGATTTTTCTTGATAGATATGATGGTTAGATGAAGCAGCAACCTTTAAATTGAACAGGCATATCAATCGCCATAATTTTGTGTACTAGAGCAATGTTAACCAACATGTTTTCTTGATAAAAGCTGTTAAACTACCATGAGTGACAGTTTGGGCCACTATTTCATCCATGAGAATAATAGGGCCAATATTCTTTGTTGGTATTGTTAATCAAGTTAATTATTTACATCTGCTGAAAACTGAATTCTGGTCAAGAGTTAGAAATCAGAATGATATTTGTTATCAACAGGATGGTGCACCACCTCATTATGGCTTATGTGTTTGAGATTGGTTAAATCTTAATTTCAAGCTGAGGTGGATAGGAGAAAGTAGAGCAATTGAGTGGCCATCAAAATCACCAGATCCAACACTACCGAACTTATTCTTGCACTGAAAGATCTTGTTTACAGGCTCAAACAGAAAACAATTCCTGAATTAAAACAAGCTTTTCTGATAAATTTTCTGAAATTAATGTTCAAATGTGTCAAATGTTTTGTAGAAATGTTGCTGATAGGGTTCAACATTTTATTGAAAATGAAGTGGAATATTTTGAATATGTTAAATAGTTTGTTAATCATAACAAATCATGTTTTGATATGAGTTTTAAGTATGCTGACTCCTACCTAGGAGTAAACTCACCATCTTTGACTAACAAATTAGACTCCTACTCCTCAGACTAATGGGTGTGTTTTAAGCAGTGGCAGTAGCTTATTTCCCTTCCTGTCAAAGTAGATTTAAACATTAGGCAATATTTAAGTTTTTTTTTCCTCAGAGAACATTTTTCAGTAGTTTGTTGAAGTACTGTCACTTCATCAAGAACCTGTTTTAACAAGTAGCAGAATGTAGTTCATAAAAAAAAATAACAGATGGCTACAAATCTTAAGTTTTTAGACCCACTAGTGCTTATCCCAAAAAAGTACCATGCTTGAAAAAAAAGAAATGAAGTTCTGGAAAATGATAAAAAAACAGATATAAGGAAAAGAGCTCCAACTGTTTGTTTGTTTGTTTGTTTGTTTGGGTTTTATGGCATATCAACCACTGTGGGTTATTTAATGCCAAATCCAGTTTATATGAATTTTAAATGCCTATTTTGTATAGAATAAAAAACGTATAGCTGGCAACATTATTGTTTAAAAAAAAAACGTATAGCTGGCAACATTATTGTTTAAAAAAAAAAAAAAACGTATAGCTGGCAACATTATTGTTTCAAAAAAAAAAAAAAAAACGTAGAGCTGACAACATTATTGTTTCAAAAACTTAGAGCTGGCAACATTATTTTTCTGAAAACATTATCTGAGACCTTGCTGTTGGATGCAGTTTATCGCCATACCCAGGACGCAAATGTAGTTTACCGTCATACCCAGGACGCGGATGTAGTTTACCGTCATACCCAGGACGTAGCTCCAACTGTGTTTTTGAGTCTAAATGGTAAAGTCAGAGAAGCAGTGCTGGAAATGGACCCTGAACACAGAGGAATGATGTTATTGTACGAAAAGTTGGACTCTCTGTTTAAGATGGATACTAATCAAGTGGCTCTGATGGCATATGGAACTCTTGAAAAATATATTAGACCACAAAATATCCTCATCACTGATTTCATTATAAAATTTGACTATATGGTTCAGCAACTCTGGGAACATGATATTAAGTTGCCCAATACTGTATTGGCCCTCATGAATTCCAATCTGCGGGAAGACAATGAAAAAATAATAATGGCTACCATAACATTCTATGAAATGACAGTTCAAATAAAAAAAGGTGATGGGTATTACACCAGAGACTTTAATGAGTACTTCTTCTTCAGCAATCTATGAAATAAAGTCTGAACCAGCAGAATCGCACTTAGTTCAATTTTTGGATGAAAAGAATGATGCACAGACAAAGGACACAATGTATAGCTCTGTCCACAGAAATTAACAGAAGTATTATTGTGGTAGAGCATATAGAGGCAATAGATTCAGTAAAAGAAACCAAATTCATACCAATTATCAAAAGAAAAAAAGAAACAAAATCTTCTATGCTATTGTGAATGTACCATGTACTGGGCTAAAAAATGTCAATGTTCCTTTGAGGAAGGTGTATTTGAAGCCACCAATATTGTATTCAGAAATCATAATAACTCTGAGGATAGTACACTCCTAGTACAAACTATTAGTGCCATGATTTGGGACTTGGGTTGCTCCAGGTTAGTGTGTGGCTTGACTTAGTATAATTGTTACATAGACACTTTGCCAGAGAAAGTTAAAAAAAACATAAAAGCAGAGGATAGTAAGGCTACATCTAATTTGGAGATGGCCAACATTTGAAATCAATGTTCAAAGTGAAGTTACCCTGTATATTAGTGGTAGACATTGTTGAAATTCATGCTGATGTAGTAAAATCTGAAATATCTCTTTTATTGAGAAAAGATGCTATGAAGAAAGCTAATACTGTTCTGAATTTTAAAAATGATAGTGTATCCATGATTGACCAAAAGTCACAGCTTTTCTGCACTAACTCTGGGTATTATTACATTCCTCTTGCCACTCCAGGTTTCAAAAAGAATGAAAGTGTTGTTCTGATCAGTACTAGAGATATTAAAAATAAATCTGTTGGAGAAAAAAGAAAACTAGCAGAAAAACTTCACAAGCAATTTAGTCATCCAATTTATGAGAAAATGAATACTCTCTTGAAAGATACAGGGAGTTATTGATGTTGAACTTATGAAACAGCTTCAGGAAATTACTTCAAATTGCAACATATGCTTAAAATACAAGAGAGCACCACCCAAGGCAATTGTTGGTTTCTCTTTAGCAAAACATTTCAATGAAATGTTATCTATAGATATAATAGAAATTAAAGAGACCAAAATTATACATTTAATAGATCATTTCACCAGATACAGTGTATCTTCTATAATAACGTCAAAAGAAAGTTCAGAAATTATTAACATTGTATTTCAGTTTTGGATCGCATATTTTGGACTTCCTTCTAGTTTTCTAACTGATAATGGGTGAGAATTTGATGATAAAGCTTTCAGAGACATGGCTCAGAATTTAAATATTATTTTACAAACTACACCAGCACAAGATCCATGGAGCAATGGATTAAATGAGTGTCTGTCACAATGCTATACTTAATGAAATGGTACTCAAGACTATGGAAAACACTGGCCACAGCTTGAAACTTGCCAATACTTGAACACTGAGCTCTAAAAATACTTTACATAATGTCAGTGGTTATAGTCCAAATCAACCGGTATTTAGACAAAATCCTAATGTGCCTTCTGTTATAATAAAGAAACCCCTGGCTTTAGAGAGTGTTACATCAAGTGAATCCATAGCTAACAACTTGAATGCTATGCATGCAGCAAGAAAGGCCTTTATCTAGGCAAAGTCATTTTAAAAAATTAGAAGAGCTTTTCGCCAAAAGGTGAGAAAATTACTGCTATTAAATATAGAAATGGAGATCTCATATATTTTAAGAGAAATAAATCAAACCATTGGATGGGACCAAGAACTGTTATAGGAACTGAAAACAGTCAGATGTTGACCAAGCATGGAGAAAGATATATTTGAGTCCATCCATGTTGTCTGCAGATCTATAAAAATGATTTTGTTGAAGAACTGAATGCACCAACAACTGATGAGAACCCATCCAATATGGAAAATTTGGAAGATGATTCATGAGTTGACCAAGATAGTCAAAGTACTGATTTTGAAGATGCTGTGGATGGTTCACTTGATGGAAAAAATATTAGTTCTTCCATGAGTGACAATACAAAAACTCATGAATTGAGTAGCAGTCAGGAGCCAAAAAAGGCTGGACATCTATCAAAAAAGTCCATGAAGGTAGATAATGTAACTTTATCGAGAATAGAGCAAGAGATAATGTGCAAAGTGGCATCAGACAATGATCCTTCTTGGAAGAAAATGAAGGTTATCAGTCATGCTGGAAAAGCTACTAGCAAAAACAAAAATATTTTAAATGTATGTGTTAAGGGGGAAGACCCATTTTGGCTTGATTTGGGGAAAAATGTGGTAGAGTGGAAAGACTTAACCATAAAAAGAACATCTACAGGAAAACTCTTGTGAAAGCAAACCTCTTGAAAAGGAATTTTAAGACAATGAGGAAAATAGATTACTTTCAACAGTCAATATTGTAGAATATACTGAAGCTAAAAGGAAGGAATTACATAGCTGGGGTTAAAACAAAGTGTATTCTGTTGTATCAAACTTAGGCCAAAATATAAATACAAGATGAATTTGCACCAAAAAAGAGACAAAACATAGAATTAAAATAAAAATGCCAGACTGGTTGCAAAAGGATTCCAAGATGAAGCCTCAGTATATGTTAGAAGTGACTCATCTACTTGCTCAAAGGAGAGCCTATGAATTATCCTGACCATCATTGTGACTTTGAGGTGGATATCAAGAAAGTATTTTTGCAAGGGAAGCAATTTGAAAGGACAGTCTTTCTAAAACCTTCTCCAGAAACTGAAGTTCTTGAATGTTATAAATGGAAGTTAAATAAATGTGTATATGGATTGAATGATACTTCTGAAGAATGATATTTAATAGTTAGAGAAGAGCTAATAAAACTGGGAAACTGCCTATCTAAGTATGACCAAGCTGTCTTTACATGGTACTATAAGATTAATGGAATTATATCAACTCATGTAGATGACTTCTTCTGTGCAGGCACTGAAAAAAATTGAAGAAAATGTGATAAAGAAAATCAAGCAAGTCCTTATGGTCAGATCAGAGGAAACTTCAAGTTTCAAATATCTTGGTCTTGAGATTTGTCAGCAAAAAGAGTCTATAATAATTAGTCAAAATGAAAATCAATCCTACAAAGTCTAACCGTAATTCAAAATCAGTTTTATTAAATGACGAGCTCAAATTATGCAGAAGCTCAATTGGAAAGCTAAATTGGCTAGCTACACAGACACAGCTTGATTTAAGTTATGAGAAAAGTGATTACATCATTTTTAATAGATAGAAAGGTGGAGGGTATATCACTGGTAAATAAATCAGCTAGAAAAGGTAAGAAAATCACACTGTTAATACATAACTTTAGCAATCTTGCAAGAATGAATCTGGTAGCATATAGTGATGCAGGATTTGCTTGGCTTAACAATGGAGGATCTCAAGCAGGATACATTGTCTTTATTGTGTGTGACAATGATAGTTATGTTCCTATTTCTTGGCAATCTCAGAGTCAACAGAGTTGTAAAAGGTACGCAGATATTATGGAAGCCTGCACTTTTTCTAGAAAATATCTTCTAAAACTTTTATGCATTGAAGACAAGCTGGAAATTCTTACAGTAATATGTAAAATTGACAATGCAGGCCTATATGAGTCTGCTCACACATCTACTCAAATATTGGATAAAGGACTGAGAATTGAAACTGCGATTATTTGTGAAACGCTTGAAAAAAAAATAATACATAAATTTGAATGGGTTTCTGGCTCAAGTCAGGTTGCAGATTGCCTGACTAAGAGAGGTGTCTCCTTTAACAAGATTCTGAATTGTGTATGTGAGCCTAGAATCTCTCTTCCTTAAAAATAAAAAAAAATTGTAAATTAAAACATGTGTGATAAATAAGCTACCACTATGGTCTACATGAAAAAGTGCAAAGGGGGATAGCTGTTAACTATGTTGACTCCTACCTAGGATTGAACTCACCATCTTTAGCTAACAAATTAGACTTAGCTTAACTTATTTTCCTTCCTGCCAAAGTAGATTTAACCATTAGACAGTATTTAAGTTTGTCTTAATTTTTTAAAAATTTCTCCACATTCACACATGCATAAATATTTAACTAAAAGTATATACATAGATCATGAGAAAAACTGAAATAGCTTGTATGCGAATGTAAATTTTATCTAACCTGAATACTTTCTGCCTTAACCATTAATGAACTCTAAATTAAGATATTTTAACTCTTATAATTAACTGGTTGTATAAAGGTAAATATAATTAGGAATTGCCCCCTCTCCAAGGAACTGGATTATCAGATTTATCCAGATTGCTCAAAGAATGAAATATAGT
The DNA here is from genome assembly GCA_963932145.1 of Acanthosepion lycidas. Taxonomy (NCBI): domain Eukaryota; kingdom Metazoa; phylum Mollusca; class Cephalopoda; order Sepiida; family Sepiidae; genus Acanthosepion; species Acanthosepion lycidas. The sequence goes on from OZ010578.1 coordinate 79,842,233, forward strand.
GGTTTTCTTTATTTGACAAATACACATATATTTCTAAATAAAAAGAAGACTTTTTAATGGATAAGATGGTGTTGTTTGGAAGGTAATAAGTCTGATATTCAATAACAAACTTATATATGTACTGATATTAATGGACATAAATTATATAAAAGAAAATGTTGGAAAAGACTTAACACTTTGAAGATATAAATTTGCACATTTCATCAAATATCTAATCCTTAATCACAAAATACAAGGATTTCTCAGCCTAATTAAGAAGCTCATCCAAAAAAATGTTTTGATATTTGGTCAGCTTTTGAGAAGTGAAAAGCTGTGAACTTTTCTTGTAAATTCAAATATTTCATTACATTTTATTTCTTAATAATAAGAGTCTTCTATAAAATATATAAAATTTTGATATTTATAAGATTGTGATATTTCAATTGATTAAAAATAAATTGATCATTGAAGCTGGCTTAGTCATATTCATATTTTAAAGTATGTTACTACAATTACAATAAAATCATATAACAAACAACAAATGCTATTTTAAATTGATTGAAAATTATTAATTTCTTTCATGTAAAACATGTATGCATTACAAAAACAATATCTATTTTTACATACATATGTGTTTTATGTACGGCATGACATTCTATATTTTGGCTAATGATGATATAGGATATTCTTAAAATAAACATATCAAAATACTGTCTCACCAAATTTTGTCTTCAAAAATTGTGCTTACCTAAAAGATAAAAATAAAAATTGTTTATTAAAATAAAATAAAAGGATTTAAAACATAATAAAACATACATTATAAACATTATAAATTTTAGATTCACCTATATAAAATTAAATGTGTAGCCATATATACATTGTATGTGTGTGTGCATGTAACACTTTTCTATATACCCAGAAGAGTGCACTACAAGAAGGGCAAATTGCCCATCATTATATTCTGGAAGCTTCTGGTCATGTAAAAACAGAATTCTGATAATAGGATTTTCTGTTATTTTAAAAATATTTATATGATTTTATTTTGAAGTTAAAAACTGAGATACTGAATAACAAAGTGTTTTATTGACATGTTTATATGTTAATGGAACTCTTAAATTGTGATTGTAATTAAATAAACTTTTAAAATAAGATATGTTTAACTACATATATTAAAAATTACTTTCATTTGTTTTGATTTATATCATAGGGACAAAGCAGAGGATCAGTTGTTATCGTTACTTAATATTACTTTAATATTCAGGAAATGTTGAAAATACAGAGTAATATAAAGTTTTTGATATTCTATAAGTATAATACAATTGGAAAATTACTCAAATATAGTCATTTTTTATAGCATGGGTAAACTAATATTTGTTTTTATGAAATAGCATATAATCTTATCAATTATTCAAATAATTTCTTTACAGCACCTCTTTAAATTAATTTTTTGTCTTCAACTCTAAAGTTTAAGAAAGGAATAATTTGACAAAAAATTATGTGAACCTTTTTCTTTTCAGATTTATGTTCATTTTTTTTTTTTTCATTTTTCTTTTCATTGTTTTTCATATTTTGTTATTTACAATTAATTTTTTTTATTACAATATTCTTCCGTTCTTTCATTTCATCTTTATATTTTTCTTTTCTATTTTTTTCTTCTACTTTCATAAACATTTTTTCTTTGCAGCTTTTCTTTTTAGTGTTCATTTTTTAATTACTTTAACAGTGCTCATCTTTCAAATAATAATAATAATATACTGGTCTGTCATTAAAAAGTCTTCATTAGGTGAATATATTTGATAAATGATAGGCACATTAGAACATCCATCTACGCACAAAGCAGATTAGTTGTTACTAGAAAGTAAATCTATAAAGAACAGGATAAAAAGAACTATGCCAGTAGACAATGGCTAACTAATTAGGTTGGTGCAAAAATAATGTCGTTTTCTCACATAGTAACCAATGCAAGAATATTTTCCTAACATACGAGTTTTCTAAAGAAAAGTTACCACATGTGTGTATCTATACAGAATTGCTTCAACAAAGGGTTCTTTGGAGATACAGAAAAGGGAATAATAGCAAAGAAAGATAAGACTGAACTATGATATCATGCAAAAGAAATGCCTATAAGACTACTTTATAATATCAATGATATTTGCCGACATTAGTGAAGGCTCATAAAATTTTAAGCATTTGTTTAAATGAGATTATCTATTGCAGCAGGACTTACTAAATATATTTTTTAGGCTACATGGAGAAAATAATTTTTAAATCTTATATATTTATTTGGTTCATTAAAACCTGAAATTCCAAGTCAATTGCATTCTGTGGAATTAAAAACTTAGCAGGTATTAAACAAGAATGCAGAAAAAATCAGAATATGAAAAAAATAAAAATGATGTCAAAAATATAGGATTAAGTATTTTAGAAAGATACTTTGCAAACTTAATAATTTTATTATGAAAACACATAAATGTGTGCTTGGGGATGAATAAATAATATACACTTCTGAAACTGATTTTATTTAAACTGCACAAACATCAATTTGTGCATTTCAAATGTACAGTAATTTTAATGGTAACTTTCAATCATTATCATGTGGAGAGTTGAATACAAATTCATTTATACACTTATACAATGAATTTCAAATATTTACCATTGAATCAAACATTTGGATGAATGTAGAAATCCCCAAAAATAATCATTTTAAATAAATTTTTGTATGTAATGTAGAGAAATTCATCAGCTACTGGATAATTTTGAGTTAGTAATATATCAAAATCATAAACTGAAAAATAAAATATGACAAGAATATGTTTGAAGATTGTATCATGAATATTATACTACTTTAATTAAGATCTCTTTCTGATTCACAAATACATTTCACTAGATATGTCAGCTGGATGTGAATGCTAAGAAAGCAAAACCCAAAATAAAAAAGTTGTCTTCTGCACAGGGCCTCTGAGCATCACATCTGGTCCACAAAACAAATTCCAGCAAAAATCTAAAATGCAATAGTCAATCATGAATGCTGCCACAAAAAAAAAAAAAAGAAAAAAGAAAAAAAGATGAGCCTATGAACCAGCACCTGTTAAGATACGGCATGTCACACCAACAACAGGCAGTTTGGCTCAACACTTCAATCTTATCAAATGACCACCAGATCATCCTCACATTTAACCAGTGTCAATTTCAACCCTGAAGATAGATGGAGGAACCCATCCCATAATACTCATGCTACAATGAGACTTCACTAATCCACTCCAGTTCTCTCTCCTGACACTCACTGTAACCTTGGTCAACAGGCCTGCTACCCACACCTGGCCTTACCAACAAGACCCTTACACTTAATCACTTCCCTTACCAATGGCAACTAAAGGATCACGTATCAACAATTTTGTCACTTTTTTACACAACTATGTATATATTCTGAAAATTGATCAATACATACTGTTGAAATTTTAATCCAAGTTTTGATATTTCTTTTGCAACCATACACTTGTTATAACAACTGGTGTCAGAAGTGTGCAGCAAAAGAAATAAACTATTCAGATCTTACTTGTATCGAACTCTTCAAATGCATTAGGAAACAGAAATCTGCATTATTAAAAATAAAATCCAGGCTGACAGACAAGATGCTGCTCAATGAAATACAGACTGACCTAAACAATGTTGATCATCCTGAAATCTTCCAGCACAGTGACCACATTCACAACCCACAGACTGACTTCAAGCTCATGATGTGGTAACAGTTTCTACACAATGCCATGAGGGACATAAAAACTTTCTATCCTGGGAATTAAGTGAATCATTTCATTACTGAAAGGCTTATATTATCCACATCAACCCAGAACTTACCACTCACCCAAGGGTGGAAGAGTAATTCATCAAAGTTGCTAAACAATTGCTCAACAAAGGCATTTTCCAGCAAGTGGTAGATTCCCAGCATGATACATCCAGCTTCGAACAACTGAAAACCTACCTCATAGCCACTTACAGCAACCAGATGACCAGCTTCCAACATGTTAGTTGAGCTTGCAATTTACAACTATGAGACAGTGAGAAATTGACAGATTTTGCTGGCCCACTCAAAAACACCATCAGAGAGACACTGTCCACATAAAGGCCAAATTCACTTCAGAAATGTCGACTGACACTGGCACAATGTTGAAGAGTGAGAAAGTCAAAGCCTGGATATATATATATATATACCACCATTTATTCAAAACAATGAACAGCCACTATACAGCAGGTGGTATAGCAAATGATGCACCTTCACCATGGTATCGAAACAGACAACACAACCAGTCATGACACCACTGCATACTATACATACATACATACCATAATGATCAATTCAACCTAAGAAAGTGCTAGTCAACCCAAGGTAGCAACTACATGAACAAGCAGGCAACAAACCCACCCAAAAGTGCAAACAAAAGTCACCATACCATACAATGCAAAATATGTCCTCAATGAAAACTACAATCAGACATGCAGAGACAGTAACCGAAATTGAGAAACTGATATATGCAGAAACTATACAATGGGCTACATATGTTTTCATGGACTCAACTTTCCATATCAACATTCACCCAGGCTCAAATCACAGCAACAAAAGATGAAATAACCACTATCAAGACCTTTATTCCTATCAACAATCTGGATTTTCAGTATAGACTGGATAAGATCTGATGGCTTGTCCCTCAGTCCAATATGCTCACCATCACCTATTCAACCTCTAACAAACTTTTATACCTCTGTCCCTGTTCATCAGAATCACTTTCACTGTCTGACATAGCAATACTAGACTCTGGATGCTCCACCTGCATTGTGCCATTCTGACTGCCTGAAGAAGCAAGGAAGTGCATGACCCGTTCCAACATCCATGTGAAAGGAATTAATGGCAGCATCACCCCAACCACCAGGTGAACTAAACTGTGACATTGCCATTGGCAATTATGAATCAGCTATTTTCAAGGGGATCAATGTGTTGGTGACAAGCCTCCACTACACCAGTCCTGATCAGTCAAAGCATTCTCAGCCACAACACACTCAACTCATTTAATCAACAACCAGAACACAACAGTTGAATTCAGAAGCACACTTTCATCTGGTTGTACAACACAGACAACCAAGATAATACCAGCTTCAAAATACAAGTCATCTATCTGCAACCCTGCATATGAGGCCCAAACCACAATCAGCAATGAGAAATACTATTCTGTGAAACCATAGCCCAGCATTCAGACAGTAAGTTAAAAACTGAACCATATTAATATCACTGCCAAACAGTTAACTGACAATACACTATTAAGAATCATCAGAACTCTCCAGACAAATGACTCAAACAAGAAACTTCATATGGATTCCGATGACCACTGGGTACCCCTTGTCATTAAACACATTGAACAATTCTATCTGGCACCTCCATCTTGATTATTAGGGATAGTAAACATTCACCAAAATTAGTCATGCCATGCAAACATTGCCACAAATATCTATATCAAGCCCATGATTGTATCAATCCCTCAGGTGTCACTTGTATGCATGAACTCCAGCTGTCCAGCTACTGGTAGGACTTCAAGAAAAGCAATATCAAGGCATACATTGATTCTTGTGAAATATGTGCTAAAAAAAAAAAAAAAAAAAAAAAAAAAAAAAAAAAGAGAGAAGGTAACTACAGCAAATACCAATATTGGCCTGCTGGGAAAAGGTCATTTGAGGTCATCTACATTGATTTCATCGCAATGCCTGTCTCAAAGCGTAAGCACTATATCCTAACCATTCTTGACAGTTTCAGTTGACATCTCACCATCATATCTTGCACCAGAGACCCAGCAGTCAATACTGTCAGTGGACGTTACACTTTTTTCTTCACCATCAGGAAGTACCATGCATCATATCCTCCAAACACAGAATCTACTTCATGGGAGAGGTGTTCAGAAACTTTTGCAAGCTGACATCAATAACACAAGAACTACACTGCCCCTGGCAGTTACAAAGATTGGGTAACATTGAATGACAACATCATGCAATGAAAAACGCTCTCTACATGCTGTGCAAAAACAGAAACTATAAGTAGACTGACATCTTCGAATCTGTTGTTTCTTCTATGGTGCATCACCTCACTACATTATTAGTGGTCAACAACTCCAACATCACTTTGCCTAAATTACCCCATAATGAACTCGCAAAACATATGCAAATTAATGTCGCACTGACACAAGTTCATCAACATGTCACTTTGGCCAAAAATGAGGCCAAACACAAATTGAATTTCAAATTGAATCAGCTCATGTACAAGGACCCAATATGAGTTGGTGACAAAATAATACTTCGCCATCCTCAAGCAGCCATCGCTCACTCATCTAACATGCTTTGGGTTGGTACCCTTGATGTCAGAAAAACTAATGACAGAATTCAGATCAGAAACAAAAACAGAAAAATGGACTGGATCCACTAACCACACATTCATCACCTTACACCATAACTAAAACACTTCAAACTTGTTATGAGTGTATGGTTGCAAAGGAAACAAGGATTAAAATTTCAACAGTATGTATTGATCAATTTTCAGAATATATACATAGTTGTGTAAATAGGTGACAAAATTGTTGATAAGTGATTCTTTAGTTGCCATTGATAAGGGAAGTGATTAAGTGTAAGGGTCTTGTAGGTAAGGCCAGGTTTAGGTAGCAAGCCAGTTGACCAAGGCTACAGTGAGTGTCAGGAGAGAGGCCTGCAGTGGATTAATGAAGCCACATAGTAGTATAAATGCAGTGTCATTGGCAGAACTGATCCAGCTATCTTCAGGGTTGAAATTGACACCAGTGAGGTGTGAGGATGGGCCAGTGCTCATTTGATAAGGTTGAAGTGTAGAACCAAACTGCCTGTTCTCAGCGAGACATGCCAATTTTATATCTGTGGCTTAACAGGTACAAGTTCAGTTCCAATACCATTGGTAAGATGTAAGTTCCACTAAAGTGACCTCTGAAGCACTGCTTTGTGGAACCAACTCTCAAGAGGATGCTTCTCCAATAACTACAATCTTGGCCTGTTCAAGTTTTGGGTCAGCTCTTCTCTTCCTCACATACTCCCATAAACTGTGCCTCTTACTCTTTAACTATCTTTGTACAGATTATAAAAAAAAAACTGCTCCTTACATTTAGGAAGTAAGAATAGGTTGTAATAAAAGAAAATTAACTCAATCTGTTTGTATAATTTCTTCTTTCTGTTTAATTTTCATAAGATTTTAAAACAAAACACAGAGTTTTGAGACATTTTCAAAACTTAGAAATATGTTTATTATTGATATTTTTAAATTCTCCTAATCAATATCTGAGAAAATTAACTTAGAAACAAATACATTGAGTTGAAACTGTTTAGTAAAGTTTTCATTAAAATAGAAGCCTTTGTTTTTCACTGTTTCTTTCATACAGTAACACTCTCAATAACATTATTTTCTTCCTAAATGAATACAGAATCTAACAAAAGAAACAAAGACTCTACAATACAAATCCTACTTCAATCTTTAATAGCTTTCCAGTTGCTTACAAAAGACATCTGGTTGTCAGCTCACAAAGTTGCCAGTAAAAAGAAGTCAATTGAAGAAGTATCAATGAATAGAGTCAATACCCAGGCTCTCTCTTTTGATAACATTATTAACAAAGGAGCAATCAAGTGTTAACACTTCATGAAATTTGGTTACTTTTCTATTATTTAAAATAGATTCTCACAGTAACATTGAAAACCCTACTTTCACTCACTACTCTACAAAAACGTAATTTTAGTAAATTAATTTTTGGCATTGAATTAGTATCAATGTATTACATGAAAAATTCCCGGAATAAGGAATAAGAAACTAATGAAGTAAATGTGGTCTCATTGTTTGCTGTAAAAAAGGAAATAAGAAAAAAGAGGAAGATAATTGAAAGGACAAATATAGGTTATTATTCAATATATTTGAAATAATATAATTACAATGAGTAATAAAAATAGTTTTGAATAGACAACAACTTAGTTATGTATCAGAGCTACTGGCTACTTCTCACCCAAATTCATTGGATCAGAACAAAATTTTATAGTGTTTTTAAGTAAATTACAAAACAATATTTAGATATTTGTATATAAATTTATTCAGTCACATAGATGTCATTTTTTTCTTTAAGACAGCTTCATGATTTCATACTCCAAGAACTTGGCATTTTTCTGGGTGATAAGCTGGTTTAAGTAGATTTTACAGGTTTCCAGAGAATTGAAGTTATTCTTGTTAACAAAATTTTATAAGGATCAAAATAAGTGGTAATCTGGATTTTTAAGGTCAAGTAAGCGTGCTGGGTATAGCATGATGCCCCAGCCAAGCTGTACCAATTTCTGTTGTGTCTGCAAAGAGGTTTGGCATTGACTTGATGAGAGATGCTACCCTTCTGATTGTCAAATTGTAGATACTTTTCATCAAATACTTGTCTGAATTTAACATCTGATTTTATGAAACAAGCTCATAATAGACAATGCCTATCACCAAATTGGACAGACACAGTCTTATATATATATATATATATATATATATATATATATATATATATATATATATATACATACACATAAAAATATACAGCAAATGCAAACTGGCTCTTGGAGTGGTTAATGGTGACTCATTTCACATTTCCCTAGACCTTTTCTGCTCCACATTGTTGTAAACAATACATTTTTCATTGCTTGTGATCATTCTTTTATTTTATTTTATCTTTTCAGTCAACATTTGAGCAAAAAATTGCAAATGGAAATGTGCTCCATCAAATTTTGCCTGTTAAACCATGAGACACCCAAACATTATAGCAATTTATTCATCCAAGTGTTTTTAAATGCTTTGCAATATTTACATGTGATATGTAGAATATCTCTGCAATGTCTTGTGTTATATGAGCTGAATTATTTTTAATCAGCACTTTGATTAGGTCATCATCAATGGCTACAAATTTACTGGAATGAGTGTTTCCTTTCACAAAATAAAAGAGCATCAAATGATGAAAATGCATTTCATTTTCCTCAGTTCACTTTTAATGAAAATTGGCAATCCACACATAAATCATATAGAAATATGCATTGAAATGTCATCTTTCAGAATATGTCATGAATTTTAGTCACATGAAACAAAATCATTTGTTTGAATACTACCTATTGAAAAAATGCTACAAACTTTTGTTCAAACCTTATATGTCATCGAATAAGTATGAGGAATAGTAGTAGGAGTATCTGCAGTCACAATCCCAAGTCATACTGCATAATAAATATAAATTGTTCTGTAAAATTCATAATTTGGTCTGCATGTTTCAGATTCCAAGTTCAGTACTGATTGAAACATCTTTGTGACTAACAAGTATTTGTATTCCTAATATACAGACAAGTCAAACAGAACAAGTATTTTAAGTAAACCAATACACTTTGTAATATCCTTAAAATAGTAACAAAACCAATCTGATCAACACCAATCCATTTCTTCCTGATTTTCAATGCTCAACATACATATTGGATGCCAACACTTACTAAAACAAATTTTAAGTAAAAAAATTCCAAGTCAGCATTTCATTAATTTTTTTTCTCTACCACCAGAGTTTGTTCATATGGAAAACAACTACAGTAAACCAGTGAAGTGGAATAGTGCTAAGGTCAGTGGGCTGCAATAAGAAAAACTGAAACCTTACCTATGTATATCAGATTCAAATGCAGTCAAGCTAAAATGCAACTGTGATAATGGTTTTATTTCCCCACCTATTTCCAGATTTTTAACTGTGCTACTTAAAAATTTGGAATCGTATTTATTTCTTATTTATTGCTACAAACTTTATTTTAAGTGAGTACACAGGTTTGAAAAGATTTCCTCTTTTTAAACAGTGAAATTAACATTTATGAATTGAGTTGTTTCCTATATATTGTTCTTTTTTCGAAACTTGATAATGAATGAACATATACTACTCATTTGGAAACAACAAATGTCTAATTTTGTTTTTATTTTTTTCTTGTCCTTCATCAATCATTACAATTATATAATATAAAATGTTAAGTGTTTTATTCATCATTCCAACTTAACTCCAGTTACTAATACATCTTCTATTTATTAAATATTAGTTTTTACTATATTTCCTTATTTTACAAGAGAGGTGAAGGAAAAAAATTTTTCATTAGAATTTGAACATTCCTTATACAAACACCACAACAAATTTCAATGCCTTAAAACCTTTTAAATAATTTATATATCATAAATGATTTCTGTTACAATTTTAAATCATGATTTTGTAATGAATTAAAAGTATTTCAGTTAACTAAAACCAGTAAAATGAAAGTTTAATTTATATTCTTATATACAAATATATAGATTTATATGAATATACAGATATACAGACACAAGATTAAAGAAAATATCAAGAAATTAATTTTTATTTTTGAAACAGCATAGTTAAACATCAATATCTAAATGTAATCAATTCCTTGTCACTTTTCAGTTACATCATATTTTCTTCATGATTAAAATCACATCCATCTAAAAACATATGAAAACACCTATTTCTCAAAATATATTGTTTAGATAAGATATACATTATCTGGTATTGATTATAAAATTAGAAGATCTCTGAAATTGTTTCAAAATGAGCTTTGTCATGTATGCAAAGTAAAAAGAAGCAAATATATGTGTGAAGGAGTGTTGAATTAACTATTGGGAATGTGAATTTAATGAAAAGGCATATAAGGAAAGGCTTAAAGCAGAAAACAATTATTGGTATGCTTATATAAATATATGATAAAATAAATGCAGAAAACAAAAACATTTGTCAAATAAATAAATGAGATATATATATGATATTTAATACCAAATAATATATAATCCTAATAAAACTAATATTAAGTTTAAAAAATAAGTGAGATTTTTGAAAAAGAAAATATTCCAATTAATTAAACTTACCATAATTTCAATGCCTCTAAATGAGTAACATTTCAGTTTTTATTATAGTATAATTTTCTTGCATAGTAAAATGTTTTCATAACCCAACACCCCTTAAGCCTTAGGGCTGACACAAAAAAGAAAAAAAATACTGATAGCTTATAGACCTCACAAACTTGGACAATCTCAGCTAAACTGGGACATATGGTAAATCTATAATTAATGTGATAAAACAGGATGCAGAGTTTGTATTCTTCCTCAGGTTTGTCTCTTCCTCAAAGCTAAGCAATGGTAAACTCAAAAAGTCAAAATAACTAACAAGTAAATTTAGGGTTATCATTCAGATTAAGTAAAGAAAACAAAACTTACCCATTTTCATTTTGCTTTTTATTATTGTTCATATTTAGTTTGCAAAAATAAAAGCAGAAAGATAGGCTATTTTCTCAACATTATGAGCTGTTCATTTTGAAATACATTTCATATTAACCTTTGCAGAATTGGCAATACTCCTAGAAAATAACCTTTTTTATTCTCCCATGTCCTCATATGATGACCTTTTATGTCACTTCCCCAGGTGGTATCAATGGAAAGTCAATTATGTTTGGTCCTTAATGACCATTTTTGCCTTTTAGTACAAATGTGACATATAAAATTAATAATAGGACAAAAGTTGATCAAGTATAAAAATTTCTAAATGTCTCTTTGCAGAAAAAAAAGAAATGCTAAAACTTAAATATTAATAAGAGTGAAATTAGAATAAAATGTGTAATTGCCTTATGTCACTATATTATTTATGTGTGTGTGTATATGTGTGTGTGTGTGTATGCCTGTTTATCATCTATATCCATAAACTGGAACCTGTTTTTATAATTTTTTTTTACAAGTAGAGGGAGTATTTTCTATTTTTAGCTGTTTGAGGCTGATGATTTACATTTAGAGTTGATGCTTTATTGTGAATGATCTAGTGATTAAAGCACTTTCTATACATTTTCACCTACCCTAATTATTTCATATTCAGTAAGGATCATAAAATAAAGCTCATAAAATATTTAAAAATAGAAAAGTGGACCTTCCTGACAAACCCAATGAATCAAAATATGTTGTTCAATGCACCAATTATCACAACTGAAAAGAAATTAGCTAAGCTTAACATAAAATTTGTTACAACTACTTCTAAAACAATAAAAGACTTAATACAAAACAAAATAATAAACTTGAAGTAAGAATTTACTCAATCACTTGTAATAATTGTCACAAGGAATATATAGGAGAAACCTCAATGAATTTAAATAAAATATTATATGAACCCAAAGGGGATCTTTTACAAAGCAACACACTCAATGCATTAGTTGCCCAACATAATGAGTTTAACCATAATTTTGATTAAAAAAATGTTACTTTAATTAAAAGAGAAACCAATTTACTAAGATGAAAATGTATAGAAAGTGCTTTAATCACTAGATCATCCACAATAAAGTTATATCCAGGTTCTTACTACATTTCGTATTTCTTGACAGATCTATTATCACAGTTTGGGATATTTGGTAACAAAAGTGATGGAAACATGAACAAAAAGAAAAAGTGAACTAACTGAAATCAGCAAGACTATACAGGGTGCGATGTGTAAATTGTCGCCATTTCATATTTTTAATTTTGTACATGTGCATTCTTTGTTTTTGATTTTGTCAACTGCACAGTATAGTAGGGTCAGTTTGGCACCATCTGTAAGAAAAAATACCACGATGTAATTCCCTCTGCCAGAAATTTTGAAACAGCATACTGTACTGCTTGGCATTCATGCTGGAAGCTCCAATATAAATATTTCAGAGTGTTTGGGTATCAATCTGAGGACAGTGCTGATTTGGGAAGAGTTAAATAAGTCTAATGGTGATTACAAAGTTATGGCAGCTAGGAAAATTCACTGATTGTTCTGATAAGAAAAGAACTCCCAAATTTGGTAATGAGGGTCTCAGACTCAATACAGAGACTGACATCAAGTGCCTTGAGGAGGTAGTGCTGCCCTGGGTCAAGAGGGTGGCTGCTGGAAGACCATGTCTGGCAACAGGAGAACCTATTCATGGCTGTCAGACAATTTCTGCAACTGCATCACCTCTTACATCTGGTCACCTAACCCCCCAGACTGCAACTATATGTGGAGTGCAGTTGAGCGAGAGCCCAAAAAGAACTCTTTGTAACACCAAAGATGCGTTGAAGGCATTTTGGCAGCATTATGGCAGAATTCACCAACTTAAACAAGGAAACCATCCATAAGAGTTGCAGAAGATTCTGAAGTCATCTGGAGGCTGTGGTTGAAGCCAATGGTGATTTTATTGAATAAATTTAGTTATGTATTTCAAGATATTTTTGTGTAACTTTGGTAAATATATTTGTTAAAATGAAATGTCAGTTAATATATATTTTTTAAAAAAATTAAAATTCTCAGAGTCTTCTCTCCTTTGTTCATATGTCGAGTCACATAAACATCACTTTTGTCCAATGAAGTCTTAAAGGACAAAACGTGTCTCACAAAAACTTTTTCCACTTTGTGTAAGAATTCTTGGATTGCAAAGGAAATATTTATTACAGATTACGTCCACAACGAAGAGAACAAATTGCAAGTTCAAAATCAATTATCAGAGGCAGAAAGAAATGTTGAAATCTCGACTTGCAGGTACTATGCCACAAATCACAATGCACGTAACCAGTCAAAAAAATAACTCACTCATTGATGAATGCGGTAGCCAAATAGACAAATTTTGTCTTTTCTTCCCCAGTTCGAGAACACCAAATGTCTTTTATTGATGGAGCAATTTTTTCATTCATTGACAGCTAAAAGAGGACACACCATATAAGCATATCCGAAATACTTTTATGGCGACTACTGCAACTGACTTGTTTCTAATATCAACATTCCAATGATTCAGACATGCTTTGAATATTCAGATGTGCTTTTGTTTGTGTAGCAACTAAAAGTAAGTTTATTTTTGTCTCTCATCCATGGATTGTACAGTGTTATAAAAGGCTTTCATCTTTGTGTTTTATACTTTTGGTTTTGTGAATGTTTGCATTACATGTACTGGTGAGGGAACCCCTCTAGAATGGTGGAGTCTCCCCCACAGCATCCAGAATTGACACCCCTTCTTTTGTCTGCATGGACCACTATAAGGCCAATGAAAAGGAGCCCAGAGGACTACATAGCACTTCGGGAAAAATATGCACCCTATACTAAGGGTAATAAATTGACCATTCCTGAAGCTCTGGATGCAGTGATCACTTAGACAATCTCCTTAACAATAGATGTGGTAACAAAATAACTTATTGGAGTTGGAAGAGAGACCATGGAGGAGGCATTAAAAAGCCTCCAGATAAGCCCCAAAATCCTTGCCAGGAGGTCTGAAGCATTATGGGACATCCTGTTGATGCAAAGAATCTGGCAGGCAGCGTACTAACAACATAATCAATATGGCTGCAATATATGGGAACCCAGAGGACCAGAGTTTCGTTGCTTGGAATGCTCATGTATATTACAGAGGAGCAGTTGGGGGCCTTTTTCTACGAGTTTAGTCAGATCGAGGACATGTCAGCAGTCTCCAGTAAGACAGGAATAGCGACAGGGATTTTGTACTGGAAATCACCATGATCAGGGAAAATTTTATGGCCATCCCAGATATACTGTCATGTCAAGGACACAATATCATGGTGATCATAGAAGGTTGTCACCCCCACTGTTGGTCTTGTAGGGTGGCAGGGTACTTATAAAAAAGCATGCCTCACCAGAAATGTGTCACCAAAGTCAACAACACTAGGAACAACAGCAGAACCCAAACTAGCAGCATTCAAAGAAATTGTGGCAGAGGATAAATCTGGCCAATCTGCCAGAAACTCCAGAGTTTGGAAGAAGGTTGTGAGGAAGGAGAAAAAGTTGGCTACCTCTCCTCTCCAACAGGATGTCTCACCCAAGAAGACGATGAAGCAGCAGCAGCTGAATATGAAGAAACAGCAGGAAAGAGCAGGAGAAGGAACATAGGCAGCATCATCAGCCCCCAACAACAGATGCAGCAGCAAACCAAGCAGACTAAGCAACCAGCAGAGCCTGTGGAATTGCCATGATTGGACTTGTATATGGAGGTGGAAGTAATGCCTCCACCTCAGTCCTCCTCTCTAAAAAGAGAAAGGGAAGTGAGTGAAAAAGAGTGAAAAAGTTTTAAAAAAGAAGAGAGTTGGCGAAGTAGGGTGGAGAAGGTCCTGGGTGAAGCTAAGTCTGTCCCTGTTTCACCAGCAAGAGCAGAAAAAAAATCAGCAGCCAGGTAAGGCTCAGAGCCTACCCCCACATCCCCTACTAAAGCTCCACCTTCTCCATCCTCCTCCCGAGAATAGACACCTATTGGGGCACCATCTTCTCCCTCTCCAAACCTTCCCAAGGAAAAAAAGACTCTTTCCCAGAAGGTGAAAGATATGCCAAATAGATAGACTGGATCTGGAAAGAGACCTTTCTTCCCAGAGGAAGGCTCTCTTGAGGCCTCTTTTTAAGTTCACCTCCATGGACAGGTTGTCCATAGAGGACCCAAGTAACTTTCCAGATGCCCCTGAAGTGATTACCTTGATACGTAACACTGGGGGTAACAAGAGTATGGGACCAAGTAGCAGAAGCAAAAGAAGCATTCCAAAGCTTAGAATGGCAAACTTGAGTTGCCCCAACTAAAAAAACTACCACAATATTGTGCAGAGAGGGTCCCATTACTTCTTCAACCCTCTCTATATAGGGCACTTAAGCTAACATTTCTGACTGATGTTGGCAGTATTGTCTCAGAGGGACAAATTGTTTGACATAGGCACTGGAAATCTGGGACAATCTGTTGGGGTCTTTACCCCTGCAGATTTATGCCCAGTCTGTGTCTAAGGGACTCAGGTTTGAATGATGACTATCAAGCTAGCCAGCTTGAATGAGAGGGGCTTGAAAGATCGGGTAAGGCAGCCCATTTTCTTTGTGATCTCTTCTCCTTCAGTGTAGATGTAGCTATGAGCCAGTAGACAGATTTTGTTTGTGATGTTGATACTCGTGTGCTGTCTAGTGACTTTGTTGTTTACTTAGCAAATGGGGAGCAGCAGGCCACAGGTGTTTCATTGTTAGTGAAACATTTCCTGGGTGCAAAGGTGGACCTTGTCCATGTCAAAGTGGGGGGATGCAGTTGATTGTGGCTGATATTGCCATGAGCATTGGTTTGTTTCGAGTCATTGCGGTTTATGTGCCCAATGACCAGGGGGAGCATGTCAACTTTTTCCATCAGTTGGGGCCATTCATGGTTGATTTGTCGCACTTAGTCTTAATAGGGGATTGGAATGCTATCCTGGGCCCCAAGATAGATAGGGGGCAGGGAGCTAATGGGAGGTCATCAGGTGATCATAGTTTGGTTGATCTAATTGGTGAGTTTGGGCTCATCAATAGATACTGGGTTGATCATATCCCATCAGGAGATATGGATGTGGGCTCTTAAGTGGCTGTCTCTCTGGGTAGCTAGCTACCTGGATAGAATGTTAATTAGATTCACTAGAATGCCCCATGTTCTACCAGACAGACTATTCGAATCATAGACTTGTCTGTGCCCGGATGGTATTAAGCACTAGGCCTAGAATGGCTGTACACTGGAATCAACCTTTACTGGACAGGCGGGACTTCCAGCAACAGCTAATTAGATTAGAGGATAGTCTGTCCCAGGCAGAGGCTGGGTGTGGGGATTCCCTAGAGATAGCATTAGCTAAATAGGCTTTGGAGCATGAGGCTAGCAAGCGCTACCAGGGTCAGGTAATTAGATATAGGTTAAACAAAATGTCTAATGAAGCTGTGAATATGGGCACAGATTTGCGCAAAGAAGAGATCCATCAAGGTCCCGATTGATACATTTGAGAGGTCAATAACTTGAAGAGGCGTACTCTGAGGTCAACCAAGGGAATGTGTTGGCATTTTGAGAGTTGGTTTACCAAGGAGCTTGGTCTCAGTGGTGATGAGTTTCACAGCTATTTGGCTGACTTTCCTCAGCTTTCATTGACTGAAGTGGCTAG
Organism: Acanthosepion lycidas; assembly: GCA_963932145.1. NCBI lineage: Eukaryota > Metazoa > Mollusca > Cephalopoda > Sepiida > Sepiidae > Acanthosepion > Acanthosepion lycidas. The sequence goes on from OZ010578.1 coordinate 79,859,211, forward strand.
CTACAAAGGTGAGATCACAGAGGGTGAAGTTCACTTGGCATTGAATAGGGTTTGACTGAGGCAAGTCTCCAGGGCTTGATGGTCTGCTTTACAAATTGTTCTTGAGGCTGTTTCACATCTTTGTTCCGATTTTGATAGTGGTGTTCAACAACTGATTCTGGCAGGTGTCCATCCCCGATCGAATTTCCAGAAGTGTGATCATGCTGTTGAAAAATGTCAAGGGTGTTGGGCAGGAATTAGATGATTATAGGCCCATAACTCTGCTAAGCATTAGAGATAAAAAAGATTAAAGATTTTAGCCAAGATCCTGATGGAGTGTTTGCAGTCAATTGTTGCGAGCTTGTTGGGATCTGAGCAGACTTGTGCTCTGAGGAGACAAACAAATCAAAGCAACCTGCATCTGGTCTGCACGATCATAGAGGGTGTAGATGATGATGAAGAAGAAGCCGTGCTTATCCATTTGGATCAGTCCAAGATGTTTGATAGGGTTGACTATCAGTACCTTGCTGCTGCCCTGCAGGCCACCAGATTCAAACCCAACTTCTGCAAGTGGATCAGCCTCCTGTATCACTCCCCCAATGCTGTGGTACAGATGAACAGGAAGCAATCTAGTGCTTTTACACTGTCTCAGTCAGTTTGTCAGGGTTGTCTGCTGTTGCCCTTACTTTATGCTTTGGCATTGGAGCCCCTCCTTCATTGGCTAAGGGACAGGGCATGCAGTTCAGCCCTACGGGGAATCACCGTTCCTGGAGGTTGATCCAGGGTTTCTACATATGCTGATGATGTACCTATTTTTGTGTCATGCCATAGTGACATTGAGGTGGTACAGAAGGTGCTTGAATGGTATGAGAAGGTGACAAGAGCCAAAACTAATCATGACAAGTCTTCTGGCTTGCAGTTAGGTGCCTAGAAGTGGGTTGCACTTCTGAGGCCCTTTAGTTGGACTGACAGACTCGTCTGCATTCTCAAAGTGTGGTTTGGACCTGGTCTCCAGCTGGTGAAGAATTGGTCCAAAGTACAGTCAAAGGTCGAAGCAACGGTTCATACTTCGCTTCAAATGGCAGTTGTCCATGAAGGGTAAGGTGGAGGCATGTGCCACGTGCATCTTTCCGATTATCCTTTATCAATTGGCTGTGGCTCCTCTCTGCAAAGACAGAAGGAAGACACTTGATCATGTGTCAGCTTCCCTCTTGTGGGGTGTTTGCAAGCATCTGGCCTATAGAGAGACTATTACCCAGCATCTGTGTCATAGGGAGCTGGAAATGCTGCACTTGTTGTGCCATCATCACACTTCAAGTTTGGTCTTCCTATGCTACACATTGACGGAAGATTCAATATTAGAAAGGAGTGTTAGGGACACCTTCTCTAGCATTACTACCACTCTCTTGCTGAGCATAATCATAATCCTTGGAAACAATCAGTATTCCTGCGAGAGTGTTAGGCAGCCTTAAGGGCTTTTCCTTGGTCCAGTGACCTTTCACGGTTATTGTATTGTGAGTTAGTGGAGGGGGTCATGATGAACCACCTTTGTGACCGGCTTGGCTTGTCGGCATCAGAATTATGCTCTTTCTGTTCTTGGGCATCAGTGACAAACTACCTCAGTAACCTTGAGTTTTCACTTACCTGGCAATTGATTCATACCTTGCTACCTCTCAGTGATTTAGCCTTCAGATGGGGCGGGGCAGATTTGCCTGACTGCCATCAGTGTGACCTTGGTTTGACAAGGTAATTCGCCATTTTCTTTGCTACACTTTGTTATAGTTTTTTTCCATAAAAATGTAGTAAAGAACATATATTATATACTTTAAACTTTAAAGGCTTGCATTCTTTTTTTGTCATTTATCATTCAATCTATAATGATACTGTAAAGTCGTGCATTAAGACAGAGAAAAGCATATTTTCTTATGGATTTGATTTAGCATATGTCTACACAGTTTTATTTCAGGTATTATTTTAAACTGAGCATCATCAGATAAGATGGCTATTTATAATGCAGAGCTTTTCATTCTATGTGTATTAATAGCTTTAAATAATGTTAATAAATAGAGTTTTAAGTTTGTATTTTTTTTTAGTCCAGAATCATTTATAACTACCCAAATGATATGCACATTTTAACAGCCTTTCACAGACTGGATTAAGTGTGAGGGTGGCAGTTCATTATCTGTTTACATTAGAACTCATAGCTGAAAACGTTCAAAGTCATTATGTTTTTAGGAGGGAGATGTTGAAGTGATCCTTTTCATCATCATGAAAAAGATTACTCTGCTGGTAGGACTGGGTTTAAGTTGGACAGATTTAGCATAAGTATACATTAGAACCCATGGCTGACTATATAATTTGTAAAATATTTGCAAATATATATAGTCTGAAAAGTAAGATACTGTTAATAAATTGTCATTTGGAAGCAAGGAACCTACAAAACTTGGTTAAATTTAGACTATTTTCTTAGTTGTTCATTGAAAAAGTAATGACAAACAAAAGTTAATACAGTTTAAATAAATCAAAATCAGCATTATTTTTCAGTAAATTAAACAAAGATTTTCATTGCTATAAATAAATCAACATACTTTAGATAATATACTGCTTAAAAATTTATGTACCAAGCAAAAATAAAGTTTCAGATATTTCTGAAAAGATTATTAATTCATAATTTACATGAATTACAGAAATAGCTTATCTAGTAAAAATTCAAATAACATTTACTGAAATATTAAGACCAATGTTGCATACTTGACATAGATCATTCAGAAAATAGTAATTATAATATTTACACACATTGCTTATCTTGTCTGTTTTTAAATGTATCTGTAATTGTTATATGTTATAATATATAACTAACATTAAATAGTTAAGTTTTGATTAAACTCTTGAACTTATTAATTGAGGATGACAACTTTCATCATTGCAGTTCTTTTAAATTTATTTAAAAATTAACTATTGTTTACTTTATCATTTAATGTAATTAAATATATTTAATAGCATAACAGGCAAATAGAGCTGCAAGATTTGTCAGTTAGAAATCCAGGATATCCAGTTCTAGACTAACCATATTTTGCAGCCTCAAACCAAAAAAGTTGTTTTTACAGTTTTAGGTTTTTGCTTACTAGTTTTAGTTATAATGAAATCTTTACAGGATCCAACATCCCTTAAGCTTAAGAGATGACACAGATACACAAAAAAGAATACTGATAACTTATATCTGTCTATAAAAGGATACACTAGAGTAGAATCCTCAAACTAGTCTAGTCTCAGCCAAACCAAGACATATAAGAATCCAACTGTTTAAATCAAATTTAAATTCAAATGATTTCTAATAACAGTTTTAGGACATAAGTTTATCCAGTACAGTAGTATTATTTTACCCCAGGTTATGTATGTATATGCAAATTAGAAATCAATTGAATTTAAATGTGAACAGGGTATTAGGCAAATCTGAAAAATCAACAAGCAAATCATGCAACTAAAGCTTAGCATATATTTTAAAGAAGCTATTCTTGACTGTCACAAATCAATGTTCATTTAACAATGAATGCAGAAAAAGTTTTTGTTGAACACCTCAAATAATTTCAGAAACAAAGCTATTTTAATTAGGAATCAATAAAAAGTATCATCAGCCATAACAACTTATTTTATCCAAGATTAAGTTAAAATTAACAACCTTATGATACTTTTAAGTGTGTCATTTAATTCTAGAAGACTTCTTAGGGTAATTTAAAAATGAATCTTCTATGAGAAACAAAGCAAATTCACCATTAAATAATGTTTTATGAATATAGGAATGTTCATTTGACCACTGTTGCCAATATCAAAGCACCACTGATGCATCACATACAATATACACAACATTTCTATGAAATGATCATCCAGCCACTCAAAGGCACACAATTCAACCCCTCTCAAATAGTTCTTATTAAACCAAAAAGGTAAATGTGCATCTCCATGGCATAACACTTGTCTTCACTGAAATCGTTTATCATATTTAAACTTATTGTGGCATTCATCACCATCTAAAGCTCAGACACTGACAATGCATTAGTAAGAGAGTTATTATATCACAAGATAGCCAAAGACTTTGAAATTTTTATCAAAATATCTATGACCCACTTTCATGTACATAGTATACCCCGATCAAAACTGTTATTGTCCTTCAGGGTTTTGCAATTTTATTTTCCATTTAATGTATTTGGAACTAAACTAAGTATTATATTTTACTTACTAAACTTGTATTATCATATTAGACATTTTAGATGATTAAATACATCTTATCTGTTATCTATGTTAACTATATTTAAGTGTTAGATTAAATATAACACTTAAATATATTATTTAATATATGTATGTATTAATTTAATTAATATAGTTAAAGAAGATATTGTTCTCTTATATGAATATATGAATTTTTATTTTCATTTAATGTATTTGGAACTAAACTAAGTATTATATTTTACTTACTAAACTTGTATTATCATATTAGACATTTGTAACATGTCTAATATCATATTAGACATATTACAAATATATATATTTGTAATATGTCTAATATTACAAATATATATTTGTAATATATCTAATATTACAAATATATATTTGTAATATTAGACATATTACAAATGTCTAATATTTGTAATATGTCTAATTACATATTACATGTACATAGTATACCCAGATCAAAATTGTTATTGTCCTTCAGGGTGTTGCAATTTTATTTTCCATTTAATGTATTTGGAAATAAAACAAAAAGGTTAAATTTGTTATATTAGGGGAATAGTCCTTAAGACCATATTTCACTAATTTAAGGATGATTTCATCTCACATTTTTCCAGGTCAGTGTTCCATTTTATAATGAAAAGCGTTATCAGTATTTAAATATATGCCTTAGATAAAAGGATTATTTCTTATTGTGGTTGTCAAACCATGCATAGCCCACTAAGGGTCAATTTTGAAGCTAACCATTAAGTTAATGGTTCTCAGTCCATGCTTAGTGTTTTCCCCATACTCACCCACAATCTTGTGATCAGAGAGGTGATAATGTGGGGCTTCTCTTTTGTCTACTACTCTTTCACAAGGAAGCGATCTCTACATTTTCTTCAGATGAATTGCCATCACTTATACTCGAGTCAGACTCCAAATCAGCTGTTTGCAAAGAATCATCAGACTCATTTGATTCATTTTGATGATGTTTGATTGTGTTCACTGGCCATTGCACCAGTTTTCAAATTAGGATGATGGTCCTTCACATTGTGTGTTATCCAATTGACTGACACTGAGTGCAAACTTAATCCCAGTTCCTCTTCTCAACCTGAAATAGGGTATACATTGGCTATACAAGACCTTTACAAAGATGAGATTTTCCACTTCATATATTACATTTCTTCACATGCTCAGAGAGACAGAATTAACACCTTTTACCTGGTCTTGGTAAGTATATATCATGTTGGCAAGTGCAGCTGAAGTTGAAACAAAACCCTTTGGTGTTATATTGTACCACATACACAGTTTCCATTAACACTGAACATTGTTTTAAGGAAATAATTCTTTTCATTCTCCTATGGTATCTTTCCACTATGCTATTCCCTCTTGGTATATGTGTGCAATGAAATCAAAACCATACACCCAACTCATCCACAAATATTTTAATTATTCTACTACTAAATGCAGTGTCATTGTTTGGTGATCAGTTCTGTTTGTTCATAAAACTATGATTCCAGTTGGAAAATAACACTGGTAACTGGCAGAATGTTACCTAAGTAATGGTCACCAGATTGAAAAGAAAGCGAGACTGAAATCTTTGAGTATCGTGTAATTTTTACCATAATAATGAGTGTTATCCACTCCTAACTAACTCCAACTCCAAGTGTCGCTCACATCCAGTCTTCCTTTCTGCCACTGCACTGGTGCTGGGTCTATAAATTTATACGTTTCTCATTCATTGAAGGCTACTTTTTAAAATGAAGGGTTGACTTGACATCCAAAGTATAATGTCTGCTTAAAAACCAGAATGCATTTTGTCAAGAAATATTGATTATTTCACTGATACCTAGCTTGTTCACAGTAGAAACACACACCAGTTGCATAGGTTCAATTTTTTCATTATTACTTCAAGCCATCTCTATAGTACTCTAGTCAGATTGACAGCTCAGTTTACATTAGACATAACCAATGTTTCATCCAGTGCCACAAACTACCTTTCTTCACTACCTTTTTGCAACTTTCTTAAAAACTACTTTTATTGTGTAGGAAAAAAAAAAAAACTATCCCAAAATCAAAATGTTTCTCCCTCTTTTTTTTTTTAACTATGCTATCTTTTATAGTTATTAGTAGGATAATAAAACCATTATTAAAATATTTAGGAAATGAATATTTATTTTGTGCCATTCAATATCTATTCATTTTTAATAGGTTGTAAAAAAAATTAAAAGCTAAAATTTTTAAAAATTTTTAAATGAATAAATACAAAAACAAATTATTTCAATTTTACAGTAATTTTTATGAGTCTCGTTTTTATTTCTGTTCAAACATTTTGGTTAAATTATCTTGAATAATTTTACATATTCTTATTAATTAATTTTCATGCTCAGAATAACATATACTTTAAGAATTGTACTCTATGCATTTATTTTCTATATATAGAATATTATCGCATTCCAACTATTCACAAGCAAAAAGTTTTAAAGTCTTTATCAAAAACAATTTATTTATAATTATTTTGCACTGTGACTAAATTCTCCTTGCATTTTTAATTTAGTTTATGATAATCAGAAAACATAATGCATAAACATTGTTTCTTAATTGTTTATCCAAGTTTTTTAACCAAAAATTGATAGAAAAAAAGTTCTTTTACTCTCTTTATTAAATTAAAATTGTTTTTCACATTTAAAAATAAATAAGAGAAATATCTAAACTTAAGTCCCTCAAATTTCATCCACCAGTTTAAAAAGAAGCACTTGTTTTATTTTTGTTTGTATATGTGTGTGCTTGATCCATTTATTAAAAGACTGCCACAGTTTGTAAGAAGTAAGAATTTTTATTTTAAGAAACGAGTTGCTTTTGGGATAAATATAATAACATTTCAATTAAAAATCTTGTATTGTCTTGGCATCATCCCAATAAACCTAACCAATTGTACAAATTATTGCTCTGTTATTCCCAAGATGATGGGATGATCTTAATTTCATGTCTTGGTCACAGTTTAAAAGAAGATAATCTTTCCAGATATTTTCAGGATCATTTTAAAATTATATCCACTAGAAAAATTTAGTGGAAGGAAGATGTTAAAGTAATTCTTTAACATCAGTGTACAATAGGCACTATGCCATGTTACAATCTTTTATTCTTGTTCCTCTTGTGAAGGACCTTTTGCCTACTATTGCACCAAAACAGTCTTTTTAAATTACAAGTATAATCTTAACCCTTTTTTTAAAGGAATACCTACAATAATCTATGTATTGTAACAGATATGGCAATAATGGATTTAAAAATTCATATATTCATATAAGAGAACAATATCTTCTTTAACTATATTAATTAAATTAATATATACATCTTCCTTAACTGTCCCAAACTACAATGATTTTACAATATTTATATTTTCAGTATCATCATGCATTCAGATCTGTGTCAGACGCACTCCACTTGTGAATGACTATTGATTATACTAAAAGTATAGCTGTAGAGAAAAAGTCATAGGAAATAGTTGTTATAATGAGCAAGGGAAGGAAAAAAAACAAGGATTAAAATTTTGTGTATCGGTCAAATTCCAGAATATATACATAGTTGTGTGAAAGGTTGCAAAAATTGTTAATATGTGGTTCTTTAGTTGCTATTTGTAAGTAGAGTGATTATGTATCAGTAGGGCTGGAAGTTGACTGATTTCTTGGGTTTGTTGGTTGGGTGAGGCTGTATTTAGTGTCAGGTGAGAGACATGGAGCAATTAGTGAAGCCAAGTGGAGTGTCGTTGGAGGGGTTGATATACACGTTTCTTCAAGTTTGAAATCAACACTAGTGAGGTGTTTGATGGGCCGGCAGTCACGTGATGAGGTCGAAGTGTTGAAACTGAACTGGATGTTGCCAGTGGGGATGAATCATGGTAAAGCCCAGTAAGGTGTGTTGGCAGGTTGATTGATTGAAGTCACTGTGGTGGGTTGGTTCATGGTAAGGCCTGGTAAGGTATGTTGGGGGGTTGGTTGACCAAGGTTACAGTGGTAGTGGCGAGAGAGGTCCAGAGTGGATAGTGAAGCTTGATTGAATGGAATGTCTCCGGTGGATTCTGGTCGAATGGGAGATCATTTAAAATAGATATATATATATAGCTTAAAATAAACATCATAGTTAATTTATAGTAATATAGTAATATTTCATAGACTAGTTAATTAAAATATTACTTTAATTACTATTAATTAAATATGACTGTTATGGTTTATTAAAATATATATTTTATTATTATAAATTAAATATAATTTTTAATTAATCAAAATATACTAAGTTAAAATATTACTTTAAAAACAATATTATCTAATTTACATGAAAATATTAATTTTCCTACCAACAGTATGGAGTTCTGAAGTGCTACATGATTGAAATGAACAAGGTTGCTGTTGGTCGTCAGTTTGTAGCATAATGTGTGTACAATTGTGACAGGACAAGGTTGAGAACTTTCAAAAGAAATGAATTTCAGTACTTGAAGGAATTTTATGTGTAAATATTTATATACAAAACAACATAGCTCACAGGAGAAGAGAAAGAGAAAATTACATTTACATGTATACAGATAGCTCAAAGAAAGAAAAAACATTTATGTACTTAGTAATAGTGTGTGTGGGTGTGTTCATTCATTGTTGAAATTTAGGTAGTCTTCTTCCCAGGGAAGGAAGGGAGAAATTTCTCTGTAGAGGGTAAACTCCAAGCAGAGAGTGAGAGTGTTTATGTTCGTTTCTGTTATAGACCTGAATAAAATGTGACTTAACAAGTGTCATGAAGACAAAGTGGGGGTAATACCCACAATTTCATTGTCTGATATAAAAAATATCATATCTTAGTACTTTTCTTCTGTTACATTTTTTCGATCACTTAAAATACATTGTTGAACATTAACAACTCTTTTTGTAAAAATTAAACAAATTGATTTTTTAGTTAATTTCTTTCTTTTACTCACCACTCTAATGATAAAACCAACAATGATGATAATAATCTTAAGCAAATAACCTGTGCTTTAATTGTGGTTTCTTCCTATCAAAATAGGAGGCAAAGTTAACTATTAATTTATGTGATGCTATCTTAGATCTAAAGTGACAATGTGCATTCCTAAAAATTAATAAATGTTACAAAAAAAATTTATAATAAAATGATATTAAAATTGTGTGAGAAAAAAATTTTAAATATTGAAATTTTACAAAAATTGATATAAAAACTATTTTAATAAAATAGTTAATACTGAACTGTATTAAAAACTAATTAATTAGAATGTTACTAACTGTTGTGAGACCGTAACATACCTACAACATGGACTCTTCCAGGACTATATAAAGTATGCGATATAACACTCTAGAGAAGAGGAGGAAAGAGAGAGAGAGAGAGAGAGAGAGAGAGTATTCTAATACCATAGTATCAGCCGCGTACGACTACCAATATTGAACACTAGCACATAGTAAGCTCTGCTTACCCTTACACTATCTTTGTAACCTTTTGTTTAATATATCTTTCTTACCTCTAATCCGTGTTCCGTGTTTTCCTTCCATGGTCCCGACTTTGGGCCCACATCAGTGGCGACGAAGAATTCGAGAAACACATTCACGTCGAAAACCTTAATACCTTGCCAGTCCCACATCAGTGGCGACAGAAAGATTTGAGAATTTCATTCTCACCATATCAATAGCGACAGAGTACTCGAAAAATACACAGAAACTCCACGCCTTCCCACAACAATGTTGAATGAGAAATTAAGCTACATTAGCGATTTAAACGCAACACCCAGCATCTACGTATATAAAAAAAAAAATATTCCGATACCAAACAACAGTGACGAACTAGCGATTCGACATCTACTGAATATTAAAGTCTGTCCAAATAACATTACGTGAACGATTTCTTACACACCCACACACAGAAAAAAAAAACAGTTTGTTCATAAAACAAACTGACAACACAAGAGCCGAAGTACTACTTACGACTCAAGTTTTCGAAAAAAAACTATCTAAAAAATTTTTTATGTAACTGAGTTGAATCTCGTGCATAAAATTATTCTCCCCTCAAATTCACTGAGGCGAGTTTTTTCTTTTTTGTACCTCTATAAAAAAAAAAAATAATACACAATAAGTGTGGTGAAAATTTATACAATTACGTTAAAATTAATGGAACCACGGAATCGCAAAGAAAAAAGCTAAACACATAATTAGTTTAGTTTAACTAATTGTCTGTCCATATTTCTTTTTTTGTAAAAAAAAAAAAAAAAAAAAAAAAAAAAATCTATCAAGATTTTTTTGTGTACCTCCCCTTGGTACATGGGTTTCAAAGCAACAAAAAAAAAAAAAAAAAAAATCACTCATTTTTGTTTGTCTAAATATGGAAGATTTTCAAAAAGTAATCGTCCAAATGCTAAAAGTACATTTGGATCAGCAACAAAAATCAGAAGAAAGACAACAACTATTTTTGAAATTACATAAACAACAAATGGAATGCCAACAAATTACGCTTCAGAATGCTGAACTACAACAGAAACAACTTAAAGAATTACTCATAAATGCATTAAAAGGCTCAAACTCTGAAAAAGATACAATATTCTCCCAGAGTACAATCTACAATTCAATGGAAACCTTTGAATACGTACCAGAGAATGACAAAACGTTTGAGGCTTTTTACAGGCGCTACAAAGATATTTTCAACGTAGACTGTGAACAATGGCCCAGTAAAAAAAAAGGTACGTCTACTATTGAGAAAACTGGGAACTACAGAACATAGTAGGTTCGTAGACTTCATACTACCCAAGAAAACCACTGACTTGGATTTTTCAGAGACTATTAAGCTCCTATCGGAACTATTCGGGCCTAACACAACCTTGTTCCACAAACGTTGGAAAAGCCTGAACACAGTCAAAGACAACCAACAAGATTTTCTAACGTTTGCAGCATCGGTAAACAAGCTCTGTAATGATTTTAAATTAGCCGAACTGACTGCCGATGATTTCAAGTGCTTAATTTTCGCACAAGGTCTAGTATTAGCAGAAGACGCCGAAGTCAGACGACGGGTACTGACTAAGCTTGAGAACGAACAAGGATTGACTCTCCAAAAACTGGCAGAGGACTGTCAAAGGGTAATATCTGTAAAGTGTGACTCAAACACTATCGAGGAATCAGGTGTGACTCAGATTAATAAAATCAGAAGCAAGTCTACCTCCTATTCCCCTCAAAAAGACAAAAGGCAAATCTCATGTCCTAAATTCCGCAGTAACCAAAACCCAAATAGGTTAAAGAAACCGCCCGAACCATGTTACCATTGTGGTAAATGGCATTGGATGAAATTCTGTCCAGTTAAGAACAAAAAATATTGCAAAAATTGCAATAAAAGTGGGCATACTTTAACTCGGTGCTGGTATGCCAACAGAACAAGAAAACCCAAAAATAAAATTAGGCAAGCTCAATCTGACAATATTGTCGATAGGAATTTAAGGAAATATGTAACTGTGGATATTTTCAATAATTCCATTAAATTCCAGCTTGACCCGGGTTCCGATCTTTCAACCATTAACTGGTGTACTTGGCGAAAATTAAACAAGCCGACCTTATTAAAAACGGATAAAACAGCAAAATCCGTAACTGGTGAAAAGATTAACATTTTAGGCGAGGTAATACTTACAGTAACACTGAATGGAGTTACCAAAAAGCTCAAAGCCTACGTATTGAAAACTTCAGATAACTTATTTGGAACAGATTGAATAGAAAAATTCAGTCTTTGGGATTGCCCAATGAGTACATTTTGTCACAATATACAAAGTACAACGTCCAATTTGGTAAATCTCAAAAAGGAACTTAAACAACAATTTCCCCAGGTTTTTTCTGGCGGCCTTGGAAAATGTACTAAAATGAAAGCTAAGTTCAAGGTGAAGCACAGTGCACAACCGGTATTCAAAAAGAAACGGAATGTCCCTTTCGCTGCTCTAGAGCAAATCAACAAAGAGTTAGATAGACTCGAACAAGCGGGTATTCTGTCAAAAACAGATTTCAGTGAGTGGGCAGCACCTACGCTCTACGTTAAAAAGAAGTCCAATCAAATACGAGTATGCGCAGATTTTTCCACAGGGTTAAACGATGCTTTGCAAGATCACCACTATCCTCTTCCAAGCCCTGAAGAAATTTTCAATAAACTCAATGGTGGAAAAATATTTTCTAAAATCGACCTCTCGGACGCATACCTTCAGATAGAGGTGGAAGAAGAAAGTTCCAAATTGCTCTGCATAAACACCCATAGAAGGTTGTACAAATGCAACACACTGGCTTTTGGAGTAAAGGTTGCGCCTGCAATTTTCCAGCAGGTCATGGACGCCATGCTGGGCGACCTTGACTACGCAACAGCCTATTTGGATGATATACTGGTTACTTGTAAAACTATGGCAGAGCACTGGAACCATATAATAAACATATTCGAAAAGATACAAGAATACAGATTTAAGGTTAAGAAGGCAAAGTGTGACTTTTTCTTACCAGATATTAAATATTTAGGTCACATTATAAATAAAGATGATCGTCGGCCGGATCCAGAAAGACCCTAGTCGGCCGGATCCAGTACGACCCTAGTCTCGACATCATAGTCGCAAGTGATGCAAGCTCGTACAGCATCGGTGCTTGCATTCTACATAAACTGCCAGATGGTTCGCGAAAAGCTGTGGCTCACGCATCAAGATCTCTACTTCCAGCTGAGAAACAATATTCCCAAATAGGGAAAGAGGCTCTAGGGTTAATATTCGCTGTGACAAAGTTTCACAGATATCTACATGGTAGATGGTTCATACTACAGACGGACCATAAACCTCTAATTACAATTTTTGGTTCTAAAAAAGGTCTGCCAGTCTATACTGCAAATAGACTACTTCGTTGGGGAACGCTTCTCTTAAACTACAATTTCAAGATAGAGTTCCTAACATCCAAAAATATTTGCCATGCAGACAGTTTATTGCGACTCATTCCAAAAAATACAGAAGTCTTTGAAGACTCCATCATTGCTACTCTAAGGACAAATTGTAAAATCAAAAACATGATCGCGAGTACCATAAGAGAGCTCCCTGTTACTTTGGCCGACATAAAAAGGGAGTCTCGAGAGGATGAATTCATTCAATCCATAAAAAGCAAAATTCGCAATAAAGACCCAAATGTGCCTGAAGTTTTCTCCCTCTGCGATGATGTCCTACTATACAATGACCGCATAGTGATTCCAAACAGCCTACACAGAAAAATCCTCAGGGATTTTCACATGGGACATCTGGGGAAGAACCGTACGAAAAGCCTCAAGCGCTGCTATGTTTATTGGCCAAACATGGACAAGGACATAGCAGACATAGAATCATGCAAAGGATGCGTGCTTGCAGCAAAAGCTCCAACCAAAACGTGCAAACCATGGCCAAACACAGACCATCCATGGCAAAGCATTCATGTCTATTTTGCAGGGCCTATAGACAACATGTACTACCTCATTGTTGTGGATAGCCACTCAAAATGGCCTGAGGTCCCACAATGCAAAAAAAACAACTACAAACTGCACAATCGGATTTCCACACGAGCTATTCGCGCGTTTTGGCGTGGTAGATTGTGTAGTTACAGATAATGGCACTCAATTCACATCAAGTGAATTTAGAGACTTCTGCAAGTCATATCAGGGGAACCACATTACAACGCCTCAGTACCACCCTAGGTCGAATGGCCAGGCCGAAAGGTTCGTGGACACTCTAAAAAGGGCTTTAAAAAAGGCACTAAGGACACCGACGGATAGAGCATTGCAACAGTTTCTGCAGGTGTATCGGATAACCCCTAATCCGAACACGCCTATGGGAAGCTCGCCTGCAGAAACAATGTTCGCAAGGAAAACAAAGTCTGTCTTCGACAAACTTATTCCATGGCAAACAAAGTTAAAAAAAAAAACGTATCGCCTCATAAGAAATATTTCAATCCTGGCGATAAAATCTTTTTCAAGTTTTACAAACATTCTGAGAAGTAGGCACCTTAAAACAAAGAATTGGCGAACTGGTCTATATTGTCCAAGGTCCGAAAAACACTCACAAATGCCATTGGAACCAGCTCAGAAAATGCCGTTTGAAGGAATCGGATGAATCACTACAAAATAGCTGTGAAGAGCCAATCGACAATTTTCGATCACTTCAATCTTGACACACCCGAAGTCTCTCCTGAAGTGCGACGCTCAGGAAGGAAAAGGAAATTTATTCAGCCGCTTGACGTAAATCCCAAGAGAAAAAAGTATTAACAGTTTTATGTTGTTTTTTTTCTCCTTTTAAAAAGAAAAAAAAAAAACTCTTGGAAGGGGGGTGTTGTGAGACTGTAACATACCTACAACATGGACTCTTCCAGGACTATATAAAGTATGCGATATAACACTCTAGAGAAGAGGATGAAAGAGAGAGAGAGAGTATACTAATACCGTAGTATCAGCCGCGTATGACTACCAATATTGGACACTAGCACATAGTAAGCTCTGCTTACCCTTACACTATCTTTGTAACCTTTTTGTTTAATATATCTTTCTTACCTCTAATCCATGTTCCGTGTTTTCCTTCCGTGGTCCCGAATTTGGGCCCACATCACTAACACAGTTTCTTTTAAAAAGAAACTGCCAAAATAAAGCCAAATATTAAAAAAAACATGAATGAAAATTGATGTGTAACGTTTTGAAGAAAAAATTTTCAAATTGATGTTATAAAGACCCATCAAATGAAGCCAGACAGTTTAAATTTTCCATGCCAAAAATTTGCAGGATAAGCCTGGCTTTGCTGTTTTCAAAACCAACCAAAGTTGAATTGAAAATGTGCACTGTTTGATTGGATGTTGACTCTCAATTTTTTAACCAATGAATATAAATAGTATAGACTCTACTAAGGAAATGGTTTACGAGTCAATTTTGACCACATGTTTACCATATAAAGGGGAAAATTTTGACTGCAAAGAAAGAAAGGGATAGACCACACTCATGCAAAAGGCAGTTGCTGCTGAAAAGGGATTAGGCCACTCAGGTAGAAAGGTTTAACCATCTTAGCATGTAAAGTCTGTTGCTGCTGAAAAATAAATAGACCATGTGGTGACCTAGGATGATAAAATACTACTTCTATTGTTACTGTTAACAATGAAGATAGAAGAAGAATCTTTCAAATTCTCAAAATTGCAATGACTTTCATAGACTTGTGATAGTTTATCTCAAATTTGAGGATGTCTGTTCCAAAAAAATCTGAACATTCATCAAAATGACTTGAAAGGCATCATCACCAAGGTAGGTCAACCTTTACTCACCCTTCCCCTCAAATTTCAACTTCAACCTTTGAATATTTCAAAATAAATAGTGAACTTAATAGTAAATTTCTTTTGTTGTTAAGAGATTGATTTATATTAACTGTTGCCCTAAAAGAAAGTTGTTAAAATCATTTTGCTGTTAAAGAAAACATTTGCTTTACACAAACTGTAGTTTTCTCAGAGTAAACTGATTTGTAGTTGAAACTGTTAACCTGCCTTAATAATTTGAGGCACACAAAGGAAACTTTGTGCAAGACCTATATTATAAATTGTTCAATTTGTATATTGTGAAAAATATTTTTGTCATTGTAATAAATGTTTGTTCACTCAAAATAATCAGGATAAGAGATTTTACATTCACACTTCTCCTGTTCTCCCAATAAATCCTTTTAATATTGCTATTAGAATACTGAAGTAGTAACATATAGTCTCATACTCCCTTTCAACATATTCTTTTATGCTAACTATATACTACAAACTTTTAAACAAGTTAAAGACAACTGTTATACTTGTTAAAATTAGGTAATGCAAAACATAGGATTTTTAAACAATGATAAAATTTAATAAAAGTGAACTTTTTCTATGGGGCCAAATGAACTTTCTGGAATACCAGCAATATGAAACACAGAAACAAAAGAATTGAAAACTTGTGTAGAATACACGATTCAATCAGTAAGGAATATGCTAAAGTTAGATAGTAGAAACAACCAAACTAAACATTACCTTATCTTATCAAACTAAAAAGGAAGTATTATTCTTTAGGTAACCTTATTACAATATTTATAAATGTGTAAGTATAAAATTCTTATCTATACAAAGATGCTTAAACTGAATTCAACCAAATTTAGCATACTCTTCTTAGTCTTTGGATTTAATGTCTGATATAGAGAAAGTTCATACATTTATGTCATTTCTTAGAGTTTACAGGAAAAAAAAAGTAAGTACTAGAAGGGTATTGACTTTGAGAAGCTGGAATGTAGTTTCAGTTGTAATAAGTCCTTTTGTAGGAAAGGAGTCACTTGTGTTGACAAGATTTTCGAGTTGACTGACCATTGCAAAGTATCGTATTTGCTTGTTTTTTGTTTTGTTTTGTTTTTTTGCGGATACAGACACAAAAGTTTTTGAAAGCAATAATTACTTGAATATTCTTTTATACCGCCTGTTCTTTCCTTAACACTGAAATTAAATAATATTT
Source organism: Acanthosepion lycidas (assembly GCA_963932145.1). NCBI lineage: Eukaryota > Metazoa > Mollusca > Cephalopoda > Sepiida > Sepiidae > Acanthosepion > Acanthosepion lycidas. The sequence goes on from OZ010578.1 coordinate 79,875,906, forward strand.
ATCATAAGTATAATTTGAATTATTCACTATTTTATTTTATTTTTACGCGATTTATTTTTCTTACGGTAACTTTCATTTTTTTACATTTTTTTTTCATTTTCTTAAGTTTCCTTGATTTTCTAACAGATTTATTTTATTCGCTGATATTTAATTTATTTATAATTTTATTATCTAAATGTTTTAAGAATTTTTAAATTTAACCACAACAAAGTTGCTTATATTGTAACGATTATTCCTTTGTTTTCTTTTTCAGTTGTTTTGATGTTTTTTATTGAAAGAAACGTTGACAACAAAATATTAAAAATAAAAACATTCAACTGGTTTTTACTACGTTTTTCAGGATATTTCATTTCATTAGTCATTTTTTTCACCTCATGATCAGTTTTTCTACGGCCGAAAAGTAAAAATAAAAACTTTCAATTTTGGATTTTATTTTTGATTTTGACGGTATTGTTCTGTGACGTTTAGCCTGCTGTTTTAGTTTTTTTTATGTTGGTCCTCTTTTTGTAGTTTTTCGATATCTTTATGGTTTACAATACACATGCTTCTTGCTATTCAAACGATTACATTTTTAACATTTACAATAAATAATCATGAAATAAATGTACAAAAAAAAAAAAAAAAAAATCAAGTTCTGTTATGTTATGATATGCTCCGATAGTCTGATTTTTTTAGCGAACAGTGAGAACTAGCATAGGGTACAGTACCAAGTAGATAAACAATTTGAAATTATTTTTTTCTTAATGAAATAATTGATTTCGTTACAGATTTTTATGTAAAAACTTAATAAAGTATATGAACACACATACACAAAAAAAGTAGGTGTTTTTTTTGTTTTAGAAAAATATGCCACGATCAAACTGAGAAAACAGTAAGAAAAAAAGTGTAGGAATTTTCCTATAAAAATTATTTGAAAAAAAAAAAATGATTTCAAATTTCGTTGCTACTGTTGTATGCATGTGCGCACTGCCAATCTGAACCAGAAATTTGCTTATGTCAAAGTCAAAGACCTAGTCAAATAATGATCACCTAAAAAGGCTACTCAAAATCAGGAGGTACTCAGACGTGATAAGTGTTACTGTTACGCTACTCCCTCTCAGCCAGTTTGAAGCGTCACACCCCGCACTCAATGCTTGCCAAAAGAATTACATCGCAATGTTATTATTTGCAAAAAGCTGCTGTATTTTTTTAGGCGAACATAATCTTCTTTATTTATGCTAGAAAAAGCGAATATTCTTCTCTCACCTAAGAAAATGAACGTACTCCACTACTAATCCCTACTTTGACATAACATACAGTCTGACTGATGATAATTATTTCTCGACATGCATGGTTTCAGTAATCCTGTATTCTCTTTAAATTTACTGTTTATTATGCTATTTTTAGTATTCTTCATCTTGTTTTTTTTATTTTCAACATACACTATGTCAGAATTTAATACTCAATGTTTTTACACTTAAATTGATAAGCAACCGATATTGGTAAAATTTTCATGATATCATGTTGAATTCAGTTTCTGCTTCTGTTTTGCAAACATTAACTTTTTGTTATGGAATTCTAGGGTTCTCCATATTGTAAATAAATAATATTTATTTTCTAATTTAAAAAAAATTATTAGAATTTAATTTGAGAACCACGACTTACTACAATGTTTATTCACGTTCTAGCAATTTTTTTTTTTTTTTTTTTTGCTAATCCTAGCCTCAACTTTTTCTCCTGCTTTCAAATCCGGCTCCAAAAGCTTTGATCCTTATCAGAGATAAAGAATGTATTTTCTGACGAACGAAAGAGCTAGAAAATATCAAAAGGAATTTGACCATCATTGCCCTGAACATAGTACCATAAAGTCAGGGGGTAACGCTCACAACTTGTCGGACTTTTGCTTCCAAAAAGCAGCTCCCAAAACTTTGATTCTTATCAGAGATAAGAATATATTTTCTGACGAATGAGAGGGCCAGGAAATTGTATTTCGGAGGGAAAAGTTTTCGATATTTCTGAGCCTTCTAATCTCCATAAATACGGAGAATATGCTCCTCTTTGACAGTGAGTACTTGACACCGTCTGTGATAATATCAAGTCGGCGATAGAACGCAATCATCTTCGGAACCAGTTTCAAGAAAGAGATCTAGCTGGGCTGTAAAGACAGAACGTTGGCCCACTACTAAAAACTAATTGAGATCTGCTTCCTTGCATCAAGAAAATTCCTGTCGTCGGCCTACGAACTCACTCAGCTACAAAATTCGGATCTTCCGACAGTTTCCTCCCCAACAAAAGCTCGGAAGAAATCTATGTAAGATTTAACAGTAACTCCTTAAGAGCAATCTACTCGCTTAAAGAACTTTTAGACGCTTAGAGAAATATTTTGGGCAAGCCTTTATGAACATTTTTCTTCCTTTAAGTTAAAGGAATTTTCTTCTCCCTTTATTTCTCTCATATTTGTGTATATCCCTTATTCTTTTTTTGTGTATGTAAATAAAACATTTTCTTTTATTGTTATTCTTCCGCCTAAAAGAGAGAATTGTCCACTTTAATCTTTCAAGCCCTTGTTGCTTTTATTAATTCTGTCACATTTCATTTAACCATAACCCTTTCATGTGGGAAGGCCGGGACAAATTTCCCACAAAATTGCCGTGCCTCATATAAAAAAAAAAAAAAAAAAAAATTCAAAAGAGAAACAAGATATGGTAAAATTATTGAGTGAAAGGAACACAACGTTTGAAATTGCAAAAAATGTTGAACAGGGATCAAAGAACAATGAAAAAAGAAACATTCGCAAGAAAAAAAAACTAGCTTTAGGAATCTCGCAAAAAGATTTTAGAAAAATTAAAAGGGTAATGAGCTTGGAAAAGTAGATTGCTAAACAAGAAAATATTTGAAGTGGTTGGTGTTGCAAATGTAAACAGAAAAGATGCAGAATATTAAGAAAGTTAGTTGAAAATATGAAAGCATCGTAAAAATTGATTTCTCTACAGTAATTTTTTAGTGATGAATGTTGACTGAACTGATAGTTTAAGTTACGTGTCGGTCAATAAATACTTTGAAGATAACAAGGAGAAGTAAAATAATGTTTTACTTTTGGGCTAGTATTGTAGACTAATAAGTACTGCAATGACACTAAGAGCAGAAACAGGAAGTTACCTTTTGACAGCTTAAAACATAATGACATATTTTGGGCTTTGCGTAATAGGCTCCACGCATGGCTTCCGGTTGAAGTTGATTAAATACAATCCTAAATAAATATATGTTGACAAATAAGAAATGAGCGCGCCTGAAATAATCAACAACTTAATGGGAGCATCTTTTAACTTCACTAACAATATAAATAGCCCTCTGTCTAAAAGAAAAAAAGAAGAGCAAACTCTCTGCCTCTGGGCGGAGAGGAACCCAGACGAGGCTATGCTGAAGGGCAGAGTCTCGTTTGGGGAGGTATACAAACCCGACCCCGTGTGTACGGGATCTGCGGGCAATTTTCGTCCGAGCCTGCGAGCTCGGAACGCCTTACATTAAAAACTGGCCTTGTGCCACATCTTGCCTTGTGGGGAGGTTGATAGAGAAGAGATTCCAACAGGAGACACAGAGAGACAAACACTTAAAACTGTGAGCGGATACATCAAAGGCATTTCGGCTTCAACAACCACTACCACTTCTCACAACTCTCGTCATTTTCACCCTTTTTACTTCTCTCATATATTCAACCTCCTTTTCCTTATACACAGGACATAAATGAAACTAGCATCTCTCAAAAACACATAAGTATTTTTCCAAACTCTTGTATTCATGGAAATGTAATAAAAAAATATTTTATTTAATCTTACTTAAATTACCAACTTTGTGTCATCTATGAACATTACTATTGTTTTTGTACAATACCAAACCACTTATTAATGTTTAAAATTATTATTGATTGATTGAATAAAAGGTGATTTATCGTGTTTTATTTACTCATTCATACATCCCTTATAGTGGGCTAATCCTAACAAGGGCCAAATCGAACCCCACAAATAACTCACTAGAACCTTTAAAGATAATGATGATATATATAAACGCAGCGAATTATTGTCAGTTTTTGAAAAAAGTGTTTTTTGACTGGCATAAGTTGCAACCAAGAAGCTTCACACAAGATAATGCTCTTTCAGAAGTTGCCTAGGTTTCAAAGGCACTAATGAAAAATGACACTGAGCTTTTCCAAACTGAATTAAAAGTTTGTGGTCTATCATTTTTAAGTATATATGAGAATGAAAGACCATATTCAAGCAAAGATCTTCGAGATTGTACAATAAAAGCTGTTGAAATAAAGCTGAAACAGTAGAAAAGTTAACAAAATCAATGGCTCAAAGTTATAGAAAGTTGTGGAGTAAATGGAGGTTAAAGTAAAAAAATAAATTATTCAAGATTCAAGAATATTGTTTTTATCAAATTTGTTTCTACAGCTTATCTTTTGCTTTGCATTTAAATAAAAAATTATAAAACAATATTTTAAAAAATAAATATCGATAAGCTGAAACTAATAGGATATATTGCTCATATAAAAAAACCATCTTGAAAATTTTTACCACCATTGTCTGAGTAATAAACATTTATTGTGAAAACTAAACATTAAGTTTAAAGTTGCATAAAAAAAATCTGGTATACTATATTTCTCAGCGAAGCAGTATCCCTCTCCTACCCCTACATGTTCGTTAAGAAGATTGTACTTGGAAAAATGATTGTTATTCTCAAAATAAAATGTTTATGCAATTTTCACTGGCAAAAAATTAATAAAAGAAGAATTATTCTTACAATCCAGAAAATATGTCTCAGCTTTAAAATAACCCACAAAAGGTTGATAAGCCGTAAAAAAAAACAATTAAAAAGCAATAGAAGTAATTAAATCATTAAATCCATAATCCCTTGCTTCCCGAAGGGACATAATGGTAGACTGCATACAGTAAAAAAAATTCAAATTTCTTCAAGCAACCATTATTACTTGAAACATTTGCTAAAAAAGTATGCAATGCAGTATATAAAATTTAAGTTTATCTTATGAATAAATGATCAAGATTTGGAACTAATCATTAAAATTTTATAATTTCATCAACAATTTATAATTTCCTAATCTTGTATTTATTGCTTGATAGAACTGTTTGAAAACTTTTTCATTTTTTTATTTTCTTTACTTCCTTAGATTTATTCATAAAAAAATCTAAACTGTTTATCCACTTCCTACTACATTTATTAGAAATTAAATGTTTAAATACACGAGTCATAAAAAAAATGGCTTCATATGGCAGCACATTTTGGGTTATAGCCAAACAGAAAGGAACTAGATATCCATTTCATTCACATTTTTTTGTGTATGTATGTTTGCTTATTATTATTCACAGATAGACCTAAAATATTACTACAAAATTAAAACAAAATGAATAATTCTACTTACTGAATAATTTCCGAAAAAAAATTCAATAAAATAATTTTTAAAATCTAATTTTTAATTTTTAATAATTTCCGAAAAAATTCAATAAAATGATTTAAGATCTAATTCTTTTCGGGGTTGGGTGGCGTTATGGGAATTAAAAATTAACGTTTTTCACAGAAAAATTAAGTCTTGACATTTTTTCCTGTCATTCCACTTGCTGCACTTGCGTCATTTATTTTACTTTAATTCACTTTTTTTGGTCATTAATTTTTTTTAAAAGTTTGATATTTTCTAAAATTGAATTGATCGTCACGAGTAATAAACTTTTTTTGTGGTCAATGCTATCAGTTGAATTGACTGATTTAAATTAAAAATTAAAATGTATTATAACGAAGAGACAAAATAAATAGACAGAAAAAAAAACTCCAAGAAACATTGAAATAACTATCGATATGCTAAAAATGCTCTCCCACTATAAGAGAGAGGTATCACCACGGACTCCTAGAAAAACATTTTTTTGTTTTCATTGAAGTAAAATTTTGATTTTAAAGATTGTGGTTGATTCCTCTTGGCTTTGCCACCCAAAATGCCTGGGTTTTTTTTGGGAGGCGGGGGCACTCTTTAGGGCTATAAAAAGGCTATCGTATTCTCTCTCTCTCTTAACTTTTGCTTCCAAATGTAGTTGACGCCGATAAAGAACGCTGTCGATTTGGTGCGTTCGCTTCCTTGGTCCTCTGCTGACTTTTCAACTTACACACGCACATACACACATTTCTGTCACACACGTTTGTTTCACACATACACAAACAAGCCGAAAAAGCGCATTTTTTCTTATAGTTAATTTTAATGTTTTTTTTCTTTTCATTTCATTTTTATTTTTTATACACGTGATTCTTTTTGTTAAGATGCATTATTGTTTGTCTGTTCTTATTTATAACCGGACTCGGGACTCAGACTCACCTCCTTGCTTGAGTCCACCAATATTGTTTGCCGCAGTTTGCGTAATGTGCCAGGAGCCCATATACAACGTACGCACAATCCAAAGTATTGATTCCCACAATGGTGAAATGTTTTCTACCCAAACATCCCGCACACGATTAAACGTAAAAAAAGAAAAAAAAAAAAAAAAAAAAAAAGAAATATGTACAAATGTTTTTTAGAGACATTTTTAAAACATTGACACAGTCATTCATCACTTAAACTACTCTACTCAAACCTACATTAGGCGAAAAATGAAAACAACAAATTAAAAATCCAATATTTATTCTAGAGAGATTTATTTCAAAGTAAATTACTAAATTTAAGGATTAATTTAATTAACTCAACTGGATTTTGTAACAGTAATGTTTACTTTTTGCTTAAAACAGCAAAAAAAAAAAAAAAAAAACGTTTTATTTACACACGTGCTGTCATTAAGGTTGTGTGGGTCAATTGCCCTCACTAATTTAGATACAATGCCACAAAATAAGAAGAAGAAACAAGAAAATTCAGACAAGAGAAATTGTACAAATACAGTGTGACCCGGATATAAGAGAGATTTTCTCTGATCCCAAATTAGAGCCTGTGTTAATGTATATAAATTAGACCAAACCCGGATATAAAAGAAACCCGGATATAAGAGACGTCTTCTCCGGTCCCGACAACTCTCTTATATCCGGGTTACACTGTAAATAATTTTTATATAACAAATGTACAACACAACAGTTATGAGTGTTGTTTAAAATGGTGAAATAAACTTGTCTTTTAGATTTTGTTTGAGGTAATTTTCCAGTTTGATAGACTGCAAGTTGTAGGGTAATTTGTGTAAATTTGGAAAAATTCAGTTCAATGTATTAGGTTGGTGCAAAAATAATTTCGTTTTCTCACATAGTAACATCTGTTAGAAAACGAAATTATTTTTGCACCAACCTAATAATATTGTTTGTATTCAAAATAAACAGTTCAAAGTTTGTGAAAAAAGCTTGTGTGGATGATTTACGTTGTATTCGACGTTTGAGTGTCTGTTGCTTTGTTATTTGCCGACATGAGTTTAGCATGCATTGAATGAAGGAAATAGACTGTGTAATTAAAAGAAAAAACTTGTAATTCCAACAAATGACTTATTTTTTATGGAAATATTTCGGCTAGCAGTTGCCAGTCTTGGTCACTCCTTAATTTGAGTAAAACAGTACAAAGATTCGGAAAAGGCTGAAAATGCAAGATATCAAATTGTGAGGGTACTACAAGAGAGGAAACCATTTAAGCCAAATTTAACCAGAGAGCAGCAAAAGGCAATTAAAGATCTTCATTCAGATGAATCCATTTCAATCTCAAGAGCAGATAAAGGTATTACAACAGTTGTGATTAACAAACAGGATTATATCCTTAAAATGGAAGATGGACCATATAAGGAAATTGACAAGAGATCGTTAACTATCATGAATGTGATGAAAAAGAATTGTTGCACTGAGTTAACAAAGCTGAAAAGGGAAAATAAACTGGGCGAATTAACATGGTTCATTATAAAACTGAAAAACACTAAGTGCCCAAGGATGTGTAAAAAAATCAAAATCCATAAAGATGGTTTCCCAATTCGTCCAATTCGTAGATTTCATAGATTCACCAACTTATAATTTGGCCAAATTTCTATCGAACTTACTTAAACAACTATATGGCCAGACAATTCATCATATATCAAAAATTCAGGATTTTGTCGATAAGCTGAAAGATGAAAATTGAAGATGAAATTATGATAAGTTTCGATGTCAGCTCTCTTTTCACAAACGTTCCTAGAGAAAAATCACTTAGAATTGGGCTTAACAAACTATGTAATGATGCAACTCTATCTGAACGAACCAGCCTTACTGCAACCAACATAGTTAAGTTGATAGACCTCTGTCTTGATAACACCTATTTTACTTTCAACAAAGTTTTGAAGAGACAGACAATATGACTTTCCATGGGTTTGCCAATTTCCCCTATCCTAGCAAATCTTTTTATGGAAGATTTTGAATCTACAGCTTTGCTTAATTATGATAACCCCATCAAAATATGGTGAAGGTATGTTGACGACACTTTTGTCTTAATGAAACATCAATATGTGGATTCTTTCTTACAATTCCTCAATAATGAAAATGAACATATCAAATTCACAATGGAATTAGAAAAAGACACGAGTCTGCCATTTTTAGATTGCTTGGTTACGAGAAATGAAAGGGGAGAATTAAAAATGACTGTTTATAGAAAACTCACATCTACAGATCAATACTTGGATTTCAATTCATGTCACAGCCTTAGTACAAAAATAAGGAATTACAATAGGATTCTTCAAAAGAGCAGAGAAAATTTGTTTGGATCCATTGGATAAAAAACTTGAGCAGCAGAATATAATAGATACCCTTCAAAAGAATGGATATCCTAAATGATTACTGTACCAATAACTAGACAGAATAAACAACAATGCCATTGAAGAAAATACAGACTCTAGTTCTGGAAAAGTTTTAACGGTGAACATACTGTATGAAGAAAACACATCAGAAGCTATTAAATGAATTTTAAAACAGATAGATATACGAATTGTATTCACCTCTTTCAACACAATAGGAAGGAAGCTTAGATTAAAAGATGAAAGAGTAGTTACAAGTAATTGCAATCTGATCTCCAAAATTAATTGCATGAACTGCTCAACAAGTTATGTGGGCATGACTTCAAGACCATTGAAAGAACAACTGGATGAACATTGAAGACTTTGTGATAAAGTAATTTTAAATGATAATGAAAAACAAAAATTGGAAAAAACTTTAGCAATTACATTACATGTCATTACAGAAGGTCACAGAATTGACTTTGACCATCTGGAAATAAAATTGATGAACCAAAAGCATTTCAATCAAAGAAGAGTAGCTGAACAAATGGTAATAGCAATTACAAAAAATGCCCACAATACAGCACAACTCCATCCTGTCTGGACATCTTTGCTCCAAAGAAAAATATATGGAGAAAAAAATTTTTTTTTTTTTTTTATCCCTCGACTTGCTATTACGTTGTAAATGTCATCAAATCTGTTTGTTTTCCTTAATTTAAATTCTGAAGTGTTTCGAACTTCTTTGCACTGTTTTTACTCAAATTAAGGAGTGACCAAGACTGACAACTGCTAGCCGAAATATTTCCATAAAAAAAATAAATCATTCATGGGATTACAAGTTTTTTCTTTCTTTTAATTATGCAACTACCAATGGAGACAAGCATCCTAACTTTGAAATAGACTGTGGTTATATTAAAAAAGGATTTCTAACTTATAGTCTGAACTTCAGTTGAAAGTTATTTTATGATGAGTGTCGTCACATAGCGTGTAGCTTTTTCAGCTGATTTTTCCCCGACTCCGGATTTATTGCATAAAATAAATCCCGACTCAGGGAAATTGTTTCTTAATTGTTTATTGTTTATATAAGCAATATGTCACATGATAGGCTCCAGAAAATATTTTAAAATTTTGGCACAAATGTACTTTTGATCAGGTCAAATTAAGGTCAGACATGCAGAAATAGTAGACGACATGCCACATGATATTTTTGAACCAATCAAATTACTTAGTTGTGTAATTTAATTTAGAGCCTATGTTTTGTTCAACTTTTGAAGTTTTGATAACAATATAGGATTTGAATCCTGTAAGGTCATAGAACAACAACACTAGTCTTCTAACAGCACCCCAAAGTGTGTGTAGTCATCTGTCAGCCCAAAATGTGCATATTTTTTAAAGTATGAAGGATCAAAAAGAGCTACAATCCAGAAATTGATATTGTTTATGCTTAAATGAGTAAATTATCTTTAACCTTCAACCAATAGTTTAAGAATATAAAAAAATGTTTTTCTATGCACTAGTTAAATAAGTTGATTCAATGCTTTCATTTTAATTTATTTTCTTACTTGTTTGTACTTTTTCCATTATTTTGATTTTAAAATTTATAAAACTAAAAAAGTGCTACAAAATAGCGGGTGATGATAAAGACTTGTTGAATTGATAATGTTAAATGATTTACACTTTATAGTTACAAATTTAAAAAAAAATAAGTAAAATTCTTTTTAAAAAAATGTTCACACTCAAAAATAACAGTAAACTTTACATTTTTTATTCTTCCAGCACCTCTTTGTTTAATAAAAATAGAAAAAAAAGAAACACTTGTTACAGACAGCCATGGGATGAATTTCAAAATCACACTGAAAAATTAAAAGTAATATTTTTTCAATATTCAGCGTAGATTTTTTTTTCTGTCAAAACTGAAAGAAAATACTGTGTTTTATTAAATTATGAAAGCACCAACTCTCAAAAAATATTTTTTGAGTTTTATTGAATTATTACTGGTAAGGTTTGGGATGAATTTTCAGTATGTGTCCATAGACAGAGTAACCTCAGTTCTTGAATGCCTCACATGTTGACCAATTTGGTTTTTGAACAGAAAATTTTCCATGATAATGCTTCGGTTATTGAACAAAATTTTGATTCTTGAACATTGTCAAATCGAGTTGACTTGAATGGAATAATTTCTGAGTCAACAACTGTGTTATATACATTTATGTGTTGTCCCATGCTTTTCTCTTTCCAATTTTATTGTACTGCAACTTTTTTCTCTACATTGATTCCTATTGGTAAAATAGTTTCAGTTTACAAACATTTTCAGTATTCAGGAATGAAGATCTTGCATGCTTATCCGTAGACATCAGTAATCCACTATACATTTATATTATCGCAAATGTAACAAAATAATGAGCAACAAAAGAAGAATGATATTCAAGACAAGAGTGTTTGCATAACAATAAATAGAAATTTTTATATAACAAAAGGTGCAAACATTTGTTGAAAAAGTTGTTTAAAATATTCAAATGTCTTTGTATGTTTGAATTTGATTTGAGTTTTAGTAATGTTCTGATTATATAGATCTTGAGTTGTGGAATAACATGTGAGAGCATGGGGTAGTATAATACAGTATAATTTGGTCTATGTTGAAATTAAACAGCTTCAGGTTTACAAAAATTGTGTGTGAATAAAGTGGACTTACTTTGTGTTTTAACTGGGTTGTCTTTCTTTGATATTTGTTGACTTTTAGTTAGCTTGTGTTGAAAGAGTTATGCAGACTGTTAGTGTTAAAAGAATTTTAACATGGTCTGAAATGAAGAATAGTGACACGTGCAGTATAGCCACAGGTTGGATTTTCCCACCTCGCTGTCCATTTTTTAATTTTGTGACATTAAGATACACAATATGTGTCACGTGGTAGGTTCCAGAATTTTTGGCACAAATGTATTTTTGCTCAGGTCAAAAATAGGGTCAATATATTTAGATGTAGTTGACGACATAATTGATATTTTTCAGCCAATCAGAATGCGTTGTTTTATTATTAAATTTGGAGCCTGTTTTTACGAATGATATAGGATCTTGATCCTATAAATGTTAAAGTTTCCAGAGATGCCCCATTGTATTGATAGTTATAAACTGATGACTGCAGTAACATTAAAACTGCAATTTATCTTTTTTTTAAACAACAATTTTTTCGTTTACTTAAAAGGTCTGTGTAAATTGATTTTCTTTTCATAAACAGTCTTATTTGAAATGTTTGTAGAAATGGACATGTATTTGATATAGAAAAAGTTCACACAATTTAGAGAGTAATAATAATGTTACTTATTTTTCCATTGCATGTATAATCTGTGGTTCTTTTGAACTTGCAGTTCTTTATTAAAATCAGTTATTAAAATTTCGTTGAGTAAATAAGACATCTTCCCGTCTTGTCATTTTGTGAGATGCTCCCTGCTTAAGGTAACAGATTTGGTGTGCTATTGTTATCAAAAATCTTTGTCTTAGCCCACAGAAGAAACATGGTGTCAAAAGTAACAGAAATGTTATAAAAAAAAAGTTAGTTCAAAAAGAAAAAATGTTTTTAGTACAGATGCCTGAGAGTTATGATTTCACAGAGCTAAAAGGACTTGAGTGAAAGACAGTTAAAAACACTTTATTATATGTTATGGGAAGTGAAGCAGAGAAAATATATAGCTCTTTTTCATCAAAGAAGAAAGATGAAGAGAAAAATTTTGAATGGATTTTACCACATAAAACTAGTCCACATTCTCTATAAGTTAATGGAGAGGCAGAATCTTACTTAGAATCAGAAAGAGATAGTTGAAATTTCTAGGGCACATAATGAGGAAGAGGGCTTGGAGAATTTGACACTCACAGGACATATTGAAAACAGCAAATAACCTCCCTAACAAGCTTGTGTAAATGGTTGGGAGAATGGGGATTAGAATACATAAAAAGACAAACCATACTAAGGGTTACAAAGGATGTTGTACAGAGGCATGATCACCCACACTCTGAAGGAAAATGGCACATAGTAGAAAAAAACGAAAAAAAACAGCAGTTTCTGTTTATATCTGGTTGAATTATCCTATGCTTATTAACAATCCATTCTTGTTAAAGAATACATTTTGATTCCAGGAACTGGTCAGATTATTAAACTCATTTGTTTTTGCTTGTTGCTATGTATTTCCTAATCTATTCTATTGCCTTCTTTAGATATCTAATCTAGCATATAAAAATATTGAATCAGTTGTGTTACAATCAAGGCTATACCTATAACAGGCCAAGAAATCACACTTTGTAGCAGCCACAGGGGGCAAATTTTCTCAATCACCAAATAATTTTTTAGCTGGTAACTCTTGACTTTCATTGATCTGACACATAGCAAATTCATTTTGAAAGGAAATTCTCACCCATCAAATTTATTTCAGTTGAGGTTCTGTATTTTATCATAAATTACATTGGGATTATCATAAGTTTGTTTGTATACTGTAGTATAAAAAGTCAAAATTGTATTTTATTGAGAACTATTTTTTTTCACCATTACTGATTTTATTGAACTACAGTATTACTCAGTGTTTTCATGTGCTAAACTGCTATTATCCATTATAAATTTGCAATTTTTGTTGGATTAAAATTTATTAATATATAACAAATAATTTTTTACAAATGTTTTTCTTCATAATAACAGCAATATATATTTAAGAAATATTATTTGAAAGTTTAAAAATTACGCTTTTTCAACTAATCATCTGCTGTCTTTTAAAATCACTCAATCTTGTTCCAACTATATTAACAACTATTTTAATTTCTCACATCTTCTATTCAGTTTTGATATATTCAGATAAACTTTGCTATAGTAATTTTGTATGAACTTTTTCTTTACAGTAACGTGTTTGTCGAAGAAGAATTGTTTTAATAAAAACACTTTTGAACTTTTTCCAAAAATGTTTTTTTGTATTTCAGCTGCATTCAAAAAACTTGTTCTTTTCTTATAATCTCTGATGATATAAAATCATCACAAGTATTCTTGATTATTTGGAATATATACTAAAGTTACATGAGTAGTGAACATTGAAAATTTTAAAAAGCTGATTAACCACTGTTTTGATTTACAAAACTTAAATTCTTTTAATTCAGGGAAACTTTAATCTATAATTTTGTTAAAAACTTTTTTAAGCACTACTGTTGAATATTATCTCAAAATGGTCAAAAGGCATTGTGTGACAGCCAGTGAGGCAATTATAATGAACAAAATATAGTCCAAATGTTTCATCTCCTAAAAGATCAAGATGAGAGAAAAAGATGGTTAAAGGTAATACCAAGAGATAACACTCTTAACCACTGAAATACTGTTGTTTGGGAAAGGCATTTTCCACCTGGTTATGAAACTATGTTTGTTCAGGGAAAATCACAGCCCAAAAATCCTTTATCAATATTCAATAATTTGCCATCAAGTGTGATACAGAGTCCTTTACCAAAACCAAGGACAACAAAAAAACATTCCACTTCTGTGCGAAGTGTTGCGCATTTCTTAGAAAAAGATAAATAAAACTGAGAATTTTACAAATTTTTCTGCTGATGTTGACCATCATGATTTTGCACCAGCAGTTATCTGCTACAAATTGAACAATTAACAGTTCATCCAGTCTTCTCATTTTTTTTCACTGGAGGTATTCTGATTTTTTATTAAAATTTTTGAAAACTTAATGTTTGACTGTTACCATGCAGGTATACACACACACACATTTCTTCCCTATTGAAAAACAGAATGAATATGGTCAACAAATTGAGGAAGCAATTCATTACCTTGGTAACTTGAAAATTGAACGAAAGAAACAGGTTTTAAGATAGCATATTGAAGTTATGTCACCATGAATAGTTGGCAAAAAAGTTTATGAGTTGGAAATTCTTGTCCAGGCATTCAAATATTTTGCTACATCTTGGTCTCTTTATAAGAGAATTTGAGATGATTACAAATTACCTAGTGTGAAAACACTAGTGGATATGGCATCAAAAGTTTCAAAGGTAGATGATCTGAATTTTGGTGATGTGTTTGCCAGACAGATGACCAGAAAAAAATGTATCATCCTAGTTGATATGTTAAAGTGAGCTTACAGTACCAAGGAGGAAACTTATTTGATTTTGCCTAAGATTCTGAAGAGGCATTAGCAAAAACAGTATTGGGTATTATGATCAAATGTTTACATGGTGGACCCAAATTTTTGATTTAGATGATCCCAGTTGCCAAACTAAATTCAAAATTTTTGTTTCAGAACATTAGAAATGTTGATTTAGTCAATTATTTAAAAGGTGATACAATCGCAGTTATCTGTGGCAATAATTCCACTAATCAAGCTTTATTCAAGAAATTTGATACTGTTGCAAATAAGCCTTGGGTTACTAAGAATGTTTTTTTACTTGCTTTTCAATTATGTACATATATTTAAAAGTATTCACAATAACTGAGGCTTGTTCAGAATTGCTGTTTTATTTTGATGATAAAGAAATGAAAGTAAAATAAGAAAAAGTGAAACAACTTTCTGCACATGAAAAAAATCAATTTGTTAAATTATCAAAACTAACAGAAATAGCAGGTCTTCCAAAACCAGTTGAGAGACAGAAAGTTTCTCACTGTTTGAAAGTGTTTTGTGATAAGACTGTAACTGTAATGAAAATTCATCCATTATTACAGGATGATGATACAAGAGAAACTATTATTTTTATCAAGGTTTTGAAAAATAGTGAGTGTAAAAGATATTTATGGAAGTGCCAAGACTGGTATCAAATCGAAATGATATAAATTTGATATTTCTTGCAAATTTTGGAAGTATGGCAAAACAAATGAGAAGAAAGCAAGGAAAGAGAATAAAATCCTTTACAATAGACACTATTATGGCTATTGAGCATACATGTAATGGTTTAATTGATGTTTGCAGACATTTACTTGACAATGGGTTCAATTTTGTTATTCTTGGAGAATTTACCATCAACTATCTTGAAACTGAATTTGATAAATTCAGACAAGGTTCTGGCAGTACTTATTTTATTACAATACAAAACTTTATTCATAAATTTCATATTCTAAAAACAAAATTACTTCTTTGATTGAAAGTTGATGTTAGAGAGTATAGCCATGATCCAGGCCATAATTGCTCAAAATGTGGATATCTGTTGGGTGAATTGGCATGCCAAACATTTGATCACCTACCAGACCTAGAAGCTGGTATCCTCAAAGTTGTTGCTTTTTTTATATAACAGTATATATATCATACGAAAAGATCCTCTTACAGAGGAAATATTCATTGATACTGCATTTTATTATCATGAGTATGGAAGATTTTTGAAAGAAAGAAATTGTGGTGATTTAAAAGTTCCACTGGATACAACATTCCAGTTATTGTAACTCATTGCTTTGAACACTGTCCATTTTATAGGATAACCTATGGATTTTTAGCTAAACCTTCTATTTAATCTATGGACATTGTACACCCTTATGCAATTTAATTGAAACAAAACAAATAATTCCGTTATTATTTACTTTTTTCCATATTTTTCAAATGAAATATAACCCAGTGCACATCATGTTAGTACTTTGTATGTCCATTCCATGAAGTCGTTCCTTGCAGATTGGCCACAGATTCTTGATTCGATTTAAATCAGGAGAGTTTTCCAGGCCAGTCTATAGTACTAAGATTTACTCACTGGTAAGGCTTGCCCATGTGTTCATGCAACATTACAATTTTCATACACTTCCTTGGAGTAACATCCATTGCAGACAATGGCTGTAGGACAACTAATTGACAGTCAAGACAATAGTGTTTGGGTGTGATAAAAATCTGATGCAATCACAGATGACAGAATATTTTTTAAAACCAAACAAATTTCATCATACATCTTGAAAATAGATTCATATTACAGCACACCACTGCAAATGACCTAATCTGAGAAAAAAATAGAAATAGATTACACCGTGTCATTCCAGTGGGTCCAAAACTGACTGTATAGTGAAAGAAAGGAAACTAAAACAGTTGTTTCAATTAATTTGCACAAGGGTGTATTATCTCATTTCATCTTCCATTTCAATGAATTTGTTTGCTTAGTTTAATCGACTACAAAATCATACTAGAGATTTAGATGCTGAAATTTTAGTTTGAACTTTGTTTTTGGATTATTTTATGATGTGAAATGAAAACTATAGCCAAAATGTTGTGTTGAAAACAATCAAAATGAGGACAGTTTAAATTTTTGGTTTGTAAAACACATATGACATTTGAGCAAACTATATTTCTGTGCTTGATATCATCAACTGGTGAAGATCCTTTTTTTTTTTTACCACAATATACAAGCCATGATCTTTTAACAAAAGTACAAATTCTCTAAAAAAAAATCCCAAAAGGAAATAAAAATCACTCATTGAAATATTATGCTTTTGCGTTTGTTTATTCAAAGTTACCTGACTCTTCATTTATAAGAATTTGTCAATAATCGCCAAATTTACCAATTAGCAAATTGTGGTTCTTGTACATAAAACACATAAAAAAAAAAAAAAAAAAAAAAAAAAAAAAATCAAACTAATCACACGGGGGAATTTTTCCCTTTGTTTGTAACTCCTATATTGATTATCTAAGAAAATGCACATTGTCCCCAGTAAGAGACCTCAGCTGTATGATTGCCTGTCCTCTTATATGTATGGCCTTATGGGGTTACAATGCATTAGTTCTGAAAATAGGCTGATCTGATCATTCATTTTTGTCTGAAAAAAATTTCCAGAAATAAAGACTGTTTCTTTATAAACTGCACACCTAAGAGACTGTAAAATGGATTGTCTAAAAAGGTATAGTAATAACAAAAGTAAGAAAAAAAATTAGTTCAATAGTTAAAACAACTTATTTTCAAAATGATAAAATTCTGTGATTTGAAATGAAAGTTGTCATTCATAATGAAATCAGTAACTATGAAAACTTCTTTTTTTTAAGTTAATCAAAATCTACAGTTTTTACTGAAATATTTTTTTCAATCCTTTTTTTTCGAAATTCTGGATGATCTATTTTGAAGACTTTCTTAGAAATGTAAAGACAATTAGGTATTTTTATACTCTTGCTTTCTAGCAACTCACATCTTGTAAACAGAAATTCAACATAAATGAACTTCTGAACTAATCTTGATAATTGTACCAACTCTAAATTAACAGAATTTAAATAACCATAAAAATTTTAATAATATAGATAAGTACTTTTGTATGTAACTATCTTGATACAATGAAAAATATTTTCCTAATCACAGTGCATGTTTCTTAAGTTTAAGGTTGGCATTGTTCACTAAAACAAAGCTGCTCTGTGCATATTACTGTGATGGAGAATATATTAAAAGTCTGAATGCTGATTTTAAATGGCATATATTGTTTCATTAATGAAACAATATTAAGTGTAATGAATGAATGAAAAATGCAAAAACAAATGCTAATATGGAGTTATTACAAAAATTTAAATAGTTCACAAATTTGAAATGTTTTTCCTGCATTATTCAAATTAAAATGAAACAAGTTATTTAAATGTCATACTAACAGCTTTTGGTGACTAACATTTTTCTTTATTATCAAAGATACAGTAATAAAATATTGCACACTTGTTTCATAGAAAAACACATCAGATATTATTAAAAAGTAAAGCACTACTTAAATATATTGGTCCACTCATGATAAATAGGCAAAATTTTAGAGGGGAATAGTTTTTGTAGATTGACATTCATTAGACCTTCCTCAGGCAATAATATGTGTCTAAATAAAAAAATGTTGATTTTTTATCAATTTAGAAGGAATGGGTCTTGTCTATAAATATTAATGCAGTTTAAAATCAATTCCTGACTTTTTCAAGAGATATTTAACTTAACTGTTATTTACAAATAGCAGAGCTTCAGATCCATCACTTCTCACCCCATTAACAAGGATATTATATGCATTTTCAATCTTTGAATTAACTATCTACATTAAAACAGTTTTAATGAAACAAAGACCATATTGGAACTATGAATTCTGGAACAAAAATATGACATGAAAGAAAAACATAAAAATAACTTTTTATTTTATAGTTTAGAAATAAAAGAACTATTGTTATATTAGGTTGGTGCAAAAATAATATCGTTTTTTGACGTCTTATTTAACGTCAAAAACGATATTATTTTTGCACCAACCTAATACTTACATATTTTGGCATAAATATACATTTTATCATTATAGAAGCAGAAAAAAATTGACTCTTAAAAATGCATCATTTAACAGTAGGGTTAGGGTTAACATTTTGTATGCCTCATTTACAATATCTAAAAATATCGGATTAAATTTATTGAATTTAATTACAACATTAACTTTACATAGCAAGATTCTTAAATAATTTTTCATTAATTTTGTAGTATAAAATATCACGTTTGCTCCTATTTTATGCTTTTTATTGGTAAAATTCAACACACTTTAAAATATCTTTTAGAAAGAAAAACAAATTACTCATAAAAAATTAGATTTTATCATCAATATATTTGTTGTTATGAATAACAATATAAAGAAAAATATTAAATTAACTTTATGTAACAAATAAGATCTTTAAATATATTTTGCAGTGTGAAAAAAGAATTGAAGAAAAAGTCTTTGAAGAAAATGTTAATAATTAAACAAAACATTATTACAATTAACTTTCTTGGGAGATACTTTATAATATTTATAATAAGAAAGACTAGAAAAAATAGGATTAATAAGTTATTCCTTTACATCAAGTAAAATTAAAATGTTACATTTCAGTTTAAGAAGCATGGTAAAAATTCAATATAACTTTTTTTATTTGTTAGCAAGAGAAATATGGGTTACACAAAAATAAATATGTAATGTATTTGTTTTTATGAAAAAAATTGAAAAAGTGAAAACAATAGAGGGAAAAAGTAACTTCCAACAAAACTTGTAACAATAACAGTATATCATTGATCAGAATTACAGAAACTGTTCCCAAAGTTTGCTTTTGCATTTCATTTCAAATGAGCCATTGTTTCTTTTTATATGATCAATCATTACCAAGAAGAATTGCATCAACCCAATTTCTCGGTAATCCCCTGTGAACTGTGACTAAGTTGTGCATATTATGTCTTGGTAGAGACTTGTCAAGAAAGGTTGGCCAATGAGAAAGATTTCCACTTTTGCAGTAACTAATAGTTAATGTTCTACAGACAGATTTTTAGGTTAGGTTTTGGAGACTTCAAATTTTTATAAGTGGTAACGAATATGAATTTTGCATCATTCCACAGAGGCTACACATTGGAGATGATCTATTTACTGTAATAAAATTCCATATGTATCATACAGTGACTTTTAATTCAAAATTTTACTGTTTTGCTTTCTTTTAAATGTAAAAAAGCAATCTTCCATTAAAATAGAGTTTTCTGACTGTTGACAACAATAGGTTGCATCTTAAAACAGTCCTGGCTTCATGATCTAAGACATAAATTTAAGAGTATTGGTTTACAACCAGTATTTTCACTTGAGTTATAAAAAAAATTAAACTTATTTGAAAATAATCACTAATATTAAATATTATTCAAATAAATCTGAAATTGTTATATACATTTTTTATGAATACAATTTTAATAACTTGGTAATTTTTAAAATTTAGTTTAATATTTTCTATTACACACAGTAGAAAGGTTTTAAAATTAATGGAACTTTTCAACAATTTGATCCATTGAACAGATAATTTTATCAAGATACTAGGATCATGAAAAAGGAATGATCTGATAGACTAGTAAGTGCTGTGTTATCAAATACGAGTGATGTATCCTTTGATCACACCAATAAAGGTTCTCTTTAGTCAAACTATATTACTGAATATCTTATCATCCTTGCTGTTTTTATTAACTTTGTTTTAGCTGTTACATTCTTTAGCCTTTAAATTTTAAGTAGATCAACCAATATGATAAGGTTTCCTAACATATGCACAAAGTATTGACAATGTCATTTTTCAGCTATGGAAGACCATTTTTTGTCTTTTTTATCCTACTGAACACAGGTACCTACACAGTATGGGGTTCTGTATTAAGCTCAGTCCTACAGCCCAGGCTCTTTGTTTATTAATACTATTTTGAGTTTTTAACTTTAGTAATTCATTAAAGACTTTCAATAAATCACAATCTTTGTCTGTAAAAATGAGGACTATTTAGTGTATTAGTATTCATTGTTGTGGTTCTTTATAACATGCATTTTTTTCAGACTTAGATTCATATCTTGTACAAGTGAAGAATATATTAAATTCAAGTTGTCTATAAATATGTAAATAAATGCATTTGACACCACAAAGTTGTACTCATATGCAAAAGTGTACATATTTAAGATTATGTAAACTTATTTTTTAATAATAAACACAAGAATTTATTTTGCATTACACCTAAGTGAGAAAAACATTCATAAAATCATTAATATTGTATAATGACTAGCAAATTAGGTTTACAAGCCATTGCAATTGAATTTGAAGCTTAATACTTGCTTTACTATTTCATAAAATACACTTATTGGATGCTTTAGTGCACATCATCAGTGATGTTTCTAGCTGAGGTTCATTAGGGGTTTCAGGGCTTTCAACATCATACCCACTCTCCACAGTGATCCAGCCAATACTGATCAGGTATCAACTTGTGTACCTTCCATCAGCTACAATTTTTTCCATCTTCCAAACTACACACCATGCAACTTTTCTTGGCAATTTATTGTCCAATCCCGGATGACTTCCAGTTCACCAGAATGAGCGCTCTTCTATAAAAAAAGGAAGCAAATGCAGCCACAATTTCCAACTGATCAGGAATTGTGGCTGCATTTGCTTCCTTTTTTTATAGAAGAGCGCTCATTCACAAGTTATACACAGAGAAATGTGCTCAAGTCTCACATTCTGCTTACACTTATCCCATTTTCATTTATGTTAATCATCCACCAAAGAAAAAGAAAACAAAAAAAAAATTTCCTTTTCCTCCTTGTGTCTGTAGCAAAAAGTTTTAAACTTTGTTTCTTTCCTTGCAAACAATGTGTTTAAATAATTGATATGGCAGCCCAATTACACAACAAATTAAACAAATTACAAGTTAAAACTTGAAGATCCAGGTGCAGAAATAACGTTGAAATCACAAATCACAGGTCCAGTATCACAAATCCCAATACAAAGAAATTGTCACAAATCAACACACAAGCCGATGGATGAGACAGAAAAAATAAAAATAACTTTTTCTAATTTGAGAACCAACTGCCTTTATCGACAAAACAATTTTTTCATTGGTCAACACGTGGGAGGGAATACACAATATTAGCATATCCAAGATACATTTATGGCCACAGCTGTGAATGACTTGTTTCTATTTTGGTTATTTTGTATGTATAATGTAACGATAGATATTTACACTTGCCTGATCCAAAGTGCCCGAGGTGTCTGGCCTGCCGAACCACTATTTACAAGAGGTCAAAGGCAATATGAAGCATTTGTGGATCGGCCATTCTGAAGATATGAGAACGACCACTCACTGGAAAAACGTGATATACAATGGTAATAAAGGGGAGAAAAAAGTTGGAAGTGAAAGCAAGCAAATGTAAGATTTCAGTGTTGTAAAGACTGCTATTTGTTAACACAACTACAGAAACTAAATAACAATTTGTTGTTTAGTTTCTGTAGTTGTCTTAACAATTTGTTGTTTAGCAAGTATGAGTGGGTTATTCTTGTATGGCCAATCTGTAAGCATGCCAGTACTACTTCTTCTTTTCAAGATTTTCTGAAAGCCGACTTCCATTCTCCTAGCTTGGACTGAATTGTGAAGTGCTTATTGTGTGGGTTATCATCCCAACACCATTGCCATTTCTTTTGAATGTATTTGTTAATGACCTCCTTAAAGTCAGTGTGATTTGGCTGCTAGGTTTGATTTATTGTTAACTTTCAATCTGATGTGGCTAGGAATCCAACATAGTTTAGTGTCTTTATGTTTGCAAGTAGTGCTCATTTTGTGTAATAATATAATAATGAGTGAGTTGTTGGATTTTTTCCTTCAAAGCCCTTAGGATGGATAGTGAGTCAGAAGATATTAAGAAATTTTTTTGTTTGGTCTGTTTGATGATGTTAAGAGCTAGATCTATTGTGTAAGCCTTCACAGTAAAAATAGAGCTTCCTTTTGGCTCACTGCTGCACATCCTGTCTGTATATATGAGTGTATGATTAAGGTCATTTTCCAATATGCCCTGAAACTTGTCTTGAAATGTGAGAGTGTGCATCTTTTGTTTTAGAGAGTTTATTTAATTCAAGCAAGACTTCAGGTTGCTTGATTGTCCATGGTGGAAATACCGGATACATTTGTTTCTGGTATGTTTAAGAGAGGTCCCTAACTCTTCAACAATAGATTTCATTCTGCGTCCATAGGATTGTATTGTCTTCTTGTAGAAATAGATCAGTAATTAGGCTCATAGGTACTGCTGTAAGCTGGGTTAGTTGGGCATGATTTTATTTTTACATAGTACTGTAGTGCCAGTTTATTGCACCTTAAATGTGGAGGTGTTTCATTAGCTTCTGTGTATATAAGCTCTCCACTGGGCATGTTCTAAAAGCTCCAAGTACTACTTTGAGGCCTTCATGATAGGGTGTGTTGAGTATTTTTAGGTATGATTTTCTAGCTACCCTATATATGAAACTAGCACAATCCAGTTTTGAGTGAAGTAGTGATCTGTATAATTTAATTAGTATTTGTTGATCAGCTCTCCATTCAGCATGAGCCACTACACACAGAAATTGGAGGACTTTGCTACATTTTATATTTGAATATTTTAGATGGGGAATGAATATTAATTTCTGTCAAAAACGATGTCTAGGAACTTGTGCTGTTCCACTACTGGGATTTCTGCTCTGTCTAATTTTAAACAGGGGTCATTGTGAAATTTCCTTTAAATTGTTGGCATTTGGTTTTTGTTTTGGAAAATTTAAAACCATTTTCTGTGAATCATTTGTGTATTTTATTGTGGCATTGTTGGAATTGCCTATGGCATTCATATGTCAAGATCTGTACATTAGAAATTCATTGACATATAGGGAGCATCTTAGTCCTGGACTTAGGGTTTTAACTATAGAGTTAATTTTGACACAGAAAAGGGTCACCAAAAGAATGCTTTCTTGTGGAACACCTTCTTGATCTAGCAGTTCTGATAGCATAGTTCCTATATGGACTTGAAATCTTCGATCTTCCAGGAAAATCTCTGAATTGAGTCAGCCTTCTTTTAGGCCCAATTCATGCAGGTGTTTCAAGATACCAAATTTCCATGTTGTATCATACACCTTTTGCAAGTCAGATGTTCCTTCTTAATGAAAGCTTCCCTTACAAAGGTTTTAGGAATTTTAAATGGTCTATGATGCTTCATTTTTTTCTAAAAGCACATTGGAAGTCACTGATTAAGTCTTTAGTCTCCAGCTACCAAGTTAACCTGTTGTTGACCATGCTCTCCATAGTTTTACACAGGCAACTGGTTAACGCTATAAGTCTGTAGTTTTCAGGGTCTGTGTCATCCTTTCCAAGTTTTGGAATAGGGATGATGAATGACTGGCTCCACATTTCTGGGAAGTTGCCATTTGTCAATATGTTATTATACATTTTTAATAAGAGTTATAACAATTTGTTGGGTAACCTTTTTATAAATTTGTAGTGGATATCATCTGGTCTCACAGCTGTATTGTGGGATTTCTTTAAAGATTCATTTAGTTCCACTAGAGTGAATAGTAGTTTATAGCTCTTGGCATTATTTGATTTAAAGTTTACTTTTAGTTTTTCCACTTTTTGTTTGAGCTTTAGAAATTGTTGGTTACGATTCTTGGCAGATGAATTTTTAGAGATTGTTTTAGCTAGTTGGTCAGCAATATCATTTCTACTGGTTATTTTAGAGTAATTTACCAAGAGGTGTTTTACAGTGTTTGTTTGATATTTGGCTGCTGTTTTCTTTATCATATTCCAGATGGATTTTGTTTTTATAGCAGAATTGTGTCTGTTGACATGGTTTTTTCAGCATTCTATTTTAGTTTCCTTAATTATTTTCCATGCTTTTGCTTGGAGTTGCTTAAATTGCTGCTAATTAGAGATTGTAGGCAGTCTGTTGAATTCTCTCAGAGCTGCTTTTCTTAGCCTGATGGCCCTTTTACATTTATCATTGAACCAAGTTATGTTGCATTTTTTTGGTGCTGAATTTTTTGAATGAATTTCTCAGCTATAGAGCTTGTAGGAGATTTGGTATTTTTTGGAGGAGTGGTTTGTGTTTGGGTGGTAGATTTTGCATTTGTTTTCTCTTTATTTATTACTAGCACCATGGCCTGGCGTTGCCCGTGCTTGATTCAAAAATCATAAAACTCATACAGCAATCGCTATCACTTGACTTAAAATATTTTCACCCTTCCTTGCCTTTAAAGGAATGCCCTTTGCTGTGCTGATGTTGCTACATGCCTTACTTCTTGCCTATCTCACACTGCAAATTTTTTCTAAGCTCTATACTAAACATTAAATCTGTTATGAAAAAAGAACTAAACAAAATGAACACAAAACGATCAGCTTTAAAAAAGGACTTGTAACTGGAAAAACCGAATGAAAAAAGAATGTTAACAACAAATACTTTTTCACACCCAACCCATTTCTGCAGAATCAGAATCAATGTTGAGTTTAAGCAAGCGAATGAGCCAAGTGGAGTAAAGTACCATGCAGATTTAAATTTTTCCCCACTTGTGATGAATGCAGCTATCAAATTTTTTTGCATGCTAGTTAACATTCATGTCAGTCAGCTGTTGGCTCTCACGCTGGCCAATAGAATCTTCCTGCCTGTTCGTGGCAGCCAGCTATAGACTCTCACTCTGGCCAGTAGAAAATGGCTGCAAACTACATGAAAACTGCCGTAGAAGCATGAAAAAAAAAATCGATTATTTCCCCTATCGATGGGAGTTGAGAAATGCAAAGTTGGTCTTGGCCTTTCTACTAACTTAGAGCATGTGCATGTAAATTTTGGTGCAAATCCATCGAAAATTGCGGATGTGCATTCGTTAAAAAACACACACACACACACACACATCCTGCCTTTTATAGATAGAGATATAGAAATGAATTTCTAATTGCTATATTTAATAAACTCATCTTAAAAAATGGATAATTTCAGTTTTAGAGATGGCCAATTCATACTAACAAAAGATGTGAAGTATAAAATTCTCATGTACATTGAAAGGAAAAACCCTAGTTTATGCCTTACAGGAAAAAATAAATTGTAGTTATTAAAAACCATCAAAGAAAATAATAATGAAAAAGCAGATTCACAATTCGCAAATGGCCACAACTGGAATATGATAGAAATAGCTTTTGTAATAAATTTATTGTTTTTGTACATTTTTCTATATGCTATGTCACTTTGGGACATTGACAATCATGGCTCTCCACACTTTCCTGTCCTTTGTAGCTTTTAATAAATTTTGTCTTTTTGTTATCTCTCCCAAATATTACTCCATTTACTCAAGCTTGCTAGTTGGGTTATACATCTTCCTCTGTTCCTCTTGACTTCAATCTGTCTTGTGACTATGAAATTTTTCAAGCTCCCTTTCCTCATTATGTGCCCTAGAAAATTTTATTTAACCAAAGAATAATTAAACTTTCTTAGTAGTAATGATTAAAAATATCAGATATTGTGCATATGTTTTCAAACCTATACTATCTTGAGAGTTATATAAAACACTATCTATCTATATCTATAATTCTCAAAATGTGTGTGTGTATTGACAATTTTTGGTTCTAAAAAGTGATTCTGACACTTATTACCAACAGGTTGCAATGTTGGGCAATGATCTTACTAAACTATTATTTTAAGATTTAGCATCAAAGAAATTGGAAAATACAGATGGTTTATCCAGATTAATAAAATTTAAGGAACCTTTTGAGGAGATGGTGATTGCTTCTTTAATTTCTGAAAATGATATAAAAAGTGTTTAGTGTAACACAATAAAGAAACTACTAATGATTTTGGATGAAATGAAAATACAATCCAAGAAGGATGATTACATTTTTAAAAATGATGTATGATGTAAAAGTGAGATGGAAAGAAAGAAAAAAAAAAAACAGGTGTTACTGAAAGTAATAATTCTTTTTCCATCTGTGATGAAGTAGTTATTTCCTTTTCTTTACAAAAAAGAATTTTAAAGCAGTTTCATGTTGGACATGCAGGAATGTCAAGAATGAAATCCCTTGTGAGAAATTTATTGGCCTAAAATGAACCAGGATATTTAAAATTTGTTTAAGAGGTTGTGCTCTAGTGGCAAAATTACCACCTGTAAATTATCAATCTTGGTCTAACATTGATAAATCTTTGTCTAGATTGTATATTGATTATGCAAGATAGTTCATATTACTTGATTACCATCAATAGTTTTTCAAAATGGCCTGAAATATTTAAGTATAGAAGACCTAATTCTACTGTAACTGTAAATTTTCTTCAAGTGTTTTCAAGATTTGGAATTCCAGACGCTATAGTTACTGATAATGGCACACAATTTACTTAGAGTGACTTTCAAAATCTTTACAAATACTATGCAGTTGAACATATAACAATGCCACCATACCACTCAAGATCAAATGGTCAGGCTGAATGTTTTGTTGATACATTCAAAAGGGCATTAAATCAAATGGGGAGAAGTCAGAGGAAGTAATGCTTTAATAGTGCTTGCATTGGAAGAATGATGTATATCGTACAAGGTCAAAATTGGCAACTTAAAAGCATTTAAACCAAGGTATGCCAATGAAATAAAATCCCAACAAAAGAAATTTACAGATGGAAGTGTGGTACAATACTTTTGACTTGCTAACTCCAATTGCAAATACTCAAATACACCTCAGGAAATGTTAGAATTGAACCCCAAATGAAGAAAGAACATATTTGAAAGAGAATGCATATCTTAAAAAGGAGGTGTTGTGCAGAAAACAAGCTAAGCTTCCTTACCCTTATTATTGAAACATGGACTCATCCATCCATTATGAGTAGAACGTCTGCTCATTGAACAGTAGCAAAAAGTGGGTCATAAAGGCATAGCACTTTCCAGTTTTTTTATGCTTGTCACACTGAACTACTATTTTCAATCCATAATCTCATATGATTAAACCTTTCTTTACTCAACCTTTTGTTTCCAGTGTTTTCCTTACAGTCTTACTAACCAGCAACTATTAAATTTGTTTCTATAACATATATTTTTTATTTATAATAAAAATTCATGTTACACCTAATTTTACACCTAAAAAAAAAACTTACACTCCAAAAATAAGTTATAAATTTTTTTTAATAAGGATAAGTATTATAATCAGAAACTCACACAATATATTGCTCATATAAATATACCCAGATAATTTTGCCAGTATTTATTGTTTAAAATTAATTTTATTGAGAAAACATTGACTTACCTAATAAGATTTGCCTTGGAAACAGAAATAAATACCCTCAAAACAAAATGCAGAATCAGAAAAAAAAAAAAAATAGCATTTTATAGCAGTTTCCTTTAAGAACAGAAAATATAAATAAATTCTTTGAATAGAAATATTAAAAAAAAAAAAAAGCTATTGAGCTTTGTTAAATAAAAGATGATTACAGAATCATTATTATGATCACTCCAAGTTTATGTTTTCTGCAATAATTTCATCAGATCCAATTCAAACATTAAAGTAAAACAGATATAAAAAAAAAAGTGATTAGCTATACATTTTTCTTAATTGTAACAGAATGTTCCTATAGGTAATGAAATATAATAAAGCAATTAAAAAGTGGAATAATGTTTTCCATATAGTTGTTAAAAATAAAATTACAAGTATGCTATAATAAATTTACAAATAGAATTGGTATAGAGATTTGAACAGGCATACCCATTTGTATTTAAGTTTTGAATAGTATAATATAAAATTTTCTTACTTGGCAGTTTGCCTAAGATCAAAACACAGTATATAATCTTTTTAGGTAAAAAGTGTTGTTTCTATTGTTCCAAATTCTCCCATCGTGTCCATGCACCCTGCTGGCTTAGTCCCACCATCTTGCCTATTCTTTTTTTCTTCAATGTTGGCTCATACTTCCTCTTGAATTAGTTGTTGTCTCTGTTTACCTCTAGCTTGCTTGATTCGGATACCAGGAAAGAAGCCCAAGTCTGCATGAACTGATGCCACTGTCCCCATGAGAGCCTTCTGCCTCAAATGCTTCTCTGCAATACCCAGTTCGCCCCCTGCACTCCATTTCCTTCTGTTGCAGACTTCTATGCCTGTTGCCACCACTTTTGGGTCCTTAGAGTCCCTATACTGTACGAATTCCTTTAAAGGGGAGTTGAAGTGCATTTGATTTGCCATATAGTATGGCACTACTCAGACTTCTTGGCAGCCCCAGCCATCTGCGAAGGTAGCCATCAATTCTCTTTTCCATGGCCTCCACTGATGTCATTGGAAACCCGTAGATAAACAAAAGGCCAGAGAATTCTTGGGAGCACTGCGAGCTGGTAAATCCACACCTTGAAATGGCCCAGAAGTCCAAACTTGTCCACCTTGGCAAGCCATAATTCCAGGCATGAGATCATCATTTGAATGGATAAAGTGTCCATTAAAGAGCTGTTAAAAGTTTTACCTAAGCTCTTCACAGATTTCTCTGTCAATATCGAGATAGTAGTTCTCGATATCGAAAACCTGAAATCATCATCTACTTTTCCCTTCTTTATAACTAATGATCTCAACTTTGCAGGCTTGAAACTCATTCTCACCCAAGCAATAAGCTTCTCAAGTCTACGAAGGATCCACCTACTCTCTGTGACCGAAGATGTTGTAATGGTCAGATCGTCTATGTACACTCTGATCAGTGGATGACGCACTCCTGTCTTCATCATAGGGCCTCGACACTCAACTTTGGCTGATTTGACCACCATATTTATAGCGAGGGTAAATAGGGTAGCTGAGATCATATAGCTAGTATAATACTCCTTTTGAGTATGTGTCAGTCAGAAACTATAAACCTGGAAGAGGTTCACATTTTAAAATTGTTATAATAGTCCAGGATTAATAGGCTGATCTTCTAGGGTATATGATATCTCCTTAGGGCCACTTATAATAATTTATGTGGAATAGACCCATATGCGTTGGCATAGTCCAGTCACAATGCAGCGAGGTCACCTTTATTTTCATTAGCTTGTCTTAATATCTGCATGACTACTCCAGTATGTTTGAGGCATCCCAGAAAACCTGGAATTCCACCCTTCCGTACTGAAATGTCAATATAATCAAAAGAAATCTCGTCAGGCACCACGATAAAATACTGAAAAAGATCTTACTTTTGGTGCACAATAAAGAGATACTCCTGAATTGGTGTAAATCTCTGGAGTTTTCTTCCTTGGAGATCCACACACCCTCTGCAAATCTCCATTGGTCTGCAATTCTATCTCTAGGCCACATTACCTTTAGTATCGTCCAAAGGAGCTGGAGAAGACTTGGGCAGCATTTATAGGCATACTGGAGTAGTCATGCAGATATTAAGTTTGAAATACACCACAGAGTATTTTGCTTACTAGGAATAGTAAATTTTAAATCCTTTAGCTTTCAATTAAAGCTAAAATGAAAGCTTCAAAAAAGCTTTTGCATTTTTAAAAATTTATTTTAATATATACATATACTGAATTAGTGGAGGTACCTGCTCTTCATGCAGCAAGCTATTTTGTATGATAGTTTTATAGATCATGATGAAGAAATTTTGTTAAGAGTGAAATGTACTTTACTGATTTACATCTGAACTAAAGGATAAACCATATTGTACACTTGTCACATTAACCATATTGTACAATTGCACATCAACTTATATTTAAGCATGTCAAGTGAATAGCAACAGAATCTTGTTAGACAGGATTGCAAAGTGATTATCTCAAATGAATAAAATAAGCCAATTATGATGTTATTATATTATTTCCTTAATAATTAAAAATATTCTAATTATTATTTAATAATTGCATGCTTTCATTTGGAATTTTACAGTATTTAATTTTTCATTTATTTTTAAAGATAACAAAATTTGTTACAACTTGTACTGTACATTTGTATATGTATACATTATGCAAATAAATACAAAAATAGAATAACAGGGGATGAAGTCAGATGTACAGCAATACCTGATAATCTATTTCAACCAATCCTATAGATTTTGCCAATAAAACCAACTGGAAGGTATTTTAATCCATCAACTTTTTAGGTAGTAATTTTATGATTTTAACTTGAGCTTGGTCATATATGACATAATGATATTTATCTAATAAATATGTCATAACATTAAATTAAGGAAAGTTATGTAACTTACTTCAACTGTTTCAATAACGACATCTTATGAAACCAAAACTTTTCCAAAACATAAACTATTTTAAATTAATTGTAATAAAAAGAAATATTTATTTTGTAATTTTGGTCATTGTTAAAACTTTAATATATTATAATAATAATTTTTCCCGATAACAAATTTGGCCATTAAATTTTTATTACAACTAATGAAGTGAATATTATCTTTGCCACAAAAAAAGAAAGTATAATCTTGTAATTAAAATCATTTGTTAAAACAAAGTGATGATTTAAATGTTTTTATATTATTATATTTATATGATATATAAAAGAAAGTCAAAATATAGTACTTATTTGGACTTTTAGATTTTCTACAGAGAATGTTTAAAATAAAATAGCTTCTAATATATTTTCATGGTATTTTTATAAGCTATATTATTATACTTTTTCAACGATAAAAATCACAGTGAAAGTAAAACCATAAAAATCAAAGAGAAAGTAAAAGACTGAGTCATAGCTATTGCAACTGTCAACTAATAAAATACAATGTTAGATATAATGTTTACAAATTAGTTCTTAAAATAATTTAGAATAGGAAAATATTAAAAAATAATGGAAAAGAATATTAAAAAATTCTATAATCTAAGCTCAGTAATTGGTATTTGGTTTAGTTTTGTTACCAAACTTACATCATTATTTTTCTGGTGTACAGTATTGGTGGGTAGTACTTGTTAAAAAGAATTCCTCCTATAACTTTTTCTATACAAGTTGTACATCTGAAAAAAGTCAATGAATGGGTTGGCCAAAGCATTATCGTTAAAACAAAACCAACAAAAAAGAACGAGTTTAATAGTATGAATCCCTCTTGGAGACTCATCTCAAAATTATAACATTTTTATAGAAAGTTAAGAAAGTTAAATTACTTTCTCGAACAGCTCATACATATTGTTTATATTATATTTTTGCTTTGTGAGAGCAACATCTGAGCACTTGGTTAATAGTATATGCTGTTTTACATGCTTGGCATACTGGTTGATCTTCTTTGTTTAGTAAGTAGAAGTGGGTTATTCTTGTATAGCCAATACGTACATGGGCCAGTACCACTTCTTTCTTATGAGATTTTCTGGGAGCTGACTTCCATTCTCCTAGTTTGGACTGAATTGTGAAGACCTTATTGTTTGGATTATCATCTCAGTACTGTTACCAATCATCTTGAATGTATTTATTAAAAACCTTAAAATCTATATATGGGATTTTTGTCCTTGTATCTACATTCACATCTAAAGCCAACTTAGCTGCTAGGTCTGCTTCATTATTACCTTTAACTCCGATGTGGCTAGGAATCCAGCATAGTCTGATGTCTTTATATTTGTTAATAGTGCTCATTTTGTATAATATTTTCATAATAAATGGGTTGTTGGATTTTTTCCTTCAAAACCAATAAGATGGATAGGGAGTCCAAAAAAATTAGAAAATGTTTTTGTTTGCTCTCTGAGATAAGGTTAAGAGCTAGCTCAAAGCCATAAGTCCCTGCAGAGAAAATAGAGCTTCCATTTAGTAGGTGCTTTTTTGGTAATATTTTGGCTCACTGCTGCATACCCTATCTTGTCCTTACATTTTTAACCCATCTGTATAGATGGATGTATGGTTAAGGAAGTTTGCCAATATGTCCAGAAACTTATACTAGAATGTGAGCGAGTGCATTTTTTTGTTTTGGGAGATTATGTAATTCTAGCAGAACTTTGTGTTACTTAATAGTTCATGGTGGAATAATGGCTGCAGTAATTACTTGTATATTTGAGAGTGAGGTGTCTAACACTTCAGCAATGGATTTCATCCTGAGTCCATAGGGTTGTATAGCATTATATTTTTGTATAGATCAAAGTAATTCAGTTCAAATATACTTCTGTAAGCTGGTTTAGTTGAGAATGATTTTATTTTTACATAGTACTGTAGTGCCAGTTTAGTGCACTGTAAATGTGGAGGTGTTTCATTAGCTTCTGTGTATAAGCTCTCCTCTGGGCATGTTCTAAAAGCCCCGAGTACTCGTCTGAGTACTTGATGATAGGTGGCATTGAGAATTTTTAGGTATGATTTTCTGGCCTCCCGATGTATGAAACTGGTGTAATCCAGTTTTGAGCAAAATAGTAATCTGTATAATTAATTGATTAATGATTAATGTTAGTTGATTTGTTCCACATTCAGTATAGGCTATTACATGCAGAAGAGCTTTGCTACATTTTGTTTTCAAATATCTTAGATGGGGAATGAACATTAATTTTTTATCAAAGATAACACCTAGAAACTTGTGTTGTTCCAATGCTGGGATTTCTGCTTCATCTAATTTTAAACATGGGTCATTGAGCAATTTTCTTAATTTGCAGAAATGTAGGCATTTGGTTTTCATTTGGAAAATATAAACCCATTTTCAGTGGCCTATTTGTGTATTTTATTAAGACATATGTCAAGATCTGTACATTATTAGAAAATCATCAACATATAGAGAGCATCTCACTCCTGGGCTTAGGGTTTTAACTATGGAGTTAATTTTTATGCAGAAAAGTGTCACCAAAAGAATGCTTCCTTGTGGAACCCCTTTTTCTTGATCTTGCAGTTCTGATAGTGTACTTTCTATGTGGACTTGAAACCTTGGGTCTGTCAGGAAATTCCCTATGAATTGAATCAGTTTTCCTTTTAGATCCAGTTCATGCAGATCTTTCAAGATAACAAACTTCCATGTTGTATTGTACGTCTTTTCTAAGTCAAAAAAAAAAAAAATCTGCCATATGTTCTTTCTTAATGAAGGCTTCCCTTACAAAGGTTTCTAGGTGTATTAAGTGATCCATGATACTTCTTTTTTTCCTAAAAGCACCTTGGTAGTTACTGACTAAGCTGTTAGTTTCCAGGTACCAAGTCAACCTGTTGCTGATCATTCTCTCTATAGTTTTACATAGGCAGCTCTATAGGGCTACCAGCCTGTAGCTTTCAGGGTCTGTGTCATCCTTTCCAGGTTTTGGTATAGGGATGATGCATGACTGGCTCCACATATCTCGGCAGTTGCCACTTGTTCACATGTTGTTATACAAATTTAGTTCGTAATTCGTAAATACGCTTTTAAGTAGGCGCGCAAGGGGGGTCGTCAGTGATGTTTTGACTTGGTTCATCAGGGAGTTTCGGGTCTTTCAACATCATACTCCCCATCACCAAGTCGACCCAATCAGGGGAGATCAACCCCTGATTCCCCCTTTTGATTGAACACTAACAGCTACTCTGTCCTTTTTTAAAGAATAAGAGGAAGAAAGACCACGTGTTACGCACATCCGATTGGATGTTAGTAACAACCAATCTGCTGCGCGGACTAAGTTTTAAATGGCCCACGGTTGGGACTGGTTTCTTTTCTTATTTTGGTGGATTGCAGTTTCGATGGATAACTGAGGAGGTAATCTTAATATTCCTAAATCTTACCCTATTTCTTTGAGTATTTTAAGGTTTAATTATTTGCCGTTTTCATTTTGTACTTTTTCTTTTTGACGGGGATACTTGAACTCAACGCTATTATCACATTTTATCGTTAGCCTGTTTCTTAATACAAATAATATATACAAAAGAGGGAAATGTTCGTATAAATAAATAAATAGGGCTACCAGCCTGTAGCTTTCAGGGTCTGTGTCATCCTTTCCAGGTTTTGGTATAGGGATGATGAATGACTGGCTCCACATATCTCGGCAGTTGCCACTTGTTCACATGTTGTTATACAAATTTAGTAACAGTTGTAATGATTTGTTGAGCAACTGTTATATGAATTGATAGTGGATATCATCTGTCCTACAGATGTGGGATTTCTTTAAAGATTCATTTAGTTTATAGTGAATGTAGATAATAGTTCTCGGCATTATTTGATTTAAAGTTTAATTTTTGTTTTTCCACTTTTTGTTTGAGCTTTAGAAATTGTTGGTTACCATTCTTGGCAGATGAGTTTTTGGAGACTGTTTTGTCTAATTGATCTGCAATATCCTTTTTGTTGATTATTTTACAGTTACTTATCAAGAGATGTTTTATAGCATTAAAATGATGTTTATCAGCTATTTTTCATATTATATCCCACACAGATTTTGTTTTTGTGATGCAGTTTTTTCAACATTCTTTTTTGCTTTCTTTAATTGTTTTGTGTGCTTTTGCTTGAAGTTACTTAAATTGTAACAAATTAGAGGTTGAAGGCTGTTTGTTGAAATCTCTCAAAGCTCTTCTTCTGAGCCTGATAGCTTCCTTCCACTCATCATTGAACCAAGATCTGGTACGTATTTTTTGTACTGAACTTTTTGAATGCATTCCTGTGCAATAGATATAAGAATTTCCATAAACTGTTTTAAGTCCTTGATGCATTTACCTTCAGCTAGTTTGTCAGAACATTAGTTTTAAAATTTGTCCCAGTTTGCTATGCCTAATTTCCAACGGAGAGGATGTTTATCATTATGTTCTGAATTTTGCAGAACAATTGGCAAGTGATCACAAATATGTGTCCGCCAGAACCTTTCAAGAGAAATCCATATACATTGATGGATTACATATGGATAAATCTATTGCAAAGTAGCTGCCAGTAAATGAATTTATGTAAGTCAGAGTTTTATCATTATAAATACATAAATCATTGTTGTTTATAATTGTTTCTGAAGTTCTTCCTTTTTGGTTTGTGTCTTTACAGCCCCATATGGTGCTGTGACAGTTAAAGACCCCTAGTATCATAAAAAAATGCAGGGATTTGCCTTATAATTTAATGAATTTTGACTTTGTTTACTTGTTCATTAGGTCGGATATATACCGAGCAAAGGTTTATTGGTTCACGTAGGGTCACTTTAACAGTAGTCACCTGTAAAGTAGTTGTCAAATTTATTTTACTTTGAGGTACATCATTCCTAATTAGGATAGATGTACTGCTAGATGCATGAAGCACAATATGTATTGTTGTATCCTGTTATTGTCACCTTGCTTAAGGAATTAATTTGTCACCTTGCTTAAGGAATGTTTCCTGAAGGCAAAAAACTGCCAGGTCTGTTATTAACAGAAGCAGTTTGTTTATATTTGCCTTTATTCCATGGTAGTTCCATTGAATTATTTTAAGCATGGTTGTATAAACTTTTCTGCTTTTAGCTTATGTGGTTTTGATATTTTTTCCTAGGTTTTCATTTTAGAGGTTTTAGCCATTTGAGGGTTCTGACTTTCTATCTCCATCTTTTCTCGTTTCTCAAATTGGTTTTGCATAGGAATTTGGTCATTGCAAACTTCTGTCTTTTGTTTGGCAGGTTCTGTTCTTTTGGAAGATAAACTTTTCAATCTGTCTTTCCTGGGTTTTGGTGGATGGATAGGAGATCACTGTGACCTTTATTTAGTAATTTTGGTAGGAGTGACTTGTGTATGAGCTGTCATTTTGTTATTTGGTTTTTCTTTATTTATTATTTCAATTTTTTCAATGACCTTCTTTTGTGGTTCAGCCTGAACCATTTTCTTGGAATATAGACTTTTTAGGTAAGTTTGGGCCAATCATTTGGTCCCAAGTGTACAACCTTCTCAATGAGGGCTCTGTATTTGTCAGCATTATTTGTAGTCTTACTTTCTGTTATTTTTGCATAAGAAGGGCATTTCATGTAAAATTTTTCTTTTATATTTTACATTGACAATTTCCTTTTTCCAGAAATTGCATGTTCTTGAGTATGCTGGATGGCTTTCCTAGCAGTTAGCACATCTTATTTTGTCATGACATTTTGCCACATTTTACACATGTTGAGTGACTCCTGCAGCTATCCCTATGTTGTTCAAATTTTTGACACCTAAAGTATCTTAGTGGAGCAAGGATATATTGTTTCACTGGCTCAATATTATATCCTATTTTTATTTGAGGGTGGGGGTGTCAGGTGTGCCAAAAGTAAGGATATACATGTCAGTTATAATTGTTTCCCCTTTGCTTTTAGTTGAAATTCTATGGTAATTGCTGACCCCTTGGCTTCCTAAGGCAGATGTAATTTCCTCAGGTGTGGCCAGAGACAACCCTTTACTTCTAATGACTCCTTTAGAAGTATTCAGTCTTGCATAAAGGAAGTTTTTAATTTGGATATTATGAAAGGTCTTCATCTTTATTATATTTTCTGCATGTTTCCTATGATCCACCTTAACAAGCAAATTGCCATCTCTCAACTTTCTGTTTTAGGATTAATCCAACTGGATAGAACTTTTTTCAATTAAGAAAGGGGAAAGTTTTTCCAGCAGAGTTTCTTCAAGGGATGTGAGCACAAAAAAATCTTGGAAATTTTATATTGGTTTCTTTTTCAGAATCAAGGTCTGAAGGACATCTCTTGGGCTTTTTATTTTTATTATTTATAATTTTTGTGTATTAAAGATTCACAGCCTGTGCTCCCCACCCACCTCAGAGTCTGACATTGCGATGTGTCAAGGGGGAAACCCAGTTGCCTTGACAGGTCAGGGCTACACAAACCAGTATACTCATAAACAAGAGAGAGAAACTCTGAGCACCCATTAAACCATTTGTTGCAACACTCAAATAAGCGTATAAACTGGCATGTTCACAGCCATGTCTGTTTAGATCTTTTCAAACCGATTGACCTTCAGCCATTGCTATAAATTGTATAGAGATTGTATTTTATCTTGGAGTGTAGTTGGGGTATTGTATTTAGTTATAAAGTATTCCATAAATTGATATAGTTATAGGCGCTAGAGTTTGGCATGACCAGCTGATTGATCGGATCTGGCCTCTCCGATGACAAATCTAGTCGAACTAAGGGCCAAAGTAGTGTGTTGGGAATCAGAAGTAACTAACCCTGATTCCTGAAGTCCTTAACTACCAGGATACCATACCCAGACATTACAGGTTGCCACCCACAGCAAACAGGTGGCCTTATTGTGGGGTCTTACCACTTTGCAGAGGTGCAATCAGCATATTGTTAAGCCACAGCCAACATGGCGGCTTTTCTTGGGTCTTCTAAAGTATTTTATGTACTAATCTTCTTACAAGGCCTTTTTCAGAATATGTACTATTAATAAGTATGCTGCAACTAAAATTAATCATCAGTTATTACTTATGAGATGCTATCTATGGCCAGATAGCCCATCCCAGTCTGAATCAACCATTTGGCCGAGTTGTAGATTCTTAGTGATATATAAGTTTATGTCAAATAAACAATACAATGATGTGTTACTGAGTTTTATCTTCAAACAAAGAAAGATGAACAGTGAAAGAGTGATATTTTGAAAATTTAATTTTAAGTATAAATTTATTCAATTAATACACACACACACATATATATATATATATATATATATATATATATAGCACTGTTGAAGGTGGACATAGGAGAGGAAAACTGGTTGGACAATGTCAAACAATGGAAAAGTATGACTATACCAGAATTGCTAATGGTTGCTGTTGATAGACCATTGTGGATGAGATTCAGTGTGGCTTCTGCATTTGGATCCCCCCCCCCTACGATTAAAATAAGTCAAGATGATTATATATATATATATATATACACACACACACACTGAATATTGAATTGCCATCATTACTCTCATTCCAATTCTAGATAATAGTTTGTTTTGGAAACGTTCTACTTCTTAGAACCATTAGTAACGAGTGCTAAGTTTTTTGTTGTTCAAGATCATTCTTATACCAAACATAAATACTTATATCCTCAGCATAGTCTCACTCATCCTCAGTACATAGAAGACTGTGTATTGATACAGTTCCTCTATAGGGTCAAAGCATTCAGTAGAGTCAAAGTTTGAAAAATTGTGTCTGATGGATGAGAAAAGGAACTCTCTATTGATGTGGCTATATGCTGTTGTGAGATCAACATAACAGTTATATAACTTTCTATTCAATAAGTACATTATTTCCTGGAGTTTGATGACATATATGCCACCATTACACCCATCATGAGAGCAAAAAACAAATTGACTTTCATAGATTGGTGAGAGTCTAGTTAGTAAAATATTCATTATTACTTTCACCATAATGGATCCAATTGAGACACCTCTGTAAGTGTGAGGATCTTCAGGACTACCTTTTTATTTCCATAGTGCTTTAATACATGATATAACCTACTGCTTTGGGATGTGCTTTTGATTCCAGATGTCCCTCATGAAACAGAAAAACTTATTTTTGAACTAAGGTAGAGAATATTCTGCTTTCAAAACTTCCGTTTCATTGTCAAAGGAAGCTTTATCATTTTTTTTTTGGTTTTTATGGCCTTCTTGACATCCTCATCACTAGGTTCATTGTTATTTAAGTTTGGGGACAGACTTGTAATGTTTGAATATATACTGGTGCATATTTTATTTTTTCTGGCATGTTCAGATTGGTGTGGCCAGAATTGAAAAGTGAGTGAAAGTATTTTTTCAAACCAGGACATTTCTTCTGTTTTGACTTTGCATGATATGTTCATGGTTTTTGCTTTTCTTCACATTTCAACACAATCTATACTGTTTTGCTTAATTCATTTGGTTTCCAATTTCCAGAGAATTAACTATTTTCTAAAGCCCCAATAGATATCTCTTCATATGTACTGACAGCTCAATATGATAGATTGAAGGGAGCACAATCAGTAGCCAGGGTCTTAATGAAAACATGCCTTATCAAATATGGAGCCCCACTTTATGTGGTTATTGATAAGAGAATCCAATCTGAAAATGAATTGTTCCTAGAGTTATCAAAAATTATTGATTTTCCTAGACTGAGGACAGCAATATGGGTAATATTTTTTTTTAGCAGAGGCACCATTAATAGCTTGTAAAGGATCATTGCTCACAGCATTACCAAATGAACTCCTTGACATATGCAGTAAACCACATGAATCAGATTTCTCACCCGTTACTTTAAATACTGTTTTTAATGCTAAATCTCCAGTTATTAATTAGTCAACAGGCTACATTACTAGATACCTAATTTAGTAAAACTTTTATTAGGAATTTATCTATCGATATCAAATACTTTCTATAAGATCTGATCTTCATCCTGAGCTGATGCCCAAATAATCCAACCAGATCCTGATAAGGATAATGTTCATATTGCAAGATTCCCTCTATTTGTGATATCCACATCACCATACTTGCTATGGCTAGCAACATGAGAAACACCATCCATTTCACCCTGAAAAATAAAGGTGACACATTATTGCATGCATACACAAGACCGATGGACACAAGCTGATCAGAAGTGATACGAGCTGTCAAATTGCTGACACGATCCCAAAAAAGGTGTATCTGAGGGCAATAGTAGAAGGCATGCAAAGCCATTTCTTCTTCTTCCATTTGCCGGTAAGCCAAGCTAGCCACAAAGAAGGTCTGTAGTGTCCCTCTCTACTAATTCATGATACAATAACTTATGAGGCTGTGAAAGGTCACTGGACTGAGGAATGGACTTTAAGGCAACCTGATACTCTCACAGGAATTTCAATTGATTCTGAGGCTTACGATGGTGCTCATCCTCTGAAACAGTAAGGGTGATGATAAGGTTAGAGAAGGCATCCCTAACACACCCCTCAAAAATTGAGTCCTATGTCAATGCACAGTGTATGAAAGCCAACTTAGAAGCATGCCAATGGCACAACAAGTACAGCATTCTCAGCTCCCTATGACATGGATGTTGGGTAAGAGTCTCTTTGGACCAGATGTTTGCAACCACCCAACAAGAGGGTAGGCAACAAGCAATCGAGTGCCTGCTTTCTGTTCTTGCAGAGAGGAAGTACAGCCAAATGATAAAGGATAAGAGGAAAGACGTACTCGGCACATGCCTCTACTCTACTCTTTACAGACAACTGCCATTGAATCCAAGTCTGGATTGCTGCTCTGACCTTTGACAGTACCTTGAACCATTTTTTCTTCAGCTGGAGACTGTGCCCAAACCACATTCCATGAATGCAGACAGGTCTGTGTCTGTTCAACTAAAGGGCCCCGGAAGCATGACCCACTTCCAGGTACCTAACCACAAGCTGAATGACTTGTCACAGTTAATTTTGGCTCCTGGCATTTTTCATGCTGCTCAAACACCTTCTGTACAACCTCAATGTCATTATGACACAACACAAAAATAGATATGTCATCAGCATACACAGAAACCCTAGCTCGATCTCTTCCAGGGACAGTGATTTCACATAGGGCTGGATGGACTGCACATCCTATTCCTTAGCCAGCGAAGGAGGGGCTCTAACACCTAAGTGTAAAATAAGGTTGACAGTGGGCAACCCTATCAAACCGACCATGACAGTGCAAAAGCACTCAACCACTTTCCATTTACCTGTATCACATCACTGAAGGAGGGATACAGGAGGCTGGTCCACTTGCTGAAGTTGGGTATGAATCCGGAGGCCTGCAGGACAGTAGCCAGGTACTGATGGTTGACTACCAAAATTTGAACAAATAAATAGGCCAGTTTTCAGTTTCATCTGATTCAGTCCCAGTCTGTCTTGACTTGAAGGTAGCACACTATGTTTGCTTGTTTATTACTGTTAATTTGCCTTGCATATATTATTTGCTTGCTTTATATTATTTTTTTGTAATTGTTTATTGCAAGCCTTGTCAAATCTGTTTGTTGTACAGTTCTACCATTCATTTATTTTACATTTAACCATCGTTATTCACTCCACACAGACTTTCAATTTCTCCATAGCTGAACCTCTTACTTAAATTATAGATTTCCCTACTTGTTTTCTTAATAAACCTGAGCAACATGCTTCTTTATTTGATTTGTTCCTTACTTCTCATAGCTCTTGTCGAGCTTTGCAACACAGTTAAGATCACACTATAGTATCTATCAATATTTCATTCCAGTCATCTATTCGGCAGGAACCTCCTATTCATAAGACCTCTTTCTGTTACCAGCAACTGTATAATAAATGCTTCATGGCCCCTTGAATTCATGCTTGTTGAAAATCCTCATCTGTTGTTCCAGTGTTTATGAACTCAAGTGAACCAACCTTTTCAACTATCAGCCTTCTACCTCTTTTTGGTAAACTACTAGAGACTTTAATCAATTCTGAATTAGTTTAGCATCTCACAATGCAGGGCCTTCTTTCAGACAAACAACATGGCTTTCATTTCTCTTGGTCAATTGCTGATGTATCAATGATTATTGCTGAAAGGGTCTATGAGAATGGTGAAGCTTGAGCTGTTGCTTTGGACATCTCAAAAACATTTGACAGGGTTTGGCAAGCTGGTCTTCTTCACAGGTTGAAAAGTAATGGTGTCTCCAGATTAATTATTGAACTGATTCAGTCTTTCTTATAAAATCACAAAATGAAAGTTATCCTGAACAGGCATTCTTCTAGATCCTTCTGTACTAATGCACCTCTAAAACAAAACTGATCACTATTAATCATCTGAGAGACCCCTTTCTGCTTTCCATCAGCATGGCTGATACTAACCTCCAGGAGAGTGACTCATTGTGCCTTCTTTGGTTAATACTCTTGGCTGATATGAAGTGAATCCATTACTACTTCAGTTGCTAAGAAAGTTGGTTCACTGTCTCATGCAAGACAATTTTTCTTTCAGAATCTATCTTGTATATCTATGTCTACCATTTGCTCATGCTTAGAATATTGCTACCATATAAGGTCTGATATATTTAGAGGTTCTTGATAAAATCCAAAGAAGAATTAGCAATATTATTGGTCCTGATATGGCATCTTAGCTTCAGTCACTTTCCCATTGTCATGAGGTTACCTCCCTGTGCCTTTTCTATAAGTACTTTCATGGAAATTGTTCAGATGAGCTCATTGCTATGGTACCTATGTAGGGAGAATTTATTTTTCAGATCATTTACGATTGGTGGTTGACACCAAACATTTTTATGCCACTCTCTTTGAACTGTTATTTTGAATTTACAACACTTCAGTTACGTTGATTTGATTTACATCTTTTTTTCTTTTACATTTTTTTTTACCCTCTTCCAATTTTTATTTTTTCCTTTTTTTGCACTTATTCCTTTATTTTTTGATTTTCTTTTATTTTTAAAAGCTATATTTTTAATATATTTTTTGTTTAATTTTCTGTAATCCCAGCCTGACTTTATTTTCTTTATTTATTATTTCTACATGTTACTTTGTTCTTTGTTTTTTCTTTTTGTCATTAAATATCTGTTGAATCTTCTGTGTTTTTATTTGTTAAATCTTCTGTGTGTTTTTATTTTTAAATTTAAATGTTCATGTTTGTTTTGTCTAATCTGTTGTTTTTTTCTTCTT
Source organism: Acanthosepion lycidas (assembly GCA_963932145.1). Taxonomy (NCBI): domain Eukaryota; kingdom Metazoa; phylum Mollusca; class Cephalopoda; order Sepiida; family Sepiidae; genus Acanthosepion; species Acanthosepion lycidas. The sequence continues at coordinate 79,919,227 of OZ010578.1, forward strand.
AATTTTATCTTTCATGTTTTGTTTGTTTTGGTCAGACTTGTTTTTGTCTAACGTTGGCCATCTTTTATTTGTGAAATTTGTTATTTTTATGTATTTCTTTTTGTAGCATTTTGTTTTATTTTAACTGTTGTATTATCTTTTTTTTTAAAATGAGATGTATTCTTTTTTGTTTTTAAACATCTAACTTTCCTTCTTGTCTATCTTACTTTGGGTAATTTTTCTTTTTGTGTCTTCATTAACCATTTTTTGTGTGCATTTTCTTATTTTAGTTTAAAGGAAATTTGTGACTGTTGTCTTAATTTTGTCTTTACCATATGTATAATTTTTTGTTTCTTGTTCCCTTTTTAAAGTCTAATGATTTTCTCATTTGTTTTCTTTTTTGTAAGATTCCTTTTTTAAGTAAACCTTTTTGCACGTACAACTGTTTTGTGTTTTCACTTTTTCTTGTTAAGTCTGTTTTTATTTCCTTACTATTATTGAAGGAAATTGTGATTTATTTGTAGTGTTTCATTTTTGTTTAATTATATTTTTAATTTTCTGTTTCCATTTTATGTAAAAGGAAAAAAACACAAAAAACCTCTTTCTGTTTAAAAAAAGAGTCTGAGCTTATCACTAAGAATGGTTGGCCATAGCAGGTCAGTCAAAAAAAAAAAATTATTTGATCCCAAGAAAGATCCTCCCAATAAACAAAAAAAAAAATAACTGAAAACATTAAAGAATCAATGAGGATGAAGGAAAAGATTAGTGATTTGGATAAAAGTATGAAAGCCGAAAGAGGCTTAAATTTGCAAGAAATCAGCGTCCATGTTAAGAATTTTGAAAAAAGTAAGGAGGCTGAAAATAGCCTGTGGAAAATAACAACAAAGTTAACAATTCTAAAAAAACAAGTATGGTGGCCAGAAAAGGACATAATTTAAAGGAAAAAATTACAACCCTGTCAAACAACAATGAGAAAAAGAACAAAGACGTTAATGTAGGTACAGGGAAGGCCGAGGTCGCAATTCGACTGTGGTCTTGGAGTAATCTTTCCTTAAAAGGGAAGGGCGGATGTATGTGCCTTGCACATCTACCCAATTCTCCTTTACTGACTCTCTGTGCTTCCACTTCCGTAAACCACACTAATGTCATTAGTAAGGCTCTTGTTCTCCTTGTGGGGAGGCAAGGAAGATCTGTTACCTCCACCCTTCTGAAGGCGGTCTGGGTATGCCTAGCATTGGGATTCATCAACATATGCTTCGCATCACGTTCCTAGATCGAATGTGTCATGATTTGGGTGAGGAAGGCACTTTTTGAAAGGAAGACGCCTTTAAAAACTTCCCATCCCTGAAAGGCCTCGTTTGCAGAGGAGGACCTCGTTTACTCCGAGGCGAATATTCTCTCTACTGTGAATGACGTATGGCTCTGAAGCACTTCTTACGGGCATCGGATGGTCTCACCAACGTCCTGGCGTTGTTTTGAAGGGCATTAAATCATGTTAGGGTGTCCGTAAATGATGCTTTTCTTGATGAGCTCGGTCTTACAAAGCAGGAGGCTCGCTCAATATGGCCATAGGTGCCCGGATTGAAATGCCTCAATAACGATGAGGCATCACTCACCTGATTCACAGGGCACTCTGGGCCGGCAAAAGGCTTTGTTCGACGGGCTTGGAGAAATTTCCAAACTGCATTAGCTGTGATGGAATGTCGAGACAAAGTTTTGGTCACGCCTTCCTTCATTACAGGCTCATAGTGCTCTTGTGTAAGTTTGGAGGCATGATGGTTCGCATGCTGCACAGAAAGTTCTTTGTCCTCAAGGCCAGTTCTGTCTGTAGCAATGTGATGAAGACTGAACATTATGTGTTCTTTTGTTTGCTAGATGTTATGAGAATTGTGATTTGGACGACATGTCAGAAGGGGGCGAGAAGTTCACTTCTTCCCAAATTATCTTGTGCTTTAAGCATCAGCTTAAAGTCAAGATTAGGACAGAAAAGTGGTGACTCTCTTCACCAGAATTTGGCAAAAAGTGGGTGAATCTTGCGCGTTTATGTCGAGTGAAAGGGGCAGACTCGGAGTGGCACTTTGATGCTGGTTAGCCATCAGGATATTGTTCCATGTTGAACTTTGGCTAACCCCACCCAGATTTAGGCTAATTTAGGTTTCTGTTTGTCCTTAGTTTTTTCCTTCAAGTTAACACAGTTAGGGGATGCATGCTCATTGTCCCACTTTTATGTACACCCCCGTTTATTTAGTTTAATTCCCCTTCCCTCCTCCATTTGGAGGAGCAGAGACGTCAGTTCTCTGGTGGGTGTGGGGTGTCTTTTGTTGCGGGTGTGATTTTTGTATAGTTTATATTATAAGAGTCCCGCATTGATTTCGTCCAGTTAACTGATGTTTCTGCCGCCTTTAGGGATTGTGGGGGTTTTTATTACTAACATTATTTTGTTTAATTTTTTATAAATAGTTTTGATCATTTTTGTAAATAATCATTGGGGTTTAGATTTTTAATAATTGTTATTTTATTCCCCTCTTCCCACAAACAGTGAATTGTACATATGAGGACTAGTTAGGACTTTCATAGAGACAATGATGTATTATGGTGGGTGTAATAAGAAAGGTAAGTAAGAATGCGTTGTTTTGGGGTTAGGAATATTGTGGTATGTTTTGGTCAGTGTTTGTGGCCAGCTAAGTTTCATGTTAAGATAGAAGAAAACTGTCCTTTTCCCTATTCCCCATTTTGGTCTTGTGACACATTTTCTGTATATAAGCGAAAGTAAATATCACTCTTCGCTATGGTACCTAAACTTTTTGAATTTAAGTGCAGTACTAGATTGTCAAGGGTTGAATTGGCTAGATGTAACCATAAATTCTATGCTAACAGTTTTTTTCTCACACTTCTTGCTTGTGGAACTCTCTTCTGATTCCATGCTTTTTGTCCAACTTTGATCTTCAAAAACTTAAATTCAATGTCAATCATTATCTACTGTCTTCCTGATTACTCTTCTATTATTTTCACTCCTTAATAATGTCTCTGCTTTCTAATTCTTTCACAGACAGTAACTCCTTGTATCTTAGTGGTTTTACTGCCTTGCTTGGGGTAAATTTGATTAAAAATATAATCAAACAAAAATAAATCAAATAAATACAATGATTGCACATCAAGCACTTTATGTAGATGACTAACTACTTAAATGATTTTAGTTTGATAAGGAAGCACTTAATCACTCAATTCAACTCTCTGCACACATAAAAAAAAAATCCTTGTAGATAATACTGTCATTTTAAAAACATCTGATTGTAAAATATGTTTAAAGATAATGTAAGCACTTTTTATAAAGCAGTTTAAGCCAACATTCAACATTACTTGCTTTGAAACAGGTTGGAATACTAGCAGTAGAGCCCGGCGTTGCCCAGGGATGTAACAGTAAGAGATAGATCAAGTATCGACCATCATAAAGACTGAAAAATAAAATTGACAAAGATTATTGTTTAAGGTTGACGGACACGCATGTCTTAATTAGTTTTTTTTTTTTACAAATTGGTTAAACCCAAACTCAAACAAAAACATTGTTTTCAATCGCTATGAGTCTACCGATTAAATAGATTTTATTATAAACAATTGTCTTGTAAATGGAATTTTTAAAGCATTCTGATTGTAAAAATAAGGAAAAAAATGTGCAAGACAATAAGAAACACAACCTGCCAAATAAAAAGTGAAGTTTTGTTGAAATCGGTTGAAAAATGTAGGAAATCCGATCCGATATATAAAGGAACACGCACACACACATATACAAACAACTAACGTGGGTTTTATAATAAGTATAATTCGATGTGAGTTGTCCCCCTTTCATTAATGCCACTTAATCGTGTTTTCAAATTGATTTTGTGCAAAAACAATTTTGTTTTTCCAATTTTGGGTGCTGTCAGAACCACCGCAAGGTAATTTTTACGTAGTCCGGTGAAGTTTTGTTGAAATCGGTTGAAAAATGTAGGAAATCTGATCCCATATATAAACGTACACATACACACACACACACACACACACACACACACACACACACACACACACACACAACCTGGGTTTTATAATAAGTATGATAACTCGAAGTGAGTTGTCCCCCTTTCATTAATGCCACTTAATCGTGTTTTCAAATTGATTTTGTGCAAAAACAATGGTGTTTTCCAAATTTTTGGTACTGTTAGAACCACTGCAAGGTAATTTTACGTAGTCCTGTGAAGTTTTGTTGAAATCGGTTGAAAATTGTGGGAAATCCGATAAACGTACAGACACACACACAATCTGCGTTTTATAATAAGTAAGATGTTAGGTTCGAGGTGTTTTGGATACACTACAGTATGGAATTACTATTACTTCTATACAACACAAAAAATATAGTAACAATGAAACCCTTGAAATTAGCTCATAAATTAGTCAATTAGTCAAAAGTGCTCTGGGCAATAATTACCACAGACAGTTTCTCTAATCTCTTAATCCTCATAAAAGAAAAATTGAATAAACACTAGAAAAACTGAATAAAAAAATTAAATTAGAAAATTTTACTTGTTCATCACATTCAATGAAATATATCTAAGAGAAGAATTACTACTCAAACTCAAACATGCAATATGTGTGTGTGTGTGTATAAAATAAATGAATAATTTCCTGATAATTTAGTAAAAAATATATTTTTCACTATCAAATTCATAAATTCATATAAAGATTTAAGAATCCCAGAATTTAATTGGAAAATAAACAACTCCACCTACCCAAGAAACGGGTTTTCATATCAACTATACAATTGAAAATACAAACTCCTTAGGGAATTACTTAAATATCACAAGTGAATAGTTAACCTCAAAAAGAAAAACAAAGGATAAATTATAGGTGGTACCAAATTAAGCATTTAAGTCAAAAGTATATTATTATTACAATACCCATTTCCCTCTCCCATCCAAAAATTTATTAAATTTTACATAGTGCAAATAAAAAGATGACTGAAAAAAAGCATGCTAAATAACTTTAACATCAATGTTGAGAAGAAACAAAAAACATTGTTCACATACAAAATTAGTTTTAAAGTATAATTTACTGTTGACTTAATTACATTATAACATAAGAATGCTGGTTCATCTCACTTCCATATTAACAATGAAGAGAAAAGGCATACACTGATAGAAGATACAGTAGGATACAATTGCTACGGCAAAAAAAAGCATTAATAAGTTAAAGAAGTAGAAATTGCTTCAAAGTTTTTTGTTCATCTATATCTTGTGACATTTTTTTTTCTCATTTTTTATTTCTCAATATATATATATATATATATATATATAATTATTTTTTAAAGATACAATTCCATCACTACATAAGAGTTCTAAATTTCGCTTGAAGATGAAACAGAGCTTCATACTTTAATTTAATTTTTATAATTAAATTGAAGTTTTTTAGCTCTTGTTTTTGAAACATGAGAACTCTTATGCAGCGATGTAATCATATTTTTAAAAAATAATTATAATTTAGGCTCTACTTATGTATTGAGCATTGTTTTTTAAAAATAAAAACAAAAATACTAAAAAACTTCGGATTATTAACCTAACGTGTTCTTTCCTATTTTTCTAAATATTTTCACACACACACACACACACACACACACACACACACATATATATATATTGTAACATTTAAATGATTCACAAAAGTCAGAAACATTTTTTAAAATATAGGTAGGTTTGTAGTGAACAAAACAAGATCTAGATTTAAAATTCAAATGCTAAGCACTGACTCATTGATTTTGTTAGAAATTAAAAAGACTCGAATTTACAAACTTTGCTTAACACACACGCAAAAGTGAATCCAAAACAAAACTCGTGAAATTTCACACCTTGATGCAAAATGTTTTTTGGCCAATAGAAAACTAGGAAACATTTAAAAACAAAATTCAAATAATCTACAATTCTCAGAAACAAATTCTTTTACAGATCTTTTCACAAGCCGATGTGAAGTTTGTTCATCATCCAATGGAAAGGCTTGAATCATATCCACGAGTGAATTCCCAAATGACCTTTGCAAGCCTCACAAACAAAATAAAAGACGGGCAAGTTTGCCTGTCACCAGAGAGATGGAGACGAGCATATTAACACGTCCTTGACAAACATCAAGCGATCGTTATTATCTCTATCTTTCTCCCTCACCTCTTTTATACTTGATAAATGAATGGAACATTTTAAGACTGAGCGATTACTTCAAAGACATTCCTACCCTACGATAATGCTCATACATACATACATACATCCACACATACGTTCTTGCCTACGTACACATAAACTCATTCTTGCAAGGACAACTATGAACATTTTGACGTCCTTGTATCAACCAAAATACATTAATTTTATTTGTAGAGACCTTAATTGATTTATATAAATATAAATTTGTTGTTTCACTTTACAATTTGATTTTCTTGTTTTATACCCCTCTTATGGTGGGCTATCTAACTAACAAGGCCAAATCAAACTAATCTATTTCAACACTCATACACTTCACTATAACTGATAATCCACTATAAGTTTAACATTGTTATTTACAAATGATGTGAAGTATCTTATTTAGAATAATATTGAGATGAAATTGTTATTTTTCAAAAAGTCTTTTTAGTACATGCGATAAAATCTAATATTTTTATAAATAAAATGTTTTTTTATATAAATCATATTATGGGATCTTTTTAAGATTTCATAATTAAGTTTTTATATTAATTTAAATATTTAAAAAAATCTTTATTTTATATGATAAAAAGTAACTTCATATACTAACTTCCATTAGTCCTTATCCTAATTAAAAATAAAACATGACAATGTTATTTAAGTCCTGAAAACAATTGTTATAGATGCTCATTCTTTTATTGTCTGTGTGCTTTGAGAAGTGTGAAAAGGAGATGAAAATGGCTGTTGAAGGCTTGGAAGGTCTACCCTGATCCAATGTCTTCAAGGTTATCTTCATAAATGGACATATGAACTTGTGAAAGGTTGAGGGGGGGGGGCGACAATTTGGCTTTCTAAAATATTCAATTTGTGTACAAAGGGAGAGAACCAAAGAAAATAGATAAAGTGTAAATCCCAAATTTTTATATTCCAAAAATTATTGAGGCATTTTACAAAAATTGTTTCTTTATTTTAGTCCAGTTTCTTCTTATGAATACAGTTTTACATACAGCAAAGGTAGAATAGACACAGGAAGATTTCTTAATGACACCTGATACTATGTTGATTTCGACTGCGATATTTGACTGTCACACAGACTAACACATGGACTGATTACTTGATATATTATCCTTTTATTTATACCTAGCATGTGGACATAGTAGTAGACATGAAATGCATGCACATATTAAACAGGAAATGTTGGATCAATTTGAATGTTTGTTACTTGAAGGGTATAAAACTTATAATACATTAATAACTATAAATGCTTAAAAGCTGAAACTTTGAATATTAATAATTTGATACATGTTTAAATGCAGTGTAATTTTTATCTTTCTACATGAATTATAAGTTAATTAAATTTTATTTTAAGTTGGAATCTATTCAGTAGGGATATTATATCTTATTAAAATTCAATAAATTACCATTCTTGTTGGGTATCTGAATAGTTCAATTCTTTTGCACTGGAGGCATTATTCTAACAATTTTTCAGATTTTCTCATTATTGCTCAGGTCCTTTCTAACTGCTTGTTTGAGGCATCTCATTTTTCAGGTAGTGATTTTCTTTTGATGGGCTTTGATCAGAATCTACATTTAATGCTGACACATTAGCATGGGCAGAAAGATGGTGTTGATCAGCTGGGCTTGATTTCTTTGGGGATTTGGGTTTTTTCAGGAGAGGATACAGCTACAGCTGAAAGTAAATGTTGAATTTTATTACTCTATCTCTCAAACAAAAGAATCTAAACATGACATATTGCTAATGTAGTACACCCTTGAACTGGCAAATTACACATCAAACCCTATATAACCAGAACAAGGAAGTTAACCGTAGATCTTATAGGCACCAATCTTTGTACAAGTAAATATATTGTGTCTTGGTTTTGTTTTCTAATTATATTATCAGCAAAAGTATTCATTTAGTTAAGTAATTACTAAATGACAGGTTTTCTCGATGACTAATATATAGAAGGCTGTATAAAGTGATATTTTAATCCATACCACATATTCTTCAAATAACTGCAACAAACTAACAAAACCTGCAGAACAAATTCATAAAAAATGAACAGAAAAATTAAATGGGATTGACATAAAAAAAAAAACAAAAGGTATTTATCAATTTTCATTTTTATTCATATTTGTATGCACTAGACAGAGAAAAGTTATAGAAGTTTTCTTACCACTATAAAATTTCAAACATTTATAACATTTTCAGCAAGGCTTCTATTTTTCTTTTATCATTAAGCTAATTTCATTTAAATCTCTGACTCTAGACATAACTAAATAGAGCCTACCATGAGAGAAACATTTGAATAATTTTCTAATGTTTATATTAGCAATAATAATGCTGTCTGTCAAAGTAAATGGACATGTTTTTTATTGCTCCAAGAAAACAATAAAATTAACAGAAAAAACAAAGAAGTGATGATTATTTATTCAATTGTTGTTTTTATTATATTATCTATTGCATTACATTTTATATTGCATCCTATATTTTATCTATTATGCTCATCTTTATATTAATTGGCATGAATTGCATATATTAAATGTAATTTAAATAACTTTTTATAACTTAAATATACATATATTTGCTAACATGTTTATATATTTGAGACTAGTGAACAATCTGTATTTATTTACTTATTTTTTTTTTTTTTATTTATTTTATATATGAAAAGGAAGAGGCAATTTTTAATTTGGATGAGAGGGATTTCTAATTGTAATGTTTATTTTCTAATGTTTACTTAAACCACTATTTTTCTTATTTATTTTATCAATTTTTTTAACTTTACTTTATTTCTTATCTTTATATATCAATAAACAATTAGTATTATATAGGAATAATAATAATAATAATAATAATAATAAATAAAACTCCCCATGGCCTAGAAATATTGGGCTGGCATCTGGTGGGGAAAAGCCATGTCTTATGGCTAGAGTGAGCTCTTTAGTTTTGGTTGACAGTCATCCTAGAAATGGTGTCTTGAACAAAGTTACCCCTTGGCAGTTAAGGATAAAATGCAAAAAAAAAGTTTCAATGTTTACAAACAAAAACTCATACTAGATCGGTCATATCCCAGGTCAACAAGGGCCACATCTCTCTGAGAGAAATCAGTCTGGGATCAAAAATTCTGAACAAACTCTTCCACCAACAAAGGAAACACTTGGTCACAAAAACTAGATTAACTCCAACTTTGGCCCTGATGACTCAATGCCAAATCAATTAATCAAAAGAAAGCAGACAAAATGGAATTGTGAAGAGTATAAACAAATCATGACTTCTTTTTACACTGCACTCAAAAATCCTCAAAAGGACATAATGGATCAGACATACCAGATATAGTGAGGTATATAATAAGACCTTATCTTGACGAAAATATGCATGCCAATGTCTACAGTGACATCATATGAAATAAAAGACTCAAATGCAGAAATAGATCAAATAAAACTCAATATAAGACAAAGTACAAAAAACTTAAATAAAAATGAGGCAAGAGTTGAAATACATATGACAGATGAGGTAATAGCTAAAATAAATGAGATACAAAATAATGATCTCTCAGGAAATGAAATTGAAGAATCTAGCTCCAACATAAACAATTTCACTGATTTAGAACCTGTCATTGATGAAGATGAATGAAATGACATTAGAACAGAACAGAGCTGAAATTACTGAAACAAAAAATCACATCATTCAAATAATCAGCAAAGTAACTTGTACATAAATATCAGAGAGAGATTTGCTTTCAAAACTCCACATGACAAAGTCCAATAAATAAACTGTGCAAATATATAATGTTGCATTGCAAACATTGTTAATGAATAGACAATTGAAAAACATTATGGAAGTAAATAATGTAATATATGTAACAGTTTTAGCAACTACTGGAAAACAAAGAAAAGAACAAGCAACAGATAAAAAGAACCTACTTGAAAGGTAAAATTAAAATGACTAATTGAGGAAGTTAGATATGAATTATCAATACTGGATGAAAACTCAAGAAATTCAAATGTTTTGTTGTAGAAAAGCTGGAAGATCACACAGAAATATAAAATTAAAGAAGTAAATTAAATTCCACCAATCAAAGAAATTCTTAAACAGAAATTGTAGTTAAAGGCACAGAAAACAATATGAAAAGTGTTGTAGGTTTTAACAAAAAAACAGGATATTTCAAACAGACCAAGAAATTCTACAGGGAAATTGGATAAAAAGTTACAGAAGTCAAAAAGACACCATCTATTGAAGTGCAAAAAATTTGGGAAAATATTTGGAGCAACGCAAAGGAATATAATCCCAATGCAGAGTGGATCAAACGAGAACAAGAAAGAATGAAGGATAAACCTTCACAAGAATGGAAAAATATAACCAAGAATAATGTAAAATAAAATTTTGTAAATGGAAATCACCAGGAAATGTCAAAGTAACCAAATTTTCACTCTATCATCTGTCATCAATCCATAAAACTCCTGCGCAAACTTTATCAATGCTAATGAATAATCCTAATGTAATTCAAGAATCTATTACTGATGGTATTACATATCTCCTCCCAAAACTGGGTCAAACAGATTATCTAAAAGATTATAGGCCAATAAAGATGGTCCATCACATATAAATTAATCATGTCTATACTGACTGATTGTACTTACTCTTCTCAATGAAAACAACATTCTTCCTCTAGAACACAAAGATGTTGAAAAGGTTCATATGATTGCAAAGATTAACTGTTGATAGCTAAAATGATACTGGAAAATTGCAGGAAAAAAGTTAGAAATCTCAGCACAGTTTGGATAGTCTTTGATAGTGTGCCACATTCTTGGATCATTAAGGCTTTGGAAATGAATGTCTCCTCAGTGATAGTAAATTTCCTTAAATGTAGAACAGAACTGTGGAAAACAACATTATACCTTCATCACACTAAAGACACTGCTTCTTCCAATTGGATAAATATCCAACAAGGAATATTCAAGGAAACTCATTGTCCCCACTAATGTTTTATCAGTCCCTAATCCCCCTTTCAAATGAACTGAACACTAATAACTATGGATACTTTTGTATTGTGTTGTTCAACACATGATCAGTAGTCAACTTCTGCCCATCTCTCTTTACTATACACTATTTCTCTTCTACTTAACATATGTAAATAGGTACAATCCTATTTATCAATCCAAGGGTTCAGTTTGACATTCCAACCACCTGAAGAAGGCTGGAGTGTACAATGGCCAAAACGTTGTAATAAATATGGCGATAAAGATGAGGACAAATGAGGACTATGACAATAGTCCGAATAATGTAAATAGTGTAAAAAGAAATGATTTGGTACAATTAAATATTTAATGACATCAAATAGGTAAAAAAGTAAATACAGAATAAATGCCAAACAAAATAAAATGAAGAAATATAATGGATAAAAATATCACATTTATTTTTTAAATATCTTTATATTCCTATTAATGTAAAAATATCCATTTTGCTAAGACCTATTGGATAAAAAAATATATTCCTAACTTGTTGGTTATATAAGGATGAAGATGGTTAATTCTAAACATAAACAAACCTGTAGTTTTGGTTTTCCATATTTAATTAAATTTGAAGCAATTTTTTTAAAGTGGGTGACATGGGCTACTGTTTGACCAATGAACATGCTGTGTTCAAATGTATTTGTCACTATATTTAATCCTTAATTTTACTAATTTTTTTTAAAACAAATATATCAGATATTTAATTTTAAGAGATTTTTTAAAATGATTTAACTTTTCTGCCATCATTTTTCAATTAATATGGTGGATCAATGAAAAATTGACCATGAAAATGTTTTAAAAATGTCTTAAAACCTTACTGAAATATATAATATTCTTTCTATTTTTAGATTTTCTTTAGGCTGTTATCTTTCAAATAATGCAAATTTTTACTAAAAAAGGAGATATTTAAGTTATTTTAAATGCATTTTGCAGTACCTAAATAATAATAATAATAAAAATTCAGCAAAATTAATATTTTTCCACTTACTGCATACTCACAGATAGAAAATGAGTTCAGCTGATATACAAGAATAGAAAGCAGTATAAGACAAGGTTGTGTCTTTTCACCAAACTTATTCAACCTATACAGCAAGGCAATGCTGAGAGAATTAAAAGTCCTACCAGGATTCATTTTTGATAGCCACAATCTTAACAATATATGCAGTGCTGATAGCAGACATGGAAAGAAAACTACAAAAACTCCTACAGAAGGTAGTGAAGGAAAATGAGAAGAAATGATTAAACATCAACTGTAAGAAGACACAATGCATGGTTGTTAGCAAAAAGATGAAGCCAAAATGCAAATTAAAAATCAGAGATACCAAAACAAGTACAAAAATTTAAATATCTGGGAAGTGTTTTAACAGAGAACAGAAAATGTGACATTGAAATCCAAAGGATCATTGGGATAGCCAAAGATACAGAAACAGAAAACCTTTGTTAGAAACAAAGAAAAGAGTACTGAACTGTTATGTGATATATCTCCTCCTATATGACAGTGAATGCTGGACAATCTCCTCACTGATGAAGAGATTTGAAGCAATGGAAACGTGGTTCTACAGAAGGATCCTGAGGATACCATGGGCCAAATATGTGAGCAACAACAAAGTTTTAGAGAAAATGGAAACAAAAAGGAAACTTATACTTAACATCAAGAAGAAAGTTGAAATTTCTAGGGCACATAATGAAGAAAGAGGGCTTGGAAAATTTTTTACTCACAGAACAGATTGAAGGCAAGAGGGTAACAATGCATAACCTACTGAGTGAGCTTGGGTAAATGGATAGCAGAACAGGGTTTAGGAGAAATAACAAAAAGACAAAATTTATTAAGAGATACAAAACATAGGAAATTGTGAAGAGCCATGGTCACCTATGTTCCAAGGGGACATGGAACATAAAGAAAAAGACTTAAACAGGTTATTTTTAACTTATTTAGTTAATTCTGTAAAATTCTGTGTCAAAGGTTCAGGTTATTTTATTCTACCAGTGTAAGGCTGGGGTACACAGACAAAATTTTGTCCTACATAAATTTATAAAATTTAAGTTTATACTGAATAATAAGTATGTTGAGTAACTGCAGCTGATACATAATTAATAAAAATAAGAAAGTCATGGCAATATCTCAAGATTAAATTTTTTAATTGTTAACAGTTTTTTGTAGATTATGATGTAAGTTTTTTTTCCTTTTTAAATTTAGTTTACTGCATTAGTTTCTATACAAACTCAAAGTAAGATTTAGAGGAGTAAGCTCAAGAGAACATTTAAATAATTGCCTGAAAATTAAAATAGTTATGCAGAGAAATCTTGCTAGGAGTAGTTCAGTCATGTTGAATAAAACAACCCAAAACAGAAACTAGGGTGGTAAAACAGATAGTAAATAATATTTTTTTTAATGTTTCTTTTTTCACTGATAAATAAAAGTGCAAATTGATACTTATGAAAGAACTAGTTAAAATCTAAATTTTACCCATGACTAATTTACTACTTTTTTAGAATATTAAAACTATACAGACTAAGCTGTTTCAAATAGTCTCAGCATACCAAACCCTTCATAAGTTTAGAGAGATTATATCCTGTTCTTGTTTTTATATTGTTAATTAGTTTCCAACATATATCAATGTTACAATACAACTCTATATACTGACAGCATTCAACTTGATGTAATTGTAAATCTAAGTTACAAAAAGGGTATAAATATCAATCTGCTATAACTTGGATTGAGAAATGTCAAAAGAAAGTGAAACATCTGCCATATTTATGGAAGCTAAATTTAACAGAAAGAGTAGGCTTTAAATGATACTCATATCTTCTGCTTGATTCTTCATTTTTTAAAAACAAGAATGAATGTAATTTCCACTAAGACTGAACCATAATTATTTCTGATAACATCAGCTAAACCAAATCCTAACACTAAGTAATTGAGATAACTCACAAACCTAATTAAATAAACTCCAAATAATTCTGATGAAATCTGCCCAAACTAGCCCTAAGTAATGTGGATAATATCTGCTAACCCTAGTCCTGACTAATTTAAGTAAGAGCTGCTAACACTAGCCTTAACCATACATAAGATAGATAACATCTGCTAACACTATCCTTAATCATATGTAATTATGATAACATCTGATAAACCAAGAAATATATCATGTAATTCAGATAAAATCTGCCAACCCAGTATCTTAAGCAATTCAGATAACATCTGCTAACCCATTCATATTACATATGTTAGCCCTAGCTTAAAGTCTGAGTAATTCAGAAAACATCTGCTAATCCTAGCTCTAATACAAGGTAATTCAGATAATACCTCCTAAATTTAGCCCTATGTAATTCAGATATCTGCTAACCCTAGGACTAATCCTATCCCTCATTGGACATAATTTAGATAACATGCTCTAACCCTAATTTAGATAACATTTGCAAACCCTAGCAATAATTCAGAGAACATCTAAATTTAAACTTAATTATAAGTAATTCAAATAACTTCTGCTCACCTTCAACCAAAACAATTATAACATTTCCTAACCCTGATCAATTCAGATAGCATCCATTAGTTCTAACGCTAATTATTTCAGGTAATATCTAACACTAGCTCTAACAAACTTTAGAAAACATTCACTAAACGTAGTCCTAGTCCAAAGTAATTTAGATAACATCTACTAAACCTAGCCTATAGTCTAAGCAATTCAGATAACATCTGCTAACTCTAAATCTAACCCCAAGTATTTCTGATATGTAATAAACCTACCTCTAACCCTAATAATTCATGTAACACTTATTAAACTGAACTTGAATATAAGTAATTCAGATAGCATCTCCTAACCCTAAGTAATTCAGATAAAATGTGTTAACTAGCTATAACCTTACATAATTCAATTGATATTTGCTAACCCAAAATTATTCTGATAACATCATCTAAACCTAGTTTAAACCTTACGGGACTCAAGTTCATTCCAGACATCAAGTGAAACTTGTATATACACTCCATCACTAAAAATGCTGGAAAAATGGTCAGTTCCTTGTACCGCTCCAGAATGAACCTGATACGTTCTGTCATGCTTTATATTTACAGGAGTCAGATCAAACCAAACATGTAGTATTGGGACAGGGCTGCTCAATCCTTACTTTGCTAACCCTAGCAAGTAATTCTGATATCTGCTAATTCTAAGTAATTCACATAATATCTGCTAACTCTTGCTCTAACCCAAATAATTCAGATAATATCTGCTAGCCCTAAGCTTTTCTCATAGTGGTCAAGACTTGGGTTTCAAGGTATATAAATCAATTGAATATTGAGACCATTCAAATAGCCTTTGAAAATAGCTAGAGAATGATCTTTGAAAAATGCTTCAATTTAAAAAAAAAAATTAAGAATAAAATTTTTGATATTTTTTATAAAATAATAAACTAATTTTCATGAAATGGGTTTAGTTTTTTTCCTTAAAAAACTTAATAGATTTAAACATTTAAAATATTTAGAAAGCACTTTGGATACAAGTAAACTAAAGCTACTTATTTCAAGAGATATCAAGAAACACCATGAAAACAATAACAAAGAAGTTTTCTATGAAAGATTTTTAATGTTAGACACATCTTGATATAATTTACTTGGTAAGAACTTCTTTCAATGGTAACATGAGATTCAGGGTTTTGTACTTTCAAGCAGAAAATACAAACCTAAATACAAACATTTCCTTCTGGTGTTCATTAGAATGATTAGCTTTTACAGAAGGAACTACCATCAAATATCAGTAGCTAGATAGAAGATGTTTATCATCCTAAATCAGTATATTTATTCCTGTTGGAGTTTATTCTGATTTCTTAGACAGCAAAAACGTATTGGGTTTTGTTGTTAAATATTATTAAATTTAAATTTTTAAATATCATTCATATTCTTTACATATATTTTGGCATTTAGAAATGCCTAATTTAACTGTTATTGGATATTTGCAAATTTTAATGTTTAATGCCTAATACTCCTTTTTTGCATAATGATTTAACGTTTTGGGGATTAAAAAAAATTGTCTAAGTAGATACAAAGGTAAAAATCAATAGATAGAATATAAATGAATAAATACTCTACTAATTTGGAACACATTTCATATTATAACAAATCTGTCATAGTTTATACTTTAATATATAAACCTACATCATGTTTAATTGAATAAAATTTACAAAATTATATTTTAATCAATAATTATATACACTTTTGCAAGAACAATCTATAATGACACATTTTAATAAACTTCACCAATAAACACAAGATTGTTTTGTGATTGTTTATCATGTTGACATTGATTTACATGTACCTGTTAGGTTTTCTAAATCATTTAAAAATTTATTTTTGGTCAATGCAATTTTTTGTTTGGTGTGATAAAAGTGCTCATGAATATTGTCATAATAAAAAATATATTTTTTTAAATAATCTGCTTAATTTGTTTGCATTTATTTATAAAGTAAATCCACTTTCAAAAAGGAATCTATTACACAACAAATTTTATTTAACACAATTTTGTTTTAATTTTATTTAAAACTAGTTTATTAGAAAATTACAGATTTTAAAATCTAATCAATTTTTACAGGCTAAAATTAATTTTTTTAATTATTAAGTTGAATTATAAATAACTTCTATTTTTGTTTATCAACTTTAATCTTCAAAATATCACAACTGGTCAAGGGTTAAGGATCACCTTGCAACTGGTTCACAAATACAGAAATGACTCAACGTAATATATTTATATCAAAATGCATATCTTTTAGTTTTTAAATTATGGATTAACTTGATGTTGTACAGGATGTTGGTCACATGCAATTTACTTGGAATCTCATCTTTAAAAACTATGTCTTGTATATCTCATCTCTAAAAACTATGTCTTATATATTATCAGATTGCTGATATTGGGGTGAATTTTTTTTTAAGTAACTACTGTTAATTTCTGAAATAAATGAAGAAATATCAACAAATAAATTTTCACTGCATATTTTTCATAAGCATAAGATGTAATAGGTGAGAAATTTTTGGAAAAATGCAAAACAGGAAATTTGAGAAATAAATTAATAAATTGAATTTTAAAATTCAAATGTTGAAATGATGGATATATTTTGTTTTTTCTCTTTTTTGTAATAAACAAAAACAGAAACAATGCAGTGTTTCATTTGATCCATTTGATCTGTTTGATCTAGATTTGTTTAAATACCTAGAATTTAGAGAATTGAGTCAGAAGGAATTTAGAGTATTGAGTCAGTTCTCAATAACGGCTTAATAAGGTTTGTTGACCATTTTCTGACATACGAGAAAGAAAATATCTTATTCTGAAATTAATTAACAATTACTACATATGTCAGTAATAAGTGAGCATCCTATAATCATACAAGTCATCAAATATGCATTTATGCTGTTTTCATAAAATAAGTAATGATCTTATATTTATAAATGTTTTACTTGAATTAGATAATAGTGTAGTTTCTGATAATTTTTCTCTTAACATTAGTCCATTTTAAACTGAAATACTTTGAGTGTTAATAAACAGTTTAATAGTTACATTATCTCTTGTAATTGCCTAACATCAAAAATAACATGAACTCTTCAGTGCATTTGCTAGAAAATACCTGAGTTGCCAAAGCAATAAAAGTACAAAATTAGATATTCATTATTATCTGCCTTATAAATTTATATTTGGCCAATAAACACCACTGTTGTACAATGTTTGTGCTGTACAATGACAATCTACTTCAACTCTCTTATTTAATAATGTCTAATCAGGAAGTCACCTGATATAAATTATACCTCTTTCATTGTAGATGCTTGCAGTGAGTTTATTTAGTCAGATTACAGACTCAGTGATAGCATGTCCAATTTTGATGACATCTTAAATAGATCCTTGTATTTAGTATGTTTTTATTTTTACAATCTACTGTATGTATTAGTAATTAGAAAAAAATCAACTACATTACTCCATATTTAAGTTTGCATATATATAAAACAATCTTTCTCTCTCTCTCTCTCCCTCTCATATATATATATATTTGAGCAAGTATTTATCTAAACAAGTTTGATTAAAAAGAACTGATAAGGTCTGTCTATTTAAATTTTAATTGTACTTTTCCAATTTTTCAATAAGGTGTTGAGCATTGGGCTGGAAATTGTGGATAAACTGTCCAAAGTTCATATTGTGAAAAAGGTATAATTTATATCAGGTGACTTCCTGAGTAGACATTATTAAATAAGAGAATCAAAGTAGATTGTCATTGTACAGCACAAACATTGTAGAACACTGGTGTTTGAGCAAAATAATAACACAATGTGAATTTTCAACAGTTTATTCACATATTCACAATCAATTTCAAGCACCATACTCAACACCTTATTTGAAAATTTGGAAAATACAATAAAAAAATATTGGTTCTTTTGAATCAAACATGTTTGTGTATATAAGTAACAAAAATCTTGGCAATCTGTATGGATAATCCCAAGGAGGATGAAATCCTGAGAGCTCAATGTTAATTCAGAGCAAATAAAATTATATATATATATATATATATATATATATATATATAGATATTATATATAAAATATAACAGTGAACATTGAGGCAACAGGCTGTTTCATGCTAGACACAATTGTGGCCTGACAATTGTGTCTAGCATGAAACAGCCTGTTGTCTCTGTGTTGACTTCAATGTTCACTTTTATATTTACACACGTTCTATCTCTGATATTGAGAACTTTATCCCATAAATATAGCACATCTTAAGAGTATATTTATTATATATATATATATATATATATATATATATATATATATATATATATATGTGTGTGTATAACATTTTATACAGCATGTACACATACTAAACTTTTACTGTGGTAGACGTTATGGAGATGATACTCTGATCCTAGACAGAAAACCAGGGAGTAACACTTATCTTAGATAGAGAATATAGCTCCTCTAAACCTAGAGAGAAGTGCTAATTTCTATGTAAACAACCCCATCATTTTTTATGGGTACTATGTTAGTTATATAGTAACAATAAACTTCAAGCAAAGCTACATTTATTGATGCAATTCAAAGGTAAAGCACAGAATCAAAAGCCAAATTATTAAAAGTGGTTACTGCATTTTTATCTGGGAAAAAACATGGACTACAAATGTTCCTATTAAATCACTAATTGTTATAATTACTGCAAAGTAGTGTTGATCTTTGAGATATATTAGTTAAATACAATATTACAATGGTTTATTAGTGCTTGCTATAAATTTTGCTCCTGATTAAAGACCATCACATTCTTTAGATAAGTTCCATTCATAGATCTTAAATCAAGAAACTGAGAATATATTTTTAAATGATTAAGTTAATCTTCCACATATTTTATAGATTCTCTTAATAAAAATAGATTATAAAGTATGTAAATTCTATTATAAATTATTTGGCTTAATTTCCTTACAAACTTAATTATTTATGATATATAGATGTTGTTACACCCTTTAAATATATAGATTAGCATTATTAAAGTAACATTATCTTGCATACAGGCAAGAATGGTGTCACATTTTCAGATTTGTACAAAACTTGAAAAATGCATGAATTAACATTTCTAAAATTTTATTTTCAATTTAACAAAAGATAAAAAGTGTTAGCAAATTTATCTTGGAGGCTCAATGAACAACCAAATTATGACCATTCAAAGTTGGTCATAACTTAGAAAGGTGTTCTAACTTAGGAAAATTTTGTGAAATTATACAATTTTAACTTAAAAGGGACAGTAATGACTACAAAAATTTGAAATTTGTTTCATGAAATGAATCATTAGTCAATCCTTCAAACAAATGCTTATTGTAAAGCTTTAAACTCATTTATCTTGAAATGAATAAAAATAAATTTATTGAAACAGACGAAAAAACTTTCTGGACAGTTAGAATAGTCCATCTGCATTTCCTCTTCTAATGGTGATTTGCAGTTTGAATTTGTTTATAAGCATCTGTTATAGCCAATACTCCTAGAATACTCCATATCCTATCAATTCTTGAAAGTGGTATCAAAGTTCCATGTAAAGACAAATATTGATGCCATTTCTGCAATATTATCCACCAAAGGCTATCAAATCAAAAATAATCATTTCTATCTTTTGTTGGAACTAAAATTTTGATTACAGCACTGGACAGAGATGTAATATCAATGACTTGGTTAATGTAAAAAGTTGAAGTAATAGTATACTGCAATTGACAGGCCTTAGCACTTGTAACTGAAGATCATTTGAAGTGGTTCTTCTTTATCACAAATGCTAGAGTTATTTGGCCTGGTTCTCCCAAAAAAGAAAACTATTTCTCAGGGCATCATCCACTGAACAGAAGATTAAATGTAAATTTTATTAAACTTCCAAGTAGGGGTTTTTGGCATGAAAAGAACTAATACAAAAAAAAAAAAAAATAATGAACAGATACCCACTTAGAAAAAGATGTTATGCTTATTATCTTTCATAATGGCTTAAGGGTAAAAATTACAAAAAGGCAACACATTTTTTAAAAAAAGTTGTATTCATTTTAAGAAAATATATCAATTTCATTTTAATATCCAAAATAGGACCTAACTCCTAGAATTAGTAAAAAAAAAAAAAAATAATAATCATTTTAAAAAAAAAGAAAAGAAAAGAAAGGAAAGGAAACTGATTACATTTTGAAAATTACCTAATTACATCTGTTACATTCTTCCTAAAACCAGATCTTCTGATTCAGGCTACACTAATTTCCACCACTGGCCAGATGTAAACACTCCGAAATCCAAGACTGAACTAAAATTTCATTAACTGCACATAGGCTCTGTACATAGCTTCTATTTTTATTCACACACTCAAAGAAAAACAAGCAATACAATAACAAAATTTCCACCCAATAGCAACCATGCATGACTAAAGAAACAAAATAAAAGCTGGAGCCAACAAAAAATTCATCAAAGGGATATTTTTGGCAGTGGGACAGCATCTTGGCCTAGGTTCACAGACTTCATCAGAAAGCAACCTTCTATTTCTAAGAGACAGCTCACCAAAGGCATTTGCCCCAGTAAGTCACAACTCATCCTCCCTCTCCTACCATGAACCGTGACTGACACTTTTTACAAATTCACTTATCTCCTTCATTCAACATTTACACTGATTTATCATTTGTTGTATTTTACATTAATACAATTTTTTTATTTCTTTAAACCATTGTTGTTTCTTCTTTGTTCTCCTGTCATATGCTTAAAATAACACAATGATTTTTTATGGACCCATGCACCAAAGTTAAGCTAAAACATATATCAAGTTCATTTTATTATAAGATGTATTTAGATTCATTTTTTTAAAAGAAAATGTAAATAAATTTTTAATTTAATCCCCAAATCTTGAGAAAATATTGCCAGCCACAAATGTAAATGAAATTAATGACCGTTAAAAGGAAAATTGAACACTTTTTTTAACATTTTATTTTAATTTTTTATGGACAATCATGAGTACAAAAATCTAAAGAACCAAATATATATATATAATTTTATAATATGAATTCTGTTTAAAAATAACAACCATGGTAAAAGTGATTTGAGTGTGACAGTTTGGACAAAATACAATAAGAACTTTGTACATTTTTAAAATGCATTATTAAAGAAAATATAAGAAAAAGATATAAACTGTGTAATATCCATCAATGAATGTATCTTTATAAAGAGAAAAGATTAAATTTTATTTACATATTAATTTTATCAAAGTAGTCACAAACATAAATGAAATATCATCAGTTGAAATAGGAGATTTCACTATTTTGACATGTTTTCACAGTGTAAACTATGGCAGTTTGGGATACCTATGATTATTTAAATCATATTGAAGTTGATTTAACAGACTGGGAAAGTGTTTTATGGTATAATAGTATAAACAATGCAAAAAGTAATTTTACATCATTGAAGTATTGTGATTTGCTGCTGATAAAAAAGAAATGCTTTGTACAGAAATTCTCTTAAACTTCACTCTTGACTCTTCAGGAATATCTTTACTCTCCACCCCCGAAAAGAATCTCTACTCAGTGATATCAACATAACTCCATCCATAGTTTCTGTTATTGTCTCCAAACTAGATCACCAAAAGGCCTGCAAACTTGATTGTATTCCTGCAATTGTCCTAAGGAAAAGGATTCCTGAACTAGCTCCACACTCTATAAATGCCTTGCTGCTTCTTGCTTTCCAGCTTGTTGGAAATCTTCTACAGTTCCTATCTTTAAACATCTCATTTCACATGGCCTTCTTTCAGATAAACAATATATGGTTTTCTTTTCTCTAGCTCATCTGCCAATGTGCTGTCCTCACTGAATTTGTCTATTAGGCTTTAGATAAAAATGTCAAGGTTCAGGTTGTGGCTTTAGATATCTTGAAGGTGTTTGACAAGGTTTGATATGCTGGCTTTCTCCACAGACTCAAGGGCTATGTTGTCTCTGGTTGAATATCTGATTTAATTCAATCATTCATAACAAATCAGGTCATGAAGGTCATGTTGAACAGCCATGCATCTAAATCATAAAGTAAAACTGGCAGCCACTCTTGGAAATAATATCCAGTCAGTTGTTAACTAGGACAAGTAATGGCTTGTAAATTTTAACACATCCAAAATGAAACTGCTATACTTTAATCATCATAGAGAATCATTTTTGCCCTCCATTGACATGGCTGATGCTAACTTCCAGGGGAGCAACTCATTGCCCCTTCTTGGTCTCATGTTTTCTACTGACATGAAGTGGATCAATTATATTGAATTAATTTCTAGGTCTATTGCTAAAAAAAGTTGGTTCATAGTGTCCTGCCAAACAATTTCTTTTGTCAGAATCCACCATTCATTCATGCAATAAATATTACTATCATATCTGGTATCTTGACTTCAGTCACTTCCCACCATTATGATGCAGCTTCCCTCTGTCTTTTCTATAAATATTTTCATGGCAGTTGTTCTAATGAACTCTCCTCCTTGGTACATTGACTGTGTGAATTTAATCATTTTAATGTTGAAATAGCAAAAGATGTAACCATATGTTCTATTCTAATAGTTTCTTTTCTTGCACTTCTCCTCTGTGGAACTCTCTTCCAGTTTCTTGCTTCCCTGCAACCTATGATCTTCAAAAATTTAAATGCAACATCTCCTGTCTTTCTGAATCCTGTTCACTAAAGGTTTCTCATTCTCTCCCACTCCCAGTAACTCCTTGCATCTTAGTGGCATTATCACCTTGCTTGGGGTGAAATGATAAAAAATAAAATGTGAAGAACAGACTTGTAGTGACAGTGGCATAGTTCTACTGGTAAATACTAGAATAGTAATGAAGAAGTTTTAAGAAGATTAACAACTACAAGGAAACTGCTGTCAGCAATTAGAAAGAGACAGCTGAAATTTCTGGGATATATAAAAAGGAAAGAAGGATTGGAGAATTTAACCAGGATATACTGAAGACAAGATAAGCAGAGAGAAACACTTAAATGAGTTTAAGTATAACTTTTTATAAAATTCAGTTAAATGAAAAGTTTTACATTAAAAATATTTACAAGTCAGTTTTTAATAAGACTTTTAAATCTATTCTAATTTTATGCTATTAAATATTTCCTTTCCAAATGATACTGATTTTCATGTTTTGTGAAAAACCAAACAGAAATATTTGAGTTAGCAAAACCAAGAAGATTTTACAGTTCCACATCTTCTGAACTTTGTATTTTCAAGTTTTATACTGTCATTAGTGACCATAAATTTTGCAAAAAATAAAATCTGTTAGAAAATGGTGATGGAAATACTGATATCAACATTTTTATCTTCATTCAAATAGGGCATGTTAACTCTTTAAAAAAAAAAAAAATCAAATTAGCATTTATTATTAGATATGTTATTGATGTTTAATTCTTAAAAATTGGAAGGTTACTTAAAATTTTACATTTATAAAATTTAAAAAATATAAGCATGATGTTTGAATATTTACTGACTAGCAGAAATATCAATGTTACAGCTTATAACAGAGAGAATCTATATATATAAGAAGATCTATTAGTGTTATGTATGATGGATCTATACTTCTAATCTTTTAAAAAAAATTAATAAATTTGTAAAATAAAAAATAAATGAGAGCAGTAAAATATCCTGGAAAAGTAAAATTTAGCAATGTATACTCAAATTTTTATCTAATATTAGATTATGCTTTAAATAGGATGGTTAACAATTTCTAAAAATTAATCAGTATAGAAAAACTTGTTTGCAAAACTTTAATGAGTAAATCATTCACAAAGTTTAGTTGAAATCAGTATGTTTAAAAGTATTGCAAAAAAGGTTTAAAATGTTCTTAATAAGTTTATAAAAAGAACTGATATGCTACTTGTAACTTTTGTGAGATGATGCTCTTAAACTTATTTTCATAAATATTTTACACTATTCAAAGGTTAACTGTCATGGCTTGCTATGTGGTGTCTGTTTTTATAATTATCCAAATGTAAGTTTGGGCTTAAGATATCACTCACTGCCATTCAGATTTAAATTAATTATAATGACAGGACAACTTATTAGAAACACTTGAATGATACAGATTCATTTCAAAATTGTTTTATGCATATATAAATTTAAGCACTGGAATGATCTTTTAAAATTACCCAAAAGTTCCCTGATAATCTTTTATCTAACAATTAATATTTCTTAGTGTCCTGTGTTCTCAGTGTACCTGTACTTATTTATTGATATGTCTGTTTCGCAAAACACTTAGTATCCAAAGAGATTGTTTTTAAAAATTCATGAAATACTTGAAAGTCAGTTATAATTTAAATGTAACAGAGCCATTGCAAAAATTCTGATACACATTCTCATCATGGATTTTGAAAAGTTTAAGAATATTGTTTAATTTATGGTATAAATCCAATTTTTTCTGTACTAATATACTACTGATATAAGCTACCCGAGGTATTTAAATCTTATGCAAAATCTGTAGAGCTCAGTTTCCAAAGTAAATAACTGTTAAATTTAAGAACAAGTTTCCAAATACATATATATCAATATAAAAGACAAATAAAATAATAGAAATCTTATAAAAGGAAAATGTATTACTGAGATAAAGGGGACATAAAAAGATAAATTTACAAATGTGAGCACAAATAATTTGAAAACAAGCAGCAAGATACCACATTCCAGAGCCACTATCTTAATGTCAACTAACATTCCTACATGACTATTTCTAAAAGTCAGTCATTTCCTACAATAGGAATTGAATACAGAAAACTATTTATATTAGAATGGGGGTCACATTTACTTCAGCTTATCAGTTCTGTGACTCCAATGTATACAAAAGGAGATAGCAAATTTCCTTTTATAACATTAACCTTACAAAAACTCAAAGCAGGATCAAAGAAATATAAGTAAAAAATATCAGTAATTATTAAATTGCAATTCATTCACTATCATCCTTCCTACTTGGTAAGCCCTTTGTGCATAATAACAAAATATATGGAAAGTAATTCAAATTATTTATTTTAATAAGAAAGTAATTTTTCAAACACAAATTAAATGAAAATGACTGCTACAGAAATTCTAATTTTCTAAGATAAAACAGAACTTTTCTCATAATACTTGAAGTTAGAAATAATTTTCTTTGATTAAAAAAAAAATTACAAAGTAGCGAGCTTTTAAGTTGCAATTTTTAAGTACCAATATCATATACCCATAGACATTCAGACAAAATGAAGTATGAATGAACTGGAAAGTATAGCAAAGGAATAATTCTAAGATATTGTTTGAGTTTTAAATCCTATTTCAAATTGTTTTTATTGTCACTGTTATTCTATCAATGATTTTAATGAAATAAAAATAAGTAAAAATCCTGGTATATTTTTGTCATTTTATTCAATTTTAGATTAAAGTTAATGGGAAATAATAGGCATACTTATCAAATTATACTTTTAGAATTATTAAGCACCCACATACTAAAGTTCTTCTCTTACTGAACCAAATAAGACTTATATCCCAAGATCTAAATGTCTCCCCACTCTTAAAGCATTAAGAGAAAAGAACATGTGTTACAGCTTTATTTTAGATAATATATAAAAGCCACAAAAACACTTTCAATTTTGCTATGCATATATCAATATGCTTCTTAGTATATATGTTTATGCTTCTGTATCTATGGTATATGTAATAATGCTTACTAGGGCAAAACAAATTTAAACTACAGTCATAAGTTGCTTTAAACAGATTCCTTAATGGTTCCATTAGAATTAAGATCTATACAATGTCAATAAATGATTTCTCATGCCAAACTTTTAAAATGACTGGAATATATTACAACAGCCAGTATTTAACCATGGATAGATGGATAACTTTATATTCCTTTGCTTGGATTTAAAACATTGTAAAATAGAATAATTAGATAGTCAGGCAGAAAAGAATTATAGGATACAAATCCTATATCATTCCAACAAATGACTAAAAAACACAAAGTAGATTTGCACACCCACAAAATCGGATCAAAACGACTAAATACAGATTTTGCAATAAGGTGTGAAATTAATTTTCTGACCAATGAAAGGAGGCGATTTGCTAAACCAAAAAAAAAGATAACGAGCTAGTGTGAAAAAAAAGTCAACATTAAATACAGAGTTTCAAGTCAGTCACCAGTGAGAAGGGCGCAGAGATCACAGAAGACTGACAGTAATTTTCATCACTGATTCAACCCGACACTAAGAGCCGAAAGTGGGTTAGGAAAGAACAACAACAACAAATTTACAACTGACATCCAAAACAATTCATAAGTACATTTTCCTTTTATCTTTTTATTCCTCATTCACACTCTCTTTTTCAACTTAAATTGATCGCCCCTTTTTCCTTTACAACTATACAAAAACAAAAGAAACAGACATTACTCTGCTACTCTGTTGAAAGACAGCGAACACAGACATTTTTGTCAAAATCACATTTTGCTTCAACTAACTAAAACATTAATAATCCTTTTTACCCTATTCACAAGATAATAAACATACAATGTTCTATTTTCTACAAACGTTCCTTATCGTGTTGTTTCTTTTTGAAATTTGCGTTGTATTGTGTGGGCAGGGTATCCCGTATTAAATTCTCCTTTAATCCGGGTACGCTGAACCCCACAGAATAAAACAGAAGAATATTTTTCACAAAAAATGAAGTTTTTTTTAAATTAAGGATATTTTTTCATTATGCATATACACATTCATAAATGAACAAATCATTAGTTAAAATTGCAAATAAATTATTTTTCCTATTTCATTAAAATAGATAGAAAATATTTTTTCTATTTGTAAATTTAAATTACAAATATATGTTGTGGGATAATATTTGAAATGATCTATTTCCACTTATTATATTTCTCAAGAATTTTTTATTTCAATTAACTGTCTTATGAATATAAATTCTGCTTGTATTATGATATAATTCAATGCTTAATATTAATTTGAAGGATATTAATGAAAAGGAAACATTAGTTATACTGGAGTGAGGTGTAATTTTCATCAGCATAATATATTAAAAGGAATATACTATTTTTACCAGATGAAAAATTAGCATTATAAGCTTGAAAAAATTTCCTCATGAAAATGAATCTGATATCTAAGTATATTTACATATATAAAGTAAATATCTTTAAATGAACTTCCTTTCATAGTATTCATAGTATACATTAATGTTGAGTTTCATAATTACCATTGTCCTATTTGTTTTTGTTTGAAGTCTATGAATATGAATCAAGTTTTTAAAAAATCATACTACTGTAATTTTTATATAATTATTTTTTTTTAAAAACTGGTAGATACTGATCAAGAAATTAAAGCAAAGTGTGAAGTCAAGTTCTTTAAAGTAAGGAACTATATTTTTCTTACAAAAATAAAAAATAAAAACAATAATTTAAATTTCTTAATTTGTAGTATTTGTGAAGAAAAACTTTCAAAATCTGTATTAATTAAGATTTTGTAAAACAAACAAATGGATTCAAATTATAGCCAACACATTAAAAATATTCTATTAATTAGTTTCAGCAAAATAAAAGTGTCTTTATTGAATTAATAAGATACAATATCCCAAGTGGTTACCAACTTAAAATAAAAATTAATTAACTTATAATTTATGAAGAAAGATAAGAATTTAAAACATAGATCAAATTATTTGTCTTCAAAGTTTCAATTTTTAAGCATAGTTATTAAGTTATTAGAAATTTTATACTCATCAAGTAACACATTTTAGAATAGAGCCTAATATTTTTCTGTTAAATATTCACATGCTTTTTGTGTCTACTATTATGTCCACCATGCACTAGTTATAAATAAAAGGGCAATGTATCAAGTAGTTATTTTGTCAAAGTGAATGTCTGTGAAGTCTGAGTAGCATCCACATGTAACAGTCTAAGTCAAATTCATTAAGAAATCATATGTCTTGTCTATTCCTTGTCATACAAAAACTATCTTCAAAAGAAGAAACTGGACCCCAAAACTTAGAAAGAACAATTTTTTTTAAATATAAACATTTTGCGTTTATACTTCACCTGCTTTCTTCTTTACCTTTCTTTTTTCTTTGTGGATGAGTTGAATAGGCCAAATCCTTCCTACAACCTTCCACAAATTAACAATATATTTTTGTGCAATCAATACTTCAATCAAAATCAATGTATATGAACCATTATCTTTGCTATGACTTGATTTAATAAGTAAATACATGAATACTGAGAATTGAAACCAGTGTAACTAATCACATAAGCTTCCTTGATATCTTAAACTTAATAATCATACAGCATAAAAAGTGGTGCTTGGAAAATAGGTTGTGAAAATTCTTCAAAAAAAAAAAAAAAAAAAAAAAAAAATCTGTTTTTCATAAATGAAAGAAAATGCAAGTATTTTTCTGGTATACATTTTATATATGACAAAAATATAGTTTTAAGATAAGCTAAATTTATAGGTAAAAGTGCTCAATAGTGTGTGCATATATATATATATATATATATATATATACGCACACACTCTGGAAAGTGCCTGAAAACTATACCACGGGATGACCTAAGCATTGTGAGGTAAATTGGGTAGACAGAAGCCTTGAGTGCAATCGATAGCTGTGTTAGCATGAAGTCATAAGTCATCATGACTGAGGGTTTGCCTTGTTCAAATTGTTGATCATACTAGATAACATGCTCTTTCCCAGAAACTGTACCTAAGCATAGTTGCAGTATAAAGCACAGGTGGGCTCTGTGGTAATGAACTAACACAAAATGTGCCTTAGCAAGCATCTGCAGTAGGGATTGGCTAGCTGCCCTAGTAGATGGGTATCCTCGAATACGAGCAGCCAGCTATATATATATATATATATATATATATATAGATATTTGCATAGCAACCTTTCTTCTATACATGTTTCATTGAATGTGTCAGAAAATTTGCTTGGGACAATAACAATATGGACAGTTTCAACATTCTCTTGGCCACCAAAAAAAAGGAAAAGGAAAACTAGAAGAACAGTAGAAAAACTTAATAAAAAATAAGATTTTCCTTATCTGTCACATTCAATGAAGTGTATATATATTTAATATATTTTCTGTTTATACATTATTTTTATAAACATAATTTATGTAAGTAAATGCTGCTGTTTTTTTTAATTAAACAGTATTAATTACATTTACCTGCCTAAAACAGAGCATTTACTTAAATAAATTATATCTATAAAAATAATGTATAAACAGAAAATATATCAAATAACTGTTGGGCTTAAGCTATTTCATAATGTGTGCATGTGTGTGTGTGTGTGTGTGTATTTAACTATTATTATCAATAATTCAACTAGTACTTCTTTCATTTGAATTTCAGTTGCCTTATCAAATATATTATGTAAACCTTCTGGCTGCAGTCATTCAACCTATGTAGTTATTCTTTATTGTCTTTCTCTGCATAACATATTGCCATCTTTTCTATTTATTTTAATTTTTTAACTGAAAACCTGTCAATTACTATAATTTCTTTGACAAATATTTACTACATCTTATTTCAGTTGCGTTTTATTGCAATTCTCATATCATTATTCTATGGTCATAAATAAGCAAGACAAATAAAAAATAAAGAATTGCAATAAAAAAAGCAATTGAAATTAAAATGGAAAAAATTCTAGTAAAAAAAATTGATAACTGACAATAACTGATAATAAAACATAAATAAACAACCCAAAAAAATTATGCTAAAAGCTAATGTAAGTTATTTCAATAGAATTAAGAAAAAGCAAGATGAATTATATTCACATTTCAATGAGTCACTTATTCAAAGATTAAGTAGCATACATAAATCAGTTTTCAGCTCCCATTATACATGCTATTGAGTTTTGTAATTAACAAATACCAAACTGTTTTCCCTTTATAAATTCATGTTATATTCCTTTTCCCAATGCTAATATTGTATTGCATTGTGCACAATAACAAAAAAAAACCTTTATACCCAATAACAAAAAAAAACCTTTTTTCCAACCTTCTTGAACATATAATGAACTTTACATTTTCTTCCTAGTTAGAATCCTTTTTCTTTTGTAATTGTAAGTTATGCACAAATTCCTTATTAATAACAGTGTATATTAAATAACAAGTTACTTTGCTAAATTATATTAATGCAATGAAAATAAATATGAATTTTGTTAACTAATGCCTTTATCCACTGTGCCATGTGTTCTCAAGGATACATGGCACAGTGGATAAAGTAAGAGGACCCAAAGAGTTGTAAGTTCAATACCCGATTAAGGCAGTGGAGAACTTTCAGAGGGAAATTAACAGGAGATAACTGATAACTGACATCCATTAAACATGGCACATGGAACTAGAACAGTCTACCCCAGTGAGTGAAATAAAGGGTTAAATTCGACATTCCAACCACCTGAAGAAGGCCGGAGCATATAATGGATGAAATGTTGTAATAAGTATGGCGATAAAGATGAGGACAATAGTCCAAATAATATAAATAATGTAACAGTTTCTTCTCTTGCACTTTTGACTTGTGAAACTCTCTTTCAGTGTCTTGCTTCCCAAACAATTTTGATCTTCAAAAATGTAAAGGCTATGTCAATTGTTATCTTCTGTCTTAATTTTGGTTCCTTTATTGTTCTCTCTCAATAATAGTTTTTTTCACTTATATTCTCTCAGTCAATAACACCTTGTGTCAGTGTCTTTATTGCCTTGCGTGGGGATGGGGGTGGAGATAAAAAAAAATCCCAAAAAGTAGCTAATGGGGAATTAAGTTGCTCTCAATAGTTTGTAGATAGGTATGTGAAACATTTTAAGATGTGAACTAAACACATGTTCAATATTGCTGTCTTGTCCCTTAAAGTAATACCTGATTACTGTTGCGAGAATAAACAAAAATAACTTGTTAATATTAATACCTGAAATATAACCAGGTTATTTTTTAGTGTTTTAACTTTTAGACTTAAGTTTGAGAAATCACTGTCAACACAAAAAACGGAATTCAAGTACAAGATATTGAATCATCTAGAAAGTGGCTGAAAGTCATTGTTCAAAAATCAACTTTCTAATTTTTAGATTAGATCTCCGAATTAAAACAATACAATTATATTCAGCCAGAAATTGTTTAACATAGGAATCTTGCTCCCAAGATATTTGTAATATAAATGATGGCATATAAATAAAAACATTATCAATTAATTCTGTTTGTAAAATTAAGATACAGAAAGTGAAGTGAACCTGCATATAAATGGCTGTGAAGACTATGATTTAAAACAAAATAATAGTTGATTGATATTGAAAGCCAGTGTTTTATTGTGTAAAAACCAAACACAAAACAGAGACACCTTTTAGCAATTAGATATAATTATGAGGTTTGGTGACAAAGACCATAAAATTTGCATCTTCATTCTCAGTGATACATAAATGTGGCTTATAACTTCATCTTTGGCTATTACAAAGAATTGCTTAAAATTCAAACAAAATATATATTTATATTCTTTTGTATTTATTTTTGTACTTGTAAAAACAAATATATCAGCATGGTATAAAAATATAGGGAAGGTGTTTTTTTTATTTTGGAAGAATGTGGGTTTCCAAAAGACATTTTCTTTTAAATAGCCAAATATATTGTGAAAAACATTGTAATGTGTTGTCTCTAAAACTCTTTACCAGAGGTTAGGCATGTATTCTGTATATATGCTGGGAGGTTAATTTATTAATAAAAAATTCTATAATAATTATAAAATCCAATATGAAGTAAAAAATATTTTGTATAATGCCATATTTTTATTTAGGTATGAAAAATATATTTGCAGGAAGCATGGTTGTATAGGGTTGAGAAGTGAAAGAATTTAATTGACAAAAATGTTACTATAATTGTGACCAAGAATTAAAAACAGGAAATGTGGGTCAATGGAAAAGCAAGTAAAGTTTGAAGCTGAATTTCTGAGAATTAAAAAGTTTCCCACTTGACTATCAAAATGAACACATCTGTTAGTATTAGCTTATCTAATATAAATTTCAAATGATAACAAACTACCAAAATCTTATTTTGTTAATATCCTCCATATGTTCTTCTATTAGAAAGGTACCATTTACTGGTGTTCCTCTTTTTTAGTAGATTTTTTAAAATAAAAACTAATAACCAAATAGCAACTTTATATAACTATAGATTGCAAATCTCTAAATTACATGAGTGGAAACCTCTAAATTACATGATATATTCATATTTCATATTAAGAAAAGAATTTGATGAAGAATTCCATCACCTTAACTAAAGGGCATAGGCCAACTCAACTAAACCAACCACTGACAGCAAGGATTCATGAAACAATTTGAATTTGATATGCATAAAGAAATTAAATATAAATTTATAATAATAAAAAAAAAACATACATATATATATATAAGAGAGAGAGAGAGAAAGAGAGAGAGAGAATAACAAGCATCAAAGAAGACTACAGGAGTGGGCAAAAATTCAGTAACTTTCCCCAAACTTTACTGTACTCCCACATGTTAATGAAATATAAACAAAAAATATACAAAGAATATCTTATTCATCACCCATATATATATATATATATATATATATATATATATATATTTTCCAGCAGTAGGTTGCCTTTTCTTTCTGTGGTAGACCAGTTGCCACCCAAGGCTATAGAACCCAGTCAGTCCTGCTATTACCCATAGCTGGGGAGGTGGGGAGAAGATTCATTCCTTTCTCAAGGGTATTAGCACATAAGTGAATGTAATTGATTCAACTGGAATTCAAACTCAGTTCTCAAGTCAATTGAACAATTACAAAAAGGTTCATCAACAAAATTCTGGAGTCAGGGTGCTGAACATAACATCAATCAGCTAAATTACAAATGTTATATTTGGATCAATCCTATATATATATATATATATATATATACACATTTGTATATATGTATTTCCAAAGAAAAGCAATACCCAAGGTTTAAAATTAATTTTTAAAATTGAAAAATCTTGAAGTTTTTTTATTTTAGTTTTAATTTCAAGTTGATTGATTAAATTTAATATTTACAATAAGTCAAATACTTTACTGGATTTCAAAACAAATGGAATGGAATGAGTTTCTTTTGTTTAAAATCACTAAAAATTACTGTCTTTAGCCATTTTTAACCATATTTACAAATTAAAAAAATAACATACATTTTTAAAATTTTATTTGAGGAAGATTAGCTGTTTTAAAGTTGAATTAATCTGATTTAAAACAAATACTACTTTTAGTTTAAAATATCACAGCTAAGCATGTTTTAACATGGAGGTGGGTGTTTTTATGAGATGTTGACAACTATCTTGATAGACTTATATTTGGGAATTTTTTCTATAGGACACATATCTGTAAAATTACTTGAATATAATTTGAGCACCTTTTTTATATCATTTTTTATTTTAATTTTTTGACTAACTAATAATAAAAATTTAGGAAAAATATTTGAAGTAATCTAATATTTTAGGTACTGTTGCTTTAAATTTACTATAGTTACCACTCTTGATAATATTGTGCATGGACTTTACAAAAATCAGCACATTTATATACACACAAAAAATTCAAAATTCTGAATTGTAGTAAGATTTTCCATTTATGATTAGTAAATATAGTAAATATATATTACTTATAGGTTTTACTTAATAACAGCATTACCGAAATGCTACAAATTAATACAGAATTTAAAAAGATTTAAAACTTTATAAATTATTATGATTAAAATTTAAACAAAATGAAAATTCTTGTAAAAATTGATTATTCATTGAAAAAAGTTTTTTCCTAAGACAATATTGTCCATAATATATTTTATTCACAAAAGCAATTAAAGTCTTTTCTAATAATGTTTTAATTTTATTACATTTTTTATTTTATGATTCAAAGCAGATTTTCTGTAACTGGCAGTCCTGTTTTACAAAAAGCATTTTGATTTAAATTCTCCAAGAACTTCTGCTTATAACTGGTGAAATGAGACCAATGCCTATTGCTAAGAGGCTACGATGTCTCACTTGCCTGGTCGGAGATGTCATTTGCAATTTAGTCAAAGCACATGGTTCTAGGTCTTTTAAAACCTATTGCTAATTTGCATGTGTAGTCAAAAACCTGAATAAAAAATGACCCACACAGCTGAGTGGCAGAATGACTTCTTCATGATCAGACTCTTTGTGGCTATCTACCACAAGCTATTTCAGCAGATTGAATTTCTTCCATTTCATCATGGACAAAATATTTGACTATAGAATAATTCCAGTGTTTGGTGGTACTGCTAAAGATGAACCTGTTATACAATATATTCAACACATTGCCACCTTTGCAAGAGAACAAACATTGAGCGAATACTGCCACTGTGCCTGCAAGATGGTGCTCTCGTCATATACCAGTAACTACACAGAGAGGAGAAGGTGAGTTTGCAGCACATTAAATGTATCCTCATAGCTGTCTATACTCCAGATTCATTCATCACATACAACCAATTTGTGGTAGCACAGTGACTTCACCTGTAAGAGTCGATGAATGAGTATCTAGCAGATTTCCAATGACTTGATCTGCTTGTTGGAGAATGACAGATGGTCTTGTGCATTCATTAGTAGTGCCACGGCATGTCAGGTGGCTTCTCCTGGCATTGTCAAAAATAAATGTCTTGACTTTGGAACAACTAGTAACCCAGGCATGGGCTGTTATGACTGAGGAACCTAAAGAGATCACTACTTCTGCTCAGTAAGCCTGTGCACCAACTGAAATGCAGAAGTGTGAGATTGTCTGCAATAAATGCTCCAGTCCCAATCACTTAACCAGAGACTGTGGACATGCAGAGGAAACTATTGATCAAAAACACCAGTCATGCTGAAAGAAGCAACGTTTCCAATATAATAAGGCCAGGTATGTTGTGTCAGAGTGGCAGGAAAATGCGTCAGGAGAGAAGTCATCAGTGTCAACTTGCTACCCAAGGAAGTGAAGAATGAGACACTGCCAACAATGGACATAATTTTGAATAGAAGGAAATTCACAGCCTTGGTAGACACTGGTTAGCAGGGTTTATGTGCTGCTCCTATATATCCTTTATATACTATTTATAGTCACCCGCTTATGCAAAAAAAAAATAAAAAATAAAAAATTTAACCAAAATTTTGAAGGTACTACAAAGGATTAAAAAATATAATTTATTAATCAAAAAATCCTTTGGCCTTTCCTCTTTTTGATCCTAAAACTACGTTTTTATTAAGTTTGGGGCATTTTTTCATCATGTATGTTCATTTTTTAAGATATCTTTGAAAATAAATATATATATATATATATATATATATATATATATATATATATATATATATATATATATATGAGAGAGAGAGAGAGAGAGAGAGAGAGAAGACAGAGAGAGCGAGACAGAGAGAGAGATAAAACTAAATTTCCTTCTGAAAAAAAAAAAAAAAAAAAAAAACCCATAAAATTCATAAAATCTTTTCATGGAAAAACATTCAGGTCTCTGCTTGTCATAATTTATCTTATGTGTACACTTTTACAATTATTTAATAGTAGATCATTTTTGACAAGCATCAGATTTTGAACAAACATTTTTAAAACTTTCTAATTCCCATTACAGTTGTAGAATGTGAAAAAGATCATGGATTACTAGGAATTGATGTATTAAAAATAGATACAGCAAGACTAATAAATTCCATGGAAGCAGAAGAAAATGAAATAGGATTATTGAAAGGCTATAAAGCAAGCATTTGTCTAAGAGAAAATTATCACCTAAAATATATAGAGTCAAGAAAAGTTCCATTTCATATCCTACCAATTAAACAAAATGATACAACAAAGCATAACAGAAAGAGTAACTCAAGGTAGTAGCATTTGGGTGTCACCAGAGTAGTGATAAAGAAACCTGATGGAGATTTAAGGATATGTGGTGATCACAAGATGGGTAAATTCCCAGATATCTTAAGACTCTTTTCCTTTGCCAAATATCAAAACTGTGAGCCATGAGCTAGCAAAAATGGTACACTGGAAAAAATTGATCTCAAGGCAGCATACAACCAAATAGAAATTGACAAGAAATTTAAGGAAATCACTACAATAAACACCCCTATTGACTAGTCTACCATTTGGGGTAAAAACTTAGAGCCATATTTTTCAAAAAGCAATTGAAAGGGTCTTATTAGGAAAAATAAAAAATGTAATATACCAGGACGGTATATGTGTAGGGGCAAGAAATAAAGAAGAATTAAAATATAAAACAGAGCAAGTTTTAGTGAGATTAAAAACTGTAAACAAAGACAAGTGTAATTTTGACTGTAAAAAAGATATCATATTTAAGATATCAAATATCAAAAGAAGGCATATCACCCAACAATAGACTAACAAAGAAAATAACAGAAATAGCTGGTCCAACAAATAAAAAAGAATTAGAATCCTTTTTGGGGCTAATAAATTTTTATAGTAAATACATACCAAGATACAGCAACATAATAGAGCCACTTGCAAAATTACACAAAAAAATAATGAATTTAACTGGATACAAAAGCAAACTATCACTTTGAAACACTAAAGAAAATACTGAGGAACAAGGCAATAATAAAAGTTTTTGATCCACAAAAAGAAGTAACGTTAACCACAGATGTGAGTGAAAAGGCAATTGCACATATCAAGAAGGTTAATGTCAGCAGAAACTAACTACTCGAATATTGAAAAAGAAGCACTAGCGATTGTATAGGGCATGGAAAGGGCACAAAACTTTTAGATAGGAAAAAATATTCTTATTAAAATCAGACCACAAACCATTAGAATTCATATTTAACACAAGAAAAAATTGCCAATAGTCACATCATCAAAAATTTTAAGATAGGCAATAAAGATTATGGCATTTGATTTTGACATAGTATATGTAAAAGGGAACACTATCCCTCATGTAGACGCTTTATCAAGATTACAATTCAAGAATGAAACAGAAGAAAACAGGAAAATACTGAAGATAAAATAATACACTGGGTAGAAACAGATGTTTTTCCTCTAGATAGACTCAAAATAAAAACAAAGCAAGACCCAATACTAAGCAGAATAGTAGAGAGAATAAAAAATATTATATGGAGCAATTGTCTGATGGCAGAGCAACCCTTAAAAAAAAAAACGAATCACAAACTAAACATAGAAAATGACATAATATGCAATGGGGATATAACAGTAGCTCCACAAATACTGAGAAGAGACATATTAAAAGGAGTACATGATGATGTGCATTGTGGCATAACATCAAAACAAAAAGAAGACTAAAGTTACAAGCCTGGTGGCCAGGATATTTGAAAGAGGAATATGTTAAGAGATGCCCAAAATGGGTGAAAATAAAAAAAACTTCAAACAAGCAAAAATTCACTCATGGCTTAAGGAAGCAGAGCTGTAGGTTAGGGTCTACATGGACCATGCACATATCAAAGATAGGGGATTATTCTTAGTATTATGGCCAGAGGTTGTCAGAGTAAAAGACAGAAAAACCACCACAAGTAATAAGAACTATATTCTCAAGGAACAGAGAATCCCAAACAATAGTCACTAACAATACACCCAAATTTTGCAATGAGAACTTATGTGTATGGTTAAAACAGATTGGATGCATCCCATACAAGACACCACCATATCACCCACAATTTAATGGCATTGCAAAAAGAATGGTACAAATGGTAAAAATGATATTAAAAGCATTATGACCACTTAATGAAAGCATAGAAGTGCATCTACCAAAAATGCTCCTCAGTTACAGATCAATTCCACATGCGGGAAGAAAACTGAGCCCTTCAGCATTAATGGGAAGACAAATCAGAGCTCACATAACTATGTCTTTTGCAATGAAAGAAAAGGTGTGGTATAGAAAGAATAAGAATTTAGATTAAAAGAAAATGGAGAATTTAACAAATCTTATAAAAATAGAATTTTTAACAAGAACTGTCAGCTACTTTCTAAATATGAACTTTCTTTTATCTATTGTCATTTTTTGAAGATGGAGTTTTTAAATTTTCCTTCAACCTTAATGGCTGTCATTATATGATAAAATAGAAATATCACAAGCCATAAAAATGTTATCTTATATAAATGTACACACATAGAGAGATAAAATGTAATGTCAGTCTGTGGCAAAATATTAACAGTATTATGGTTTCTCTCTTTTCAATAAGGAATTTTTTGCTTTTTTTTAATCAGAGCTTTACCTATTTCCTAAAGATATTTTGACCCTTGAAAAAAATTATATTTCTTTCTGAAAATTCTTTATTCAAAAATATTTTTTTTATAATAAAATAAATTTTTCATATCATTAACAAGAGGACTGATAGCTGGATTAAATTTTTCATTTTTTAGTAAAAATTTATAAAACTAATTAGTTGTATGAAACATACATGCTTCAATGTCAAATATATAAATCTGTATTCTAAGTTTTTTTAATTTTCATAAATATTTTATCAAAATATTTGCAGCAAAGAGAGAAGGAATAAATGAACTAACATAGATTATGAAACCATGGATAACTCAGGACCAACTTTTATATAAATTTTATATTTTCTATAAGCTTGCTAGTTATTCAAGTTACATATCAAAATTTCCTCTACACTTTTATCATATATGATTAAAAGAGAACATCTGCATATTAAAACCTCATAATCAAAGTAAAGTTAATGTAATTTCCTAAAACAGCTTGCTTCAATACTGATTGATAGATACTACTGTATTTTCTTTCATTGGTTTAAGTTGTTCTCCAAAAATGTAATTGCTTCATAAATACTCCAAGTTACTCTATTCATTAAGATATCTAACAATAAAAAGTTTTGCCAAATAGAATATAGCAGCAGTGAAACTAAATCCAGGGTCTGTCAAGTAAACTGAGATACTACACCAAATTGTTAACACTTTTACTGCATACAAGGAATGTTGTAAATAAATCTCTTGCATAAGTGGATTTGGTTACTTCACAAAATATGTTTGCATATTAGAGACTTCAGTTTTAGTTATAATTTTCATACTCCTTTACAGTTAATTAGATTTCACCATTAATCATTGATCAAAAATTTATAAATCTTAAAAAATACAATGTTTATGTAAATTAGAGGATTTTTAAAGTGAAAAAATGTTAATTACTATTTTTGGCATTGAACACATATTCTGGATTATTATCACAGACAACTCTCTTGGTTGGTTTCTGATAAGTAATGTAAAGTAAGACCAGATTATAACCACAAAAACAAAATTAATACACACTTGAAAGAAGGCCTGTCATACATAAATAATTCTATTTTCCAGAACTTTAACTATTTAAGAAACTTCTCTAATACTAATATAGCCATTTTAATATAAAATCACATGCATTTTTCCCTTTAGTTTTATGTAACATATCTGATCTTAACATGCTACAAAAATTTCCATCATTTACAGTTGAGCCATAGAACTACAATGGCAGAAATTCCCCTCATCCACAATTAATGGATTAACACTGAATATATTATACCACTTTACTAATCTTTGAAGGAGTATATCATAATGATGGAAAACTGGTTCCTACTTGATCAACAAAACATTGAACCTGACCTATACTTAGATGATAATTTAGGAATACCAGGTAGAGGGAAGCAGTTTGTGTTTCTGTACCAGACTAAATACTCATAATAATGCAATATAGTAAATGCTATAATGCAATAAAGCTTTAATATAACATAGCTTCCCTGTACCTTTTCTATAAATATTTTCATAGCAATTGTTCGGATGAACTTTTCTCTTCATGAATTTAAGCATAGTACTAGTTTGGCAGCTACATCTCATCATTTTGTTGAAACTGCTAGATGTAACTGTAAGTTCTGTTTTAATAGTTTCTTCTCTTGAACTTCTCATCTGTGGAACTCTTTTCTGGCTTCTTGCTTTCCAGTCAACTACAATCTTCAAAAATTTAAATGCAACATTATTTGTCATCTGTCTTTTAAGTCACTTCTATTTTAGTCCTTTCTTCTCAATAATGTTTTATCAGTTTCTTCCACTCTCAGTAATCCCTTGCATCTTAGTGACTTTATCATTTGCTTTAGGGTGAAATGATGAAAAAAAATAAAATTAACTTGATATTTGAGAATACAAATATTGTAAATCATTCATATGACTTGATTTTCTGTTCTCATAATTTTGTTAAAAATTTTTATTGTGTATCCAAAAATCTATTAAAATATGATGTTTTTGTATAAATTAAATGCATTATTAGTTCAGTATAAAAATGCAATACAAATAAAGATATTAAACAAAAATTTACATTAGAAGAAAATTAGAAATATCTTTATCATAAATTGTTATATTTGATTTTTAAGTAACTGGAGAAGGGTAATAAATTTTTTAAAGTTATCATCCCTAGTACTCTTCTAGCACTGTACTTATTCTAAAACAAAATATTAACTTTATTAATAGTCAATACTATTCAACTAGTTGACTTGTTACTGATTTGTTTTCTTCCTATTCTTGTTCACAGACACATTCAGTTCAAAGGAAATGGAGAAGAACAGATTAAAGTAGCAGCCATTTTCAGCATTAAGAGAACTGACCCCGAAAAATAATTAAATTCCCACAAGAGCCATGTTACTTTAAGTTCAACATTCTTCTAATAGCTCCAGGGTCAGCTGAAACCAATATCAAAAAACTTTCTTTGGGCACAATGATATATAATATCACTTTTTATACAAAACAGAAACTGCTTAAATTAGAAAATATATCTTTAAAACTTTCATGTTAAAGAAATAAACTAACCTGAATATACACCACTGAATTACTTTAAAAGATATTAAACAGATTCCTGTAACATGGTGACAATTATTTTTTTTATTTTTTATCAAAAATACTTCTTTTTAATAAACTTTACAGCATTGTCTTT
Source organism: Acanthosepion lycidas (assembly GCA_963932145.1). Lineage (NCBI taxonomy): Eukaryota > Metazoa > Mollusca > Cephalopoda > Sepiida > Sepiidae > Acanthosepion > Acanthosepion lycidas. The sequence continues at coordinate 79,960,796 of OZ010578.1, forward strand.
TCTAAAATGCTCTTTAAAAATCTTTGGAAAAAGTATTAGCCCAGACTTAAAAAAAAAAGTTAATATCATAAAAAAAAAAAACACCAGGGCAGAAAATACAACAAAATCTTCTTTAAGCTCAACTGAAAAACAGTATTTTAAATGAGAAGTGAATATCACAAGTGGTTTTGTTAAACTGACTTTATGACTAAAATTTGTTCAAATAATTTTCTATTTATTTTATAACCTTGAAAACTTTTGATTTTAAAGGAATATCCACAATATACAATGATAAAAATACCATTGTTGCTTTATACCTGGAAAATAACATCACTTAGAAAACACAAATTTCATAATTCTATATGTTAATTATTAAAATATTGGTGAAATTCTGTTCTTTCTAACCAAACATTCATGTTTTCAGTTCATTGAATCTGGTTAAGAAATAATTTTTTCCATTAAGAAATTTAAAAATATTTAATGATGCTTTTCATTACAAAATATTTTGTATCAAATTTGTTCTATACAAGTTAAAAAGGAATTAAAAACATCAACTCATTTCAATAACTTTTACAAATATTAATTAGAAAAGCATCTCTAAATTATGAAATCTTAAATATCAGCTTTATTACAACAAATTTTTTTAATCAAAATTCAAAACTATTTTTGTTCAAATTTTTTCAACAATTTGTTTGCTAATTTTTATTGCTAAAATCTACCATCCATTTGTTTCAAACGTAAATATTAATTTATGTTATCACCAGAATTTCTTTATAGTTAATGACTAAATGTAGGACATCGAATGAAGTTCAAATTCACTACACTAACAAACTAGAGACTAAAACTGTAAGTAAGGTGAGCTTGCTAACCATTAAGCTAGCCTGCAGTAAAGACAGAAATGTATTAATATGTAGTAAACTTATGTTAATAGGGCAGAGCGGAGAAAACTTGGTTAGAAAGATTGTGTTGTGCTAATCTTTCTTTCTAACATTTAATAAAATACTTAAGTCAAAACAAAGAGGCCAAAGAGAGAGAGAGTAACAACAAAAAAGCAGAAGAGGAAACCGCGATTCAAACTAAGGGAAATAACTCACTCGCTGAGCACATGAAAAGCAAAAGAAGCAAAGAAAAAACTACAATTTTGAGTAAATGGTGACAAAACAAGTGCTACAAAGATAAAGGGTTGTAAAAGAACAAGAATTACTTAGTGCAATAAAAGACAGGAAGAACCATAATTGGCCACGTCATGAAGGGACATGGAACAGAAAGAGAGAGATGTTTTTTCATAATTTATTTGTGCTTTCAAAATATAAAATTTATTTGAATTATTTCCCTTGTTATTTTTTAAAATTTCAAGCTAGTTGTACTGCTATGATTTTGTCATCAGTAGTAACTGTTTTCTACATTTAAAATGTCTCAAAAAATTTTATTCACAAATTGTACTTATAAAATTTTTCCTTCATAATTATATTTACTCAATATTTAGCAATTTTGATTATTATTTACAAATATAAAAGTGAAAGTTTTTCAATAAAAATATTACATTTGATAAAATTATACTTCAAATACATATGATTTTCTTATGTTAAACTATTAAACGAGAAATTAAATCAAGCAACTTATTATTCTCAATTTAACATATTTTATCAAAATATTTTTCATATTTTATAATTCAAAAAACATTTTAAATTATATAAAATATATATTTCATATAATTTAAAATAATGTTTTTTCGAGTTAGAAAATATGAAAAATATTTTTATAAAATATATTAAACTGAGAATATTTATTTTAAGTCCAAAAGTGGATTTAGTCCCAAAGATTCTTTTTTTTAAATGCCATATTCCCTTTCCTTGTTAACTGTGACATGAAAAGTTACATCAACAGATGTGTGTATACAATAAATATACATTGATGTATATCCGTACACACTATTATTTTAACCATATCAATAAAGAGAAATTCATTGATGATTGTTATGAAAACCATGAAGGAATAATCACACAATCATATCACAATTTACTTCAGGAGCTTGAGAATTGTTAGATTAAAAAAAAAAGAAAAAAAAAGAGCTTGCTGTTGATCAATCAAAGTTGGAAAGAGTTAGTGTTAACTTAAACACCAGAAAGGTGCTTTTATACAAATAAGTATATCATTTAAAAAAAGAAAGAAGAATCACTGCAAAGCTATGCCTAAATTGGCTTTAAAATGGCTAGATGGTATCAACATTAACAAAGCAACTAAATGAAATTCACTTCTTAAATCAGTCAACATTCTGTTGAGAAAGTAATGGATAATTAATATAGGGGAAAGACTCTTTGAACTTTATCATATAGTCATCTTTTCAACTGAGACTCATTTGCTTAATTTTCAAATAACAGAATCTGGAAAATGTCTAGCCAAGAATTTTGTTGAGACATCCTGCAGCTCACAATCAAATATAGGAAATTTTCATTTATGGTATAAGGATCAATTTGGAGCACTTTTTGTTGAAAGCTTCTAGATTGTATTAGAAATACCAATTTAGAAAAATACATATGCATTTAATATAGTACACAAACTTCCAATAATTATTTTAAAGTTCCAAACTGCATTTTAGTAACATTTTTACAATAAAGTTTTTGTACAGTTGATTTTCTGCTGATGATACAGAAAAAGTTCATACATCTAAAAATTCACTAAAAAAGAGCATACCGTGATGAAAAAAATTTTTGTGAAAATGTTTATTATTATTATGAGGAAAGACCGAAGTATTCTTTGATTATTTTATTCAATTTTTTAATCCTTTCTAACACATTTGAAATTTTGGTTAAAAATGTTGCTTTTCTTGCGTCAGCTGGTGGGTCAAAGATTAATATGAGAAATTTAGCATCTTATAAAAATAAACGACATAATTTCATTCATTTGTGAATAAGTCCTGAAAATTTCATTAAAATCTGATATTTGATTTTTCCAAGACTTATTCACAAATGAATGAAATTATGTTGTTTATTTTTTTTTTAGAAAATAAAATTTCAACCTCTTCATACATACATATATATATATATATATATATATATATATATATATATTAGTTAAAAGCAGGACTCCTTGGAGTATTTAAGTCATAAATTTCTTTTTGTCAAACAGAAACACTATTTACTGTAACCTGCTCTGAATCATAAAATAAAAAATGCAATAAAACTATATTATTTAATTAGAAAATCTTTTAATTGCTTTTAAATAAGATATATTAAGGGCACTACTGTCTTAAGAAAAACTTTTCTTGATGAATTATGAATTTTTACAAGAATTGTTTTCATTTTTTTTAAATTTTAATTAGAATAATTTATTAAGTTTTAAATTTTTTAAAATTCTGTGTTAATTTCAGCTGATATTATTATTAAGTAAAAACTATATTTATTAATTGTAAATGGAAAAGCTTAATACAAATCATCAAATACCAATATTTTTAAAAGAATTTTTAATTTTTTTGTATGTGTATAAACGTGCCAATTTCTGTAGATACAGATGTTCATACACGATATTATCAGAAAATAAGAGCAATAGCTATAGTAAATTTAATGCCAGAAAGTATCTAAAATTCAATGAAACATCAGATTGCAGAGAATATTTTTTTAAATTTTTGATAATACTGAGTACTTAAAAATTATATATAAAAGATGCTAATGTTATATTCAATTACTTTTTATGGCTAAATCTCCCATTGAACAACATTAATCTGTCATGAAGCTGTTATACTCTGTTGCAATTAGATTTCATTCTGATTCATTCTGCATGCTGGCCGGATGTGAGAAAACAAAATAACAAAAGTTGTTTTCTGCACATTGGGCTCCATGCACCATACCATGTCCAGTCTACAAAGTGAGCTCTGGTGGTGGCCAATTGTGTACATTCCCACCAGTAAAAGAGACACCGCTGGGGACCACCAGACAACACTTAAAAGCAGGCTCTGAGGATAATCTAAGACAGTTGTGGTCCGGCATGGACACCAGTGTGGCCACTGGCCATCATGCAGTCACCACTATGACCTTGTCACCATGACAACAGAGTTGCGAACTGCTCGTCATGCAGAGCGCTACTACTGCCACTGTCTTCATTGCCACCACTCAACATGACCACACATCTCAATGACTGTTACCACTCCCTGGCTTGACCAACCACCTTGGCTGTCCAGTTCCAACTCAAAACATCTCCACCTCAACTCCTAGTAGAGCTACCGAGCTTCAAATTGAAACATCTCAACCTCAATTCCTTCCAGCTACAAGTATTCATCAATAACAACACCCGCTATCACCTTGGCTTACTTCAACTTGTTTACAAGGTATTCCCTTCACAGTCAACCCCAGCGACATCTGCTACACAGAACAGGCCTACCTTGACTGTTTACAAGGCATTTCCTTCACAGTCAAAACCAGCACCTTCATTCCACAGAACAGGCCTACCTAACCCAGCTGTCACCTCAGCCTACCTCGACTTTGTTTACAAGGCATTCCCTTCACCGTCAATCCCAGCAACCTCCACTCCCCAGAACAGGCCTACCAACACCCACTGTTGCCTTGACCTACCTTAACTTGTTTATAAGGCATTCCCATTCACAATCAACACCAGAGACCTCCGTTCTACAGAACAGGCCTACCTCAACTCATTTAAAAGGCATCCCCTTCAACCAACCGTATTCTATGATCTCAGCCCCACTGGCACAAGAATGGTTCAACTCCTGACACTACACTTACACCAGATTGCCATTTCTGTATTCTTTACCAACAATAAACATGATTTCACTCTATTCCTCATTATTCCTTTCTCTCACTACCAAAAGCTGTCAAACATGTCAACAGCTTAAATAAACAGCTACTGCTGTGTTAAAAAATCCATTTCTGCAATATTTTAAACTTTAAAGTAAATAATATTTGTTTCAAATCAGATTAATTATATTTTAAATCAGCTAATATATCTCAAATAAAGTATCAGAAAAGTATATTTTATTTTTGGAAAAGTTTTTAATAAAGAGAATTACATTGTGATGTAAGATAACTAAAAAAGTGTGCTAAGCAAAAAAAAAAAAAAAAAAAAAAACTCCTTCTAGTTAATTTAAATTAGTTTTGAAATCCAGCAAAGTATTTTGCTTATTGGAAATATTAAATTTAATTTTAGCTTGAAATTAAAACTAAAATAAAATCTTCAAGAAAAATTTTAAAATTAAAAAAAAAAATCATTAATTTAAAGAATTTTTAAAATTTAAAAAAAATTTTAAACCTTAGATATTGCATTTTATGTGGTGGAACCTATGTAGATGTCATTACTAAGTTTGCAAGGGAAAAGAAAGTACAAGTAGATGCTGTGTAGTTTCAGTGGTCAGTGAGTCATTTGTTCTCTAGTTACTTTGCTTTTCTCTTTGAGTTACTTGGTATAGATTTGGGTAGACAATCCAGTATTAAGTTGACAGACAACTTGTTAACTGTTTACAGATACAAATTCAAAGGTGTTTGAATTTACCCATGCCAATAACAACTAGTTGAAGATTCGCTTTTTACACTTTGTAACCTGATTTCCTACTATGTCCACATTTTTTAATATTACTTTAGACTTTATTTTTAGCTCTTTTTCTATACACATATATATATATATATAAAATGTACATACATTATGTGTGTGTGTGTGTGTGCATATATTGATCCTCTTTCAGTCTTTATTTACATACTTCTGAATTTTACATGCTATTTTAATTATTATATTTTGAGTATTACAACTAATGTCATAATAAAAAGTGATAAGCTTTTGTTTGATGTGATTGATCAGTGAATATTTTTGTAAAAGGCTTTTTTTACTCTATTCGTGAAATTTGATTAAAAAAATACAATTTTTGTCTTAAAGTTTTTGTATGTAACACCATGGGCAGGGGAGGAATTGTTAGACTCTTGGTATCTTGGTTCCAGCTACCAAATGTAACACTGGTTGGACTGATCATGATTAAGGAAACCAAATGTAACACTGGAGGTGACAAACAGTTGTGTTCTGGTCAATAGACTGACAACATTTTGAACAGGGAACTCATCTACTCGTGTTTAGAGGATCTGAAGAAGTCCTAAGTTCAAGGTTGAAACATTGCAAGTCTGAGCCAGTCATATGTTGCACAGAACTAAAGTTGACAGATTCCCAAGATTGACTGAAATTTTAAAATAATTACAAAAACCAGAACATTTTTAAAATGTTAATAGGATGTTGTTTATTCAAAATGTTGATTACATTGTCATTTCAAACTAGTGTTTTCCTTTCACCAATTCTACTGTTGCTTACTACTTTGATCTTACCTTCCTGTGTGTGTCACATCTGGAATATGTCTTCTCTCTAGCAGGCTTGATGAACTCCATTCTTTAGTAAGTTTGCATTATTTATATGGTAATCCTAAGTCAACCAAATTGTCACTAATGCTCTATCATCACAATTTTACCATTAATTCCATAATTACATGGCTCTTAACCACTTAGCTAACTTTTTGATAACTAACCTTTCCAAAAACTACACATACTATAAGACTACTGGTGAATAAAGTAAACAAACCATACAGCACATTGGCAATTTTTTTCCTTTTGAAAAGCTCTTTTCTCCAAAATTGTTCTGCTGAGAAAGTACTCAAATCTAATAAATATATCTTTATGAAAACAACTCTTTCTTGGGGTCCTAAAAGATAATTCCAAATTTTGGCAAAGGCTGTAATTTATCATCATAATTTTTGTCCAATGCAGCAAGTGTAGTGGGTGGGTGGGTAATGGGCTGTATGTATCCAGTTATACTATTACTAAGTTATCTCTGAGTTAATATTCAGATTTAAGTCGTTAAGAACCCTTCAACTGATCTAATTTCATGAAACTAACTTTCTTCATCTGTTCTTTTTCCATATTTATTTCTGATAATCATTACATTCAATCACATCTTCTCTACATTTAATTCTATTGCCTCCTAATTATTATTATTATTATTTTACTTATTAAGTTTTATAGCCAGACCAACAATGCAAAGGAATAAAGAAATTAGCCAACAAGGAATGTGTTGGTGATAACAGAAGGAAAATGTTGTTTTGTATGCAAGAAAAATAAAGAAAATTACTCATTAATTTTTTTTTAAAAGTCCATGATCATTTTTTTCCTACATTCTTGTTGTGGACAAAGTCATAGCTATATGATGTATTTCTGTAAGGCTGCACTGAATTTTTTTCTGTTGAGTTCACCACTGTAGTGAATGTTCTTTTTTAAAGATGAAATAATACATGGTGTAAGAACAGAAACTTGGCAATGTTATTTCTTCATTTAATGAACAACAGCAGGAGATGAATCATTTTCTGTTCCTGGGAAATAGAATGAAGTCTGTCTGTTAAACATACTGGACTGGAGGGCTTGGTTATTTCTCTGTTATTGGAGGATAAAGTGAAGTTCTGTCTTTTTATTCAAACTTGGTGAGAGTAAGAAGATAATACAGTATGACTAGCTTCATTTACACGTCTTTACTTGATGATGTCCAGTGATAAAAGAGAAAGAATTTTTGAAGTTGGCGCAAATGTAGAACGGTCACTAAATCACCTGGAGGTGTACTGATTGGTTTTATTAGCTATTCAAGATCTTTTTTCCATGTCAGTTTTAGTTGACAGCGGGGGGATTAAATTTTGGGATTATCTCCCTTCCACTAGTGGTCATTTTTTATCAGTTATTAATGATTTTTTAAAAATTTGCTATACCATAAAAAATGTTCTCATAAGTAATTTTTTCACGAATTAAATTAAATTTCAGATTTTACTTATAAAATAATAAGAAAAAGGTGGAATAAGATATTATTACATTTCGTATGTGCTATACTTTTCGTTTTATTTCTAATGATCCAAAACCAAAGTCAGTACGTCAACGCTTTTTAAAACTTATTTTTAGTTTACAAATTCTAAGACATTTTGGTCACAAATGTTGAATTATTTCTTGTTTTCACTTTCGTAAAAATACTCAAAATAAATTATATTATAATTTTAGAGGATATTTTATTTTAGATGAACGACTTTTCTAAACAAAGGAAGGAAGATAATGTGAGGTTAGTTCAAAAATTTATGAAGAATATAAGAAAAAGAAATCAGGATTTGGTATGTTGCTTGAAATCATTTGAACAATATTCGAAATTAGTTTTCATAAGTCATTATGTTCCAAGATTGCAAGGCCAGATTTTATTTATGATCTTTCCAAGTATACATTTGAGTTTAAACTGAAAAATTGCCATTTTCTACCTCATCCTACTTATTTTATGTCAACTTAACTGCCAAGTTCGGAGGAGAAAATTATCAATGTGACATAAAACGAATAATCAGATTTCATAACTTAATATGGGGAATATACAAAAAAAAAAAAAAATTTTACTATATAACTTTTTTGAGAACATTTATTTGCATTTAAATTTTGAAGAGAATCATATGTTCAAATTTCTTACAATTTCTTGTAAAAAAACAAAACAAGGCATTAGGGTACTTATTTTAAATTTAACAAAATGAATGACGGTAAACGAAAAAAAAAAAAGAATTGTAATCGCCATTAAAAGACTCTTTTTATTGGGCATTTTCCAGCTTTCTTTTTACAAATTAATTTTACCTTCGCGTAAAGGGAAATAACAGAATTATTTTTCTGCCAGTCATTTCCCTTTAGAGTACAGAGAATTAACATTGTTTTCAGAGTGTTTTCGCAATTTTAAAAGGAAATTCGAAAAATAAAATACCAAGTCAAATATAAAAACAAAACACAATAAAGAATTCACTTAAGGATTATTTCTCAAAGAACATTTCAGATTAATATTGGCATAGAAGCCTCCCCCAGTTTAAATAGAAAGATTGTGTTGCGTCAATCTTTCAAGTAGAAAGGTTAAAATCATTAAAATCTAAAAAAGAAAAGGAAACCTTCGAAACCCGGTACTTTTTGTTTTAGGCTCGGACACCGATTATAACTGACGCTGGTGTAAAAATACGCAATTTATTCAACTACCACAACTTTTTCTTTTTAAAATTTATCAATAATTGTAGATAAAAATCAAACATTTATTTTTTTCACTATTTCGTATTATCATGCTAGAAATTTTTACTTGCCTTTGCGTTTTTCATTTAATTTCATCATTCTTGAAAATTAAGTTCTAAAAATCATCTCTAGCTAGATTTTGTTTTTCTTATGTGTTAAGAAATTATATGACAATATTTGAGAAAAAAAAACAAACTGCGTTAACATTTTTTTCTTGATTTAAAAAACAAAACAATTGACTTGATTGTTGTAAATGTCATTTTCTGTTTTAATAATTGTTTCGGTCACGTGAAATTTTTTTAGCGTAAATTGAACCGTAGACCAGTCGGAAAACTTTTTTTTTTCTTCTAAGAATCGAAGAAAAGAAAACACAAATTTCAAAGTTTAAACAAAGGAATCAATTTTAAAGAAATTAACTTTTATGAAGTTTCATTAGAAAAAAAAAGTAAAAACTAAAAGGGAAGAAAGCCTAAATTAAAATTACTGAAGAAGTGAAGTAATGATTTTGTTTTGTCAATTAATAATTGAAAAATAAAAGCAAAACAAAAATGCAATAAAGAAATTAAGACAAAAATTCAAGATAATGACACTTTTAAAATGTAAACACGACAAAAAAGACTTTGCGATAGAATTTAAAACTAAAATAAAAAAAATAAAACTTGCCTGTTCGAATCTTGAGAAGATTGGAGAAATGCATGGCTCCAAATTGAATGATACATTTTGGCTGCGCCCGTAGAACTTCACGAGCGAAACCCTCTAGAAGAGCCTCAAAGCCTCTGGGCACCCTCAACTTGGTGTTTGAAAAGGGTACAGACATGATTAACTTACAAAACGAAGAATTTTCTTTGTATGTCCTTTAGTTCAATAGCAAGGCACACGTGTTATTTCGTGCTCGATAGTGTTAAACAACAACGCGCACGTCAAGAGCTTGTTACCTAGCAACAGACGCAACGTAATAGCGGTTTGCTGGTATAGGTAAAAAAAAAAAAAACCGAACACGTTTACCCAGTCAATAGCTAAGAAAAGGAATTCTTTTTATTTTGTTTTATTTTTTACTTATATTTATTTATTTTATTTTTTTTGGTGGGGGGTGCATATTCTTCAGTTAATTAATGATAAAAGTAAAACTGAGTGTGAATGTCACCTTGGTTACGGTACACAATAATTACTCTCTAAAAGCGTTCGACCGTTATTCTGCTTAATTTGCTCCTTTTTTGTAGATTAAAAAAAATCTATAAAAAAAATGAGCGTTTGTACAAAAACGGTTGTCAACTGTTAAGTTGGTATTTACCTTGAAAATGCTTCCAACGACATAAAGATTTTTAAATGTTATTGTTATGTTAGAGGATTTATAAAAAAAAAAAAAAAAAAAAAAAAAGTAAGTAAGGAAGGAATTATTTGTCTCGAGAAGTTAGTTAAAAAAGAAAAAAAAAAAAAGTGCATTACTGTGTTTTTGTGTATGTTTATGTCATCTCCAAGAAAACAAAATCAAAGAAGGATTTGATATTTCGGTGTTAGACAGCGCAAGTTAGTACAGCTTTCTTTTGAAACGGTAAATATGAAAATTGTTTTGTTATCACGGAAGCTACCATCCATAGATATTGGACGAACAGCCATCATACATTTTTTTGAACAATAACATGAAAAAACTATGAACTATCAATAAATTTCCATCATTCCTCCTAAAAAAAAAAAAACAATTTCAAAGTTTGAAAGACATGCAGCACTTTCGTGAGTTAGCACAGGACAGAGAACTTAAGAAGAGTTTTAAGTTTTACAATGTTGCTGCAGATGAGAAACCTTCAAGTCGAAACAGCTCTCATCCTGATGATGGTGTACTAGAGAATGATTAAATTAAAAATATTAATTAACGAAATATTTTAAGATGGGCGTTAAAATATAAAAATTAACTAAAAAGTTTATTTTTGGTACCACCACTAACTTCCTAAAAAAAACAAAAAAAAAAAATGCATTCATTTTAAAATAACTTTGTCTTTTTTGAAGTTAACTTTTATCGGTAAATTTTCATTTTAACACCCGAGTGTCATTCACTGCTGAACTATTTTCTTTCAGAAATTAGTACGCGCTTGCGTAAAGCGATTTTTTTGTACTTAATTTAAGAAGAAAGTTAACTTTCAAATATATGTAAACATCGACAAATAAAAAAATAACAAAAGAAAAAAAACCTAACCCTAATTTGAAAGTTAACTTTCTTCTTAAAAAAAGATAAAAGAATAACCAAAACAAAAAACCTAACCCTAATTTGAAAGTTAACTTTCTTCTTAAAAATAAATTACTTTGTTATTCTTTTATTTGTCGATGTTTACATATATTTGAAAGTTAACTTTCTTCTTAAATTAAGTACAAAAAAAAAAAAAAAATTGCATACTAATTTCTACAAGGAATTACTATGAAGGAAGTAAATAGGCCCAAATTGTATATGTCCACCAACAAAAATTCAGCACTGAATTACTTATCAGTAAGCTGGTAATGGCTGATGAAAGATCAGGAAAAAGTCCGATTTTTTTCACATCGTTAACATCCAAAAAGGTAGGTTTCTTCAATATCTGATTGTTTATTTGAGTTCAGTGTATACATTTGCACGGAAATAAGACTATTTGGGAAAATTTGAATGGATATTAGCACTCGGGTGTTAAAATAAAAATGTACCCTTTTACATTTGTTTGAAAGCTCATACATAGTTTATCGGTGAAAAAAAATAAAATAAAAATTGGTAAATATTGGTTTTCTTATCTGTGCAAAGTGATTTTCTGCAAGGAAAGTCTGTAAAAGAAGTAAATAGGCCAAATTTTCTTATTACGCCAGTGTAGATATCCCGCACTGAATCGAGGTTCATGATGGCAGCAATGGGGAACGAATGACCAACAAGAAGTCTGATTTTTTCTTGTCGATAACTCCAAAATTATGAAGGTTTCTTCATAATTTAATTGTTAATTCGAGTTCAGCATGTACATTTGCACAGAATTATGACGATTTTGGAAAAATTTTAAGGGATATTAGTGCATGGGTAACAAAACCAATATTTACCGAAAAATTAACTTAACGTATATAAATAAAGTTTTTAGACATTTTTAAAATATTTGCACAGTTACTTTATCACTTATCTACTCAGTACAGTACACCTCCATCATAGACAAAAAAATAAAAAATGAAAACAACAAATTTAAAAATCTATTAAAAATCAATATTTGTCCTAGATATTTGTTTCAGAGTAAATGTAAGAATTAAATGGTTTTTGTAAGAGTAATGATTACTTTTTTGGGGGTTTTTTTGGTAAACCAATATTTACCGAAAAATTAACTTAACATATATAAATAAAGTTTTTAGACATTTTTAAAATATTTGCACAGTTACTTTATCACTTATCTACTCAGTACAGTACACCTCCATCATAGACAAAAAAATAAAAAATGAAAACAACAAATTTAAAAATCTATTAAAAATCAATATTTGTCCTAGATATTTGTTTCAGAGTAAATGTAAGAATTAAATGGTTTTTGTAAGAGTAATGATTACTTTTTTGGGGGTTTACTTAAAACAGCGAAAAAATAATACATTCATTGCAATATCACTCACTACTCACAGTCATTCTCAAAGCACCTGTAGACTTCTATTGCCACTTTTAAAATGTACATAAAAATTTAAGAAGTACAAAGTACAAGTACTACAATGTAGAAATTGGAATTGTTTATACTTAAAAATAATCTTTAACTTTATATAATCAATAGTTTAAGAATATAATTCTTTATTCTCTGCTTTTATGAAACATTTTATTTTTTATTCTACATTAAGAAAGAAATATAAAAAAGAAATTAATTAAAATAAAAACTAGTTTAGGTGATACTTTTGAGTTTAATTCATTAATTGTTTTTATTTTTTGATTATTTTCTTACCTGTTGTCATAAAATATTTAATTGCATCCAATGAGATCTTTCAATTATTCTGATTTTGAGATTTATTAAACTAAAGGAAGTTCGAAAAAATGTCGGTGGAATTGATGAAAAATTACTGAATTGATACTGTTAATTGCTGGGAGTCACACGATTATTTCTTTTTGAACTTCTGTATGAAAATGAAAAAATAAAATACTTTTAAAAAAATGTTCACACTCAGAAGTGGCTTTAATATTTACATTTTTTGATTCTTCAAACACACTTTATTTAGTTAAAAAATCTCTTGTTACGAAAAGCAATGGGTTGAATTTGAAAATTGTGCAGAAATATTTCATGTAAATTTTTTAAAAAATAACTATTCAGTGTAGTTTTTTCTTGTCAAATCTGAAAGAAAATGTTTTATTAAATTATTCAAAAACAAAGTTTCTAAAATATTTTTTGAGTTTTATTGAATTATTTTTGGTAAGGTTCAGCCTGTCTTTTCAGTATGTTCACATTTGATATTGTATAATCTTTTTTACTGAAATAACATCTGGAATTTTTCTTTATATATCTGTAAAAAAATCCTTGAACACTGTAGACAATTCACTCATTAAGGAATAAAGTATTGAAAATTTCGTTTAAATTGGATAATTTCCTGATTTTTTGTAAATTTTTAAAAACGGGATAGTATTTTTTTGTATTCATTTCAGAAAAAATATATCCATTTTGGTAGGGTTTTTTTTTACCTAGTTTATTTCATCAAATAATAATATATTGCCAAGACGATACATCAATTTCATTTTTCACTTTTGCTGAAATTAAAATCCGAACAAAATTATTCTGGAAATATTTTAAAAAGTAGTAATCTTTCAGATAATATTTTTAAAAATAATTTTCACATTTCAACCTATTTACTTACACAATAGTCCAAAAGTGTATTTAAAACTTAGAATTTTATGTTTTGTGTAGAATTAAACAAAACCATAATTTGAAATCTTGTAGCAGATATTATGTCTTGTTTCATTGAACAATAATTCTAACTACAATAAAGAATGTATTATACATTGTTCTTGTTGTTTTCTTCATATATATATTTTCTTCTATATGCCGTACCACTTCAAGACATGGCTGATCATGGCTTTTCACAGCTTGCTTGAAAATCAGCTTGCAATCTAAAAAGGTTTTAACATTTATTCAGGCTATGAATTCAGATAATACCAAAAATGGAATGTTAGAAGATTATAAAGCAAGTATTAAATTAAAAGAAAATTGTAACTCCTCATATTTTGAATTTTACAGACTTCCAATTCACTTATTACCCCTGAAAGTTGTGAAAAATGTAAAATGGAGTGAACAAAGTATTTTGGAACATTCATTTTTAATACAAGAAATGAATTACAGAAAGTTACATCTTCCAGAATATTAAGATGGGCCATAATTCAATTGGCTTTCAATTTTGATATCAAATATGTAAAAGAAAATGCTATTCCTTATGTAAATGCATTATCCAGATTATATTTCAAAAGGGGACAAAAAAACAGCATATTAGAAAACATAGAAGATAAATTTCTGCACTGAGTAAAAACTGACATTCTATCAATAAAGTGACTTGCCTCAAAAACATTATTAAGTAAAATTGTATCTACAATAAAAACTAATAAATGGAATAATTCTTCAAAAGCTGAAAAGCCATATGGTGTTATATGTAATGGAGATTTAGTAGTACCACCTGAAAAGTTTAGAAAAGAAGTAATGAAAATTGCATTGTTGAATTACATTACACAGAAAGTTTTGAAATTAGAGACATGTGGGCTGGATATGATATATATCACATACACAAATATCCAAAATGTGCTTAAATAAAAACTTTTTGTCAGAATAAAGTACACACATGGCCTATAGAGACAGAACTTTGGTCTTGTATTCATATAGACCACATACTCATTAAAACTAGTACAATAAAAATACTAGTACAATATAAGGTAAATATTACAGATAGAAATGGGACACCTAAAACATTAGTGTCGGATAATTCTCCATGTGACAAAAGTCTGTGTTCTTGATTAAGGAAAATAGGATGTATCCAATATAAAACCCAAACATATCATCCACAATCAAATAGAATTGCAGAAAGAATGGTGCATAAAAATGGGATTGAGAGCATTTTCTCTTCAGCGAGATGAGACTGATAGTTTCTTACCAAGACTATTAGTTACAGAACTATATCATATACTGACAGATTAGAACTCACTACCATATAAATATAATGTTATAATTCAATATAATATAAATATTTTATAAGTAATAATATAATAATATAATATAATATAATAATAATAATTATAATAATAATAATATAATATAATAATAATATATATATATATATCTGTCTATATTTCTGTGATGAGGTATTATGTACACTATTTACATTATTCGGACTATTGTCCTCATCTTTGTTGCCATATTTATCACAACGTTTTGGCCGTTGTACACTTCGGCCTTCTTCTGTGCCATGTGTCCTCAAGGACACATTGTACAGTGGATAAAGGTGTTAGTTAGATCCTGTGATAGGACCCAAAGAGTGTGAGTTCAATACCTGGTTAAGGTGGTAGAGAACTTGGAGGGAAATTAACAGGAGATAACTGATAACTGACATCCATTAGACATGGCACATGGAACTAGAACAGTCTACCCCAGTGAGCGAATTAAAGGGTTCAGTTTGACATTCCAACCACCTGAAGAAGGCTGTAGTGTATAACGGCTGAAATTTTGTGATAAATATGGCAAAAAAGATAAGGACACTAGTCTGAATAATGTAAATAGTGTGAATAATATATATATGTTATAAATATTATAATATAAATATATTATAATAAATATATGTTATAATTATTATTACTTAGTTACAGAACTATATAATATGCTGACAGATTAGAAAGTCCATCTGCATTAATGTGGAGACAAAGTAGAACCCCATTAACCATGCTATACTCTATTAATGAAAAAATGTGGTATAAGAAAATTAGAAAATCTGCACCCAAAAAGGCAAATTTTATAATACAGAAGGGACATAATACAGCATTAATAGTTAAAAAGGGCAATAATATTCTGGTCCATGCAGATCAAATAAGATCCAGACAAGAACATGAAGGGAAGATGGAAATTGAACTAGGAAGCCAGTCCAGTTTGGAGCCTATAAACCAACAGGAAATTAAACTAAGAAGAAACTCCAGCTCAGACCCTATAAAACCAACAGTAAATAATTGATGAGAAATCAATGGAAGACCAAGACAATTTGGATGATTCAAGCAGTGATGAAGAAGAAGACATCAACAAACAAGCAAAACATATGTAGATCACTCATAGAGAGAAATACACAATCAATAGAGAGAAAATAGAGAGTGGAAGAGAAGGAAGTCAAAATAGATGAAAAAACTCGAGATCAAATCAGGGTATAAAGCTTATTTGTTTCAGGAAGATGTAGTGGTTGGATAGTGCTACTGCTAATTAGCATACATCTAGGAGTAGATATTATATATAAGCTTGCTACGTAAAGTATGGGAATGGTCTTGGACTGTAGCACTAATACTGACTGCATACAACTGCAAACCCTTCTTGGGATACCATAATATCAAAAGGGGATCTCTCAGTGTCTCTTAAGTATCTAAATCTAAAGTCTGTATTAGCAATGTTTTTCTTACATTCAAGAACAATGAAAATATGAATTTTTTTTAATCCTTTCAGAACATGCTTTCTCAGGCTTAATAAGGTGTAGGGAGGAGATCTCATAGCTGGGATGGGTTTAGAAGTTTCTTGCAAATTCTTAGTGTTATGATAGGTATTCTCTCTGACAGAAGTAGTCTCATCAAGAGAAGATAACTCTCATATCCATAGTGATACTGCCTTTTATGCAGTACCTCATTTACATATCACTACACCTTCCCGAACCTAAAAGGCTTTATATCTTTAGTTGGTCTTTTTTTCTTCTATGAACAACCCTGGGAGACATAATCTGTCTCTCAGAATGAGTCTCTTTATTTCTTTTTATGGGAGATCTAGGTCTAAACTGATTCTTCTCATTTGAATCATTATGATATCTCTGGATTGTTCCTCACTACTACTGGGATGCACTCATTCTCTCCTCCCTCTCCTGTTCTTCAATTTCATATCTCTGGTGGTCTTCCTGATCACTCTCAATACTGGATTCATTCATCCTTTCTTATGTTGTCTGTTCTTCTGCTTCCTCTTCCTTTTCCATAACTTCATGCTCTCTTGTGGTTCTAAATTGGTCTTCATGAGCCAGTATGCCCTGTTGTTTCTTTGCTGTGTTAAATCCTTTTTGCACCACAAAATTCGCTTTTTCAGGATTTGAATCCTTGTCCTTTCTGTACCACATAATTTAATTTGTTGCAAATGACATGGTAATCGGAGCTCTTATTTGTCTTCCCATCAATGTGGATGGGTTTTGTCTTCTGCCTGCATGTTGAATAGCCCTATAACTTAGGAGTAATCTGGATAAATAACTCTCTATATCACAATCCACTGGAAAGAATGCTTTTAATACCATTTTTACCATTCTTTCTGCAATTCCATTGGATTGTGGGTGGTAAGGTAGTGTTTTGTATGGAATGCAGCCAATACATTTTAACCAAGCACATAAACTTTCTTAACAAAATTCAGGTGCATTATCGGAGACCAAAGTTTTCTTAACTCCATTTCTCCAAAACACTATCCTCAACACCTGCTTTACAGTAGTGGCTTTTCTATTCACAACTTCATTAACTTCAGGCCAGCCTGAATATGAGTCCTATACCTTTAATGTAGGCATGATCCATATGTACTTGTGTCCACAGCTCCATTTGTCAGAGACTGTGGAGGTACTATGATATTTTATTACATATCATTATTTTTTTTATTGTTAATGTGTCTTGACTCTTTATAAGGCCTTTCAGCCATAGAGTAATTACTCCATGTATTTCTCTTTATTCTCTCCATAATTCTATTTGACACTGGATCCTGCCTAGTTCCCAACCTAAGCCAATTTAAAGGTAATATGTCTGCTTCAGTGCAAAATCCTATCCTCACAATTTTCACTTGCTTCAACATTTTAACTCTCAAAACTTAACTGAGACAATGCATCCACATGAGAAATAGTATTTCCTTTAATATATACAATGTCAAAGTCAAACGCCACAAGCTTAATTGCCCATCTTAATATCCCAGCAGATGTGACCTTTAGCATTGAATATAAATTCCAAAGGCTTATGATTAGATTTTAATAGAAATTTCCTTCCCAGCAAAACATTTCTAGCTCTTTCCATCCTCCACATAATCACCAAAGCCTCCTTCGCAATATTTGAATAATCTGCCTCTGCCAATGTTAGTTTTCTGGATAAGTACATTACAGGGTGATTCTCCTGTGACAATATTGCAGCTATAGCACAGTGACTAACATCAATAATTAACATCAATTCTTTCTCTGAGTCAAAAATTTTAACAACTGGTTTGTTTATGAGTACCTTTTTTAATTTCTCAAAAACAACCTCCTGTCCTTTTGCCTATTGAAACTCAGTATTGTTTTCCCTTATTTCATTAAATGATTTCACAAGGTCACTATGTTGTGGCAGGTATCTGTTATAGAAATTGGTTAATCCTAAAAAAATTCTAACTTGTTTTTTTTTTTTTATTTCGGGTGCAGCTATCTCTGATATATTATTAGTGAGTTTATCATCCAGTGATATACTGTCTTTAGATATTCAATATCCCATGTATGAAATTTTTTCACAATTAAACTCACATTTAAAAGGATTAATTGTTATACCTGTGCTATTTAACTTTCTCAAAACTTGCTCCATTTTACTTTTGAGCTCTTCTTTACTGTTTACACTAATGCTAATGTTATCCTGGTTTACAATTATAAATTTAATCCTCTCTAAAAACTTTTTCAATGGCTTTTTGAAAAATGTGACTTGATGTTTTTACACCAGATGGTATATGAAGTATAAATGGGTTGACTGCTTTCTTTAAGCCGAATATTCATTTCATATTCCCTTTAATTTATCAGCTTCAATGTATCCACTCTTAACACGTCACTTCCTAAAAGAATGTGGCTTTTGATATTTTCCACCATTATGATGGGTATTATCTCGAATCTGTTTTTTGTCTCAAACATGCCTTCAAAGTCTTCTAAAATTTTTGATGATTGACCCATTGAACTGTTTCAGCTGAAGATTACTTTTCTTTAACTTCGGCCTACTCATTCTTTCCCTAAAATTCTTTGGCATCAACGTAATATCACTTCCAGTATCCACTTGCATGAATAAAGTTACTCTGTTCAACTTCACCATTTACCTACTTTTATCCTGTGCTTTTATCTCAAATTCTTCTGTATTTTCAATCGAAGGATGTATACTTTCCAATTTTTCCACTCACTTTTCATATGTGCATACCATCTGGAAATGATTCCTCTTTTTACACTTTTCCCATTTCCCAAAGGCCAGACACTTATTTTTGCTCTTTTCATATTCCTTATTGCAATATCTATATACAAGTAAGCTTTTAGTAGCACTATAAGTCTCCATGATGTCTTCGGAGGCATTAAATTTTTGAATCAATTCCAATTGTTGTAAGAACTCCACACATGCTTCCAGATTCATATTATGAGCCTGAAGCCACTCTTGAATTTTACGCTTGTGTGAGACATCAAACATTCCTTGGATAGACATTTGTTCCAAACCCATTCTTTCAAACTCAACGCTTCTTACAATCATTGTACATATTGCATAATAGTTTTGTCCAGTCTGCCTACTTTTGAGAAATTTAGTTCTTTTCACTATGACCAATTTTTTTTTTTTTCTGGTTGTATATTTGTTTTATGATGGCAGTAATTTCTTCATAGACTAAGTCTTCCAACAGTTTGGGATAGACGATGATGGAAACTTTTTTTTATGGCCTCACACCCTGCTGAGGCCAAAAACAAATCTGTAACTTCATTTTCTACTCCACTAGCTTTGGTGTCCTTTAATGTTTTCACTCTCATCAACATTACAAAACATCTAATCCAGGTTTCAATATATTCAGAGTCCTCCATCGTGGTTAAGTATCCTTTCATTATAATAGGTATTCTCTCTGACAGATATAGTGTCATCAATAGAAGATAATTCTCCTATAGCTATAGCAATACTGCCTTTTATACAGTACCACATTTACATATTACTACACTTAGTTTAATGGTGGGAGTAAAGTTAGTATCTCCTGTTTTAACACATAAGTTGTGTGGGTCAGTATGAAGAAAAAAAAGTTACATGGATTTTAATAAAAGGATATAGTTGTTAAAAGCATTTGGAAAACTGAAGTTGACCCCCTTCCCCATGATTTATTAGACACAAGAGAGTAGGTGATCAGGATTCTTCACAGATTCATTTTTTTATTATCAGTGAATTGCCATGCATTCTTGGGGAAAATAACAGTGTGGTTTCCCATTGTTATCTTCAGTTTGGAATTCAGAGTTTACCTTCTCTTAGACGGGTTGCCACTCAAGTCTAGAGAACCCACTCTAATCTAACATTCATCCCATAGAGAGAGAAGAGACAGATTCATACCTTTCCCAAAGGTGTTTGTGCACAAAAAGAGTGCAGTAGATTAGCCTAGACTTTGAACTTGACTCAGCAATTCCACTGTCCACTTTGATATCCATTACACTTTCCACACATCCATCAGACTTATAATAATATCTACTTAATGGCATAGTAACTCATTATCTTGCTTCACTTGTAATCTGAATTCAGTAAGTATTCATTTAAAAGCTTAATATTTTCCAACCAATCCAAATTAATGCCTATAGAATGTACAGGAAGTTTATTTGGAACCTATTCATGTCAATAAAAGGAAATCTAAAATAATTATTGCTTCCTACAAATCAATCAGATTGAGACTCATTAAAAGTATAACTCAACACTGAACTGACCATATGCCAAAATTATATGATAAACTTTACTTTCTACTTTTGTTCTCACTAATAGAAATTTATTTATGTCTGATGCCCCTTGCCATACAGCCACTAACAATCAATATTCAATTTAGCTTGTACTATGACAGATATTTTTTGTAATCAATTCATCCCAAGCAAGGCGATAATGCCCCTAAGTCACAAAGGGCTACTGGAACTGAAAGAGAACAAAAAAAAACTTTAAAAGGAATCACAAACCCAATCCTAAACAGAAAACACTGATATTACTAATATTGAGTTATACCTTCTGTTAGCATAACAACAGAATATGTCCTTAATAATTATGTGATACCAGGCTACATGATTGATAACTGCATCAAATATCATTATATTTTTATAAAGTTATCATTTATCATAGAGTAAATACATTCATATGTTTGTCTCTAATTCAAAATCTTCATGATACATTCCACATTTCACCTATAAAATAGCCTGTATTAGCAATGTGCTATTATTGTCTTAATCACTTGAAGTTCTAGTAGAGGTTATGTAAGCATCATTGTCCTTTCAATTGTATTTTTTTCTTGTCTCATTGTGCAGAAAATAATTTGGCAAAGATTTCTCTAGAAAAATATTTCTCATATCACACATTGAGGGAAATGAGTTCCTTGAACAAGTAAGTTACATTAGAACTAATTGATGACATTCAGAATTTGTCAAAGGTGTTGGTAAACAATTTCATTTACATGACAACAGGTAAATTCCTTAAAATAAAAATCTCATTTTAAAAGATATATTTACCAAAATTACACAAAATATCTTGAAATACTAAAGACAAATTTATTCAATAAAATTGCCATTGGCTTCAACTATGCCTGCCAAATGATTTTGGAACCTCCTGCAACTCTTCTGGATGGTTTCCTCAGATGCTGCCATAAACCTTACCTTCAGTTCATTTTTGGTATTACAAGGAGTTTTGTTGGTCTCTCACTCAACTGCACTGCACATATAATAATCAAGGGGTTGCAGTCAAGCCAAAAACTTACCATAAAGGATTGTTACATTACCATCATGGACCATAAAGCTGACTACCACCAGGATTATAAATTTGACTAGACCTGAAATTGGTAGAATAAGTAAAATAATCCTGGAAAGGGTTAAAAAACAAATTAATGAGTACCTTGGATTGATGCAATGGATTAACACCAAGGATGTCACTAATTAGTTTCCAATTTAAAGGATTAAACCAATTGTTCCCTAATCCAGTTTGACATTGAGTAATATTACCTGTCAATTTCAATGGTACTTTTTACAGCAGCTCCAGAATTTGCCAGTCTATACTCGGATCTGTCTAAGGATGAAAGTAATATCATTATGAATGAAAAAAAAATCAGTTCTCATTCATAATAAGGAACAGTGGATAAAAAATAATTCTGGAGATCATTTTGATATTACAATGGGTTCATTGGACTCTGCAGAGTCTTCCAATCTTGTTGGATTGTTTATTTTATACAATCTCACTGCCCATTGTGAAATTAATATAAAAGATATTGAATTATATAGGGATGATGGCCTTATTGTTGTGAGGAATTCAACTAACTTCAAAATTGACAAGATTAGAAAACTAATACATAGAGAGTTTAAGTGCCTAAATTTAAAAGTTGCTATTAATACAAAATCTAAGAAAAAGTAAACTTGCTCAATGTAACATTAGACTCGATAAATAATATATACCAACCATAGAAGAAAGCAAATACCAATCCTTTATGTATCCACCCTGTCCAATCACCTCCATCTATAATAAAACATGTACCCTCATCCACAGAGAAACAAATTAGTATTAACTTTGCAAATGAAGATATATTTTATAAACATTGCCATTTTTATAATAAAGCTTTTAAAAATAGTGGCTATAAATTCCCTCATATTAAATATAAAAAGGATAATAACAATAACCAGAGAAGAAATAGAAATAGAAAAATCATTTGGTACACACCCACATTTAACTAAATGATTAGTAGTAAGTTAGGGCAATAGTTTCTTGCTTTGATTGAAAAACATTTTCCAAATAATAATCCTATTAGGAAGATTTTCAATAAAAATATGCTAAAATTAAGTTATAGTTGTACTGAAAATTTAGAAAAAAATTATAAAAAAACATAATGATAAAATTTTAAATAAACACTTAAACCAAAATCATAATATTGATTTCAGAATGAAAATCAATAATATTGATAATAAATTATGTAACTGTAGAAATCCCATAAATTGTTCATTGCAAAATAAATGTCTTACAGAATCTATAGTTTACTAATGTACTATTTCATCTGTTGAAAATCCAGGTATTAAAAAATTTTATATTGGTGGCACAAAAAATACTTTTAAATTGAGATGGTATGAACATCATTCTTCCTTCAACAACAATAGGTATCATAACCAAACATCTCTCTCTAAATATTTTTGGTATTTAAAAGAAACAAATAAAACCCCCACAGTAAAATGGAAATTATTAAAAAAATGAGAATTTGTAGGTCATTAAATGGCCCATGTCCTCTATGCCTACATGAAAAGTTTATTATTAATTAATTTTCTTAAAAATAATGATTTATTAAATCAACAAAATGAACTAACCATTTTGTAGGCATTGTACTATGTTCACATTAAAACTTAATTAATAGGATTTTTCATAAAAAAATCTATACATTATAATTATATAGCTATTATTTATATAATGGTACCTATAATATTTACTTAATTCCTTGATTTTTAATTTTGACATTGCCATGTCTAATGTACCATTGAATATAATAAGTATTGCATCTTAGATCATAATAATTAAATATATATAAAATAAATGATTTAATCATACTAGAGGGCCCTTTAAAACAGTCCAAAAGTAAATAAAAAAATAATTTAAAAAATAAAATGCCAAAATTAACCCATTGTTCAATACATATGCCTCTCTATATTATTTCATTGTATCTTATGAATATATTCTTAACCGGAAACAATAGTGCCATGTCTAATAAATGATGGCTCATCTAGACAAGCATGAATTACATTCTCACATCTAACCTCTAACCTACATTTTTTCACTTTTCTACTTTAGCTTAGATTTTGAAATCTTATTCCCGCTGAAACTTAAACTTTTTAATATAATACCAGTTCACTTTCAAAAGCAAATCATTTTTTTCTGAAGTTATTGAATATTGCTGGAAAATGGAACAATAATTTTATGTTCTGAAACAGAAATTTCCATGTCGTGATGAAAAAATATGTTTAAATAATAATATTATAGTATTATGCTCTACTTTGTATTGAGCACTTTTGTATATATATATATATATATATATATATATATATATATATGCACTGAAGCTGCCATTAGCATCTACTGGATTTGAAATTGAGTCTAATTCAAAAAACACTATTCAATATTGTTATATAGGAATAAAGTATCACTGCCGACAATGTAGTTTGGACACAGATCACCAGAGAACAAACACGGGCAATCCCGTTTTGAATAAGTAGATCATGTGACCATAAAAGAATGTATATATGGGAATTAGCATGGCATCTAACTTATCACTATTTCTACTCTATCCTCTATTACTATACAAATCACAATTCTCTATACTCACTATAAGGATTACTATTTGGCGAGTATTATCAAGCAAGTACTATTAGTGCGAGTGTTATTCAAAGGTGTCTGACATCAGTATTGTTCAACGGCATTACCATAGTTGTATCTGCAATTACAAAGTCTCTACTACAATGAGCATTATGAAAGTGACAATGAACATTTGATGACATTACAAAAGTGGCAACGAGTGTTTGTTGACATCACAAAAATATCAAGCACTGACAAAGACTGCAGAAGCAGTCAAAAATTTTATGATTTTCAAAAACCTTTATTGTGTCCTTACATGTCAAAATTATACAAACAATATCTTTATCATCACTTTATATATATATATATATATATATATATATACACACACACACACACACAGTACCCTCCAAAAGTATTGGAATGACAAGGCCTTTTTTGTTGTTGTTCACTGTTGTTGTTTGGGTTTAAGATCAAAAGATCAATATGAGACACAAGTTCAGAATATCTGGTTTTATTTTCTGTTATTTACATTTAGATATGTTAAACAGCTTAGGACATACCATGTTTTGTATCAGATCACTCCATTTTTGTAAAATTAAATTGAATATGACTAAATGCAGCAAATCATGCGACAGCATGTAATAATGTGTAATAATTTTTTTTTTATATGCATTCAAGAATGTGGTGTCTCAGACTATAGTTATTTTTATTTATGGATGGTTACATAAGTTGGATGTAAATAGATTTTATAGCCTCTATTTTTTCTTACAATTAGATTTATAATGTATTCAGGTGGATTAATTGATTAGTCAATTAGTATCATCAGTATAGTTTTACTAGCTTCTGGGTGTTATTTTAAAATTCTTTCTCTGCATTTTTCTAGCAGCAGTTACATAAAGTTTTATGATAAATTCTTCATTATTGTGGCTCATACAGAATATAGTCAATAGTTTACCTTGCAAACAGCAATATTTTATACACTTATTTATCATATTTGCTGATTAGGTATCAAATATTTATACAGATAAAAAGGCATCAATTTGTACTCATAGTATTAGGCTGTAAATAAATAATGTCATTTTATGTAGAGCACTTTTACCTCATAGTTAATTATAACTTTAGCATAGTTAAATGTTATTTATCACATTGCTTAAATCTTTTCTTCATTTTAGAATAATTTGGAAGCATCCCATAAACCTCTTCCTAACAGCCAATTGAGTACAAATGAGAAGTATACAAAGCATTGCATGATGTACAAGTTGAAAAATATTCCTCAGCTTTTATCAAATGTCAGGAAATGCCAGCAATAGTTCAGTAAATTTTGTTTGGGAAATGTTGACCTTAAGTATTGTCCTCATTTTGAAGGCCAAAATCATTTGAAAAGAATGTCCCCCAGCCTGTCATTGAAGTTAATCCTCAGTTTACAGCTTGAGATGTCACAACAATTCAATACTACCCATTTAGCAATCCTGAACCATCTTCATGAGCTCAGTAAAATTCCAAAACTTACTCAACGAATCTCATATGTTCAACATTACCTTTTTCATTAAAAACAAGGCACATGGGTAAACCGTTTTTGAAAGAATTTTCACTAATTCTGAAAAGTGGATCTTTTACAAGGGGTTGCTGAAAAGTTCTCAGTTCAACCCACTTCCAAAAATCTAACAGACCAATCATCAGATTTTTTGTGGGGAAGGGTGTCTTTGTTAGCATCCCATTACATTTTATATATACAGCATAAGAGATAATGTTTAAGGCCTAATGAAAAACGGTATTACAAAGGTGGTCTGAAAAAGCTCATATGCTGTCTATGAAAGAGTGATGCTAGAACTGTGAAATCTTGCATGCATTAATTTCAACTCTTATTAATAACTGCATTGTCTTTTTGGGTAAACTGACATCTGATTGTTTAAAGAAAACTGTTCATCCTGTTGATAAAAAAAAGTCATCATCATTATGATACTGGTTCCCAGCCAAGTTGTTTTTCTTTTTGGGGAACAGATGATAGTCACATTGGGCCAAATCAGTAGAATAGGGAGGGTGATCAACCAGTGCAAAGCTACAGTCCTGCACAGCAGCCACTGAAACTTGTGTGCTGGAGCATTGTCCAAATGAAACAAGGCTCCTTTCTTCAGTTTTCCTGAGCATTTGGTCTTGATAGCTTTCTGTAATTGCCCCAGCAAGTTGACATAATACTCTCTATTGATGATGTGACCCTTTTGAAGATAGTCAATAAACACAATGCCTTTTGCATCCCAAAACACTAAGTCGATAACGTTCCCTGGAAAGGAAACGATCATGACCTACTTTGGAGCAGGTGAGGAGAGGTGTTTCCACTGCATGGAATGTCTCTTTGTCTCTGGCTCAAAGTGAGGAACCCAACACTCATCTTGGGTTAGGAAACGTTGAAGAAAACCATCCTGATCTGCCTCAAACAATATCAGATTTTCCTGTGATGGGATCAGCCAAATATGTTTTTTATAAAGTCTCAGAAGACACTGAGCAGAAACCTTCATCATGCCAAGTTCATTGTGCAGAATATTCTCAACTCTTTCACAGGATATGCTAATAGCATTGATTATTTGATTTATAGTCAATCACCTGTCATCCATCACCATGTTGTGAATACGATCAATGATTTTCTTGGTGATGGCAGACATTGGGACATATTCAAGACTCTCCCTCCTCCTCTTAAATACAGCTGCCCACTTTTGCACTGTTGATAGATCTGGAGTGTCACTTCTTATTGTAGCAACCATGTCAGGGGGCTAAACCTTTTTTCTGCAAGTAACACTAAAGTACCAAATTTTGTCCATTTTCAAGAGAAGTCACTACTAGTTACATTTGAAGTCTTCTTTGAACAGTCAGATATCAGTTTACCTGGGAAGAGACAATGCTGTTATTAATAAGAAGATTTGAAATTAATGCATGAAAGATTTCACATCTCTAGCATCACTCTTTCACAGTCAGCCTATGAACTATTCAACTCACCTTTATAGTACCAAAATAAGTATTACAACCAAGAAAGGTAATGCTTTATGTTTGGTAGAATATGATGGATGTTATCCATCATGAAATTTTAAATTCTAATAAAAAATTGCCAAAATATACCACTGCCAAAATATACTGATATCAGCTGCAAAAAATAACATTATTAATTAACATTAATTAAAAAAAGCTGCACTGAACCAATGAAAAAGAATGTTGCACTTGCTTAATAACAGATGATTACACATTGGAAAATAGACTTAATAAAAAATCAATTACTTTATTTTGAAAGTTTTGTCCCAGTCTACCAATTTTGTGTTATCAGATTATAATCCTCTCAGACTCTTTCAAAACTGTTGATGAGCTAAAACATGACATTCACTTTTTGTCTCAGAACCAAAAGAACTTTATCCATAAGTCATTAATAACTTGACTACAGAATAGAATCACATAATAGTGTATTTATGAACCATGTCTTTTCAGAACCTAAGCAGTCATGGCTCCCCATAAATCCAAGTCTTTTGTTGTTCTAAGTAATTTTGGGCCCTTTACTAATGCCACTTTGTCCTTTTTTCTGCCATACATTCACACAAACTTGGTCACATCAAGTTAATGGTTAGCAATCTTGTCTCGTTAGATCAAATACAACAACTGAGGAGTAAATTTGATCCTCACTTGATGCTCCTTAATCTTGAACTTGTGCAACAAATAAGCTAAGCTATGCTTAGCAAATCACTGGGCATTTCAATGTGATGTAATGGTTAGCAATCTTGTCTCACTAGATCAATTATGACTGAAAAGTGAGTTTGATCCTCGCTGGTTGTACCATACTTTTCGGCTTTGTGCCACATCTAAGATAAGCTTTCAAAGCTTATCTTAGATGTACATTCACAACATCAACATCAACATTCACACAAACTGATTAAGGAAGTTATTTGATGTTTCCTTCCATCTTCTCTTGTCTTCAGTATATTCTGTGAGTGTTAAATCCTCTAGGCTTTCTTTTCTCATTAAGTATCCCAGAAATTTCAGCTGTTTCTTTCTGATTATAAATAGAATTCCCTTTCAGTTCCTATTTTCCATAAGACTTCCTTGTTACTCACATATTCTGTCCATGGATTTCTTGGTAGTATTTGGGAAGAACCACATCCTTGCTACTTCAAGTCTTTTCTTCATCGGTGAGGAAATTGCTTGGTATTCAATGTCATATAAAAAAGTAGATATTACATAAAAGTTCAGCACTGTTTTTGTTTCTAATGAAATGAATTTTTCCAATGTCTTAATACATTGCGTAGTTTCTGGAAGGCATCTTTCACTATTCCTATGCACATTCAGATTTCTGCATCAAGTTTTCCATCATCTGTTACTACACTACCTAGATAGATAAATCTCTGTACATGATTTTGACAACCCCAACTTTGGGCTCTCTCTTTTGCTGATAATCACGCATTCTATTTTTACAATTACTAGTTTTTTCTTGTTTCCCATTATTACTTTGTCTAAGAGTTCTTTCCATCTCCATTTTTATTCTTTTTTTTTATAGTGTATGTGTGTGTGCATGTGTGTGTGCATGTGTGTGTGTGTTTGTGCACATGTTCACACACACCCATGTATCGTCTGCTTGTATGTGCATACATGTAGAATGTCATGAGTATTTGTCCTTTTCATCATTTTTTCACTTTACACTCACGCCTTATTGTTATTTTAATTTTTCTCTTTTTTCATTTTTCTTTCAGTTGTTGTGATTTTGACATCTTGTTAATTCTTGAGTCTTCTAGTGTATTCTTGAGTTAGGAAAATTGTATTTCATTTTTACATAAATAATTTTTTTTTAATGCTTAAATGATAAGGTAAATATTTATATGGGTCTTCACTTGGCCAATATTTTGTTTTCTTATCTGGTAGGAAATAATTGTAGGAGGTTATCTTTATAATTAAATTCAAACAATAATATGTTTAAATTTGTATGCATATGTATACATTTATATGTTTATGCACACACACACACATATACATACAGACATATACATATATAGATATATATACATGCACATACATACACATATATGTATACAAATGTGGGCACACAAACATATGGACATGTGTATCTGTGTTTTGCTATTAATATATAAATTAATGCTTAAATGGTAAATTTTTGTTTTTCCCCAAAATGTAAGGGCCTTAATTATGAGTTGTTTAGTTTATGGAGTATTTTCTTTGTTATTTGAAGATATGTATATAGGATTTATAATATACAGCCTTGCTCACACGCACAAACCCTAACCTATGCACATGCATGAACATATATGTATTTTTAAACAGTGTTTAGGTAGTAAATTAGATATTTGTTTTTATATTATCATTTATCTAATGTTCCATTTTTATTTAATGGTTAGTAGTTTATTTGTTTTTGCCTTGGCGTTATCTTATATATTGAGGTATTAATTATGGAAAGTTATGTTTGCATGTGTGTGTATGTATATATTTATATATATACATGCACACATGCATACATACACATATAGATGTGTGTATTTTTTATATTTGGTTGTTTATTTTATTTCTTTGTTCAATTTTTTATTTTATTTTATGTTTATTTTGTTTAAGATTGCTTATTTGTTTTATTTTGTTTGTTTTATTTATATTTGCATTTTTAATTTAATTTTATTTATTCATTTTATGTTTATATTTTATTTATTTATTTTTTAAAGATTATATTATATTTTATTTATTAATCTTTATTATTCTTATATTTTTAATTAGTGCTTAGATGGCAAAATAAGTATTTATATGCCCACATTTACCTATTATTTCAATTTTCTTCTTTAAGAGTTTATTTTGGTTTCTAAAACTAATTATTACTTATTTTTCCTCTAAGCATAGTTTACAGTTTTTACTGTTAATATTGTATGGGACTACCCTTTTTATAATTTCCCATTTGATTTTGGTTGTAATATTGTTTTCTTTTTGGGTCCATATGTATTTTGATAGGGTTTTATTGTTTGCGCATTTTTTCAAAGGAAATTTTGTAGATGTAATATCTTTCAGTTAGTTTTTTTTTTTGTGACATCTATATAAATTTTTTCATCTGTATTAATATTATTAAGTACAGTAGCTTTGTATATTATGTTATCGGTTAAACATTTATTGTTAAGTGGACAATTACACAAGTGTTTCTGCAATTACATTTGATGGTGTTATTTTGCTGGATGTTATTGTTATTGCTGTTGTAATTATTATTGGTTTTGTTGAGTATCTTTATTGTGCTTAGTTATTATTTTCTCCATGTTATCCATGCAACTGTAACTAATTTTGATTGTATTTTTAATAATAATTTTTTATAATTTTCTGTTTTTAGGGAAGTGTTTGTTTATTAGTTGGAAGAATATTTTTCCTATTTTTGTTTTATCATATTGTTGTAGGGGGTGGGGTGAAACAAATTATATTTTGTTTTCTGTTGTTTTTGTTTAGATTGTTTTCATTTTTGTATTCTAGTTTGTTTGAATATACACGGTTTCTCAGGGCTGATTTGTATGGGTTTTTTTCTCATTCTCATTCAATATTTTAAGCTGCTAGAATTTGTTGAAATTCTTTTATTTATAGATATGGGTATTTGTTTAAATACAGTAAGTGGGTGGAATTTGTGTTAATGTATATTGGATTGTTATTTGATTTTCTGTATGATTTATATGCTCTGTTGTTTAAGTTGAAGATTATATCAAGAAAATTTACTATTTTTGGTTGGATTTTATATCAATTGTAAACACTAGAACTTTTAAGGTTTTTGTCATTTCTTTTCTTATTTTGTCTGTAGTCCTACTGTTGCTGTTTCATAGAATTTAATCAAATTCACTCCAAGCAAAGCAATAAAGCCACTAAGATACAAGGGGCATCTGGGTGTGAAAGAATTAGAAAACAGTAACATTATTAAGGAGCAATAACAATAGAAGTGTGATGAGTGAGACATTAGATAATGATTGACGTGGCTGATAAAACAGGATCTGGATCAATAAGCTAAGTGATAGCAGTTCACCAAACAATAGAAAAATCCCTCACCCCGGGGAGAAATTTCAATAAACTTAAATAATGCCTAAAGGTTAAATCCACTTTGGCAGGAAAGGTGGTAACCCTGCTACTGCCACTGTTTAGAACACATCCATTAAGCTGAAGAGTGGGAGTCTAATATCTTCAAAATCTTTTAGCCAAGGATGGTGAGTTCAATCCTTAGTAGAACCACAAGAGTCAGCATAGTTAACAATTGCATTTAAATATTTGAAGATCAAGTTGGTGGGAAAGCATGGAGCCAAAAATGGGTGTTCCACAAGTGAGAAGTACAAGAAAAGAAACTGTTAGCAGAGAACTTATGGTTACATCTAGCAAATTCAACTGTAAAATGATGAGATCTTGTTGCCAATCTAATACTGTGCTTAAATTCAAAAAGTCTAGGTACCATAGCGAAGAGCTCATCCAAACAATTATCATGAAAGTATTCATAAAAAAGGCACGGAGAAGCAACTTTATAGCAGTGTGAAAGTGATTGAAACTGATTCTTCTTTGGACTTTATCAAGAATCTCTAAATGCAAGAGCATCAAACGATATGTGGTAGCAATAGTCTAAGCATGGACAAATGGTAGACTTATAGATATGTAAGACAAATTCTAGAGAGAAAAATTGTCTATCATGACACAAAGAACCAACTTTAGCAGCAGAACTAGTCATAGATTCAATATAGTCTTTTCACTTCATATCAGCCAAAAATGTTAGCCCGGGAAGTCACAATGAGCTTCTCCTGAAGGTTAGCATTAGCCATGCTGATGGAAGGCAGAAAGGAGTCTCTCAGCAGTTTTGTTTTGGAGGTGTTAAAATAAACAAGCCATTTTTTGCCCCAGTTAACAACAGACTGTAGATTATTTTTCAGATCAGCCACCAATTTGACCTTATCAAACTAATCAGACATACTGTTAAGGCAGGATTAAAGAGTTGTAACATCAGCATAAATACCAAGTTCATTAATTAAGAACAAAGTAGGACCAAGGTTAGAGACCTGAAAACACCTGCATTAGTACAAAAGGATATAAAAGAGTGACCAATGATTTGTTAAGAAAGACTGAATCAGTTCAAAAATTCATCTGGAGATATCATAACTTTTCAACTTGTGAAGAAAATTGATATGCCAGACCCTGTCAAATGCTTTCAAGATGTCCAAAGAAACAGCACAAGCCTCACCATTCTTATCTGAAGTTTGATAGACTCTTTCCAAAATAATTGTTAATACATCAGCAGTTGTCCTAGAGAAATGAAAGTCATATTATTGGAAAAAAAGGCTGTGCAATGTGAGATGCTTAATTAATTCATCATTGATTAGGGCCTCTATCAGTTTACCAAAAAGAGGTAGAGTGTTAATAAGCCAATGGAAGAGTCAGACAGTTCTTAAAAACTGTAACAGCAGATGAGGTATTCCAACAAGCAAGAGGTAGCAAAGCATTTATTAAACAGTTTAGAGCAAACAGGAGCCAGTTCAGAAGCATATTTCTTAAGGATTTGTGGGGATCCATATTAGAGATGATGGCAGAAACCATGGAATTTGCTTATCACTTAAAACCCAGGTCTAAGTGAAAAGTCAGGCAAAGATTTCCCAAATGAGTCAAGAGTAGAGTTTAAAGAGAACTTACAGATGAAGCATTATGCTTTATCAACAGATGTTAACACCTTAAATTGATTGAAGCGAGAAGGAATAGTAAACTTGCTCTTATTTAATACACTATTACAGAACCACCAGTAGTCATGAGTTGTTAGATGCAATACACTGCCTCATGCTATCAGTAAACAAAGACTAGCTCCTTTGAGAACATGTTTACATTTATCACATACACCCACATATAGGTGTCTTTTGTGATTGAAACTGTCATGCTTGTATAGCCAAAAAAGTGATTCCTGTGAGCTATAGTGGCAGAACAGTTTGGTGTGAACCATGGAGAAGACTGATGTTTCACCTGGTATTTCTGAGAAAGAACAAAATCATATATGCAGGCGTTGACTAAGAATAACCTTCACTGGCACAATTCTTAGTAGGAAGGTTAAAAATATCAATCCAAGAGGCATCTCAAAGAAAGTCATGAAGTGAATCCCAGTCAGCAATGCTGGTAATGGAAAGAGGTCTTATGAATAGGAAGTTTCCCTCTAAAAGATGAGTGGAAAGAAATATCAATAGATACTACAGCGTGATCATACTTGCCAAGAGGACAGTGTTGTGAAACTTGACACATTTATTTAGGAAAGAAGTAGGGAAATTCATGATTTCAGTAATAGACTGAGAAACAGAAAAATTAAAAATAGGATCTCACATCACTTATCACTTAATTCCTTGGTTACCTTAAGCCTTCTTGTGGGTTTACATGCCTCAATAAGTATGGGGTATCCTCACTATTATAAAGTTATTTAGAAGAATATAGTATACAATCATGTTCTACTAATAGCACTTCAAGATAAAGTTTCCTCTGGTGAATAATATTTTATTTAATGTGGGCTGTTTATTTGTATAATAATAGATTTTAGGGTTTTGAGTCTTTCCTTGAATTAGGTAATGTAGAGTATTTTGGTGTTATCCACTAATGTCTTATGTTGATAGTTATATTTTAGTTCTTCATGATGTGTGCACAGATTATACTAAGTTTTGACAAGTGACAGGTCACTCTGTGGGAAAGTATGGTGCATGTGTTCAAAACGTAAGTATTTAATGATGTTTGGAGATGCAATATATTAGGTTGTTGCAAAAATAATGAGGTAATAATGTTGTTTTTTGACATTAAAAAATACGTCAAAAAACGACATTATTACCTCATTATTCTTGCACCAACCTAATATATCATTGTGAGAGAAAGTGAGTAGCAAGTTTTGCAAACTATTACTACCTTAGTGAATTTAATCCTTACTGAGTTTCACACTTGTGGCCTAGTACCAGACTAAACTAAACTTAGTAAATCACACACATACATATATACGAATTATGCAAGGGATAAAACATATCATAATTTTTTGTAATTAGTTAAGGATTATAAAATTTAATCATGAAGTTTAGTTTTTTATGAACATAGTTGGCAATTATAACACTTAATATGTACCCAGCTGACCAAAACACAGCAATGGTAATATATCATTATGAAGCTGAAGTCTATCAAGGGACTTCTGATAATTTTCAACACTCATCTCCTTTTTCATTGTTTTAATGGTAGGTTTTAGGTTTCCAATGGCAGCAGCTAGTATCAACATTGTATTTTTGGTAAAGGTTTAATTTGTTCTGCAAGTCATTATTTAGAGTCATGTTGCCAAGATTGGCTGGTGTTTCAGTCTGCCTGCAAAGCAATACAACAGAGCTAAGAAAAACTGCAGAGATCATGAGTACTGGTGTCCTTGAAATGATATAGTAAAGCTGTTGCTATGGAAACAATGAACAAATAATTATATAATATCTATTGTTCAATATCTTAATGCCTTTGGTTGATATTTGTTTTAACATTGAAGATGAAGATGTTATATAAAACACCCAGCCATACTCTAATTAATAAAAAGAGAAATTAGTCTATAGTAAAAAGTTCCTTGAAAGAGATCAATCTCCCACCCAAAAATGGTTTTAACATATGATGTATGTAACTTTGAAATGCTTGTATTGGACTGAAACAAAGTTTGCAACATTTTTCAATAGGTAGCATTTGAACATATGATTTTGTTTTACATATGTTTGAAATTTATTGCATATATACATATTCTGAAAGATGAAATTTCAACATGTCTTTCTACATGATTTGTGTGTAGGCTGTGAATTTTAAATGCTTTTATGTTAAAAGTAAAAATGGTTGAAAATAAGATGTCTTTTTATCATTTGATGCTCTTTTATTTATGGAAAGAAAAAATGCTTTACAAACAGCAAAAAGATATGTGATATTTATGGAAATGGTGCCATAGTTGAGAGTACAGTTTGTATGTGAAAATTTTGATCTGGAAACCTAGAACATTCTGGTAGTCCTGGTGGTGACCAAATTAAAATAATGATTAAAAATAATCCAGGTCACATGACACAGAACATTGTAGCGATATTCCATATATCTTATATATAAGCATTGTAAGGCATTTGAAAACACTTGCATATATGAATTGTTGATATTTTAGTACCTCATGGGTTAATAGAAAAAATTTAATGAACTGCATTTCAATTCTATGCTTACATGAAAGAAAATTATATATATTATGTATATCTTGTTGGGATTGGAAGATGTGTATTATTAACTCCTTTCACAGAATCAGATTTTTTATTCAGACAAGTATTGAACCAATTAAAACATCAATTGATGAAACATGTCCTGAATTAACTAGAGGAGTGTCATCTTC
Source organism: Acanthosepion lycidas (assembly GCA_963932145.1). NCBI lineage: Eukaryota > Metazoa > Mollusca > Cephalopoda > Sepiida > Sepiidae > Acanthosepion > Acanthosepion lycidas. The sequence goes on from OZ010578.1 coordinate 79,996,647, forward strand.
CATTAGGACAATGCCAGATCCCATGTCTCTTTTCAGACCCAGCAGAAATTGATACAGCTTGTCTGAGATACCCTACTATACCCACTATACTCATATGACCTTTCACTTTTGGATTACCACTTATTTCAATCCCTACAAAATTATCTTAATGGGAAGGACTTCAATACTCTAGAAACCTGTAAAAACCACTTAGACAATTACGTCACTCAGAAAGATGTCAAGGATGGAATCATGAAAATGACTCAAAGATGGTGAAAGGTAGTGGAACAAAATGTCATATATGTGGTTGAATAAATCTCTATAAAAATATCTAAATATTGCCAATGAAATTTGCTTCAAAATGCTATGAACTTTTGTTTCAATCAAATATTATGTAGTAGTAGTTCAAAGGTTTAAAGTTATTTTTTTAATCAGTATTACCCCATGCAAGGCAGTAAAGCCACTAAAACAAAAGGGATTACAGTGTATGAAATAATTAGGAAAAGAAACATTAATAATGAGCAGAAAGAGAAAAGATTAATCAGAGGGACAGTAGATAGCAATTGACATTGCATTTAAATTTTTGCAGATTAAATTTGGCAGGAAAGCATGGAGCTTGGAAGGAGTTCCACAAACAAGAAGTGCAAGAAAAGAAACTGCTAGCATAGAACTTATGGCTACATCTAGTCAGTTCAACTATAAACTGATGAGATCTCGATGCCAGTCTAGTACTGAACTTAAATTCATAAAGTCTAGGTACCATAGCAAAGAGCTCATCCAAACAATTACCATGAAAGTATTTATAGAAAAGGTACAAAGAGGCAACCTAATGGCAGTGAGTAAGTGACTGAAGCCAAGCCACTAGATCAGGACCAATAATATTGCTGATTCTTCTTTGGATCTTATCAAGAAGCTCAAGGTAAATAGCAGGGCCACTGGACCATATATGGCAACAATATTCTAAGCATGTAAGATAGATTGTTTCACATGACACAGTGAACTGGCTTTCTTAGCAGCTGACCTAGTAATGGATTCAATATAGTCTTTCCACTTTCTGTCAGCTGAGAATGTTAGCCTGAGAAGACACAACAAGTCACATTCCTAGAGGTTAGCATCAGCCATGCTGATGGAAGGTGGAGAAGGGTCTCATAGAGGATGAGAGAAGTTTGGTTTTGGAAATGCTAAAAATAACAAGCCATCTTTGGCCACAGTTAATGATGGACTTGAGGTTATTTTGGACATTGGCTGCCATTCTGACCATAACAGAATAATCAGCCTTACTACTGAGGCAAGAGTAAATGGTTGTGTCATCAGCATAGATGCCAAGTTGAGAGCTGATCTCATCAGGAAGGTCATTAATAAAAATTACAGAGTAGGACCAAGGATAAAGTGCTTGGGAACACCTGCATTAGTATAAAAGGATCTAGATGAGTGACCATTCAGGATAATTTTCACAATTTGATAAAGACTGGATCAGTTCAAAAATGTATCTGGAGACACTGTAACTTTTCAGCTTGCAGAGAATACCTGTATGCCAAACCCTGTCAAAGGGTTTTGAGATGTCAAATGCTACATACTGGGCTTCACTGTTTTTATATAGAGCATAATAGGCTTTTTCTGCAATTATCGTCAGTACATCAGCAGTTGACCTGGAGAAACAAAAGCTATATTGCTTGTCTGTGAAAAGGCTCTGCAATGAGAGCTGATGAACCAATTCAGCATTGATTAGGGCCTCAAAGAGTTTTCCAAGAAGAGGTAGAAAGATAATAGGCTATTAGTTGGAAGGGTTGGATGGTTCACCAGAGTTCTTAAAAACTGGAACAACAGGTGATGACTTCCAGCAGACAGAAAAGAAAGAGGCAGCGAAGCATTTATTATACAATTTAGAGAGAACAGAAGCTAGTTTGGGAGCCCACTTCTTAATGGCTATTACAGGGATACCATCAAGCCCACATGCTTTGTGGGGATCAAGGTTAGAGATAACAGCAGAAACCATGGAAGGGGTTATATGCATATCACTCAACAGAGATTCTGTTCTAAGTGGGAAGTTAAGCAGGGATACCCCAGATATGTCAAAAGTAGAGTTTGAGGAAAATTTATGGGCAAAGCATAACACCTCAAATTGATTGAAAAGGAAGGAATAGAGACCTTGCACTTATTTAATACCCTATTACAGAGCTGCCAGTAATCATGAAAGCCAAAGTTGTTAAAGGCTATGTGGTGTCTCATTCTTTTGGCAAACAGGGACTTAGCTCTTTTGACGACTCACTTACAATTGTTACAAACAGTAACAAATAGGCACATGTTGTGATGAGAGCTGTCATGCTGGTATAGCTGAAAATAGTGGTTCATGTGTGCTATTGTGGCTGAGCACACTGGTGCAAAGCATGGAGAGGATTGAGGATTCACCTGGTATTTCTGACAAGGGATGAAAGCATCAATGCTAGCTTTGATCTAAGAAGAAACCTCAGTTGCACAATTTTCAAGGGTTGTCACAAAGAAAATCATGGAGTGAGTCCCAATTAGCATGCTGGTAATGGAAAGAGAGCTTATGGATAGGGAATTCCTGTTTAATAGATGATTGGGACAAAATATCAATAGCTGCCACAGAGTGATCCAAGTTACCAAGAGGGCAGTGTTGCAAAGCTCGGCAAGAGCAAGGAGAGGAGATAAGAAATAGATCCAGTAGAAAAGCCTGTTGCTCAATTTTTCTAGGGAAACATGTAGGGAAGTCCATAATTTGAGTAAGGAGTTGGGCAGTAGGAAAATTTAATGTCTGAATACTAGTAACATCAAAAGCTTTAGAATGTTTCAGCCACATATCATTGTAAGCATTAAAGTCAACGAAGACAAAGATGTTTGCATATTTAACTGCAGAAGCCTGGTATCTACAGCCTAATGGTTAAAAACTATATATGACTATTTGAGAAATCAGGTTTCCATTGCAAATATTAGGATGTGTGGGTGATGTAATGGATAGCAGCTCAAAATGAGAAATTGAAGAGCCAAGTTTGAATTCCAGTCAAGTTTATTACATTCACTTACATTTAAATACCTTTGAGAAAGATATGAATCCACCACTTCTCCCCAGCTATTAATCAGTTAGTAGGATTTGTATCTGGAAAAATCATTATCTCCAAAATGTTGTTAATGCAATATTTGCTTGCAAAGAAATGCATTGGCAAACATGGAGAAACATGCTGGCAATAAGACATTGTATCAAAAGGATATTTCTTTCCCATGACATCTGTAGTATTGTATATAAATGAGATACTGCTATAAAAGCAGAACACCACAGCAAATGCCAGTTGAGCTACCATCTGTTGACTTGACAACATCTATTCCAGAAATTACTCTACTTCATAACATCACTTGTTAAACTACCATCACTCTTTGGAAATGTTTATTCTTAATGTTTTAAAAAATGATGATTAGATTTGGAATAAAACCTAAAAAAATGATGAAAATGAATTTATACATTTTTGGGGGTTTTTGAGAATTTATAACAAAAATATTAAACACTATTTATTAAATTGTTTATTTACAAGAATAATTATATATTTACAACATTCTAAAAAATAATACAATTAGAACTAATGCAATGCAATATTTATAATTTACCAATTTATAAGGAAATAAATATGAAAACAATTTTTATTCATAAATTTACTAAATTATTGAAATACATGAACCAACTATAAGGAAATCCTTATTATTTACCATTTTATAAAGTTTGAATCAATTGGCAATTAGCCGATGTTTGCCAACTATTTCAATAAATAATATAATATAAATAAACAATCTAATAAATGAATAAAGTTTATTTTTGTTATCAATTCTCAAAAACAAAGAAAATGTATGAATTCACTTTGATATGTTTAGGTTTTTTTTTAAATTCTAAACCAGGAAAATCTGACAGTGTATGGTAAAAAAAGTACTTTATATATATATATATATATATATATATATATATATATATATATATATATAGTGTAAATATTCTCAGATGGTGTCTCTCTGTAGCAGAGACAAAATGAATAATAATAATAAATGAATGTCTAAAAGGACAAAACATGTTGGCTAAGTATGTTTTTTCCTTTTGTCTCTTTTTATTCATATGTATGTATATATGTATATATGTATGTATATATGTAAAGGCTGGCTGCTCTTGTTTCCTAAGCACACCCAGCTGCTAGGGTAGCTAGTCATTCCCTGTTGCAGATGTCTGCTTTAGCAGATTTGTGTTTGTTCAACACCTACAAAGCCCACCTGTAGTTTATACTGCATAGAAGACCTTAGTTAAAGTTTCTGGGAAGGACAACATAATCTAGCATGATTGCCAGTCTGAACAATGCCAGTACGCTCAAACCTCAGTCATGTTGACTTGTTTCTTTGTGATAGCACAACCATCAACAAACAATTCTACCCATCCAATTTCACTCACAAGACTTGGATCAGCCTGTGATATAGTTTTCAGGCACTTTCCAGTGGTGTTGCATGGTGAGAATGCCTCCCCAGGCTGATAACATCAAGAAGCCACCTTTTTGACAAATCAACCATGGTAAGATTCAAACCCAAATCCCATGGTCTGAAAGCAAACATTCTAACCAGTTGGCCAAATGCTCATCACTTGGTCACATGCCCATCACTCAGCCATGCATTCAGGGCTAGTACAAGGGTCTCAAGCTCCCCCAACAAATCTATGATATGGGACCCTCCACTCTACTACATCTCAATTTTCATAAAAATAGTATTCATATAAAATACAAATTTTATTGTAACCTAATTATGTATAATAATGGATCATATGCAATATAGGTGAACAATTTAACAAGAAAAATTGAAAATAAATACAATATATCTCAATACAAATTAGAGACATGTCATAATAGATCGTTCCATCTTAAGTATATCCACAGTGAAGATATTCACTAACCTCTCCACACAGTCAGATGTGTCTCAAAGCTGAATTTAATGTGGAGTGAACTGAGCCCATAGGCTTGGGCAAAAATTCCCCATAGACTCCATATACATGGGGTCGGGTAGCTTTCTACAATCCCCAGACGAGACTCTGCCCATCGACATAGCCTTGTCTGGGTTCCTCTCTGCCTCTGAGCAGAGAGTCTGACAAATACACCAGGAAGTGAATTCCACAGTGAATTCCACATACAATATACTCCATTGTATTTATAAGGATTGGGATATATCCATTATAGTCTATACGTACGATATAACAGTTACATTATCAGTAATAAAACCTTTTGACAATGGTTTATGAAAGTTGAAAGTACTCAGACATCAAACAACTGACATAGATAGATAGATAGATAGATAGATAGATAGATAGATGAACATGTGGCATCTATCAGTCTCAAGACTGTTGGCAGACTGGGCCAATAATTATGCTCGGAAAACTTATGAAAAGGGACCCAGTCAAAAGGACCCACTAAATGACAAAATGCTTCATCAGACAAGGAATTGAGGATATCTATTATCTACTGAAAGAAATTATAGCATCAAAGAAGCCTTATTTAAATCTTCCCAACATCTATGCAATATTTTTCTTTTTTTTTTTGTTTTGGTTATTTCTAAAGAACATCACTTTGGAGCCCACTGGAAAATTTACCAGTATCCTGGTGGGCCACTGCGCCACTGGTCTCAAGAAACCATAGATCTGCAACTGGAGAGGAATTTTCTTTTTAATTCAGATGCTAGTAGATCAGTGTCTATTTTACCAGTTGAGCCCAGGTAAGGCAACACTGGAGTGTCCTCATCTGGGCACAGGCCCAAGCAGGATATTTTCTTAGGAAACAGGTATTTACTCTAGCAACATGTCTTTCTTCTTACCTCCAATGTTACTTAAGGGAAGGATAGGGGTCACTAGTGCTTGGCACCAGTACCATTTGGGATTTACCATAATGATGCTGTATGTAATGTTGAAGAGCCGTGGTGACTTCAACTCCAAATATATAAATAGGATCACAAGGTTTGAAATCAGAGTGTTCTTTCTTTTAGATAGATTGCCTTCCCATGTTAACAATTTCCTTCTACCCAATTTAAGCATTATCTCTCCTACTGTATGTCTATATCCTGCATTTTAAGTATATTCATTAAAAGTGACAATTCCTTATTGTTTACAGAAAACATCTTAATACTTTTTGCCTTAGTCTCCAGAATGTGCCTTGAGTTTATCCATCAAAGGAAAGTGATAGATATAAACAGCATGGACATAGAAATCAACTCTGTATGGTGACTGTTTACTTCACACTTTAAGTGATCATCAGCCACCATGCAGTATTGATTTCTATATCCAATCTGTTTATATCTACATATGCCTTGTCTCTGATATTAAGCACTCTTTCCTATAAATCTATCAAATTTTAAACAATATATATTATCAATATTTTCTCAGATAATATCTTCTTAATATCTGGTAATTAATGCATAGGAAGGAGGCCATAACCAACAGCCTTAGGTGTCATGCAATTTTCCTGTTGCTCTAAGTATTCTTCACTTTCTTGCTGATCCTAAAAGGCTACCTTTCTATAACAGTTCCACTGAGCAACCAATACCAATTTTTTTTATCTAAGTCTCTATTCTGTCAGTTACCATACCAAGGGTACCAATAACAAATAGTATGATTTTGACATTCTTCAACTTCCAAAGCCTTGCAAGTTCAAACTTAAATGGGTTAGTTGGTTACTGAGTCAGAAACATGCAAGATTTTGTGGGATTTTTCAATACAAACAGTTAAACTCGAGCATAACAAACTTTATATATTAGTGGAAGATAAAATTAAAAAGAAGGATTAATTATTGATTCATCATATCCTATACAAGGAGAGAAAATATGAAGAAGGGAAGAATTATTATTCTAATTTGTAATTATATTTTCATAAATATTCTTTATATTAAAATTGTTTCAACTCTCATATTAATGTTGTAGCACAGAAATTGTCCACTGAGTTTCCTAATAATTATATAACAGGACGAAAAAATGTAAATGAGGAATAATTGATTTGAGGCACTGAAGTTTCTATTCCAGTTTTGAGCTGCATTAAGTAAAGAACATAACAAATACAACTGATTATTGATATTTGTTGCATTGATTTTTCTTACTTGCTAAAAACACAGAATTGCAATAACTTCTGTTTCATGACTATTTATATGGGCTAATTTATTGTTAGAGTGCATAATCAGCGAAGGCTATTCTTTGAGTTTGTCCATCACACACACACGCATGCAAACAAACTATACCGCACTGCACAAAAAATTTGACCCTAAACCATTTGTTTCTTGCTTAGCAGAACCAAAAACACTCTGTTTATAGATCTCTTTCACCTTCCCAACTTCCCCTTTCTCACTTGATATCTTTCTTCAGTCATTTGTCTTTACAATCAATTCTATTTTGTACTCTTTCATTCTTTTCATCAGGTTCAGATACAATTATATCTTCTTTTGCCAAAATCAGTCTTCTATCTTGTTCTAATATTTTTAAATATTTTTTTTTTGCTTTATCAATGTCTATTTCTTCTTTGTTTCTTTTATTTTTATTCTCCTATTTGGATCAAACATTCTGATCTCTTCTTTCTTTCTTTCTTTCTTTTTAGTTATCCCTTTTCTGCATTCTTTCTCACTCAATTTTTCTTTCATTCTTGCACATTTCACTTCTTTACATTATTCTTATGCTTTTACTACAGTACTTTTTGTAACTTTCTTGATTCAAGAATCCATCTCTTTTCATGATTAATTCCTACTCTTCCTCTTTTTTCTTCTAATCATTTTCTTTGTTCTTTCAGTTATGGATTTTTTTTGTCTATTAATTTAATTCTATCATCAAACATACTTTTCTCTTTTTAAATTTCTTTTTTCTTTTATTTATTTTATTTGTCTTTTATTTTATGAGTTTTTCACTTTTCTTATTAAGTTTTTGTTCATTTCTCTTTGTTTTTAATCACTTTGCATGCATGCATGACAAAAGTAGAGTCAGTGTAGTAAAAGTAGTAACCTGTGTGCTTGTGATTTTTTAGTATGTTCATAAGATAGTTCAAGTTTGATAAATCTGGGTGAAACTTGGCATATATTTTCTGAATCTCTACAAAGAATTAAAATTGATAATCTTTTCTTTTTAGTTTTGAAAGCTGAATTTATGCTGAACAAGCCTGATTTAAATTTGTTATTTTTAAACGCAGAAAGAAACCAATCCAAATAGAAAATAGGTTAAATTTATTTAATAAGTTTTCTTTGACAATCAGTAATAAGTGCACCATTTAAGAAAAGTCATTTATGCTAACAAATATACAGAATATATATGTATAGAATACAATAACATTAATAAATTTATCTTAGCCTGGTTTTTGAAAAGAAAAGCAACTTCATTAATTACAGTGATTTAAGGATTAACTAAGGATTGTTAAAAAGACAATTTTTGAATAAAAAATATTTTGTTTCCACAAGATTATCTCCCCTTAGCTGATGATATTTTTTTCAACACCTTTCTGTTTTTAATCAATATGCATCCAATCTCAGTACTTAAATGAATTTTAGCACTTAAATTAATTTTTCAGATTGTTTTTATTTCCTTCCTTAATCTTAATTTTTTGATCATTTATATTTTTTTGCATTTTCACAGCTCTTTTTTCTTTCTTTTTAAGGAGGGCACATTTGAGAATGTTGATTTTCTCTTATATAGAGTTTATAATGAAGTGATAAAATGTTGACTCAGTCCACTTCCTAAGACTTACTTATTGTTATAACTCACTTCTAGCAGTTATAATATTATGTCTCACTTAGGTTATTCACTGTGATGTCATCAATTCTTTCTCTTTGACTGACTCCAATGGACTTCTCTGACTTCTTTATTTAAGGTGTCTTGCCTAGTTCATTTGTGTTACTGTGGCTGTTTTATTTATGCCACAACATCCTCACTTTTGAGATTTTTTTTCTTTTTACTAGATGTTATGTTCCGTGCTAATAGGAATATATACTTGACAAACACAGTGGATAATATAAGTAAAGGTTTATTGTAAAAACCAATACAATAAGAAATAATGTAATCGTTATGCACACAATCATCGCAAGTCAATCAAGTAGTGAGTGCTGCTATTGGTAGGTTGGTAGTTTTTGTGAAAATCTGAGTCGTACTCAACAAATCCCAGCTAGACTCCGTAGTCTGTTGACTTACTACTACTTATAGGTAGTTACTACTTATAATGTAGTTACTCATGGGAGTGACAGGTTATTCTATTACATCACTAGTCAATGTTTTATTTTATTTCTTAGCATTCACCCACTTCCCTTTCTGTAGAGTTCACCACATACTGAACTTTGTATTTCTTTCGTTTTAGGACAATCTCTAGTTTTTCCATACATTTTTTTTTTCTGGTAATCATACTTGTACATTCAACGAATTTCTTGGGGTGTTGGTATGTCAAAAATATCATTGCATAGGTTCTTCCTTTCTTGTAGGCCTTTCTTCAGTTAACCTTTTCTTTAACTGATTCCAATGCCTTTTGTGTTCCCATTTTTTTTTCTTTTACCATATATATCATTTTTACAATTCATGACCTTATTATATCACCTTCCACATTTCTTTTCCATTTTTATATACTCTGAAAAACACTTTTTACCAATTTTGAAAAATTTTGTGTTTTTTATTTGTTATCTATTCTTATTCTTTTTTTTACTTGGTAACAACTTATTGAACATTGATTTAATTTTTCTTGCAAACATCAGTTCTGCCAGTGACATGCCTGTTGGTGTATTGTGATTTGGCATTATCCAGTATACTCTCAAGAATTTTTGTAGTGCTTCTTCATTTACTTTTTCATTACTTGCTTTTTTTCAAAGCTTTCTTAAAAGTACCCACAAACCATTCAGCTTGTATGTTTGACCTTGGGTGATATAGTTTAGTAGTAATATGTTCAATCAAGAACATTTAAAAAAATTCTTTAAATTTGGAAGCAGTGAATTGTATACTGTTATCAAAGACTATGGCATCTGGAATGCTATATCTTGCAAACAGTTTTTGTAAAAAATTCACTGTAACCATGAAAGTTGTTTTTTTACACTTACAAATTTCAGGCCATTTAGTAAAGCTATTCACTACCACAAGATAATGTGATCTTTTTATTGGATCTGTGAAATCTATGTGCAGTCTTGACCACAAAGTATCTGTTTTTGCTCAAGGTTATAATTTTGTGGTAGGTGATTTTACTGCCAGAGCACAATCTCTGCAGGTTTTTTCAATGTCTTGATTCATTTCTCATAAGAGAATTCAGTTATAACATTTGCCACTGCGTTGGGAATGACAGAACTTTGAGAATTTTCCATTTTCTCCTGTATTATTTCAATTAAATTTTGTTGTTGTTTCTGGATTTCCAACAACTGCTGTTATTGCTGTTGCTGTATTTTTACCACTTGGGCTAATAATTCTTTCATATTTAAATTTCTCTTTTTTACACACACCAAAGACAAAAAATAATGAAACCAATGGGGATCATCACTGTTATCATGTGTGCTGAAGAAAAAGTACTTTTTCCCACAATGTATGAGTTTCAATCCCTTGTGACCACTGTCATAATTTACTACTAGCAGTTATAATATTATGTCTGGCTTAAGCTACTTGCCATGATGTCATCAATTCTTTCTCCACAACTGACGCCAACAAACTTCTCTGACTGATTTTGAGTTCTTTATTTAAGTCATCATGCCTGGTTTATTTATGTTACAAGGGATTGTCTTATTTACTCCACAACACTTATACATATATAAAAGCACAGGAGATGACATTTGGGCACTTTGATGTGGTATAATGGTTAGCAAGCTTGTTTCACTAGATCAATTATGACTGAATAGTGAGTTTGATCCTCACTGGGTACCTCATACTTTCGGTCTTTTGCCACACGTAAGCTAGACTTAGAAAACCACTATAAGACATGACACTTTCTGTCAAATTATACATAATTAAACAACTTTTATAGTAAGTAGCACATTAAATTTTTTTAGCTGTTGATGAAGGGTTTATGGGGTGTATTATCAGTAGTAGTAAATTTGCAGTGAAGCGGTCAACCCTACTTTACTCAGGTGAATTGAGATGCGGAACTGTACTGGTCCACAGCCTACATCCAATTCTCACACATGGTTCAAAGAAGTTACATGGGCACTATGTCGATCACACCCTGGTCAATGGCACTGACCAGCCAAATAAACTGTGTGGGGGTAGTTGGAAGGATTTCCCAACCCAACCTTGTGAAGGTGAATGCCTCTCCTCAACCCATCTGTGCCAAATAGTCATTGGCCAGTCACCAGTCCATTAGCTGCTCAGAGGACAATAGCTTTAACAGTGAGTAGAAGAACTTCTGAGAGGAGGGACAGGGTAACCATAACATCCCTGGTGCAAAACTAAATGGCAAGCTATTGCTCTATTTTACCTTGAATGTCACCATGAACCACAATTACAACAGAGCGGAGTGGTTACCACAGCAGCACAAAATGCAGTAACTAAATAAATGTGATGACGATGATGATGATGATGATGTGGGGCATGGATTAAAAGATTAGAACCCCTAGGCTAGAGGGTACAGCAGCCAAGAAATGAAGATTTGTTTTAAAGGAAAGTGGAAATCAGCTCTCCTACTTCAGTATCAGTCTGTATTTATGAAAATATACAAGCCCAAGCATTGTATTTATTGTACCTGTTAGATCCTTGAAGAGATCTGAAATGGACTGTTAGGTGATTATAAAATAAACTTGAAAAATTCTAAATCCTTATTTTCTATACTGTTGTGAGACAAGTCAACATGTAAAAGATTTCAAAAGGTGTTACACCTTTCATCTGGGAGGGACATTAAATATATATATGGAAAACAATACAAAATGGAATGCACACGATTCATTGAAAAGAATATATTTTTGGAATGCAAAATATTAACAAAACTGTTTGCATGTAATTTTCTTTGGACTAATATCCTTGTCTTTGTTTTCTTTTGTTTTTTTTTAATTTTTTATGTGTACTCTCCTGCCTTAAAACATTTCATCTAACAAAATTTAGACAAAACCTTTATCTGCTCTTTCAATACAAGAAAAGTAAAATAACTACCTTAAAAAGAACAGTCTCCACAGAAATAGAAAGTTCTGATATGGAATCAGAGCACTTGATATAATCTCAGCATAAATAACTTTGAAAAAGAATAAAGAAATAATCTAGAATAAAAACTTAACATAGCAACTATTAATTGATAACTTTCCTATGCAATAGATCTTGCAAAATTTGTTTCTTTTATAGGCCTTTATGGATGATTTGTGGATGTTATTCCTATGAGATATCACTATATTTGATTTGGGTGTATATTGGCCTTGTGTAATGATTAATAGAAAATGCACAGAGTGGTGATTAATACAAAATAAGTCTTTATATAATACAATATATTAATACAGAAGGATAAGGTGATGGTTGAAGAGTTCAAGTGTAAAAGTCCTGGTGCATACGAGAGAGAGAGAGAGAGAGACTCTGGGAAGAAGTATATATGTATATATATATATATATATATATATATATATATATATATATATATATATATATATTGAAATGTAGTAGCTACCTGCTGGACAGGTGGTAAACGAAAGGGTATATGTTTTCAAATGTTGCAGGATGGATAGTTATCTAAAGTCACCAGTGAGTCATGCTGTATTTTTGCTCTGGGTATGTTATGATCACTGCAGCACTGGAGAATGTACAAAATTAGTTGATTAATTCTAGTTTAGGCTCATTTTCCATTTTGCTATATGCATCAGAGATCCACTTCAAAAGTACGACTTTGATTTTCATTGGCTCATGGCCTTATATTCTGACTGTGAAGGCTTTCTGATTGGTTTGTCGAAATATGGCTTTATGACTTGGTGATTCTGAGTATACATCACTTTTTAGAGATGGTGAAATTTTGGTTTCCTAGTTATTATTTATTTTTATTTATTTACTTTTCTATCGCTACAACTTACTATTTTTTTTATTTACAATGTATATGTTGCCTAGATGTAAGTTGTATGAATTGTCTTAATTGGATTGACAAAAGTTAGGAAAAGAAAAATATCTTGAAAATTACCAGATGTAGCATACATCTGGAGAGTAGGAGAGCCAAGTTAGGGATTGAAATAAAGATACTAATCCTGATAGTTTATGGAATGATAACAATACTTTCTAAATATGGAAACAATACTTTCTAAATATGATAACAATACTTTCTAAATATGGAATGATAACAATACTTTCTAAACTTCAGAGAACACTTAAAAATGTTATTGGGAATTACAGACTTATATTGCTGGTGCAAAATAAAGCGTGTGGTACTGCTACCCTGGGAGCAGTGGAAGGATCCAGAGGCAAGAAGGGGCTAGGGGTAGTTATAAAAAGTGGCTAGGAGGGTTGCATAAGATCCAAGTAGTAATATTTTTATTTCCTTTTTACGAAATCACTTACATGTAAGGAACACATATGCTTTACAAAGAATACAATTAACATAAAGTATACAAGAACATATGGTTTTATTTTATTTTGTTGTCTGAAGTTAGAAGTTTGAACATTGGTTTTTATCTTGCTGACTTATCTGGACAGGGTACATCACATGCCACCCAGATTAGACTGCTGATGTCTGCATGAGCCATTAATCTAGGTTTGTAGGTATAGTGATATAGACGTGGATGTTTGTGGTAAAGTGCCAGAGGTTCTTAGCAATATTTATCGGAAACTTTGGAAATAAATGAATGGAAACAAAAGTATAAACAAATAATATATATTTATTTATTTGATTTTGATTAGAGGAAGTTCTTTGTAATTCAGGGTAGCTAAAGTTTGTTTGGCTGGGTATTTGATAGTTTACAAGTTAGATTTTGGTAGTATCAGGTCATCCCATAAGTTCTGTCTGAATTTTAACTTTTTGTTAAAATGAACAAAATTTAAAGAAATTTAATATAATGTCTAAAGGAGCTGAACATTATTTTTATGTTTAGATGCATTTAAACTGATCAAATTTTATTTCAGAGAACAATAAAATTAAATTTTGTTTGATTAAACTCCTGCTAACATGGAAGTACCCAAGAATCATTTGAAGCACATAATGCTTTACGAGTTCAAGAAAGGAAATTCAGCAGCCGAAGCGGCTAGAAACATTCACTCAGTTTATTGAGAGGAATGTGTGAATGAAAGAACTTGCAGAAGATGGTTTGCAAAATTCAGAGGTGGAGATTTCACCCTTGAAGATGAAGATCGAACCGGACGTCCAGTTGAGTTTGATGAAAAGATTCTTGAAGCAGCCCTTGAAGAAAATCCTGCTTTATCAGTTGAGGAATTGGCAGTGGTTCTCAGTTCAAACCATACAACTGTTCATCGTCATCTTCAACAACTTGGAAAAGTTCCTAAACTTGGAAAATGGGTGCCTCATGAATTGTCTGAAAACAACCTCAAATCCCGAGTTGACATCTGCTCTTCTCTCCATTCTCACCTTTTCACCTTTTTTGGATAGACTTTTGACTGGCGATGAAAAATGGATCTTTTATCAAAATGTTAAGCGTCGTAGACAGTGGCTTGGTAAAGGGGAAGGACCCCAGCCACAGCCGAGAAGTGAACTTCATGGGCAAAAGGTTCTTCTTTCAATCTGGTGGGATCACCAAGGAATAATCCACTTTGAATTCTTACCACCTAATGCAACAATTAATGCTCAAATATACTGTCAGTAATTAGAGCATTTGAACCAAGCTTTGAGGAAAAAAAGGCCTGCTCTAGTGAATTGAAAAGGGGTGATGTTTCATCAGGACAATGTGTGACCCCACACAGCAAGAATCACGTCACAAAAGATCGAAGAACTTGGTTGGGAGAAAATTCCTCATCCACCTTATTCTCCTGATCTTGCTCCTTCAGACTACCATTTGTTTTGTAGCTTACAGAATCATTTAGAAGAAACAGCTTTTGTAACACAGGAAGAGGTTAAAACTGACATTTGTGAGTTATTCGAATCAAAGCCGAAAGGATTTTACAGTAATGGAATTAGTAAGCTTGTTAATAGATGGAAGGAAGTCATAGATAATCAGGGAAAATACATTGTTGATTGAATCTGTAATTAAATGTAAGATTTGGTCACTTGTTTTCTTTATTCAAAATTCGGACAGAACTTATGGGATGACCCAATAATTATCATCTTGATGGCTGCTATCAGGAGTATGATTACTTTGGAAATAGGTATGGCATCACTCGGCAGTGTTTTCAGCCCTCAGAAGGGTAGAAAATGTCTTTAGCAAATGACCACTAGTTTCCCATGACACACTTGGATGGTTTCTCTGACAGTTCCTTCTCTATCACTGCCTGTCAGCTATCTGTTCTTAAGAAAGGGCTTCAGACTACTGGCTCAAAACTTGGTTGTGGCTAACATCAAAAGACTCTTTGTAGTTTTTGATTCGCTAAAAGTTTTTATTTTCTGGTGTTCTTTTCTTTTTCATTTTTTTTATAGTAGAAGTTATATGCGGAGCTTCTCTTATTTTGGTAGATTTCTAGTCACAATAACAAGACCCATGGATCAATAAACTTCTGCCATTTTGCAGCCATGTTCAGTCTTTTCTTCTTCTTTCCCTTTTTTGTTTAAGGGTTGCCTTCTAATTATTTGAGAAAGAAGTATAGATAGAGAAGGGTATTTGAATTCTTTTTTTTTTTGTTTATATATTTTATTTTCATATTATTTTTATATTATCAAGTACTAGGAATGTGGCTTGGGAGTCATATAGGTAGCAACAAAAAAAATTTGGGAACCACTAATGTAAATATGTATATACAATATTTTCGCTATGAAATATCAAATTATTTCAATCAGAAAAAAAACTGTCCATAATCATTTATAAATCATAATGCTTGATACAAATGTTTGTTGTTTGAAAGCAATGAAACATAATGAAAAGCATTTATGATAAACTGTATAATCATTTTTAAAGTTAAAAAGTAAATTAAGAGTTAAAGAAAATCTGATTAATTTTACAGAACAGAATATTGAAACAAGCAATTGCTAGGCTATAGGAAACACAAAAAAGACATTAACAGAATTATTCATGCATTCATTTAAACTAGCCACTCCTATATAGAATATTATACAAATAATATTATATAAGACTTTTATTTTCACTTTATCAAAACTATATATTGGAAGGAGAAAATACATTTTATCTTTTTTAATCAATTAATACATTTAGTTCTGGAAGTTATTGCATCACTGTATATTATTACAATTTGAAAATGTAAGTAGAGTATTAATAAAGTCATAAATACGGAATACCATAGTAATTTTAATATGGTTACTGGTAGCATTTGATAATTTCCATTGCCTTAAAGGAAATACTTGGATGGTTATAAACTATGTATCAAAAATTACTTAAAAGGAAGATTAACATTTTGTTATTTTTTTTATTCATTAACGATGGTTGCAAGGAAATCTGATAATCAGGAATTTCTGGAGATGGAAAAATGGAAATAATTTAATATAGAATGAGAAAAATCTTATGATCACTTCACATTATTGAGTTGTCATAACAGCTTCAATAAATTATTCATTAGGCAGCACTAGAAAACTGTTCCAAAATATGGATTTAGTGACAAAACTATAGAGATAATTAATGTGACAATTAGGAAGAAGGGTAATTAAATAGAAAAATAAATCAAGGAATTAAAGAAAAAGAATTCCAAATTATTCAAAAATGAAATTCTTCACTCTCTATAAATTTAGTACTGACTTTTGGTGCAATATTCAATTTATTAATTGAAAATGAATATTATTGATAATTAGTAACTGAGAAAGCTAATTATTTATAATATGCATATATGACAGATTTTACAAATAGATGCATGTACTGACCAATATAAGAATATTGAGATTGCATGGTGTCAAGCTTGCAAGTGTGCTTTTTATATACTGGAATTGGCTAGTGATTGAATATGAACCACAAATCTCAACCAATATGTCATATACTATTTCATAAATAAAAATGTTTATAGTCATAAGAATATATATATATATATATATATATATATATATATATATATATATATATATATATTATTTATTTAAAAATATGATTCCAACACGCTACATAAGAGTTCTCATGTTTCAAAACAAGAGCCAAACACTTCAATAAATTGAATTAAAGTACTAAGCTCTGTTCCATCTTCAAGCGAAATTTTTTTGGAATAACTTATTTCTGAGGTTTACGCATTTTACAAGCATATTCATTATTGAAATCAAAATTTCTATGGTAACGGCTAGAGCAATTGTTTAAAGAAAAGGGGTGTAAGGTGTTAATAATTTGTATCAATGTCTCAGTTAGATTCACAGATGTCAAGTCAGGGTAAGGTCAGGGTGTCTAAATTTAAAGCGGAAGATGACATCGTCTAGTCTGATTAAGCGTCTATGGAGATTTATTTATTTTATTTTTTTCTGAAAGGGTTTTGTGTATATAAAAACTGTCGTAAATCGCTAACATTTGTTTTTTGACGACTTCATAAAGGGTTATCTTTTTTTGTAGGGCATTTAAACTATTTATTAGGACTATGGAATTTAAAAATTATTTTATTGTTTGTTTATGCTAATTATTCAATACAAAATTTGATGATGTCGGCAAAAAACTGTTAACTCCTGTCTATTGTTTAATAGATTTTTATCATTTAGAAACTTAATAATGTGTAGTTTTTCATGTAGGCATAAAGGGCATGGGTCATCCCAAGTTTGAAACAAATATAGAAACAATTATTGATACAATTGATACAATTATATCCAAAATGGATACAAAAATGCTAACATCAATTATAGAAACAATTGATACAATTGATACAATTATAGAAACAATTATTGATACAATTATTGATACAATTATTGAAACAAATATAGAAACAATTATTGATAGAATTGATACAATTATAGAAACAATGGATACATGTATCCATTGTTTCTATAATCAATAATTGTATCTATAATTGTATCAATTGTATCAATTGTTTCTATAATTGATGTTAGCATTTTTGTATCCATTTTGGATACAAAAATGCTAACATCAATTATAGAAACAATTGTACTAAACAGAAAAGAAACAGGAAAAGAAAAATCATTTGGTATACCCCTACATTCAACCAAATGGTTAGTATTAAGTTAGGACAGAAATTCCTAGCTTTAATTGAAAAACACTTTCCTACCAATAGTAGACTTAGTAAAATATTTAATAAAAACACACTAAAATTAAGTTACAGCTGCACTGAAAATCTAGAAAGTATAATAAAAAAGAACAATAATAAAATCCTGAACAAACCCCCATGCTTGAATAGTATTAATAAAAACCCTACACTTAAATTAGACAAAAATAGTGAAAAATTATGTGATTGTAGAAACCCAGAGGACTGCCCATTGGAAAATAAATGCCACGTAAAATCTCTGGTATACCAATGTACTATCTCATCCATTGAGAGTCCTAATACTAATATGATATACATTGGGTCTATGAAGAATGAATTTAAAACCAGAAGGAGGCAGCATAAGTGCTCTTTCAACAATATAAATAAAAGAAATCAGTTTCTAAATAATAAAAATCTATTAAACAATAGACAGGAGTTAACAGTTTTTTGCCGACATCATCAAATTTTGCATTGAATAATTAGCATAAACAAACAATAAAATAATTTTTAAATTCCATAGTCCTAATAAATAGTTTAAATGCCCTACAAAAAAAGATAACCCTTTATGAAGTCGTCAAAAAACAAATGTTAGCGATTTACGACAGTTTTTATATACACAAAACCCTTTCAGAAAAAAATAAAATAAATAAATCTCCATAGACACTTAATCAGACTAGACGATGTCATCTTCCGCTTTAAATTTAGACACCCCAACCTTACCCTGACTTGACATCTGTTGAACGTAACTGAGACATTGATACAAATTATTAACAACTTACACCCCTTTTCTTTAAACAATTGCTCTAGCCGTTACCATAGAAATTTTGATTTCAATAATGAATATGCTTATAAAATGCGTAAACCTCAGAAATAAGTTATTCCAAAAAAATTTCGCTTGAAGATGGAACAGAGCTTAGTACTTTAATTCAATTTATTGAAGTTTTTGGCTCTTGTTATGAAACATGAGAACTCTTATGTAGCGTGTTGGAATCATATTTTTAAATAAATAATTATATTTATGCTCTACTTTTGTATCGAGCACTATTTTTAAAAATAATAACAAAAATACTAAAGAACTTTGGATTATTTACCTAACGAGTTCTTTCCTATTTTCTATATATTTTTCACATACATATATATATATATATATATATATATATATATATATATATGGAGAAAATATCCATTTATATTTTCTTACATATATATATATATATATATATATATGGTGGACTCTCCTATTGTGAACATAAATGAGGGTCAGCATTGGATGGTGCCTTTTGTTTTACACTTATGCATGCTAGCAGGGGCTATTGTGGAGAAAATCAGGTAAGTGAAAGACATATTTCATTTGTGCTTTCAGAAGTGTGATACTAGTCCAACCTTGTGCGCAAAAAAGCCACTCTAACAGATGAAATTTGTTAAAGCAGGATTCTGATGGTGTCTCTGCTTCAGAGCTTGACAAAGCTGATCGCAGTGCTTCAGTTTACAGTCTACAGTCTTCAAAACCCTTTAACATGTCTTACATCACACCATTCAGTTTGATGCTTGGGCTTCCCAGGTTTTCCAATCAAAGTTGAGAACTTTCAAGTTGTCTTTCAATTTGTCATTGTAGCATATATATATATATATATATATATATATATATATATATATATATATATATTAGGGAATATATATAATATCCAAGATTGACAGGATAACTTGGAGTTTCATGCAGTTCTTGCAATCTTCAGGTGCAGAGGATATTCTGACCATTATGGTGATATTATGTTGGTGCAAAAATAATCTCGTTTTCTCACATAGTAACATATGTGAGAAAACGACATTATTTTTGCACCAACCTAATAATTCAAAATTGTGTGTTAAAACTTGTTTATTTAATTATTGTTGCCTAAAATATTAGAATTAATTATTTATAATTTATATCATTCAAATTCTTAAGTTTGAAAGGCAGAGGATTAAAAAAAAGTAAACAAGATATCAAGAGGGATAACTCGCTTTTTAAACGGGACAATTAGGCATAAATTATTGTTAGAATCAAGGCAATTAATTTGTACACAAGGATGATTGTGATTGTTCAAATGAAGCAGTGTTATAAAACCATGAGAAATCCATGAGAATCAGCAATATTCTACTGTAATATTCACTTTGATCTGTATAGTTTTTGTGATAGAGCAAATAGTTTTATCCAAAGTAAATTAATCAATATTGCAAGCTTTATTCAGACAATAGAACTATTTGTGTTGCTGATATTATTACCACAATATTTTAGTCAATCCCACTTACAACCCTCTTCAGAGGGTCACTTTTTATATAAAAAATCTGAATGAATTTGAGTGTTTTCTATCTTTCACCATTTATATTGACTATAAATATACAGTTTATAACTTTCAGAAGAGTTCAAACTTTTTTTAGCAAACAGGATTCTTTCATTTGTGCTGTTACTGTTGCATACCATAGCATTTTGGCCAATCTATTCTACTTTTCTATTGCACAATTTATCCTATTATTTAACCCATGGCTGGCTGGGAGAAGACAGATTCATGCTTTTCCCAAAAGTATTTGTGTGAAAGTGAATGCAATTGAAATTTGAATTCCACTTGCTGATTCCACTTTCCGCATCAATATTCATTACACTACCTGCACATCTCTCTGTAGATTATTTACATTATTTGGACTACTGTCCTCATCTTTGTTGCTATATTTATCACAATATTTCAGCCATTGTACACTCCAGCCTTCTTCAGATGGTTGGAGTGTCAAACTGAACCCTTTATTTTGCTCGCTGGAGTAGACTGTTTTAGTTCTACGTCCCATGTCTAGTGGATGTCAGCTATCAGTTATTTCCTGTTAATTCCCCTCTCCAAATTCTCCACTGCCTTAACCAGGTATTGAACACACAACTCTTTTGGGTCCTGTCACTGGATCTAACCAAAGCCTTTATCCATTATCTGTGTATGAATTTCTGGGACTTATAAACTTAATGTCTTCAGTAACCATTTTTACCAGAGCTCATATTGCAATTTTTATTGTTATTATTGCTTTTCTCTGGCACTCCTTATTACTGATTTCCATATTGTATTCATTTCTATGCTTGGTCGGCTCAGGAGATTTTTGTGGCCTAGCATATGTGCTGATTCCTTAAGTTTACAAATTTTCAATGATGTTCTTTGTCCATGATTTCAACCTGATCCCACAGAGGGCAGTGATCTCCCTTTTCTCTCCATATGTGGTCAGCCACACCTGATTTTTCTACTTCCCCTTGTGTTACTGCTTTCTGGTGTTCTTGAAGCCTTACCTTAAGTGGGCAGCCTGTCTCTCCTTTACATTTCTTTCCACAGATTTTCCACAGCAATTTTTTTCTTCATTGTGGCTTCAGCCATATTTTTTCAGCACTGTTTTATGGTCATCTGCTATTTTTTAAAATTATTTTTAAACTGACGTTACATTGTGAGTCATCAACTAATAATATACATCATGTATCTATATGGCAAGTGTGGTGCATACTACGCAGGAACACCCAACAAGGTTGGAGCCCCAAAGGAGTGGTTTCAGCATCATTTTCTGCTTTTTGTACTTTTTGTTTTCTACCTAAGTTATATTGTCAATCGTCAACTATAATAATCGGCATAGCTTACTACCCTGAACCACTCAACCGTGTGGGGGCCCCATGCCTACTGGAGGGGGTTGGGGGTTGAGGGGGAAGGCAGAAGTGCTGATTTCAGTAGCGCTTATTTTTTTTAAATTGTAATTTTCTTTCTGAACAGTTCTTTTAAATCAATTAAGAGGCTAATCAATTAATATATCTTGATAAAATCATTTTTATTCCAAGATCATCCACTAAAGAGGATCTCTGAGTTTTTTAGTAACCAAAAGTTCATGTCTAGTAATTAAAATAAAATTTCTAGTCCCTACTTTTTAAATTTTGAGAAAGATATAATTGAGAAAATGATCACTTAAAATATAAAAATGTTTAAAGATTTCAACACATGAAAAATTTTCCTGAAAACTGAAATACTGTTTTTAAAACAAATTTTTAAGACAATCCTGTTTGTGTTGTGTTGGAATCTTTGTAAAACTTTTTCAACAGAGATGCCTTGGTGATTAATATTTATGGAAATGTAAAAAATTTTTCAAGTAAACTTTAGTCATGAAAATATTGGTGGTTATTACAAAAAGAATAAAATTTTCTCAGATTTTTTAAATAAAAAAAAACTATTCCTTATAAAAGTAAATAATTAATGAATATGTACTGTAATTTTCATTTAAATTGGATAATTCCCTAATTTTTGGTAATTTAAAAAAGTGCTGCCCTTTCCTCCAATTTTCCTTCAAGGGTTTTGTGGCCCCCAGGTTGGAAAAATTTGAAATCGATATGTAACAGGGAAGGGGGCACTGTATCAAAGTTTTGGGATGAGGAGCTGAGACCCAAGCACTGACCCTGATGTGTATTAATAAAAGATACACGTTTCCAATTGTATGTTTATTGCTTTCCTTTCAATATATATATATATATATATATATATATCATATAGTAATTTGTTGAGCCTAGAATAATCTTCAACAGAATGTAGAAAGCACTGGATGGCCGTTTCGCCCTATCTGGGACTCATCCACTATCAAGAATCGAACCCAGACCATTTCAATAGAATGCAAACGTCATACCAACTGTACCATGGGCCTCAGTGACGAAGAAGACACAAACTAGACTCGATATAGTGCCACTACTCACTCAGTTCCACAGTGATACACATCCAAGTATTCAGATAAGCTTTGGACAGTACCCCAAGAACCACGGCTGCTTTTTGACACTTAGCCACTCCATCGTAGAGCATTAGCTGGGTCTAGCAAGGATATACAAGTGATTATTTTGGGGATTTAGGCTAATCATATAGTAATTTGTTGAGCCTAGAATAATTCTCAACAGAATGCAGAAAACACTGGATGGCTGTTTTGTCCTACCTGGGACTCATCAGCAGTGCACATCCACTACTGAGAATCAAACCTGGGTCTAGCAAGGATATACAAGTGAGTCTAGTTTGTGTCTTCTTCATCACTGAGGCCTGTGGTACAGTTGGTATGATGTTTGTGTTGTATCGAAATGGTTCAGGTTCAATTCTCAGTGATGCACGCTGCTGATAAGTCCCAGATAGGATGAAACGGCTGTCCAGTGCTTTCTGCATTCTTTTGAAAATTATTCTAGGCTCAATGAATTACTATATGATTAGCCTAAATCCTCAAAATAATCACTTGTATATCCTTGCTAGACCCAGTTAATGCTCTACAATGGAGCAGCTAAAGGTCAATAAGCAGTCATGGCTCTTGGGACACTGTTCTGAGGTTATCTGAATACTTGGATGAGTATCACTGTGGAACTGAGTGAGTAGTGGTACTATATTGAGTGGTGGATGTGTTCTTCTGATGAGTCCCAGATAGGATGAAATGGATGTCCAGTGCTTTCTGCATTCTGTTGAGGATTATTCTAGGTTTGACCAATTACTATATGATTAGCCTAAATCCCCAAAATGATCACTTGTATATATATATATATATAACAATGCTGTTTACAATTTAAGTGCAGCTAAAAATTAAAATTCTAGATTTTACTGATTAGATAAACATTATTTTTCTATTTCATTTAAGAATTAAACCACAGACAATGAAGAGAAACATATATTTCCTCCTCTATTTGATAACAAAGGTTTGTTCTTTGGAACCAATCATAGAAGTACTGAAAGTTTATCTATGCAATTCCACAAATCCAGGAAATTCAATAATGACTCTAGTGTAAAAAAAGAAAAGTATGTATGATAGGAAAATTAGATGGTGATGTTCCAGACTCACTGGAGGATAGCAGTATTATAAGATGAACAACTAATATTGTTAGGTCATTTTGTTAGGGATTGATCTAGATAGCTGGGAAATAAGCAATCAGCTAGATTTTCTTGGGTCAAAAAAACATTGGTAACTACATGAAAGGTGCTATTGGAACAAAACCATTGATAAGTAAACACTTCTTCTATAAAATCTGATGCAATGGCAATATTTTGATATTGACAAAGCCAAATTAAGGAGAAATGAGGTTAGGAAGATTGTATTATGCCAAACTTGGAAGGACATAAAAAAATAAGCACTCAAAATATTGACTTTTACTGGGACTCAAACACTAACCTCTGGCACTGATCAGAAAAGCCTAACTATTTTAGGCCCAGATATATGGTTCTATTGAAGAATATCATGGATGTGCAAATGGATGCTAGAACATGGACTGAGAGGGATAGTAAGGGGAAAACATTAGAATTATAAAGGATAGGAAGTTGTGGACAGCCATAATCATTCACATCATAAAGTGTAAGTTTAATTAATCTCAAAATTTTGAAGGGTAAATAGTATCATGAAGAGTAAATAGAAGAAAATCAAAGTGCATGTAAGCAAAAGTTTAATTTCTATAATACACTTGTTATATTTTTTGGCTATGTAGGAAAAACTCGATAAATTTTTCCTGGTATAAATTTGATACAGTTTTTCCTTGTCATCATGGGTGTGATATTACAATAGATTTGAAGGTTAAAGTTATAATTTTTAGTTTGTTTTATATCAATTTAAATTTTGTAAAAGTTCTAAAAACAGTTTTGGGCTTGATTTCAGAAGCTAAATATTGAAAAGCACAAATTTAATAAGAGTAGCAAGCATAAAAAAAAAAATCAGTTTTAAAAACAATTGTTTGCTTCACAATGAGAGTAGAGCAGTATTATCACATGATCAACCATACAATTTGTGCCCTATTATTGATTTTCTTTATAACACTTAATAAAAATGCCAATGTTTAGTAATTCAGCTTAAGTACAGGCCAGGATATCAAATACTGATCTTTATGACAGGCAAGCTCATTATACTTAGAAGATTGGAGCAATACAATCTTCCTACATCCATTTGACTTTATCCAGACTAAAATAAGCTTAGTAAATATCAGTTATCTATATCTACCACAGCAAGCTTGCCACTGTAGCCTTTTACCAGATGAAGCTTAGTAAATAAGTATTCAAAGACTCTGAATGCTGATTTTCAAGGTAAGCTATTCCTACATGAAAGGTTGATACAATTCAATCTTCTTATCCTTTAACTGTTAGGGGAATGTTGATTGGATAAACTAGGGTTGGGATGACACACTTTTAACTACCTTTGTGATGTTAACTTAGTTAAAGTTTCATTAGCTCCTACCTAAAACAAGTTATTTTTCACCACCTCTAAAATTTCCTTTTCTTTTCAAAAAAAATAAAATAAAAAAATGAACGTTTCTTACCTCAGAACAGCAAGTAAATTTATGAAAGAAAGGGCAAAATAAAAAAAAAAAACATAAAAATAAACATCCCACTAGCTTCATTTCTTGGTCAAAATACTAAACATGGTAGGTGACATCTGAAGATTATTAAGAAAGCTACCAAATTTATAGCCAATTGTTTTTTTTTCTTGGCAGAATGTACCAAAAGAAAAATAGATTAATAAAAAATAACATAATTTAGCAAACATGGACTGTCATGCCCACAAAAAATGGAATGTCAAAAGGATGGTTCTTCCCATGACACTCCTTTTATTTGAACTACTTTCACACTTTGGCAATATTTCTTGTTTTAAAAAGTGGTGATTAGAATTGGAATAAAACCTAAACATATGAAAGTGAATTTACAAATTTTCTTTGTTCTTGAGAATTGACAACAAAAATAATAAACATTATTTATTTATTAGATTGTTTATTGAAATTGTTGGCAAAGCATTGGCTAATTGCTAATTAATTCAAACTTTATAAAATGGTAAATAAGGATTTACTTATGGTTTGTTCACATATTTTAATAATTTTGTAAATGTTTATAAATTTATGAATAAAAAATTTGTTCATATTTATTTCTTTATAAATTGGTAAATTATAAATATTGTATCAAATTATTCTTAAACAATTGTATTAGTTTTTAGAATGTTGTAAATATAAAATTATTGTTGTAAATAAACAACTAAATAAATAAATAGGGTTTAATATTTTTGTTGAAAATTCTCAAAACCAAGAAATATGTATAAATTCACTTTCATCATATGTTTAGGTTTTATTCCAATTCTAATCATCACTTTTTAAAACAATAAACATTGCCAAAGAGTGAAAGTAGTTCAAATAAAAGTGATGTCAAGAGAAAAACTGTTGTTTTGACACTTTGTTTTTTGCAGGAATGAAGGTGCATATTTGCCCATCATTCAATAATAAGTCCACGGTCAAAGAAGCAATAGCTAATTTCAACATTTCCCCCACCACACTTGTAAGATTTCCTTTTCTTAAAAAAGAACACAAAAAAGATAATAGTCTTTTATCTTTTTGTGGAAGAAAGAATAAAATTAAAACAAAATCCCTACTTCAATTATTTAGCTTTGTGCTGTTTTTTAAGATAAGCAAAAATCAAGAACAAACATAACAAACTGTTCAAATCAATTTCTCTAACCAAAATTTCTATTTGCAGACATTTTTCTTGTTTTAGACACAGATATTGGTCAATGTTCAATTTTTACCAAATTTTACACAGACTACAAGCAAAAATAAGTTGGTATTGGCTTTTATTTTCACTTTAACCTTACATTAGTCATATAGGGTGTTTTGTTACACCAAAACTTTTAAAGTATATGTAATTCCTAGTTGGCAACTTGTTTCTTTTGCTCCCTTCCACAATTCTCCTGACTCAGTGAGGATGTATAGCACATGGTGTGGTGCAGTTGTAACTCAGTTGTCATGTGAGGCAGACAGCAGGGGACTATCCATTTTCAGAAATCCAAGGTGAGTAATGCAGGGAGAAATTGAAAGAATTTTCTAAAATAAATCTTAGAAGCTTACATATTTTATTACATAAAAAACTCAGATATTTGCTTTACATTCACAGTTTTTTTATACTATATTTACTATTTCTTTGATACTGTGTGGTACTATATGATACTATTTGTTTGATACTATGTTATCCTACTTTTTGATGGCTTACAACTAAATCAAATTGAAACACTGGTTCTTATATGATTAGTGAAGTTAAGCATTGTCAGTACCTAGATGAGTGGCTGCTTGGGAATACCAGGTGCTGTAATCTTAGAAGTGCAGGTGGTGAAATGGATAGCCACTCAAAGTTAGAAATTAAAGTGCTGAGTTTCAATTCAGTCAGGTTCATTATATTCACTTACATGCAAATATACTTGGGAAAGGTATGAATCACCTCTTCTCCCTTCAGCTATGGGCTATTTAGTAGGACTTCTATCAGTAAATTATTATTATCTCCAAAAAATTCTTACAACCTAAAAATATTTGCTAGCTTTAAATAATCTGCAAAAGGTTAGTAAGCCATAGAAAACAAATCAATTAATATTTTTATAGTGTGTGATACTATTTGTTTGATACTATGTGATACTATTTGTTTGAAACTGTGTTATACTATTTACTTGATACTACGTGACACTATTTGATACAGTATAATACTATTTGTTTGATACTGTGTGATACTATTTGTTGATACTGTTTGATACTGTGTATTTAAATTAAAAAATGATAGGATCTTATGCATACATCAGAAATGGGAGCAGCTGTACTTTTGGTGATATTAAAATATATTGTTAAAAAAGTCAACCTATGTTGGGTATCAGGAGTTGTTTACATGCAACAGTAGCATTTTTTGTAGGCAAAAGATCAAGCATATTTGTAATTGATAAATGCTTGAGAAATTAATAATATTTTTGAACAATTGTCAACAACAGCAATGAGTTTCATTGTAGGTATCCTATCAAACCCCTTTTACTTTTGAGTTTTTCTTTTTGTGTCAAAAAATAACTATTCTCTCTGACTTTCTTCATTAAAGTGTTATCATAAACTAGCAATCTCACTTTCATTATTTTGATCATTATTTTTTATCCAGTTGGTTCCTTGGATTTCATCAGGTGTATGTCATATTTGGTAATCTTCATTAACCAAAAAAAAAAAGAAAAAAGAAAATGAAATATCAAGTAAAAAAGGAATCCTTCATCTGCTCACTGGACAAGAATTTTTTTGTCTGAATCAAATTTTGTTGGTAATTTTTCACCATTATAATTATATTCTTTAAGCATGTGGATGCAGTATCCAACTGAAGAAGGTTGAAGAGCTCACCAGCCATAATAATAATTAAAACAACAAAGATGATGATACTATCATGTCGCAATTTCCATAACTCATTAGGGTTGTAAGAATTCCAAATACAGTGCAGCCATAGCAACAGTGGTGTGCCTTGGCATGATAATCTGATGGAGCCAATCACTCTTCAAGCTGATTTTGAATTCAGAATTTCTTCAAGAGAGGGCCCAGTCTACCCTGCTATTTAATCCATAGCTAAGAGGAGATGGATTCATGCTGTTCCCAAAGGTATTAGTGTGACATGAATGAAACCAAATTGAGCAGGAATTGAAGTCAGCATGCTTAATTTACTTTCTGTACTTGTCAGTATAATTGATAAAATAATGAAAATTATAATTCCTTCCTTAATGCAATGTTTCAGATTCTTGTAAATTATTGAAACAATAGAATATAATGATTATTTTAACAAAAATATAAATGTTTGAGGATACAGAAATAAGTCCATAGTCTGTTATAGCTATTACCTGAATTTTAATATACCATTTTCAATGTA
Organism: Acanthosepion lycidas; assembly: GCA_963932145.1. Lineage (NCBI taxonomy): Eukaryota > Metazoa > Mollusca > Cephalopoda > Sepiida > Sepiidae > Acanthosepion > Acanthosepion lycidas. The sequence goes on from OZ010578.1 coordinate 80,025,503, forward strand.
TAATTTTTGATCTGTGTAATTAATATTCAAAAATGAATTAAGTGGATTGACAAGGAAGGAGATTATGTTCAAAATAAATATTTGTTCTGTAAAATAAATGTTTTCCTCATCTTTATGATCCAGACTTATTAATACATACATACATACATACATACATATATATATATATATATTACCAAGTATATACATACATACATACATATATATATATATATATTACCAAGTATATACATACATACATACATATATATATATATATATTACCAAGTATATACATACATACATACATATATATATATATATATTACCAAGTATATACATATATACATACATACATACATATATATATATATATATTACCAAGTATATACATACATACATACATACATACATATATATATATATATATTACCAAGTATATACATACATACATACATACATATATACATATATATATATATATATATATTACCAAGTATATACATACATACATACATACATATATATATATATATATTACCAAGTATATACATACATACATACATACATACATACATATATATATATATATATTACCAAGTATATACATACATACATACATATATATATATATATATATATTACCAAGTTCCTTATAACTTAAATATATATATATATATATATATATATATATATATATATATATATATATATATATAAAGCGTATTCCAATAACTTGGATTGATTTTAAATTTGAATTAAGTTTAAGTGTCTAATGATTTTTTCTTTTTCTTTCAGATTTGGCAGACATTTGGGTGATATTTTTCACACAGAATTGCCATGACTTAAGTAACATAATCAAATAGAGAAATAGAGAAATTTTCACCAATAATACTAGATTTATTTACTGCTGACTTTGATCCATCTTAATGAAACATCCCTATATATAATCTGTCTTAATGAAACACCCTTTATATATATATATATATATATATATATATATATATATATATACAATGGGGTTGCCAAAAAGTTCTTGGTATAACTCAATTCATCAAATCTTACCAAGTAATCAGACCTCAGAATTTATTTAGGAATTTTGAATTTTTCTTTGATCAGGGTGAGAAATTTTCAGCACTTTCTCATATATATACATATATATATTTAAACATATATTATTAAATATAACAGACAATGAATGTCCATTATGTCTTATCATGAGCCATTCTAATTTTTGAATGTTTGCTTCAATTTCTGGTGAAAATAAACCCACACTCAACAAAATTACATTTTAAACTAGTTACAACACATTACATTGCATCTAGACATTTTGGTTCTGTTGTAATACTTTTGCCTATTGCATGGTATGATGTCATAGAACCACATCTTGAATTTATAATCTGCATTTGCTATTCCATGACTGTTATCATTGTATGGCAATTTTCTATGTCAAAATAACAAAATATCATCTTTGACAATTGATATCTTTGTTTCATGTTTGTCTAAACAATCTGAGGATGGCTCATGTGAGCCGAAAGCTTAGGACCAACATAATAGAAAATATCCAAATGTTGGACAATTTTTGTCTTTATTTTCAACAGAAATTAAAGCAAACATTTGAACATTACAATGGTTCATGATCAGACATAATAAACATTCATTTTCTGTTATATTTAATAATATATGTCTAAATAATGATCTGCTGCCCCAGTGCACTAAATATATGTGTGTGTGTGTGTGTGTGTGTGTATATATATATAAAAGTGGACACTGAGGTCAACACCAAGCAGTGACAGTCTGTTTCATGCTTGGACACAATCTTTTTGAATGCCTGAATATTGTTTTCAATCATGAAACACATTGTTGTTGCTTTGCATTGATCTCAGTGTCCACTTACATATTTAAATATGCTCTATCTCTGATATTGAGCAATTTTACCCATAAATATAACATACCTTATATATATATATATATATATATATATATTAATCATTTCACCCCAAGCAAGGTTATAATGTCTCTAAGATGCAAGGGCTTACCATGAGGTGAAAGAGAATGAGAGCACTTTAGTGAGGAAAAAGGACAATAAAAGTACCAGCTCCAGGAAAACAGAAAATGATGAGTGATGTTGCATTTAATTTTTTAAGATTGTAGGTGGCAGAGAAGCAATGAACTAGAAGAGTTTTCCACAGACAAGAAGTGTGAGAAAAGAAACTATTAAAATATAACATATAGCTATATCTAGCTATTTCAATACAAAAAGAGTGAGACTTAGTCGCCAATTTAGTAGCATGATTAAATTCATGCAGTCAAGGCACCAAGAAGGAAAACTCATCAGAACAATTGCCATGAGATATTTATAGACATAGATAGAAGGAAACTCCCATTATGATGGTGAGAAAGTGACTGAAGTCAAGATGCCAGGTCAGGACCAATTACATTACAGAACCTTCTTTGTATTTTGTCAAGCATCTCAAGATATATAGTAGGAGCATCAGATCAATGCATATACAAATGATAGACTTATAAATGTGCAAGATGGATTCTGATGAGAAATATTGTCCGGCATGACATGGTCAACCACATTTCCAAGCAAAAGATCTATCAATTGATTCAATATAATCACTCCATTTCATGTCAGTGGAAAACATGAGCCCAAGAAGGCACAAAGAGTTGCACTCCTGGAGGTTAGCATCAGTCATACTGATGGAAGGGAGAAAAAGTTCTTTATGGTAGAAGTTTTATTTTCAAGGCATTAAAATCTACAAACCATTCTTTGCCCTAGTTAACTACTGATAGAAGGTAATTTACAAAAGTAGTTGCGAGTTTTACTTTGTCAGACATGTCAGACATGTCAGACTTGCTTTTACTTTGTCAGACATGTCAGACAGGAGTAAATAGTTGTGTCATCAGTATAAATTCTTAGTTGGAAACTGGTGACATTGAGAGAATGTCATTGATGAAGATAAGAAACAATGCATGTCAAAGGATAGAACCCTGGGACATCCTGCATTAATGTGAAATGATCTAGTAGCATGTTTGTTCAACTCAAAGTTCATTACATGATTACAAGAACAATTGGATTAAGTCAAATATTCATCCAATGAAACCATAGCATTTGAGCTTGTGGGGAAGGCCAGTATATCAAATTCTGTTGAAATCCTTTGAGATATCTAAAGCCACAGCCCAAGCCTTGCTATTCTTATCTAAAACCTGATAGACAAATTCAGTAATAACCATTAACACATCAGCAATTGATGTGAAGAAAAGAAAGCTATACTGTTTAGCTGAAAGGAGGCCATTTGAAGTGAGATGCAAGGCATTCATTGTAGAGTTTGAAGAGAACAAGAGCCAGTTCAGGATTACATTTCATGAAGACAATTTCAGAGATACCATTGAATCTGTAAGCCTTGTGAGGATCTACTTTAGAGATAATCGCAGAAACCATGGACAGAGTTATGTACATATCACTCAGTAAAGATTCTGTTCTAGGGGGATAATTAGGTAAATATACTTCTGATGAGTTGAGAGTAGAGCTGGAAAAGAATTTATAAATGTGTGTGTGTGTTTTCTGTTATATAGAAATAAAGGTTGTCGGAGAATACATATTTTCTATGAAATTTCTCAAACATTCAGGCTGTTAAATGTAATTAACAATGTTTAATTTAAAAAACAGAGAATTTACTTAAATAAATTGTATTTATAAAAATAACGTATAAACAGGAAATATATTAAATAATTGTCAGACTTAATCCATTTCATAATATGTGTATGTGTGTGTGTATATGTATATGTATTGCATATTGGTAACTGTTATATACAACATTCATTCTGTTTTGCATAATACTGACTTACTATTACACTTTCCATCTTCTAAGGTTGCTAAAATAATTAGAAAAAGTCTTTGAATACTAGCCTAAAAGTTACTTTACCATAATGCTCTATTACTAAAACAATTATATTCCAACTAAATAAAGTGTACCTCAATAGTGATATATAAAATAATAATAAAATTATTAAAAATACATGAATTTAAAAACTTAAAACTAAAATGCATATGAAAGATGGAAGTGCATATGTGTGCATGTGTGCAATTATATATTTTTGAAAATTTAGTACTGTAACTTTAAATATAACTTCAAGAGAGAATAAAATTGCAGTTACATCACTTGAAATTGATTCAATTTTTCTAACCACAATATATTGATATTTCCACAAGCATAGATATACCTATATATATATATACATACACTCATACATGAATTTTATACAAAGAAAACACACACACACACACATATATATATACGCAACACTAATGAATTTGTGTGCATATATGTCAGCAGGTTTCTGTATTTGACTGATGCCAAGCAATTTATCTTAAATTATTGTTCCTTTGATTTTCTCTATAAAAATTAAATATAATCAGATTTATTGGTACTAAATTCCATCAATATGACATGATATACAATTCAATGAATATCATACATACTACTAATAAGCTATATATTATAATGCATAGTATAGTCTAATATCATTTTCCTATTTAAAGCGTTTAATTGCAAGCCTTATAATAATTACTATTTTCACATGTTTTATTTAGAGGTTTTACTTTCTTTATTACTAGTCAGGTGAGGGGGAGGGGAATTATCAATATCACCAGTGGTCAGCAAGGACACAGAGGTGATTACAGAATTTATTTTTAGGCATGAATCTATAGTAGTAACTACAAAGTGAATTAATAGTTGCAACAACATGTAATAAAATAACTGTTTCCATTATTATTATCGCCAATACCAATCATAATTATTGTCATTATCATTGTTAGAGATATTATCAGTCAATATCTTCCTTATTACCATTGTCATCATTACTTACATGTTAATTACTAAAGAAAAAAGTATCATCATAATCACCATCAACAACAACAACAACAACAAAAACTGATCATTTTGGGGAAAAATGTACCCAAAAATAATAATATTAATTATTTATGAATATGTACTTATGTATCTTTCTTCATATCTACCTATCTAAACATATATGCTTTTGTCTTCCTATGTATGTATATATATATATATATATATACATATATATATATATATATATATATATATATATGTGTAATATATGTATATATATATATATATATATATATATGCTTATCTCTCTTTGTCTTTCTGTAGACATAGAGGCACATACATATTTATATAGATATTTCTGATAGATTTCTGCAGTGAATGTATGAATACATATACATATATATATATATAGATATTTACTAAGCAGAACTTAGTCTGTCACAAGGCCACAATATGGAATAATGTAGTGAGTATAAAACTTACTACCAATAGTTTGTGAGATGATTTTTCTAGCCAATGGATTACACTAGGTACTGTGCATGTCACTGTGTGCATGCCTATATGTCTCTCTCTGAATATATATATATATATATATATATATATATATATATATATATATATATGTATACATATATATATGTATACATATATATATGTATACATATATATGTATACATATATGTATATATATATATATATGTATGTATATATATATAAATATATGTATACATATATGTATTTGTGCGTATATATGTAAAAGAGAGAATAAGATAAGCTTAACACACATACATATATGATATAGTGTATGTGTGTATGTGTGTATGTGTGTATATATATATATATATATATATATATATATATATATATATATATAAATCTATATATTAAAAGTCACAATATTATTGAACCTAGTATATGTGTGTATTCACTGTGGCAGAAATGGCATGACAAAGTAACATGTTAACTACTGCATAACACCTATATATATATATATATATATATACATGAATAGACAGAGTGTATGTTTATACTTGCACACATGCATATATATATAAATATATAACAATGTCTCCTTCTTATTTTTCTATATATATTGCTATAGTAACTATATATATTATAATAAGTTTATATTTTATAATAACTTTATATATAAATATATATATATATATATATATATATATATATATATATATATATATATATATATATATATATATATAAAACAATAACTTTGTACATAGGTTTTTGTGTGTATTTGGTAAAATAAATGTCAGGAGAAGGTCATCAAAAATTTAACAAAGGCCCGTTTGAGACAATATGTCAGGGATTCAGAATAGAATCATTGAGATTAAGACAGTTTTAATCAAAGTATTTAATTAAAAATTAGAAATTATTAAGAGGAAAGGAATTAGAATTTAAGAAGATTTAAGGGATAGATGCATATACAAAAAGGTACTGGAAACACACTCATACATATGCGCACATATATATAGAGAGATATAAGTATGTACATATGTATGTGTATTGCTGAAAGTGAAACTAGAATATAAAATGAAGATATAAATTTAAAAATTGATTACTTAATTAAAATTATTGTACTTACTTGTGGTTTTACCAAAACACATCCTACAGAGAGCACACAACATGTCATTTGTCCATGAAAGATGAAGAAAAAGATGCAGAATTGTTAAAAACAAAATCAGCAGAGTACCGCTGTAGTGCTACAGCTATTATCCTCTTAAGCTTATATTGTAGAGCAATTGCCTTCCCAAGTCCCCTTCCCTCTGAACAAGGAATCACTAGACTGCAGTATTTTAACAGCTCAATGTTTATGTCTCTTTTTCCTTTCCTTTTTATTTTTATTTTCACTTTGACCACCTTTTCCTGACTTTTTTTTTTTAAATGCCTTTCCCTCCTTGAATTGTCCTGTGATGTTTTACTCAATACTGTGTTATTTATAACTCTGAAATGTCTGGCTTTGACTGAAGGCTGTATTAGGGTAGGAATGGACCAAACTTAGTGATATGAATGTTTTCCCAGTTAGGCATAACTGCAGATAATCCTTCACTGCTTCTCTAAAACAGTTTTAACGCATGGCCAATACTCATTCAAATGCTGGAGGCAATACTCATTCAAATGCTGGAGGCACACAGATTGACAAGCAGATATGGATATGAAGTTATTGTCTATCGTACTGGAATATCTTTAATGGTGCAGTAGCATATCATTTGTATAAGGTTATAGCATTGATGTCCCTTCTGGGATTCACAGTCAGCTCAGAAACTTTTTACACTTTGTTTATATATACTGGAAGACACAGAGACATGCATACACACACAAAAAAACACTTAAAGCAAGACAGCTGTGCAAGGACAATTGGAAAATGGTTTATTACATATATCACTATTGTCAATGCTGAAATTCATTTACCATCATATAACAGTGCTTACAACCACTCTTTGGTCTCTGTAAACATTCATCAAGTGAGGATGAATGCTGATGGATACAATTTTGTATATTATCCAGATGTATGCATATATAAAGGAATAGTGATATGTACATCATATATATATATATATATATATATATATATATATAGATAGATAGATAGATAGATGAACAGATAATATTAGTGGTCAATATATATATATATATATATATAGAGAGAGAGAGAGAGAGAGAGAGAGAGAAATTTCCAAGAGGATAGACCCGGTAGAACTCAATGTCCAGGACAGAGACAAGAATATAATATAAAAGGCTCAAACACTAATTGTGATTATGATTATATTATATATATATATATATATATATATATATATATATGTAAATTTACTAAGCATAGCTTAGATGTGTCACAAGGCTGAAAGTATAGAGCACCCAGTGAGGATCAAACACACTAAATTGTCATTGATCTAGTGAGTCAATCTAGTGAGATATGGTTATGAAGTTATTGTCTATTGTACTGGAATATCTTTAATGGTGCAGTAGCATATCATTTGTATAAGGTTATAGCGTTGATGTCCCTTCTGGGATTCACAGTCAGCTCAGAAACTTTTTACACTTTGTTTATATATACTGGAAGACACAGAGACATGCAAAAAAACATGCACACAAAAAAACCCTTAAAGCACCCAGTGAGAAACAAACACACTAAGTTGTCATTGATCTAGTGAGACAAACTTGCTAACCATTATACCACAAATAAGTGCCTATACACACACACACACACACACACACACACACATATATATATATATATATATATATATAACCAAAATTGTTTTCACAAAAGAAAAGGTCAAGCAGTGAATTATAAGCGGATAACACTTTTAAGGCAAGCAGTCTTTGTAAATAAAGTACTTAATATTAATATTAAGAAATCGACCATTAATATTTTAATTTATTTGCCATAATGTGTTCTCTATGAATGTGTTAATAAATACAGTATTTAACTTATATTAAATCCCTAAATTATTTGTAAAAATGTTAAATATTTAAATTTCTAGCAAACATCAAATTAATTTCTTCAGGGATTTTTTAGACATCTAAATTACTATCAAACATTAAAATCTATTTTTTACATAACTTGCTGAAACTTACCACCCCTCTCCTTCATATGTAAAACCCATTTACAGCCTCTTTCTCTTTACTTCCCCCTTCTTTCTTTTTCCTTTTTCTTTTCTCTCTTCTCCCCTCCCATTTCAATATATCACTTCTGTTAAGTTAACCATTTAAATAGGTCATGGTCTGGTCACTCCTCCTCCCCCAACACTAAGTATGATTGAGAGAGATATTAAATTAAACCCTCCCTAAACTCTACCATGTCTCTCTAACCACTCCTTATTACACTCTCTTAAATTATATAAACTTACACTACCCATCAATTTTCATTTCATTTTTCGTTTCATTTTTTGGAAGTGCTATCTGATGATCTGGTGTCCTTTAAAAGGGCTCTGGTGAAATAAATTATTATAATGGAATCTTAAAGTGGTCTGTTTTTCTTTAAAATATTATAATATATATATATATATATATATGGCAAATAAATTAAAATATATATATAAGAGGCACAGTGGAGTAATAGATAGCAGCTTGGATTGAGGAATCAGGAGCCAAGTTCAAATTCCACTCAAATACATTGCATTCACTTACATGTTAATACCCTTGGGAAAGGTATGAATCCTTTTCTTCTCCCTCCAGCTATGGATAAATAGCAATCTTCAGACCATGTGTGTTGTGTGATGGCTTGACTAATTTATATATGCTGGTCAGTGGTGCATTATGAGTAGCAACGTCTATAGTATTACCTTAATGGTTATTGGGTTGGCAGTAATGATTATACAGTATTAACATTATGCGGACTATTGTCCTCCTCTTTGTCGCCATATTTATCACAACGTTTCGGCCGTTGTATGCTCCGGCCTTCTTCAGGTGGTTGGAATTTTGAATTGAACCCTTTATTTCGATCACTAGGGTAGTTCCACGTGCCATGTTTGATGGATGTCAGTTATCAGTTATCTCCTGCTAATTTTCCCTCTGAAAGTTCTCTACTGCCTTAACTGGGTATTGAACTCACGCTCTTTCGGTCTGTCACTGGATCTAACCAACACCTTTATCCACTGTGCCATATATCCTGTCACCCAAATTAGACACTTACAGTAGTCCAAGTACACCAAGTGTTTTTATGAAGACACCAACTCTAGGAGGGTGCTATTCAAGTGTTGAGACCCCATCCTAGCCTAGTATATATATATATATATATATATATATATATATATATATATATATATATATATATATTGGTCAGCTCCTATAAAAAGCATATTCACCCTCTGATTGGCCTTGCATTTCATTTTGTTGGGTGACAAGCTGCTCTCTTCAACAGCACAAAAGTTAGTTAGAGAGCTGGTTTTCAATGCCAGCCACATGTCCATGCAGCAAATTGTGCTGTGAACATGTTAGCTGCAGCCTTACCTGACAGTAATATTATTTTATTATTATATTTTGGTTTCCAATATATATCCTTTGAATACACAATAATGGCTTAAACCTGCTAATCATAAGAACAAGTAATTATAGCATAATTATAGTTTCTGTTCTTTTGCCATAAAATGAACAACCTTAATTTTTTATTTGCTAAATGGTATTTAGAAACATATATAAATTTTATCATTTGTAATCAATTTAGCTAAATATAAATGAAGCCCATACAAGTCAGATAAAGCAACGGAAGAATTATGTGCAGAAAGACTGATTTCTGTGTAACTGTGTGATCTAATTATAGAATATAATTAAATACATAAATGTGCAAGTTCATAAATGCAGATGCCTATACAGGTGGTACACAATGGGTGTTCTATAAATAAATTCTTACATCAAACTTGACTTTTTCCAAGTGTGTGTGTTTAACCTTTGACAACAAATGCTATAATTGTATTAGGTTGGTGCAAAAATAATGATGTTTTAGACGTCAAAAAAACGTCATTATTTTTGCACCAACCTAATATTAGATGATATTATTTATGTAGTATAAATACATCGATTACTTTGTTTCTTTTCAACCAGATAAAAATAATCACTGGATTATATATATTTAAGGTTACATCAATAAATCTGTAGCCCAAAAAGTTATGAGGTGAATTTGGGTCTGATATTTTCTCAGTGTTGCATTAATTTTTTTTGAAAAAGAAGATTACACTGAAATGATTGATTGATTGTTTTTTATGGCTTATCAACCTATTGCAGGTTATTTTAAAGTCAGAAAATATTTTTGGATTGTAAGCATTTATGGGAGATACTGACCAGGCGCAATGTTGCTTAACGTCGATGATTGAATGAGAACTGGCGTTTCAATGTGATATGGCTATAAGCCATAGATTACATTGAAGAATAAATATTTACTGTGTGAAATAAATGTATTTTTCATCATTAGGTTATGGACTTATTAATGCACCTATATATATAAATGTGCTTGTGTCTGTGTTTGTATGTACAAGCACATATATATATGGTAGGTGATTGAATAACAAAATTGTAAAAAATCCTATGTGATGCACTTCATCCTTTGAAAAGACTTTTTCAGACTAAGTAATATTTTTTAATGATATAATCGTATATATATATAAACTGCTTTAAAAATGCAACATGCCTCTAAATGCTCAGTGCATGACTGAAGGCATAATCTACAAAGCTAGCATCAATTCAAATGACGATGTTAAATATTACTTTGGTTCCACGAAAAAAACTGGAAATTGTGTTTTTACCATCACAAAATGACACTAAACAATATTAAATACAAAAACTGTACAACACTCTCAAAGTACTTTTGTGATTAAAAACAACTATAAGAACCTATCCATTATCTGGGAGATAATCGCAAAAGCAAAACCATACTATGGAAAGGGAGATAGATGTATCTTAAAACCCTTAAATAACCCTAACTTATTGATCAAAAGGAGTGAATTGATGTCTACATGTAAACCTAAAAGCAAGCATCTGCTCAAGCACATTGACCCTAATTAAAATAGATTTTACGAATATTAATATATGTAACACCTATTAATATACATAGCACCCATCATTAACAGCATTATTTATATGTCTATACACATATATAATTCCATATTATAGATAGTACTTGATTTTTATTATGTGTGTATATATAATTTTACTTTTGTGAGTATAAGGCTAGGTTTCAAATACATTATATATGTCATCTTAGTCAACATCATGAAAGCAAAGTTTATTCCATAAGACATTACTTTAATAATATATTTTAATAAGCACAAATTATTTCTGTTACAAGTAATGACAGTTTTTATGGGGAGTTATCCCCCTTGATACATAGCGTGTTTACGTAAATTAAATTTTCTTAAAATGATTTAAAATATTACTACTTTAACTTTTCATCTTTTGAACTTAAGAATTTCACTGATATAAATTATAAATAATTAATTTAAATATTATACACAACAATAATAAAATGAAAAAGTCTTAACACCTAATTTTAAATCAACGCCATGAGAATCTAAATTACATAATGGACAGTGAGTATTCTGCACCTGAAGATTGTGTATTTGCATGAAACTCTGAATCATGCTATCAAGGTAGGATACTATGTATAGCTCTGTTATATAACAATGAGAACTTTTTTATGACATCTGAGAAAAATATATATATGTACATGCAAGTATATGTGCATATACTTATGTTTTTATCATACCCATATCTACATATATATATATATATAAAGGAAAGTTCTTTTTAAAGCAATATATATATATATATATATATATATATATATATATAAAGGAAAGTTCTTTTTAAAGCAATATATATATATATATATATATATATATATATATATATATATATATTTATTGCTTTAAAAGAACTTTCCTTTAGAATTCTATTGACCAACACTTCTTCAGAAGGAATCATTGGCTTGACTTGGGATGATACAGAAAGATCTTCACCAGAATTAAATAGTAGAAAGTGGAAGGAAACTTAATTACAGAACACAACTAAAACAATTTATTAGTAAAATAATTACTGAATAAAATATAACAGTTATAGTGAGTATGAAAGAGAAAAGTATTACACCCTCTAAATAACTTGAGTACATTGGTGAATTGCTATTTTTGTTTGCATAGGCTCAGTCAGTGTATTTGAATATACACTGCTTATGGATTTTCAAATGAAAAGCAGAACGAGCTCTATGCATGATGGAAAAGCAGTCATCAGTATACTGATGTAAGCAGTCAGGATTATCTAAAAGGTGCTGACCAATAACTGAGTCATGCACTACTTGGGTCATCCAAAAAGATTGACTGGAATTACCTGCTCTTATACTATAATCATACAACACACTCCTTGGCCATCCAAGATTTCTAACACAGTGGCTGATTGATGAAGATCACTTCAATCGCAAACCTATCCTATCCCACATTGTGACTTAAGTTTGATCCTAAGGCAGCCAAGATTGAATTGTCACAGGTATCTTCATGTTGGGCTGGTCCAAGCAGGGTGAAGACATACAGGAAAAAAAAATAGCACTCAAATAAATTAAACAAAAAGTAAATACTGTTTTTATATCAGTCCTATGTACAATAATTTCATGCCATTAATTATCAGCCCAACCTGCGTCTAAATCAGAAGTGATATTATTGTTGACTTGGTAAAGTTTAAGTTGCTGATTTGGTAAAGTTCAGCACAAGGCCAAAGTCAGAGGGTTCTCTTCGGCAGGTAATCATATGGGGTGTATCATAACCGGTGACTAGAATGAACTTTCTGCTGTCTCTCTCTTGTCACTGTCTCTGTCTTGTCTCCTTCTGTTGAATTTGCTTCACGCATTTGTATTTATTGACATTTGCTCAAACTGGCCCGGAGCACCACTCATAAGTGGACTTCGGTAAATCCCTTTTGTTGTCAGCTTACTTCATAATTCTGGGTAATTTTCTTCTTCCACTCTCTTATATTATTATCTCTCACTAAATCTTCCCAGTGAGCATGGGTGGATTATCTACCAACTCCTGATACTTCAACTCAACTTTTGACCAGGAAAAATCAACTCCAAATTTGTTATTTATGAAAATGAAGTTTTCGCTTAACAGCTTGCATTTTCAGCTGCGTAAAACACATGTCAATCATCATTGCCCTCTAAGTCTGGGTCATTTTTCCATTATTCAAAACCTTGACACACCAATTCCAGGTGTTGTCTATATGTGAATTATATTGTCAATCTTTCCTCCTTGTTCCAAAGTCTTTCAATATCATTTCCTCTAAATATAAGAAAACTTTTTTATGTTTTACCCAAACTTTCTTCTGTTTTACAATGGCAATGACAAATGCTATCACAATACTTGCAAGAATGTGATGGCTGATACAGGTCTCCAATCTCTGATTGATCCATCCTATGTATGCAGCATCATACTGACATTTAAAATTGTATATTACAGAAATACTTTGTAAATAGGACAGACCTTCCATAATGAAAGAGGTGAATCTGAAAGGGTCTCAAAATGACATGTAATTTCACAGTCAAAAAACTTGATGTAATACATGCCAATGCCTTGGTGAGTATTTGACTGTTTCTATCTGGCCATGGTAGTTTTAAATAAAAAGGGATACAAAGAAAGACCAAAAACTACTGGTTACTTGAACTGTTTAATTTTCCATTCAATAGTTTGCCTAATAACATTATTAATAGAAAAACATTTATCAATGAAAATATTATGGATTTTCTCCAATTAACAACTATGGGTACATGGGGAACAAACCATCAGTGCATGATGGACAAGGCTAGACTCCAAGTTGATCTTGCAGGACTTAGGAACAAGGGAATTCCAAATTGTGTACAGACCAGTGAATGTGGGTTTACGGTAAATGCTGGTGATGAATAAGCGATGCTTATGCTCTACTAAAACATCCAAGGACAGTAGGGTACCATTAAATTGTTAAGGTAAACTGCAGAGAAGTGTGAAAGGAATTGAGAAGGGTGTGAAAAGCTGTGATGTCATTGATAGACTTAAAGATGGAGAATGCGTCATCAACATAATGCCAATAGACATAGGGTTTACAGCTTTCTTTCAGAAAGAAGGCTCTCATAATAGCCAACAAGATGTTGGCCAGAGCTGAACCCAAGGGACTACTCATTGAAACCTCATTGATTTGGGTGTACATAATCTCATCAAAACTAATTTCTACCCCTTCTGTAGCTAAATGCATAAATTCCAGAAACAAAGCCTCTGGAATTAGTGGTGGACCCAGGTGACCTCTATAAAGAGTGTCAGTACAAATTTGCAGGGTATCCTGAAGGGTCACATTTATGTACAAGCTCACAATGTTGAATGGCACTAAAAGGTTGTTAATGGAATATGTTTCTGAAATCAGAAAACTTGAAAGAGTCAGAAATTAAGTAGTTGGAGGATGACTTGGAAAATGGTTGGAGTATTTCTGCCAACCATTTGGCCATTTCATGTTGTATAGATCCTATCACGGATATGATAAGCCAAAGAGGCACATTGTTTTTGTGCACTTTAGGCAACTCATATAATCTAGGACATTGAGACCAAACAGGTCTGATTCAGTTGTTCACTTCCTTGGAAATTAAGTTACTCTTAAAAACTGTGAGTAACCATCTTTGTACTTTCACTACTTTTTTGTTGGTTTTATTAAAAGTACTCACCGGACATATCTTCTTAAATTTAGAAGAATCCTTATTATGTTAGTAAAATGGAAACTATTTTACCAACATAATTTTGGCAATCTAAAATAACCCTGCCAGAACCATTATCTGGTTTAGTGATATATATACATATCACTCCTAGTCCGATAATAGACATTATACCATAGCTTTCGGCTTTAAGTAACCATGGATTATTTAAAGCTAAAACATATTTCGGATTGTAGGAAATTGATTACAGTACCCTGTGTTCCCAAGTGGTTCCATAATGTGTCTAGAAGCATGACCTAACTGACCTCATTCAGCTTTCTACTGCTTTTATTTTTATTGTTGAGGTTTTTAAATATCCCCCTTTTAATTTGCCTGTTATTTCTTTTTACAGCTTAAATTCACTTTCTATTCTCTGCCAACCACCTCTATTTTTTTTCACTTTACTTATTTCTGTGACAATTTGCCAAAGTTATTCTGTATTTTCTAATCACTAGACACAAACAACCATAATCATTGACATGAAAGCTTCTCTTTCAATTATTGAATCTTTATCAACATCATTTATCATAAATACAGGATACTGACTTGTTACCAATATCAGATTACTGATTTGTCCAAGGATATCAAAGAGTACTTTTATTCATTTCTTTCTTTCTTTCTTTCTTTCATTCTTTCTTCAGTTTCTGTCTCATCCCCACTTTCTTTTTTTTTTCTTTTCTTCTTGCTTTTCTGATTTGTGTCACTGTATTGTTGCTAAACTTTTTCAGCAAATGGTTTGAGATTGTTTCTTTTTATCTCAGTGATCTTTTCAGATATCCAGCAAAGACTGAATTTATTAGATGCAGCTATTTTTATTGGATATTCAAAAAGATCATCGCAAAAACTTATTTAATCAAACTCAGCTTTTGATTGCATTACAACATTTTGATTCATCATGAATAAAAAATTCTTGTCCTGATTTTTAAAAAAATCACATACTATGTTAAAAATCTATTATTTATTCATCCAATAGCTCATATCATTTAAATTTCCTTTGGACAAAACATAAACATATGTTCATATTTCCTATATGATGCAATAGATTTAATATATGTATATATCAGTCATGAAGAGTAACTTGGAAACCAGCACATGAAGTCCAATCACCAAAGTGGAGAATGAGACAGGTGAGCCTTACTCTTCCCCTCTTCCAGAAAATTATCCCCTCTCCATCTGTGAATGTGATAGGAACTGATATGTCCCAGAAAGGGATATATTTGATCAAAGTAGCTAAGTGGTTTTGACTACTGTAACCAAATAGTACACAGTAGCAGTAATCGACCGGTACTTGTTGTAGTTGCAGGTAATAGGTGTAGACCAATAGGATAGCCAATGGCATAGTCCAATGAGTGTCGTCATAGACTTAAACTCTGTTTTACCTACACGTCCATCTGTATTTATGACGGACACCAGCTGTAACATATATTCCAGTGAGGGGGAGCACAGGTGTATGTATATTCCATTATATCAGGAACTAATTTTAATATGAGAATATACACTTTTATGAACAAAATATTTCTCTGTAAATAAAAAAAACACAATAAGTCTTACATATGATATACCACAACCACAGTTTCACAGAGACTCACCTGCCACCTATCAGACCAGATTGCCATCAGACAACACATTAATAAGCAACATAAAGATCATAGTAACATTAGACAACTACTCACAAACAATATCAGAATACTAGCAAAATCAAACAGTAAAAACAGACTTATGATTCTCAAAGCAGTACTCACAGAACAAAAACAACCATCTATGAATAAAGAAAATTATAATTTAAGAGCCTGCATCCTTAAATATATATAAAAATTAATAAACACACACACACACACCACACCTTGCCTATGTCATAAAACTCTTTATCCATGTCACTACACTTGCCAGTTCTATGAAACTTACCATTTGTCTCTACCTACCCTAATGATAACTTACGAAAGTTGAAAACTTGGATCATATTTCTTCTGAAATGAACTTTGGAAAATTTCTGACAGAATTTCCTCCTTATCTGAGAAGGATTATTCACAATTTAGAAAAGTTGATCAGTAAAATTAATTGGCACAAAATATCTCTTGTTTTTAATAACATTTACCTTAAAGAACATTTTTTGCCTAAATAACACACACACAATATATATATATATATATATATATATATATATATATATATATATATATATATATATAGTAGCTGTCAACTCACAAAGTGAGTATGACCATCACTGACATGTCTAGTCCATTAGTTAAACTCCCCCTGCAACACTGCATTCATTTGTTGTGTGAACAACAGTGGCTCATAAAGCCAGCCATTGATCTGCATTTCTTGTTACATATATGGCATGTCAAATCATTTCCAGGTGGTGGCTGAACATCTTGACTTTGAACATCATCACTTCCAATGCGTCTTTTTATATACCTTGTCAGGCCTAACCTGGACTTGCACACTCTAGTGTAGGTCAGACATTCAAAGCATGCCAATATGAAATTGTCATATGCAATAGACTGTTGGTATTGGTGTGATTTCTGGTGACTGAGCAGACCTGCCTGACATATCCAGTTGCATTGAGCACAAGGCCAGGTTGACACCTGATGGAAATTCAGGTATCTCTTCTCTTCTCTTCAGTTCTGCATACTTTTGTGATGCCTCATTGAAGATCTTGATGCCATCAGCAATACCAGCTCTCCAAGTAACCTGGTCTTCAGCTAGAGTCTCCCAGTTATCCAGACCAATATTGCACTTGTTCAGTGACTCTTTAAGGCAAGGCAATCTTTGTAACAAAGTTTTGGTTTGTGCTGCGGTCTTTTTCCCATTTCCAATTCTCCATACATTAATTGTTTTGGTGTTCTGTCATCTGCCATACAAATAACATGGCCTGTCCATCGCAATCTGTATTTGTGTGTAATTTCTTCCACAGGGAGTGAATTGGCACTTTGTAGAACAACAATATCAGGAGTGTGAGACATTAAATGGATTTCAAACACAGACTGAAGGCATTGTTGATGAAAATGTTCCAGTATCTTCAGATGTTTGTGATAAACTACCCATGACTCACATGAATATAGCAGAGATGACATAGTGCAGACATTATAGATTTTAATTTTTGTCTGTTTAATTTTTGTCTGTTTAATTTTTGTTTGTTTTTATGCCCTTCTGACTCCAGATTCAGAACTTAAGTGCTGCAAATGCATCGGAGGCCTTCTTAATCCGTAATGCTATCTCATCATCAAGGGAGCAGTGGTGGTTGAGGGTGCTACAAGGCATACAATTTTGTCAACTACCCCAAGTCGAATACCATCAACATAGATTGATGACTCTATATACTGAATTCCTCGGGCATGTTGATACATCACCACTGTCTTGTCAAGGCTGATGGCCAGTCCAAAAGCCTTACATGACCCTGATAGTTGATCCATGAACTCCTGTGCATGCTGAATTGTGTGTGTTACCAAATCACAGTCATTGGCATAGAAAAAAACTAAAAAAGACTTTGCTGCAAACCTACTGCCAAAACTGATGCAGGCTTCCATACTGTCATGGAAGGACTTCAGAAAGTGGTGGGGACATCCCAATTTTGAGAGGATTTTCCAAAGAGCAGCACGATTAACAGTGTCAAAAGCCTTCCTCTGATCTACAAATATTTGATAAAGGTTCAATTGTTGTTCACAGCTCTTTTCCTGTATTTGTCATGCCGTGAAACTCATATCTGTGTCTGTGATCCCTCTGTATTGGTGGAAACTACACTGTGATTCAGGCAGTATGTTGTCAACCATTTTCTGGTTTAATCTTAATAGGAGAACAGAGGCTAAGATCTTACCTGATGAGTAAAGGAGAGCAATCCCTCTATAATTACCACATAATTCCTGGGCACCTTTACCCTTATATATAGGTATCATTGTTGCATCCCTCCAATCTTTTGGCACTTCTCCATCTCTCCAAACCTTTAAAATAAGATCAAGAAATAAGTTGACTTAAATGTATTCCACCATAACAGAATATCTCAGCAGGAAGGCAGCCAACCCCAACAGCCCTACTCATGTTGTGTCCCTCCATACAGAACCTTGCCCAGTATTGTCAAATTCTACCACTATGGGTCTTCAGGGTATTTTCTCGAGAACCTCAGGGACCACATTTGAGGGTCTGTTTAGTAGACCATCAAAGTGTTTCTTCTATCATTTGGCCATGCCATATATGTAAGGAGATCATTGCTGTCCTCTGTCCTGAGTGGAGTGATCTTGGTGGAGCTGGGGCTAAATACTTGTTTCACCAAGCAGTACATCTGCTTAGTATTATTCGAAATTTGCTGCATTCTGTATTTTATCTGCTAGCTCTGACTACCATTTTTCCTGCATAGTTCAAAGAGAATGTTGGACTTCTGCTTTTGCAGCTTTAAGCTCTTTGCACAGTTTACTGTGTTCTTTGGACAGGCCTTTTTGCAACACAGAACTTCATATCTGATTCTTTCTTGCAATGATCTTGATAGCGTCATCATTTTCATGAAACCAGTCTCAACATTTTGCTGTCATTTTAACCAGAACTTCCTCAGCCACTTCATATATATTCTTCTTCAAGGAGTCCCATGAAGATGTATCATTGATTTTAATTGTTTCTAGGGAATGCAGTTTTGTGATATTCAGACATGCAGGAGACTTTCCATTGTTTTGTCTAGTTGCTGGTTTAAGGACAAAATTCATTTTGGCCCTCACTAGGGCATGATCAGTCCAACAATCTGCACCATGCATAGATCTAACATCCTGCATATCTCTCTTGCGGATGATGATATAATCAATGAGATGCCATTGGTGTGAACGGCAATGCATCCACATAGTAACATGACCACCCCTGTAATTGAATTGAGTGCTGGAGATAAAAAGATTAAAAGTGCAGAGTTCAAGAAGAATTAAACCATTAGTGTTGATTTTCCTGATGCCATATTTCCCCAAACTACTCCAGGTCTCCCAATCAGGCATTGAAGTCACCAAGGAGGACAATCTTGTCATCTTTTGGAATCATGTTGAGTATACTCCTCAAAGTTTCATAGAATTGAGTCATCATGTTGGTACTGTCCATTATTGAAGCATAGGCACTAATGATTGTAGTATAATGTGATCCATTCAGATGTAGTTGAAGGGTCATTAAACGCTCAGTGACTCCTTTAGAAAGTTCAGCAAGTTTTGGTACAAATGTGTTACATACAGCAAAACCCACACCAGCTACTCTATCCTTCTCAGCACACTTTCCCTTCCAGAAGAAAGTGTGGCCACCTCCAACTTCTTGAAGTTGATCATCACCAGCTAAATGAGTTTCCAAGAGAGCAGCTACATCTATAGAATATCTCTCTAGCTCTCTAGACACCAGAGCTGTTCTGCATTGAGGAGCAGATCTACAAGAATTCATATGTTCCAACAAAAAGTTTCCATTTCATCATTAGTTTTTTAACGTTTGTTTGAGTGCTAAATAGACATCCGCCAGCTGTGTTATACTGGCCTGATAAATGAGACAGATTTTGGGACACCTTTTCTACACCATTCCAGCAATCTTCTGGTGAACAGTGCTCACTTTAAAAGAGCTGCTCAGACACCTCTGGAAGAACTGAAAGCCACCCCTGTCTCAATGAAGGTGAGCTAGTGACTTTACATCTACTCGGACTGCCAAATGTGCAGGTTAGCAGCCACGCACTTCCAGCCCATCAGACCTGTATGTGTTGCTACATCACCATTGCGATCGAACTTGGATTAGAAAAAAAAAATTTGGGCTGGCAAATTTTCAGTAATGCCCGTGCAGATTTATGGTCGGATGCAGCTTGCATTGCACTGCATCGACCCTCACCACATTGCCCAGAGACAAGCAGCTGAAAGATATCTAGTGTGGCCATGTGGTCAGAGTTTCCTTCTCCTAGGAAGGCTTGGGAGGTCCCACTTCCAGTAGGCTAACTGCGTGTCTGGATACCAGCCAAAATATTTCTATGGCCTTACACAGAGATTACTAGATGGGCATTGACCTCTCAAAAAGGTTCATCTGCCTTTTGACAGGTTTTGTATTTGTCCTGCAGGGATTCTAGCCTCCCTCCTCACTATACATACATACACACACACACACACACACACACACACACATATATATATATATATATATATATATATATATATATATATATATATATATATATCTTTGTTATAGACAAGCGTATGGTTACAAGAAAGAAATACGACAACAGCAGAAATAGATTTACGTGATTTATTTCAATAGGAACGTGTGGTTTTGGGACAGCTACCTTGTGGTATAATTCATAGGTCGGCTGAAGATCTGGATTGATCTCTCATAGTAGTTCTCGCTGGTTGGTGTGGCGCTACTGCTGCAGGCTGCTGCTGACTGCTCAGCCTGACTGTGACAGGTCTCTTCCCTGGCCTCCTGTTGACTGCCGTTGTACTTCCATGTGACCCCTTTTATGGGGTTTTTTTTTATGGCTAACAGGCTCGAAAAACGACGCGAGTATAATTAGGAGGGAAGCATTTTTATTGGTCGAAAAACAGAAACACTTTAAAATATTATTTTATTTTTCGACTGGAACTCGTGCATCGGGAACATGCGTAAACGAAGATAATGGTCATTTTGTGACGGGGCCTTGTCCCGTTCACATCCGGCTCTCGTTCTTGAGTATGTTAGTTTATTTGCCTGTAAATCAGCCGAGATATGTCTTATTTTATTTTATAACACGGCTCCCCCAGTACTCGGTCTGATTTACAGTGAGCGTTATTCGTGTATATTCGGGTGATTAATTCATGATAAAGTCTCTGAGGCGTGTGGGAAGTTGTCCTCGTGTTCTTATTGGCATTTGTTTTGGTATGGAGTTATTTGCTGAATTATGTGTCCCAGAGGGATGTGGAGGAAAATGATCCTGGTGACTGTTACATGGTGGAGGCAGAGGGATTGTATTAGAAAGATGTGTTGGGCGTGGAGCCAGTCGTCGGATATGTGCACGGTGAATCCAGATTGTATCACCATTATTGTTTTGCACCTGACACATCATATTGCTCGTTTTTATAATGGTGTAATTTCCTATCCAGGGCAGATGAGAGGATTCGGCAACAGTTGAGTGTGGCCAGTGAAGTAAAACCTTGTCGCCTGCTTGTATTGGGTCCTCACATCGCCTCACTTAACATGTATGTGAGGCGATTTCAGTTAAAGTTTGTGATCAGCTTCATCGTTGGCCATGGTGACGTGGTGGTGAACCTGCATTAATTTGCATTCCATATGATCCAGGATCGTTACTTGCGATTTCTTTTCTGTGTAGTGTGGGTAGGCCGATGTTGGGGTGACGGCCAGTAATGGCATAGTGCGGGGAGACACCGGTGGCGCTGTTGGTCGTGGCATTCATGGACAAGACGATAGATTCTAGAACGTCTGTCCATTCACAGTTCCTGTATTCGCATAACATATAAAGTGCGTTCTTCATCGTGCGATGTTGTCTCTCGATATTTCCTGAGCTTTGCGGGCGCCAAGGACAGTGAAGTTCTTGTGTGATTGACATCTGGTTACAGAATTTTCGATAGACTTCTCCAGTGAAGTGTGTGCCTCGATCAGAGGATACTATGCGTGGAATCTCTCTGTGTCGAAGTAAGAACTGGTACAATCCGCGGGCGGCATCGATAGCACGGTCTCACGCGCATGTTATGGCTGTAAAGTGTCGGCTAAAGCTATCCAAGATGGTTAGGATGTAGCGTTTTCACTTTGAGTTGGGTATTGTGACAAAGTCTGTAAAGACGAGATCGAATGGTCTCTTTCCTCGTTTGCAGTGGCCAATGGGCCAGTGGGTACGTCTACCGTAGTTGCCCTTGAACTTAGCACACGTGTCACAAGAATCGACATAGGCCTTGATGTCGCGGTTTTTGAATTCCCACCAGTAGCGGGAAAGGAGTTCTCGCATACGGGTAACACCTGAATGGTTTTTGCCCTCATGTGCCTGGTAGAGGTATCTGGATCGTAGTTTGTATGGTACAACCAATCTCGGAGAGTGTTTACTGTCTCTTATCATCAAAACGGAGGTGCCTGGTTCTAGAAAAAATTGGTGCAAATGTTTTTTGAAAAGTGTAGCTCGGTGGTCGTCAGGATCGATATGAGGTTCGCTTGGAGTGGGTGACTGGAGGGCGCTGATGATCTTTGCCAGGGCGTCATCCTTTTGTTGTTCATTTGCGATGCCAAGGTGGTTGCAGATTCTCTCAATGGGGATGGTGGTGGTAAAGTGATAGGCGAAGAATGCGTTGGTGACGCGCTTGTGGGTGCGGCCGTTTTGTGGTGTGTTAGTTTTGGAAATGAGCTGTAAACCGTTAAACTCGCCGAGGCACCAAGATGGGATGTATACGTGGAGGTCTGAACCACTTACCTCGAATGTCCTGCCTGCCGGTGTAGGGTCGTTCGGGGCTTTCGTTTTCTTATGTCCGCAACCTCTGCTGAGCATGTCAGCCCATACATTTGATTCGCCTTCAACATATTCCAAGACGAATTTATAACATGAAATTTCTTCTTGCCATCGTCGTATTTTGGCATTATTGAACTCTCGTTGGTCCAGATATGTCAGCGATCTGTGGTTGGTGAAGATGACGAAGGGGTGGTTGCGAAGGAAATAATCAAATTTCAATATTTCCCACTTTATTGCATATGCCTCTCGTTCCGTCGTGGACCAGTTCTGTTCCGTGGAGTTGAATGTATGGGAAGCGACCGCTATGATATCTTTCTTCCCGTTGTTGGCATTAAGATTGCCCCACATGCGACGTCACTGGCATCAGTGGTGAGTGTGAACAGTTTGGAGAAATCCGGAAACGAGATGACGGGTGGCGAAGAGAGACGGTCCTTGATTTTTTGAAGGCTCTGTCGGCATCTTGCGTCCAGATAAACGGTTTATTAACCTTGTTGAGTTCGTGTATGGGACCCATAAGTTTTGAAAACATATCTGACCTGATTTGTTCGTGAAGACGTGTCTCTAGGAATTGT
Organism: Acanthosepion lycidas; assembly: GCA_963932145.1. Lineage (NCBI taxonomy): Eukaryota > Metazoa > Mollusca > Cephalopoda > Sepiida > Sepiidae > Acanthosepion > Acanthosepion lycidas. Next base: position 80,049,545 of record OZ010578.1, read on the forward strand.
CTGATCCACACTAAACGGCCGATAAGGCTTTGTAATTCCTTTTCTGATGTTGGAGGTTTCATTTCCCTGATGGCACGAACGTATTCTGGATCAGCCTTGAATCCTTCGCTGTTTACTATGCGTCCGAGGAATTTTGCCTCTGGTGCGAGGAAGGAACATTTATCTGGATTCAGCTTGAGTCCGAATTTTCGGAGGGCAGTGAAAAATTGTTCGAGGGAGTGTATGTACTCCCTGAATGTCCTAGCGTGGACCAGGTTGTCGTCGATATAGGAAGAAATGTTGTCACGGGATGTGACCGTGTCTAGGGCTTCTGCTATGCAACGGGAGAAGATTTGACTGGCAGATGTAAGGCCGAAGGCCAGGCGCGTGTATTGATAGCATTGGTCCTTCCATGTAAATGCTGTTTTGTATCGGTCTCGCTTGTCGATCTCAATTTGCCAGTAGCCGCTGCGTAGATCGATGGTAGTGAAATATCTATTGCCTTTGCCGATTTTGTTGAACAAATGGCCGATCCTTGGCATTGGGTAAGGGTCAAGATCGACTCAGACCTTGTTGAGAGTTCTTTTAAAGTTAGCGACGACGCGAATCGATCCGTTTTTCTTGCGTACGGCAAATACAGGGCTATTGAAGCCTTTGGGGTCGCTGCAATTTTCAATGATACCTTCATGCGCTTAATTTCGGTATCAACGTCTGCTTCCAAAGCCTGAGCGATCGGGTGTTGTTTCTGGTTGCGAGACCTGCCGTTGGTTGGTATGCGTATGAGCCGGATGAATGTGCCTTTGCTGCTGCTTTCGGTGCTGATAATGTCAGCGTAGCGAATGAGTAAGTTTGCAGTGGCCTCTAGTTCGTTTCGGTTCGGGTGGTTTGGTAGCGATAGCCCCGTGTTATGCTTTCGCCAGGTTAGCTTTTGATCCAGTGTCTGGATATTGGACTGTAGTTCCACAGTAGGCTGATTTTGGATGACGTCAGCTTGGGCGCCATATGCTGGATCGTTGGTTGACGATGACGGTGATATGATTGCGGCTGTGTGCGTTGTGTATCTTGAGGAAAGTGTGTGTCTGGATTCTATAGTCGCATTTTGGTTGTCGATTAGATAGGAATCGAGCGTGTTGTGACAGGATATTTTGGCAGATCAGGATCGGTGTGGTTTGGGTAGTTACCAGCACGTTAACCTTTTTGAATGTGGGTTAGTCTCGACTGTCAATGGTGATGTCGCAAGTCAGTTCGCCAAGGGCGCTGGTGCTGCTGTTGATTCCTTTTACTACGACGTCGGAGCGGGTCATGTGTTTCTTGGCTTCTCTGGGTAACTGGGATATTTGTAAGATGCAGGTGGAGCAACCAGAGGCTAGCATTGCGACGCCAGAGAAGGTGATGTCCCTGAAGTTGAAGGTGGACTGGACGAGCGGTGAATGGTGAGCGAGTCCTTGAAAGTTGAAGGTGTGATGGCTGATGTAGCGGCACGGTGAACGAGGCATCACATCTCGTCCTGCTCGAAGCGAAAATCCTGTTCCACATCATTTATGGTTTGTATATTATCATTCGTTGCGGCGATATGGGTCTGTGTCCGAGTGCGAGGTTGGTGGCGATATAGGCAGTTGCGTCCGTGGAGGCAGGGGCGACCTCTGAGGTAGTTCTTGCACATGCTGATTCGTGGTGTGTGCTGATGGTTTCTGCGTGTCGGATGGTGGCCATGTTCAGGAGGGTTGGTGAGGCCCGTCTGCTGTGTGTTTGGTTGCCTGCTGGGTCGGAGTGGCACGTTTCTTTGGTTTGACCGCTGTGAAGTCAAATACACAGTGTCGTGTGAAGTCGTGTCGTTGGATTTTACATCGCGATCAAGGTATCTTTGAGCTTCAGAGGCTATGCCAATGGCTGAATCGTTGTTGTCCATTGTCTTGACAAAATGTGGGTAAAGATTTGAGTTCCAAATTATCACCTTTTCGCTGATTAGCATAGCGCCCATGATGGAAATAAGTCCATCGACTGTTAAGTCTGTATTTTTGTCTTTTTTGTATTTGTTTTTTATGTGGATGGCTGCCTCTCTAAGGGTGTTTTCGAGTCGACCCGCGAAGTCTGTTAATTTTTCGCCATCTCGCCGTTCCAGATCCCAGGCTTGACTGAGGTGTTGGAAGTTAGTCATCTGGCTTCCGTGGGCTGCTAATAAGTATTCCTTCAGTTGTTCGAAGGTGGATATGTCTTTTTTTGAGTCAACCATCTGCTGAAAGATACTTTGGTCCAGTAAATCTTTAGCAGACTTGACGAATTCGCATTCCAGGCTGGGATAGGTGTTCTTCAGTTCTGGCGGGACGTGGATTGTGTATGCTTTGTTTAGAGTCATGATGAATCGGTTCACATCGTGTCCAGGGTGAAAAGTTCTCTCGAGCTTCAATATGTCGCGTATAGTTTGTTGGCGCATTATTAAGCTGTAATCGCCGTTTGTTTGAGCGGTGGGAGGTGTTAAAGTAGTTGATTTTAGCGCAGTCAGCATGTCGTTTATGTCGGCTTGAATTTCTTGTATCGTGGCTTCGGAAGGCTGTGTTGGTCCCGTTTTCAAGTTGAATAGTAGTGTTTTCTGTTCCTTGATGAGAGTAAATAGTTTGGCTCGGGTGAAGTATTTCTCTTGCTGTATGCTTCTGACACCAGTGTTATAGACAAGCGTATGGTTGCAAGAAGGAAATACGACAACAGTAGAAATAGATTTTTTACGTGATTTATTTCAATAGGAACGTGTGGTTTTCGGACAGCTACCATGTGATATAATTCATAGGCCGGCTGAAGATCTGGATTGATCTCTCATAGTAGTTCTCGCTGGTTGGCGTGGCGCTACTGCTGCTGACCGTGACAGGTCTCTTCCCTGGCCTCCTGTTGACTGCCGTTGTACTTCTGTACTTCTGTGTGACCCATTTTATGGCGATTTTTTTTTATGGCTTAACAGGCTCGAAAAACGACGCGAGTATAATTAGGAGGGAAGCATTTTTATTGGTCGAAAAACAGAAACACTTTAAAATATTATTTTATTTTTCGACTGGAACTCGTGCGTCGGGAACATGCGTAAACGAAGATAATGGTCATTTTGTGATGGGGCCTTGTCCCGTTCACATCCGGCTCTCGTTCTTGAGTATGTTATTTTATTTGCCTGTAAATCAGCCGAGATATGTCTTATTTTATTTTATAACATCTCGAACAGATCATTTGCCTAGTAGTGCAGTGCAAACACAACCCTTGTGATTTAGCCTGCCTGCCGAAGCGGTTTACAGGTTATGGCGTTTGAAGATTTAGGGGATGGATGAAGACCAGTGTTACTCATCCACCTTAAAAAAGGTACTACTTCTACCCTACACATGTAAAACATATATATATATTTTTCATTGAATGTTGGCGTATAAACAGATCGTTCATCAATGTGTCAATATATTAAAGTATAAAATTATTATAAAATATAAGGGAAAATTTTATTATTATTATTATTATTATTATTATTATTATTATTGTTTAAAATTATTTGAAAGATAAATAATAAAACAAATTGTCTAGTAGTAAAAATGAAACAAAATAATGGTATAACTGGGAATGCTTTTCAACAAAATTGAAAGTATGTTAGTTTATGATTAATAAATAATGTATTGTAAATTAATAAGAAAATGTAAAGGAATAAAATTTATGCCAAATGTTATTAAAAGAATCTTTAAATATAAATAATAATAAAGAAAGAAATTGGTGATAATGAGCCAATAGTCAAAGTAAAGATAAACAAAATAAACATTACAACTCTACTACTTTCATCCAAGGAAAAACAACAAAAAAAACCCCAGAGAAATGTCATGCTTAAATATAAATAGACAAGAATGATTCATACCAATATATTATTAATTTAATATATACAATGCATTAAATGGTCTTAAAACTCTTAGTAGTATATTCTTAATAAATTACACTAAAACAACACTAATTTAAAAATAAGAAAAATCATTGTATACCATAAACAAATAAGCAAAAAAGATTATATATATATATATATATATATATTGAAAGGAAAGCAATAAACATACAATTGGAAACTTGTATCTTTTATTAATATGCATCAGGGTCAGTGCTTGGGTCTCAGCTACTCATCCCAAAACTTTGATACAGTGCCCCCTTCCCTGTTACATATCGATTTCAAATTTTCCCAACCTGGGAGCCACAAAACCCTCAAACGAAAATTGAAGGGCAACACTTTTTTAAATTACCAAAAATTAGGGAATTATCCAATTTAAATGAAAATTACAGTACATATTCATTAATTATTTACTTTTATAAGGAATAGTTTTTTTTATTTAAAAAATGTGAGAAAATATTATTCTTTTTGTAATAAACCCCAATATTTTCATGACTAAAGTTTACTTGAAAAAATTTTTACATTTCCATAAATATTAATCACCAAGGCATCTCTGTTGAAAAAGTTTTACAAAGATTCCAACACAACACAAACAGGATTGTCTTAAAAATATATATACAGGGTGTATCAAAAATATACTTACAAACTTTGTGGGTGGGTTCCTAACATCAAACAAGAACAAAAATCCATATAGACATATGTTTGCAAATCCTTTGTTTTTGAGTTATTAAGTTTAAAGAAAGTTTAAGATATATGTAGACTAGGTTACATTTGTCATTCACGTACATTTGTAGCTAGTCCGTCTTCAACATTTAATGTGTATAGTAGTGAGTTAGCTGATAGGTATTCCATTTAACAATGGCAGGATATTCATATTGTCAGTAGGCAGATATGCTTTTTACATACGGCCACATACATGGTAATAGACGCAAGACTGCACAGCTGTATAGATTACATTTTCAGAACGAAGGCATCCAAGTCATCTAACCTTTGCTACTGTTTATCATTGCATTGCTGAGACAGGATCCGTGGCACCACAAACTATGGATCGAGGAAGACCAAGATCCGCTTGTACACCTGACCACAAAGAACACATTCTACAGACTGTTGGAGACAGTCCAGGTATCAGCACAAGTCAAGTGGCTCTAGCATGTTGTACATCTCAGAGTACCACATGAGGGGTACTTCAAGAGCAACTCCTGTATCCATATCATTTGCATTTGTAAGGTCTTTCACCCTCTGATCACTCAGCACAGGAGAACATTTGCTGATTGTTTATTACTCAAATGGCTGATACATTGTTTGTCTCTTTACCCTTGTTTACAGATGAAGCAACATTTGGAAGAGATGGAATAACAAATTTACAAAAACAATATTTGTCGGTGGATTGGAATCCCCACGGTACAATACAGACTAGACAGCAGCAGCAGTTTATAATTAATTTATAATTAGTTTATAATTAATGTGTGAGATGAAATTGTAGGTGACTATCTGGTAGGTCCATATGTACTCCCAGCATGTCTTACAGGAGCAGTATACAGGGACTTGATTTCAAATACACTTCCAGACCTGCTAGAGGATGTACCCCTGCTAATACAAAGACACATGTGGTTCACGCATGATGGAGCTACAGCACATTTTAGTCCCATTGTTCGTGATGCACTGGCTGACATCTACCATGAGAAATGCATATATAGGGGAGGACTGGTTTCATGGCCTGCATGTTCCCCCAACCTCAATCCTTTGAATTTTTATTTGTGGGGGTCACCTAAAAAAATTAGTTTATACAGCAAACATTAATAATGCAGAGACACTTCATCAATGTGTCATGGGAAACAATTTGACACTGTGTGGGAGTATTTGAAAGAGTATGCCAGTCAATGATTTGATGGGTGCAGGTGTATGTAGAAGCAAGCGGAGTTTATCATTCTGATATCATTTCAGTTTATGAAACTTTAGAAGTTATAACATCTAGAAAATTAAAATCACTACTTTATAAACATTTCTAAGATTTAAACATTCTGAACTAAAATCAAACATGTTGAAAAACAATGACACAAACTAAAACATTCTTTGCCTGTGAGTTTGTCATATTCATATCATTTATGAAACTATTTAGAACTTATAACATCTAGAAAATTATTGCTTTATAAAAGTTTAAGGGCCCTAGGCTGGAACCTATGCTGGAGACATGTGACATTGTGGTAATGTTACTGTAATGTTGCAATCAACTATCTTCCTGACTCCAGATTGATAGCTTATACCCAACATTATCTGAATATTATGGTAAAGTTACAATGTGCTGTAGCTGAAAAATTCTACACTAGTTAATTCTATCATCAGAATAGTTTTTCTTCATTTAACAATATGTATAGAAGTGACAAAATTTTTTTAATATTTTTATCATTGAGAATCACTAATTTAGATGATGAATGCACATTCTAATATCTTCCTGGGATTAATCATCAATTTTCAGCTAATATAATGTTACAATGCAACATATTTACAATGTTGCAAAGTAATGTTGCAGGCATTTTGTGGAGAGTATATAAAAAAACTTCTATATATTATAACAGAAATACTGTAGTAATGTTATTTTGCTAGCTGGATATATTAAAGCCCAAGTTATGGACTAACATGCAGAATATTTCTAAAAATAAATAAATACTTATAAAAGGATAAAATATTACAAGAAATAAAATGAAATAAACCGATATTTACACCATATTAATTTGCTTGTTGACAAAAATTTATTCATAATTTTGATTCTGTGTAACAAACAATATTTTCATTAGGACTAATATCCTCATCTTTGTTATCATTATCACAATGTTTCAGCTGTTGCACCCTCCAGTCATCTTGAGGGAATTTCAGACTGAACCATTTATTTAATTTACAGTAATAGATTGCTCATATTTACACCATCTTATTTACTGCTGCTCAATTATTGCTCACCATGTTTTCACTGAGTCTAAGACTATACTATCCAGCCAAGAGATTGAACTCACAGTTACTATGTCATCAAATTCACAATCCGATGCCTTAATAAACTAGGTTTCCTGGAGGTTCAAGGCTTCACATTCTTCAAGTTGGGATAACAACAACAAAGATGAGGACATTAGTCCAAACATGAATAATATAAATAATAACTCCTTATTCCAGAAATTCTATATAACAAGTTGTGTAGTTTTTTTAAAATTTATAGAGATTAGGAAATTTGATTCTATTTTTTTATTAATTCTTTCATCTGTAGTGAGTGCAAAATAATAATAACTCCTTTCACTCAGTCCCTTCAAAGTCAGAGGAGTGTGGAATGCTATATCAAGCATATGGTGGCAGAACAAAGAAAAAACAACGAGATATAAGAAATAAGCAATTGTATTAACATAAACTACAACAAATGGTAAATTGGTGTAAATGTCTCTTATCGAAAAAGTGGAATTGTAAAAGTCATCTACAAGGGTGTATGGTAGGAGAAGGAGGTTGAGTTGTGACTTATTGTGATGATGGACTTTGGCGAGTTGCCTTTTGGAGATGGGAGGTTGTGTACCAACGAGCATTGTGAATCCAGGCTGTTATCCTGTCCAACTGCCAAAGTTATGCCTTTGATGGGCTTTTATAACCTTTTCTTAGGCTTAGATTGGCTCCAATTTTTATTTTGTTTCTTTAGGCAAAAGTGGGTGCGATTGAGTGAAAATTCTGGATTGTATTTTCTTTGAGTGTGTGAGTAAAAACAGAAGCTATGTACAGAGACTATGCACAGTTGATGGAAGTTTTAGTTCAGTCTTGGGTTTCAGAGTATTCACATCTGGCTAGCAGTTGAAATTAGTGTAGTATGAATCAGAAGATGATCTTGTTTTAGGAAGGATGTAACAGGAAGAAGGAAAGAAAATCATGAGCTTATGTGAGATTTTTGTCTTTCATAGAAATGAACTAATGAGCTGAGAAGAAGGAAAGAAATTTAAGAGCCTATGTGAAATTATTTTGGACCAATGAATTCCTTGTCTTTCACAAAAATTAACTGAGGAGCCAAGAAGGAGGAGGAGGAAATACATTTGCAAGACTATGTGAAATTGTTTTTGGACCAATGAAACCCTTGCCTTCACAGAAATTAACCAGTGAGCCAAGAAGGAAAAGGAAAGAAAGTAGCGAGTTTAAAAAAATTCTTTTTGATATAAAATGAGGAGAAAAATTAATCAGAAGAGTGTTTGAAGTCATGTGAAAGGTTTTGCTTCAATTCCTTGCGACCAGCATTGAAGTGCTTGCCAGTGTAAAATAACTCATCAATTACATTATCAGACTCTATCATGCAGCACTTCAAAGAATTTTTCGCTCAATTATTCAAGATTATTATTATTTCAACCTCAATTTGTCTACTTTTGAACATATGTAAAATATATATCCCTTTGATAACTAACAAATTCTTTTACATTTACCTTAGATCATTTCTTTTGTTTGAAAACTTCCTCTTCATGAAAATATGTTAATACTACAGACTTTTAGAATTCCAATTTATTTTCCTGAAATGAGCTACTGACACTACTTCAACATGTAAATTTGTGAATAAATTTCTTTTGTTAAAATTACTTGTGTATTTCTTTGTCATTATCACCCTTCATTAATCTTCTTGGTGTCAGTAAATCAGTTGTTCATTTTAACCCCATGCCACCATACATCTTGTTTAATTCAGCTTTAATTAAATAAAACTTACTGAAACTTGTACTGAACTATGTCCTTAAGTTCCTTACAGTAACATTTTATTACAATATTTTCCCTTCCATGAGATATCAACTTGTTAAATTTAGAACATTATTAAATATATACAATGTTGGCTTTTTATATTCTAAAGATTGTTTAAAGTGCATAAAATGAGATTTTTATTAGGATAAGATTTCATATGTATATTTATATTAATTCAAACCTTTTTGCAAGCCCAAAGTAAAAACGTTTTTGAATCATCTCTTAATATTGTCAGAGTTACCTCCTCCTTAAATCCCAAATTCTCACTAGGGGTCTCTCTCCCCATACTATAAATACTGGGGACTTCTTGCCTCGACTCTTTTTCCCTCAGGCCTCGTGCCACATCCCACCTCGCATGGAGGTGAGGTAATTCTTTCTCTTCTTTCTTCATTTCAGCGAACACCTCTACTACTCACAAAAGACAGCGTTTCCCATTTCTGGGAAGATGCTATGAACATTACAAACATACATGTACGTACGAACATTCACCAAAATACGAACATTCACCAAAGAACAAACACGAATGTTCACACACAAACACAATGTTAACTGTCTATGTTCATTGTAAAATTGTTTTGTTTAATACATATATTTGTTTATATATATATATATCGATCTTCTTTGTTTGTCTTCTTTATCTTTAATTGGACTTAACTTGAGTCCGGCAATTTTCTTGTAGTTGGACCTTTTAATATTCTACCAGGAGTTACACATGTGTTTCTAATACAACAACATGTAATTACACACACGGTCCTCTACAAATTGGTGAGCTATGTAAGGATAACATTTAATAAAAGTAAAACCAAGAAAAATGTTCTGTCAACTTCTGGCTTTGCAAATTTTGACTGTGGAATTTATTAAATTTTATGAAATATATAGTAATAGTTTGTACACCATTTCACAACAAAATTATAATAAAAAATGGGAATTGTAATTTTAAAATTTAGTTTAAAAGGAAGAAAAAATAAAACAAAATAAAAACACGAGCTTTCCAATTTCGAAAAATACTAACAATTTGAATCATTTTCCATAAAAGGAAAAAAGTGGAGACAGAAACGAAATTGATTATCTGATTCCAAGGGAGACAATTATTTAACAAGAGTTACTTTTCTTACACAAATTTCTGCATTCATTTTCCGACATGGATACCATCAATTCTGACGAGGAAGTTCGTCCACATATAAATGACAAAAATGTACCATGTGTTTTGTAAGTTTTTCTTTTCACTTTAAGTGTTAGTATTGTTTAAATTTATTCTTGCAATGTTTATTTCCAGAATAAAAATCTCCTTCGACTTGAAACATGATTTTTGAAACAGTTTACTCAAGAACACGTGTTAAAGTTAAAAACAATAGCACATTAATTTCCAAAGTTTAGTGATCAAGATTTTCTCCGTGGTATGTTAAAAAAATGATATGTTTTACTTTTTATGTGTATTAAAAAAAATGAGTTTATTCTGTTGAACATTATCATATTTATCGTCAAAGAAGATGTGTAAGAAGACTAAGAAGAGCATACTCACGGAAAACAATAAACATTATTTTTTTAAAGTAAACAATCATTCACGAGAAATCTATCAACACAAACATGGTAAACGCTACATAAATAGTAGAAAATCTTTTTTGTTGACTTCGATATACCTATCACTTTTTTGTAAAGTTTTATTTTAAGGAAAATTTGTTTTTCTATCACTTTAAGTTTTTGGTTTTTAAATATTCGACACTTACTGCACGCATACGTCTTAATGCGAAATATGAATTTTTGTTTGAGTAATAATAATAAAAGTTTAAATTTGAAATTATGCTTTTCTTTACTGAAGTGAGTTATGGTAAACAAGCGTCACTCTCAATATCACAGATTTGGTCGACCGGATTAGTTTTTACTTTTTAGTTCTACAACTAACAGAGAAGTACTCAGAGGAATTTCTTTTCAGTTTTTCAGTGTTTACGTTTTATAAAATTATATTAAAAATTTAAAAACTTTTTTTTAGACATCATAAGACATAAAACACTAAACAAGAAAATGTTGGGGTTCGTTACAGGTTCTGAGATAGGCACAACTGTTTTTCTTCTCAATTATTCCAATTATTTCTTTACTTTTTTTGGTTTGTTGTTAACGCGACATTTCATTTTCAATTGATCCATTCTTCAGTTTTTTGGAGAATGAATCGATCCACTAAAAAGGCAGCACAAAGAATGAGCTTTAGGTTGAACAATTTTTTTGAATTCTAATGATTTATGACTCCTAAAAAAAGGATATCTTCGTGATGTTTTGTTCTTAAAATAATAATACACAAATCAAAATGAAACTATAATAAATTAAAGAAACTGAACAACAACAACAACAACAACAATACATCGAGCAAAAAACATGAGGCATTATTAATTACACACTGAAAGAAACGGAAATTTAATTGCTATGGAACGAATTATTTTCTTGTGGCACTAAGTTACTAACTTACTATGCAGGTGTCTCAGATAGTTGAAAGTTGTGTATTGATCTGTTGTGAGAGTAAGTAAATTTTAAATGCCGTGATTCTTCAGGACGTAAGCGATAATGACTCTTTTTTGCCATGACTTCTTAAGATATTGGAGTGGTTTCCTGTTGCTTTCTCCAAAGTTTAGAATTGAGTTTTCCTTCTCTTAAATTGGTTGCCATCCAAGGCTAGAGAGCCCAGTTTACCCTGCTATTAAAAAATATCTTTTCATGGCTTTTCCAAGGGCATCTCAGACTTTTGGCTAAGGCAGTTTGTGTTAAGGACCTTAAGGTATACAACTCTTACTTTGAATCTGATCACAGACTACTTGTAACTACTGACAACATGAGCCAACAAAATAGTTCACTTTCACTCATATAAACCACAAAGAACACTTAGGTATAACGTCAAAAACTCTTAAAAATGAAAGAGTAAGATTAGAATTCTGTAGTAGACTTGACTCCAAATTGATGTCCCTAAATCTTGATCAAAACGATATAGATATAATGTTATAATGTTAAGTGAAGTGCGTAAAAACATTTTCAAGAATACCTAGAAAAAAAGAGATACTCTCATAGGATGACAATTGTGAGTTGAAAAAGTTGATATGGGGGAAGAATCATACAGAAGAAGCAAAATAGATGGAAAAATACTAAACAACAACAACAACAAAAAAAAAAAAATGAAAAAAATAATTAACACTTTGAAAAACCAATATCTCTGAAAAATTGGAAACTAAATGAATAAAGCCAATCAGCAATGTATTAAAATGTGGAGAAAAAAAACACAATAACAATCAAAATGACCTAAAAAAAAAATAACCTGGTCTCAAAACACTTTCAGTTACATTTCAATCTTGACCACAATAAATTAAAGATACCAGGATGCCTGCATGTCTTACTCCAGAGGGTGTTATTTTGGGGCTTTGTTGTAACCTCTGTCAATTTTTTAAAATTATTTTTAAACTGATGTTACATTATCAGTCATCAATTAATAATATACATTCTGTATCTGTATGGCCAGTGTGGTGCATACTATGCAGGAACCCACAACAAAGTTGGAGGCCCAAAAGGGCTAGTTTAGCAGCGTTTTTAGTTGTTTTTTTTTGTACTTTTTACTTTTTTTCTACCTAAGTTATATTGTTACTCATCAACTATAGTAATTGACTGGGCTGGTGCCTTCGACACCGAACCTCTCAAGCACGTATGGTCTATGCTTACTGAGGAGTGGGGGAGGCAGAAGTGCTGATTTCAGTAGCGCTTATTTTTTTAAATTGTAATTTTCTTTCTGAACAATTCTTTTAAATCAATTAAGAGGGTAATCAATTAATATATCTTGGTAAAATCATTTTTTATCCCAAGGTCATCCACTAAAGAGGATCTCTAAGTTTTTTGGTTTTTTTTTTTACTAATACTAACCAGAAGTCCATGTCTAGTAAATAAAATAAAATTTCTAGTCCCTATTTTTTTACATTTCTAGAAAAGATAAAACAAAAAAAAATGGTTGCTTAAAAATAAAAATGTTTAAAGATTTCAACACATGAAAAATTTTCCTGAAAACTGAAATACTGTTTTTAAAACAAATTTTTTAGATGATCCCATTTATGTTTTGTTGGAATCTTTGTAAAACTTTTTTCAGCAGAGATGCATTGGTGATTAATATTTATGGAAAAATAAAAATTTATGACTTAAACATTTTTTTCTCAAATAAAATTTAGTTATGAAAATATTGATGGTTATTGAATAACATTTTCTCAGATTTTTAAAAAAATAAAAAACCTATTCATTATAAAAGTAAATTACTGAATATATACTGTAATTTTCATTTAAATTGGATAATTGCCTAATTTTTGGTAATTTAAAAAAAGGTGCTGCTATTCACCACCCCCCCCCCCCCAAATTTTGCTTCAAGTTTGTGACAAAGGTTGGGAAACTTTGAAATCGACAGGTAGTAGTGAGGGGTGCCCTATATCAGTGTTTCAGGGTGGGGACGAGACCCTAGCACCAGCCCTGATAGAACATGTACCAATATATATCCAATCATTACACAGTCTGTCTCCAAACATAATAATGAACCTGCTGATGAAGAAATTAAGAAATCTATTAAAAAAACTAAGGAATAATAAAACATCACTTGACATTGAGACTGAACCTTCTAAAATAGCTTACCTTTTCCCTGAATTAAATAACAAGTTTCTCAATATCATGAAGGTAGTATGGAATCAGATATGCAAAAAAGTAGAGTTTATCACAGATTAATGCACTATGAAAACAAAAAGGTAGTCCTCAAGACTAACACACATACAGAGGTATCTCAGTTGGAGCAATCATGTTAAAAGTACTAATGAACATTGAATTAACTAGGCTCTTATCATTTTATGACAGTTAATTACTCACAACGCAGTACATGTCTAGCAAGAACTCCAATATAGAAACATTTCAAACCTTATAAGGAAATGAGAGCCTCAGTCTATTTAATCTTTTCTTAGGCTATGCCCTGTGCATTTACAAGCACTGATGTGAAGGCATTGATCATTTAAGCAGTCCATAGTACATTTCCAAACAAATCTACTAATAGAAGACAATGATCCTGCTTTCCCTCCTGAGGCCAATGTACTGATGATGAGGGTGGGGGACTATGCTGATGATACAGGTATTTATAGCTGGGATAAGAATAATCCTGAATAATCATTCTCTACAAAGTCTTCCAAAAAATAGGACTCAAAATAAATCTTTCTACAAATTTCTAAATTACTACAAAACCAAAACATGAAAATTTGAGTCATGTTCTTAAATAGCCTTGTCAGATTGAGACTTTCATATAGATGGCATACATGGCACCAAACTCATTCAGAAATATCTAAACTGTCAGATGCGTGCAACCACTTTCTCAGATCAATGGTTAAAAATGGCTTTGAGCAAATTAAACCTGGAGGTTTCAGTGAGGGCCATCCTTCTTCAAACATTGTGGACTGGTGCTACATAATTACCAACAAATAACTATATCAAATAACAAACAGCATTTGATGACTTTAAACAATAGCAACAACTAAAATGGATAGCACATGTAGCTCAAAGAGAAAATAATGGCATAATCAAGATGTTGAGATTTCTCACTACTTTAAAGATTAGGAAAGAAGCCCCCATCAATATTGGAAAGTGAGAAAAAAGTGGTACTGACTGCTCAGTCAATGAATGCTGAATGTTTCCTTATCAGGAAACAGCTAATATTATCATTACTGTTAGTGCAAAAAAAAAAAATACAACAAACTAAGTAGGAATTTAAGGTCCTTGATTTGAAATGTTGATTTTTGAAGCAGGCAAGATCTTCTCATTTGAACCCTTGGTGCAACACAATTTTACTATTTCCTTAGCATTCAGTACATTCATATATTTGTAAATACCTACACATAGTATATCTACTCAATTCATAGTTGCTTTTTCTTCTGTCTTACCTTTGGGACAAATGGAAAGTTCATACAGGAAGAATGAAATGTATATAAGTTGATTTTTTTTTTTTTTAATAATCTTATGATAGCTAATATTTAATTAAATTTTCCTTTTAGAACATTTTTTTATATATTTCCTTGGAATCTTTGAAATGAATCTTTTTAACAATAATTTAACTTGGAGATGAAAATTCATAAAAGTAGAATCAACAAGAGTTGTTTTGCTAAAGATGAATCCATTACATTTATGAAATTTTGCTGTAGTGTGAAGCTAGTGTAAATATGAAACTTAAGATCTTAGTATTAGGTTGGTGCAAAAATAATGACGTAATAATGTCGTTTTTTGACGTATTTTTTAACGTAAAAAACGACATTATTACGTCATTATTTTTGCACCAACCTAATATATCTCTTGATATGTTTGTTCTGATATGTGTTTAGTGTCAGCAAAGGTATCATACATAAAATGTATTCATTCTGTAAAGAAGTCAAATATTATCCAAGCAACTGTTGATAAATGATTTTATAATTTCACTTTTTCAGCTGCCTGCTCCATGTGTCCAAGTACACATGTCCAAGATGCAATTCCAATTACTGTTCTGTTCAATGTTATAAAAGTGAAAAGCATCTACAGTGTTCAGAATCATTCTATAAGAACTGTGTGATGGAAGGACTTTCTGATTATATGGCCAGGTAAATAAGGAGAATAACCTTTTGGAAAATAAGATATTTTGCAAGAACTAGTTTGGATTGTATCTCTGCCCTAATGTAAAGCTTCATTTTTTATGCAGAAATCATACAATTTTTATTTTAATTAGTAAATTAATTTTATATTAAGGTAAATGTATTGGTTGAGCATTTTTCATCAGAGAGAATAGTAGTAGTAGTAGTAGTAGTAGTAGTAATTTGCAGATTATCTTGTTTAACAGCACTTATATTTTATCCCATTTTTTTTTTTTAACTTTTTTTGTTTATTTTGTCTCAGGAACTGATACAGTGAGATGAGAACATTGAGCAAATCTCATAACTTTTGAAGATGATGAAATTGTAACTGTAATACCAAAGACATCTAAAAAATATGAGCTGCCAATTTTAAGATGCCAGAAGAAATGTTTCATACAAATAAAATAAAATAAAATAAAATTTCAATTTAAACTTATGAAGATAGCTAATGTTAGAAGCTGATTACATTACTGGTAATCTTTGTTAGCAAAATTTTAAATCTGAACTTCATTTTCATCAGTATTATTGAAAAAAAATATCTTTAAAACCAAAAATTTAATTTGCATTTAATAATTCATTTGTACAGAAACAATAGTATTATCATAGGTAGTTTACTTGGCTTATATTTGTATATATTTAAACACAACACAAAAATTAGATTTTTTCTCTTGTATTTAAGTCCTGAAGAAAGGCATAAAATGGTTGAAACTCTCAAAAGGATGCAAGAAGATGATGATGGATACCTTGACTCTGATGATGATGGTATGTGAAATTCATGTTCTTACACTTGAATTCTTTTAAGATTGAATTTGATTTTGTTTAATTAATAAAATTTATTCTGCATTAAAAAAAAAATGTTAATTCTGATGATTATTATTTGCTTAAAAGGCAAATGTGGCAAATTTTATTGGTTTCTTAACTTTCATTTCACATCAATATCAGAATATCTATGGATTCAATTGTTTTTTCATCAGCTCTGCCACTGAGCTACACTCACATTTGTTTAGAGAAACAATTCCAATATTACAATTTATTTTTGATTACATTTTAATAAACATCCATACATCAATATAAATATTGAAATAATGAGAACCTAAATTAAAGATGACTGATTTCATAGTTTTTATTCTGAAGAATTTGTCATAGACTTAATTTTAATGAAGCAAAATCAATGTTATACATTTAGTACAAATGTATAAAACTTTGTTCTTTTTACATTGCACAAACTTCAACACTACTTTTTACAACTTGTAAACACTGATGTATATAACTATGTTTAATTCAACTTAATAATTAATCAACTTTTTAAATGAAAAATATACTAGAAAATTCCTTTGTTAAATTTAATTATTTTGTTTCTTTTTCTAGAGGATGAAGCTGACATTTCAGATCGTCTTCAAGGTTTAAATCTTGGTGAGATTTTTATATTCTTTGTCTGTTAACATTTGGAACCTGTATAAAGTAATAATTCATTTAAAGTGGTAGAACTGACATATGTGCTTTAAACAAATGTGATATAGAAACATTGCTTGGGAACAGATTCTTTCAGAGCAAGAGTATGTTTTCAAGAAAAATGTTTTTGTTAAATTTTTTTATTTCATTTAAAAAGACAAAATAGAGAAAAAGAAACAAGACTATAATATGGCACTTAAATTCACTTTATCACAATTAACAGGTATATTATGTTAATTCAAGAACACCAAAAATAATCTATATATTGAGTGTATTTTATTTGTTTGTTCACTATCCATGGTCAAACTATTTTACTCCATTTTTAAAAAAAAAAATACCCTATCCCTTTTTGATGTAGGTGATCATGTCTCTCCACAGTTTCCTTTTCTTTATTAGCTGTGAATTACCATGATTTCTTGGAAAAGATAGCAAAGTGATTTCTTGTTACCTTTTTCACAGTTTGGGATTCTGAATTAGTTTTCTAGACTGCTGCCGCCTAAGGCTGGAAAGCCCAGTCTAACTTGCTATTGGTGGAGATAAGAAATGGATTCATGCCTTTCCCAAGGGCATTAGCATAAAAAGGAACACAATTATTTATACTTATATTTGTAGTAATCATTTAATGGGGTGATAAATTATGTATATATAAATTAAATAAATATAAATTTCTACATATCAGAACAATGCTAAGCAAATTAATGACCAAGTGGAAAAAATTTTATGTAACACATTTTGTTCTCTAGAAGGAATTCATCAGACTAAAGTAATTTTTTTGTTGATGGAATTATATGTAAAGGAATGGGAGAGATATATAAAAATTCAAGCATCAGTTTTAATCATGCACCAATAGCAGATGCTGAAGATGTTGGAATGTTGAAATTAATTTTTTTTTTTTTTTTGCATTTAGATGTGTCTGGACATATAGCTTAGCCCATTTTATTCAGTTTCCTTATGATAAATTATTCAAAATCTTATGAAGGATGGAGCAAAATAGTGTTCTGAAGCATTATTATTATCGTTTTTTTTTATCTATACCAGTTATTATGTCAGGTCACTCTACAAGTGCTATTGGTACCATGTAACCCAATACTATCTGCCATATTGTCAGGTCATTGGAAACTAAACTAGTTTCCTCACCAAGCTTTCCTAGTGAGGAGAGTGGCTAGACACCCAGCTAGATTAAAAACAACACCTTTCAAAGGGCAGAGGCATTTTCTTTATAGGGTCAACAGTTATCTGGCAGAATGGGGTAGACTAAGCTTCATAGTGGGATGATGACATGGAATTGCTGTGCAGAAGATTTGGACTGAAGTCAACAGCCAGGGTGAAGAGTTCCCTTGTTGGAATCAATGGCCATGTGTCTATGGCCAAGGCAAGCCTTCAAGTCAAAGGACATCAGTTGCAGTTTGAGCCAGAGTGGGATAGCTTTTGCCAGGTTTATTTGCCCAAGACAACACTCAATCATAGGACTGATGATGATGATGACTAATTAATTTTATTAATTTTTAATATATATATAGAAATTTATTCCCTCTTTTTTTACCTATCTTTTCTGAAATTTTATTCTAAACTATGCATTATTATATCAACTACAAATACAAGAAACAAACTGCAATCTAGTTTTCTTTTCTTTACCAACAAATTATTTGTATCATTTGTGTTTCTGAAATTGTCAAATATATGAATGTTCTAAAGAAGATGAGTATATAAAAACATTATTCAAATTCTTAATAATTTCCAGGATCTCCAATGAACCACATTGTGACAGGATTTTTATTTGTGTATAATTAGAATTCTCTCCCTTGCCTAACTACAGTCATTTTGTATTAACCAATTTCATGAAAAAGACACTTGACACACGATATTTTGATTTCACCTGTTAGGACAAACATTGTATATCAATTGGTTATCGTTATACAAAGTTGTGCACTTTTTTTTTTTTTACTTTCAGTTATATTGTTATTTAATCATTAAATTATTTAAAGAATATAAAACTATAATTAACTTTTAAATTATGGGTTGTTTTATTTTCTAAATTCTTATCAAACTCCATATACAAAGAGGTGCTAAAAATGTCTTGATTCAGTCCACTTTCCAAAATATGACCAAACATCAGAATTTTGGGGAAGAGTTTCTTGGTCAGCATTTCCTTGTACATTCACATCCACCCAAGAATTAAATATGTCAACATATCATTTTCAATTATTATTCTTTAGTAAATGATCAGTAAAAGCTCAGTTAATTTAATTTTAGCTTTCACCATTTTCAGATTCTGATACAGACAAAATTTGGGAAAAACTGACTAAATCAGAAAAAGAAGAATTTCAAAAGATGATATCAAATGGTCAACTTGGTGGCATAATTGAAATTTGGACCCCTTGGTGGAATTATAAGGTTTGTATGGAAGAGTCTTTAAATTGACTTTCATTTTACATGCTTACAGAGAGTTTTTTTTTCAGTTTTTTCCACTCAAATAAAAAAAAAACTAATGTTTTTTTCCAAATATTTTTGAGTGTTTACTGTCATAATCACTGAGGTTTTAGTTAACCTCAAAATATAATATTCAGTCAATATGAAAAATAAAATTATTGCATTAAAAATCTTTTTAAGATAACAGTACAGAGAATATATTTGCTAACTTTAGCTCAAATAAGTCAAATGAGTTTATTGGACACATATAATCCTTCAACTCTAGCTTTGACGATTTTGTTTTTCAGGACAACAGAAAAGTGAAAGACATTGAAGAGGTAGAGAAAAACACACCTCAAAGTCCACCAATAAGAGAAAATATTCTTAACATCTCTGAACTCCTCCGTGTAAGTTTTAAAAATTTTTCTTTTGCATTCATTCACTACTAAATTAATAAATGGCATCACATGCAGATAAATTATTGATCAAATGATCATGAGTACCTTTTAGTTGGTATCATTTTTTTCCATTTTAAATAATATTGCAGATATTAAGGGGCTTACTTCAGCCATTGCTAAGTACTTATCATCCAGGTTGAATGTTATTCTTGATTTCAGTGAACCACCCAAATCAGTGGTTCAGAAATGCTATTTTAAGGGTTGATCCTGTAGTTCATTTTTCACTTTTTTCAAATTATATTTTATTTAACTAATTTAAACTTTGTTGTTTCAAGATTATGAAAAATCATTGAAACCTGGCAATCCAACATATTCTGCTGGAATTATTTATATATTTGTAAAATATCCCATATCCACATAGTTAAAAAAAAAAAAAACACTTGTGAAGCAATATGATGGCATTTGGGAAATTAAAAGCCCCTGTGCCATTGTTATAACTTTAAGATGACTCCCCTTCATTGCTTAACAAAAATGGAAATTTTGGCTCATTCTCTATTCACCATATTGCTTTTTGATTTCATCCAAATGGCTGATTGGAAATGCACTTGAAAATGATATATGACATGTTTAAATACTAAAGATTTGTTTTATTTCATTGGATTACAGACAATTCATTCAAGTGGCAGATGTGATTTATGTTTGACTTTTGTGCTATTATTACACCCCTTATTAGAATGTAATGACTTTACCAATTGAAGCAAAAACTTTCCTCTTATGTAAATTTTAAAGTTTTCATTATTCGTATATGCAAAATCAATCTAAAATGAATGTCAAATACATTTAGTACTAAAATGATATTCAAATAATGTTTTTTTTCTCAAAATTATCTGCTTTTTGTCATAATCAATATCAAAATTAGTATGTGATGAAATATCCTACTAAAGTCATGATTTACTGAAAGAAAACTCAGTGGATATCTGTGGATCTCTTTTGAATCACTTTCAGAAGTTTTCATTTCTTTCCTTAACAAGAATTTACACTATCTTTTTACTCAGTCCTATTTCAGTAATCATATACTGATATCTAAAGTAAACAGATTATTTTTGCAAACATATAATGCTAGCACAATACCATAGTTTCTAATTTATTTGATTATATTCAGACCAAAATAACAAATAGAAATTATTATAAGGAGGTTTTGAATTTTGACAAAGTCAACATCTTCACAACTATCTTGATAAATACATATTTGCAAACTATATTGTTCAGTGGAAATTATCTCTATTAATTAATATTATTTTTAATTGATAACCTTTAAAAGTATAATTAGTAACCTTCAGCACAAACTATAAAATTATTGGCATTAACTTTTAGGCTCTTTTTCCCTTTTTCAATAACATTGATGTTTCTATTTTATATTTATTTTTTTTGTTTTCTCTTTTTACAGAAATGTCAACCATCAGTAAATATAAAATATACAGTGGTCAGTGTTCTTTATGCTTATACCTATATATGTCGTCTTCATAATGGGGATCATCTAAGCACACCAACTGATAGTGCTAAGGTAGGAAAATGAACATTTTAAATGATTCAAAAACTTCCATTTTATACTAAACACTTCATATTTTGGTCTCCTTGAACAAAGACAAATGCAATATCTTAATCTATCTGATGATCCATCCTCGGTATGACGATAAACTGCATCCGTGTCCAGGATAAACTATGTCCAACAGCAAGGCCTCTGATTTGGAGGCTTTGAGGAATGTAGAACCACCTCTTAATTGCTGATGTTCCCAGGTCTGCCCTAACCTGTGGTGGTAGCACATGTTAGGGTCCCATCTATGGGCAAATAGTTAACCCTGAAACTGAGGTAAAAAACATTATAAAAGTGTAAAAATAGGTTTTAATACCAGAAATACTTTGTAAAAAATTATTACCAGAAATAAATTTTTGAAGAAAAAAAAAACTATTACCAGCAATATGTTTTTGAAAAAATAATATTACCAGCTATACATTTTTGAGGAAAAAAATATTAGCAGAAATAGATTTTTGACAAAACAAAAATATTATCGGGGGGAAAAAAAAAGTTGTCAGCATTAATTGACCGATTGAGGTTGATATGCTATAAAACAAAACAAACCAAACCTATCTGATGATGGGAATTTCTATCATTACAGTTCTGTAGCTCACAACATTGGTATAAAATAAAATTAGGAGCTGACAGCCAGGTACAAAACAATTCCATCACTTCTCCTTAATCTTAAGAGTATCTGATATGCTATAGTCAGTTATGTGCCATACGTGATACATGCTTAGGCAATCATGTATCTTTTGATACATGACTGATGAGGCAGATTTTTTCCCACAGTAGTTTGTCATTTCTTTCTGCGGTAGACCAGTTGCCATCCAATCTGATCTGATAGCGATCTGTCCTGCTATTTACCTATAGCTGGGGGGAGAAGAAGAGGATTCATACCTTTTGCAAGAGTATTAGCACATAAGTGAATGTAATGGAATCGATTGGAATTCAAACTCGGCTCTCTGATTCCTCAATCCGAGCTGCTATTCATTACTCCAACGTGCCTTCTGATATGCTACACATTTGCTTTATGCGCCTTGCCTGTCCCACTACACATTAACTTTTTTTGAGTTATAAGCCATTAACCTGAAAGAATCAATGTTGTTTGAAGATTATCCAAGAGAATTCAATTAGAAATTTGATGACAAAAATGATAATCTTATCCAGTGTTTACATAATAATGTGTTTCTAACATTATCATTTTGTTTAAATTATTTTCTTTGGATTTTGTTTTTACATTAAATGTATAGAAAGTGAAGGACTAGTTTATTTTAAAAGCAAAAAATATAATCAGTTATTAGCAGCATGAAGGTGCATATTGATTTTCAGAAATATGTTGTAATTCTTATAATTATTTACAGTCAGTCTAATAGGTAATTAAATAACAAAATGAATAAACTTCTACATTACACATTTAATCCCTAGAAGTGACAGCATTTGACTAATAATGATTTTATCAATGGAGTCAATTTTATATCTATGGAAGAGAAATACAACAAATGATAGTTACAATTGGACTAATGTTATATTTATGTTTTACTTTAACTGATCCTTTTGTTTTTTTTAATTACTAGTGATTTATCATCTAAAACAAAAATGTACCATTGACATTAATATTGACTTCCATCTTCTTTTTCTTTTCTATTATGTTTCAGTTGATGTGTTCATTATCAGACAGTATATCAGTTTATGAATTCCTTTGAACCAATTTGTGAAAGCTGATAACTTTTGACTTCTTATTTTCTTATAGGCACTTTTAGAATTATGTAATGCACTGAGAACAACTCAGACCCACAGTTCTGTTAGTGAAGCAATCCAATCCTGTCTTCATAAGGCTGATGGGGTAAGAATCAACCAATGACTGTTTTTCATTTCCAAAACCTCAAAGTTGCAGGGAAATATTATTTTCTTTGTCTTGTTTTCACTTTGTTTAAAACATTTATTGCGTATGAGTGATTTTTAAAAAGTCATAATAAATGTTAAGCGATCAGTGATATTTTCTATTACAATTGACCGCACAAAGGGTTTTAGATTATCAGCTCATTTTATAACGATAAATTGAAAAATTGATTATTTTGTAATGATAAAATGAAAAATTGATTTCACATAAGCTGAACAAATTTTGCAATAAATATTTTGATATATTCAAATATATATACAAATGTTAATGTATTTTAAACATTTTATTTAAGCATAAAGGAAGTTAAGTTTTTTCATCTAAAAAGGGTTCTTCTTGGTTGGAGCAAGAATGCTTTCAGCAACTCTTTTTATTTGTTATCTTTGAACATAAAATTATGAAATCAAATTCCCAGTAATAAACATGGTATATTGATTAATATGGATCATCCTATATAACGTAAAATATTATTTTTAGCAGATACTCTTATTAGCTGAATTTTAATCTGAAATGTTCACTGTATAATGTTTGTTCTACGAAGGTGTTGGGTCTAAGTGCACTATGTTGAAAAATATATGTTGTTTTTTTTAGTAATGCCCTTTTTCATCATTAGGCAATGGACTTATTGATGTACCTGTGTGTGTGTGTGTGCACGTGGTCGTGCATACATGTACACACTCATAGTTCTGCTGCAAATAAACGTTCTTGGGGTCATATTTGCTCTGGTCTGTCATTGTTGCTCTTACAAGGTGTCAATCACAGTGGTTGTCTGTACTATGTGGCCATCCAGAATTTAGTCTATAGTCGTAGGAAATGCTTATTTGACCACTATTACTAACATCAAAACACCACTAACATGATATGTCTAACATACACATCAGTTCTCCAAAATGATTATCTAGCATATCACAATTCAACCTCTTTAAACAATTAGAATATATGCATTTCCAGTCTTTCACCACCACTGAATCATAGTACAGTGTATACATTACTGTTCAATACTTATATACACTCTCTGCACTGGTATGAAACTTACTACATTACAAGATGGTTGAATACTTTTGGGTCATTCCATGTCAAAACACCAGCAAAAAGTTGAAATCTGCACCCACCAACACCGAATTACTTGAAATTTGGCACAGATGTTCCCCTCCATGAGTTAGGAAAGTGTGCCAAATTATTTTGTGCTAGACTCTACCGTTCCAATTTTAAGGGGGGGTGTATAATTTTCCTATTTTGCCTCTAAATTAAGGCCGTGCAACGTCGCCGAATCTCAGTGTTTTTTAAAAATTAAAGAAAAATACTTCCATACTTTCAATATTTCTGAAATTTGGTATGTAGGAAAAAATAAGAAGTGTAGAATACAAATATTTAACTATTTCAAGCCTACACTTGATAGAAAATTTTATTTTGCTCACCCAAATACATGACCCCAAAAACAACAATTTTTCACCTATGTAGTTACGGTCAGTCTATTAAAAATATGTCATCTTCAATTTTCATAATATTTTTTGCTTAACATCTACAATGCCTGCTCAAGTTCACCAAAAAATTTTGTGAGGGTTTTATGTCTACTTTAGAAGATATGACCCTGCCAAGTTTAGAGTTTTTTCCTATGTATGTGCAGGATTTCCAAGAAAGATTATAATTTAAAGACAATCATCCTAATGCTCCATGACCTCTAAAATGTTGATATTGTGCTAAGTAACTTCTTAAACTATTCAATAAGATTGTTTTTAATAATTAAAAAAAAAACGTAATTTAAATATATTTTGCAAATATTACTTTTTGTACAGATAGATTGTCTTTAAAAAGCGGTAAACATTGCCTCATGTATGATAATCAACAGTGCATAGAAAATTTGTAAATGGCACTTAACAAATGAAGTTAAAAGAAATTCTTTCTTTTTGTGTTTCTTTTAATTTTATTTTGGTAAATTATTTTCATGAAACAAAAAACATTTAACTTTTTCATTCTCAAAAAAGTCATAAGATAAATGTGAATCTTTAAAACATAATATTTGAAGTTGGCACTAAACATTTATATAGCTGAAGGAAATGCTTTCATTACATTTTTTAAATTTTCATTTTTATTTTTTAAATAATTTTTCAAAATTATTTTCATGAAACATAAACATTTGAATTTTGTTTCATTCAGGAGAATATCATAATAAAAATGAAATAAAATAGTCTTTAAAAGATTACATTTTAAACTTCACTATGCACTAAATTTTGTTGTGCATATAGACTAAACTGTTTTGGATATAATTTTTTGCAAAGATAATTTATCCATCTTGGACAAATGATAAACTCTACCATTTGCTGTTGTAGGAACATCAACAGTGCACAGAATATTCATTAATGGTACAAAACATATATCCTTAAAATCTTCTTTCCAGTAAAATGAATGTGATGGAAGAGCTGGGTGCATGGACTTAATCAGCAAGTCCTTATTCTCCATATCAATTTCCTGGACCATGCCAATCCAAATTTTATTGTTGCACTTGCAACAAACATATCCTGAAACAAAAGAATTTACTGGTTTTTCTTCAGTCCCAGTAGAAAAGTCATACATTAGGGCATAGTTTTCATCTTCACTACATTATTTCATAGATATTTTATCTCTGGCGAATGGAATAAATTGATGAAAACATCTTTTTCCTGGGACTGTGGATGCATTTTTGAATCTCATGGTCAGACTCCTCCTTGCTTCCTCAACTTCTTCATTTTAAACCAGAATGAATTTGATACCTTCAATTACAGATTTACAATATTCAAATATAGATTCTGTGGAAAGGATTTGTTTGGTAGTTGGTCTTCGGAGACTTTGACACTATCCTTTTTACTGTCCCACCTATGCCATCACACTGTTGTTTACTATGACTTGTTGCAAAGAAATTCCATTTTGCATTGAGCCCAAAATTTTTCTGATGGTTGCACAAAGTTCAATTGGCAAAGTTCTTATAATTCTTGTATTGTGCTGCTCAACCATCAGTAAAATACTCAATATATTTTATGTTTGGCAAGGTAGCTTTGATTACCTCAATAATTTTTTTTCTGTACCATATAAACAAATGCTACATCATGTGAGTTGTCACTCAACATAATGCAGAAACATTCACTTTGCATTGCATTTTCAAGCTTAAAGTAGAGTACCACTGGATGTAAAGTACATTGTGAAGTATTCCAATGATAACTCTGGATCTCATCTTGAACTATAAATTTGTAGTTCTCAGCAAAATCTACCAGGAACAAAATTTCACTATCACTAATCTCCTCTTTTCTTTGCTTTAAGTACCTTGATTGTGATTTAGCCAAGTAAGAATGAGGTGCTAATTTATTCAGTTGCAAAACAACTATCAAAATATCTATTACCCATTAATATGTTTATTCTACATATATCATAGTCTAAATTAGCAATGTTGCAATTTGATTTTCCATTTGTGTGTGTGTAATATATATATATATATATATAAATGTGATATCTATTTCAAATACAAAATGCTCACTATAATAAAGTTTGAAATAATATATATAGATACACACACACACATGCACACACACTTTGGCTGTTATATTTATTTTAAAAATTTATTTTAAAAATTTAATTTTAGAATTTGAATTTGATAATTAAGAATATAATACTTTTATTTTTTTATTACCTATTCCTAATTTTAGTTTTAGAAACAATAAAATAAAAATAAAAATAAAACTGCTACTAATAAAGTATTTTAAGAATAATGGATGTATAATGAGGCATGCATTGGGTAACAACATTATTTTCTCAAAGCAAAAAATAACTGAAACTGTTTAATTCTTATTTGCTTTTATAACAGGATCCTAATTCATCTCAAATTTCCCCAAAATTCAAGTTATTTCTCATTCAAGATGTCATTAGAATCATTGAAGGCCCTAACACTACTCCATCAGTTGACTATGTCATGTCTGCTTTCTCAGATTTGCTGAGATTATGGCAAGAAGCTATACAAGAAATCTCTAAAGGTAAGAAAATATTTTCAATATATAATTTTTTCTCTCATTTACTCATTTATTAAATTTGAATGTTAGAGACGTTATTGTTAACCTATATATATTTACCAAAGCCTCTGAACTTTTTGTTCAATGTCTCTCAGTAAAGGGTTTGTGGCATATATAAAAGGCAAAGTATTGTTGGAAGTTTAATATTGAAATTAATTGATATTCTACAAAAGTGGATCAATAAATCTATATAAAATTTTCATTAATATTCACCAGTGAGTTAAGTGCATTGACTATGAAGAAAATTATATTAAAAATATTGTAATAATGTAAAATGCTTTTTTCTTCCTTTAGGCTACATACTTATTGATGTTCCAATGTAATGTAATATATTTTAATTTTAGAAAACCTATATACAATATTGTATATAGGTTTTCTAAGATTAAAAGATATTATTTCCTTGAAAAGTGATACATATTTAACTTTTTGTTTGAATGAGAAGCAATTTAGTCATATAATGTATAGAATTTTATTTTTACTATCATAACTTTAAATGAAATTCCCTGTATCAAATGTTGTCTCTGTTTCATAGTGTTTATTCCATTTCTTTTTAATCATATTTATATACTTTATATTCAAGAACTCTTTATAAGTATTTTTTACTTTTTAATAACTTGAGGCTGAAGAGATTGGATCTCAGTTTAGATCTGTAATAAGCAACTAAAACCTAATCTTATTCTCATTGTTAGCACAAAAGTAAACTTTTCTAAAACCAATAAAAATGTTGTTTTTTTATCTTCATTGCTTGGAAAAATGTTTTGTTCTAGAAAACTATATTTTTTACCACTTATTTAAGAAACCAGCATGGAATTTATAATGTAACACCATTTTCCTGAACCAAAAATTAGATTATTATCGTTCATCACAGTTTGAAACTTATTTTAAGCCTCATACAAACTTGACATTTTGTATTAAGTACGGAAAGATAAAAACATAAAATTCTTATGGAGTACAATAGTTATGTTTGTGGACACATACAGAAGAGAATGGGTGAAAGAATGTAATTATATATGTGTACAGAAGATACAGATGCATGCATCCAAATGTAGTAGCTGCCACTTGACCAAGTGGGGAAGGAAGATATCTTTGCTTACAACATAGCTAGGTTGGGTTAGCCATTTAAGGTCACCAGCTAGTCATGCAAATCTATTTTATCTCTGCATATGTTATGATAACCATAGCATCAGAAAATGGACAAAATTAATTTATTGACTCTAATTAGGGTTAATTTTTTATCTGTTCATATAGACAAATATATAGATCTGCTTTGAAAAGGCTGCTTGCTTCTTGTTGACTTGTTTCTTGTTATATCCTGATTGTGAAAGCTTTTTTACTGGTTGGTCCAATTATCTATTTTTAGAGATGGTGAAATTTTGTTCTCATTATTATTTATTTTCTTACAACCTGGTTGTGAAAGCTTTTTGATTGGTTGGTCAAACTATGGTCTTGTTTACCTGTGGACTTTTATTATCTGTCTATTTCTGTTTTTAGTGATAGTGAAATTTTTTATTTATTTATTTTTCTATCACCACAGAAGATTCTTATAACAAAGAAAATGTAACAAAAATTAGTTTTCAAATGATGAAACTTGTGAAACAAATGCATATACATCTTGTTTTTTTTTTGTTTTATTTTTGTTTTTTGTTTGTTTTAGACTTGAAGAAAGCAAAGAATAATGAGAAATTGGTTTCTGCTTTAAAGACAAAAAAGAAAAGTTTTTTCCGAATTGAAAAGAAAGTCCAGTTTCTTCTCAGCTGGTGCAAATCATATGGAGTTGACTTGCAAGATAGTTTGGATGAGTTAAATTTGGAATTTTGTAAGTAGAAAATAAAGTACATTGAATTTGTATTTTCAATATTTAAAAAAGACTTTTTCAGAAAAGTCCGTCTTAAATTTGTCTTACCATTTTTACAGTTTCTGCTGTATTTGTTTCATTTGTATTATTTACTACAAAATGAATTTGTTTACTGTAAAAAGCAAAAATGTCTTTATTAAATAATGTTGGAATGAATTAATTTAAATTTGAGACAGAAATACAGGAACTACTTAATATAGGCTCTTTGTGGGTGAATTTTTTTTTTTATTAAGACAATGAACAACTGATAGTGAACAATTTATATTCTCTCACCCTATCTTGGCTAATTTTTTTTCTACTTGGTTACACTAGAATTAAATATCCTAAATATGAAATTCATGATGATCTTATAAACCATTTTTATCCAACTTATACTTTCTTAAATCTTTTTTCTTTAAATCAGAATTTTTTTATTAAAGGCAAACCAAAAACAAATTGTTCACTTCTATTTTATATTTTTATTAACATGTTTAATTTCTTTGCAGATAATATAAAAGTTTTAATTAATTTATTCAAGTTGTTTCTATTGTATTTTAAATTTGTAAGAATTAACAAAAATCTTACTTTCTTAAACAGAAGTATTTTCTTAGTTAGATGTTAGATATACTTGTTTCAATTTAATTCTTCTTCAATTGTAAAATTTATTAAGTAAATTACTGTATATACTCACATATTATGCAACCTTTGAAGACCTAATTTTGAAGCTAATTTGACTGCAGTAAATGGATATATAGTTTGGTCAATGGTGTAGGCAGGGCCAGCAGTACATATGCTAATTTTATATTTTGTGTATTATGTGACCCTATTAAAATTAGCTTCAAAATTAGGTCTTTAAAAGTCACATGATACACGAATATATATGGTATATAAAAATATTTGTGTGGCAGACAGTGTTAATGTATAAAGAATGAAGTGAACTCTGTGAAACCAACCTGCATGTTTAATTAACAAGTAAGAGTATCGGGTGATTTTATTAATGCTTTGGTATTTATTCACATCTTATAAGGTTCTGAAGCTGATGTGAATTGGCATCAAAATATTAATTATAATTATCAGTGTTTGTGTGTTAATTTGATATTAATTATTTGAAACTAAAACCACTTTTTAGATGGGAAAAACATCTGCAAGTTATATATTAGAAATGTACAGTAAATGTTTATTTTTCCCAAATTAAAATACTGGAATGCTTTCTACTTTGACTCTGATTGCAATAAGTGACAAGTCACACACTTATCCTTTTACAGGATTGGCTAATAGACTGCTGCAAAACTGTAAAAATATATTGAATATACAGATTAATTTCAGGTGGTTATATAAGGTCAGCAAGTTGCCATGACAGTATGGTTTCAGCAACTGGATTGACTACTAATTTATTTTATTCAAATGTCTTTAAGAAAGGCATGAATCCCCACTATTCATGCTATCATTCAATGTTTGCTACTGATTTGACCTTTTTTTTATTTTTAAATACTTTATTGGATCTAAGAAGTAAAAAAGAACTTCAATCAGTCTGTCAAAAAAGTATTTCAAAGAGATTCATCAGTTGGTTGAATATAGATTTTGGTAACAAAACCTTTGGTTTAAAAATTCATGAATTACTGAGTTTAATTTGCACATCCAAAATGCACTCAGAAATCATTTATTGATTTTTTTTAATTATTTTGGTAAACATTTTTAAACATTAAATAGAATATTCTTTATTGCTGAATTACTTTTAATTTTATTCTTTTACTGAAATGTTCTTTTTCTTTGCAGGTGCTTTAAGCAGTGAGATGGCAAGCATCAACAATACAAAGCACCAATTTGAGACGATGTGGGGTGGAAAAAGACCTGCTAAAAAGAAAATTCTCATTGAGGAACTAACTTGATTCATTATTTATGAGAAAAATATCACTGTACAAAGTTTTTGTTAATTCTGACTGAATTTGTAACTTTGTTGGTTATTTCTTTTTCAATATTTTATATAAAAATTTGAAAAATGCAGCCATTATTTTTGTCATTTATCCACTCAAACAGATGTATATAGTCTGTTACCAACTTTCTGTGAGCAATCTCATCATAAGAATCAATGAACAAAAGTAGCATAATGTTCAATAAAAATGTACATTTATTATTCAAGCATTACTATTTATAAAAAAATGTTTATTTCTTTTTGTCCATAGTATATGTGTTAAATCATTGGTAAAGGGAAAGATTTAACAACTGAAAATAACAAACTTATTGAGTGAGGGAATATCCACATTGGAAATATCAAAGGAGCTTTCTCAACTGATAAAGAAGGCTGTTGAAAATATGAGTCGAGAACTTAAAGCAAAGGAAAAGGCTTTAAGAACTTGCTTCCTTGAGATGAACGTAAACTAAAGTGAGTTATAGGGAAAGAACCACTTTTGACCGGCACTTAGATCTTTGAAAAGGCTGTAATTGAGAGAGTCAAGAAGGATAACGTGCAGAATACTTTGTAAATTGGAATCTGTAAAAAAATCTCCTAGGCAAATTCCTCTCACTAAAGCAAATATTTTAAAGCATCAAAATTGGGCAAATACATGAAAATTGACTTTTCTGAAGCAATTTTTATGGATGAATCTCAAGTGACATTTGATGGACCTGATGGATGGGCCAAAGGATGGATTTTATTCAATTCAGACATATCTGTGCCTAAAAGATGGAAGCAGTAGTGTTATGATATGGGCTGAAATTATCGACCAAACCATTATTAGAACATTCAAAGTCGAAGGAGTTAAACTGAACAGTGATAACTATTGTGATTTTATGAACAAGACATTCTTTGCATTGAACAAGTCTCACAGTTTCAAAGTGAAGTTTGTATCTATGCATGACAATTCTCCTTTTCATATATCTAAGCTTACCAATGAATTCTTTGAGCATAAAAGATTTACAGGAAAGAAGATAATGGAATTGTCACCATGAAGTCTTGATCCAAATCCAATAGAAAATCTATGGTCAATTGTGAAGGTGAAATTGCATGAAGGAGGCAAACAATATAACAGTAAAGTTATGGAAAGCAATTAAAACACAGTAGTCAGAAGTTGAACCTGATGAAGTAAAAAAAAAAAAAATTAACAAAATCAATGGATAATAGATTAGTGGCTCTTCTTGACAAGAAGGATCACTATATTAAGATGTAAAAGGATTCAAAGATGTATATGTTTGTTATTTGCTCTATTATAAGCGTTGATTAATTTTTAATGATTTTATTACCTTTTTATTGAAGTAAAATGTGATTATGTGGTTTTGCCTAATAACTTCAGATGGCAGTTTTTGAAAATACATTAAATAACTTCAGTAAAACACTACCTAAAATTTTAACACGGGCTTTGTTTTGACATCTAAATTGATTTTTTAAAATTTGCCAATTTTTTTTTCAAACTAAATTTCAATTATTGAAGTTTATATGATTTTCTTAATAACTTCACACAGGGTGTAGTTTTTATTTTAGTACCACTCAGTTATTGCTCACACTGTTTTCACTGAGTCTAACTATGCATTAATGAAGCCCAAGTATTGAACTCACAATTACTGTCAACAAATTCATGAATCAACACTTTAATCCACTAGGCTATTGTCCTGTTAAGTTTCAAAATTTTGTGTAGACCTAAAAAATATCTTTAGGTTCTTAACTGGGTTATATAACCAGCAGTCATAAATAAAAAGAAAATTATTTTATGATAATAAAATAAATCATTTTATAATGTGTGTGTGTATATTATATATAATTTATTTATTTTAGGATATTAAAACATGTTATAAAAAATCACTACACAATTACAATTATGTTTAAATACCATAAATGTGTCTGTTCAGGTGATGTTCATTGCCTAAAGAGACACATTTATAGTGTTGAAACAATTGTAATTGTGTAGTGTTTTTTTTATTTTTTTAATATATTTTAATATCTTAAAATAAATATTTAGCCCTAATATGTATTGAGCCCTCTTTTAGATTAAATGTTATGTACAGTGGAATCATACTCCATTTGTTCTCATTTTACATATATATATATATATATATATATATATATATATATATATATAGTCTAACCTGGATATAAGAGAGTTGTCGGGACCGGAGACGAAGTCTGTTATATCTGGGTTTCTCTTATATCCTATCCGGGTTTGGTCTATTTTATATACATTAACACAGGCTCTAATTTGGGACCAGAGAAAATCTATCTTATATCCGGGTTTCTCTTATATATATATATTTATATATATATATATATATATATATATATAAAATTATTGAAAATTTAATTTTGTAAAGCACATAAACAAGGAGGGTTCTAAAAAAAAAAATAAAGCAAATGATTTAAACATAATAGCTTTTTTCTTTGTTATTGATCCAAAATAGCAGTAGATAATGACTGGCTACTCATTTTCTGAGTAAGCTCATCTGCTAGGGTAGCTAACTAATCCCCTATTGCAGATGCCTGCTCAGGCACATTTTGTGTTTCTTCAACATGTACAGAGCCAACCTGTTATTTATACTGCAACTATGCCGAGTGGACTTTAGTTACAATTTGTGGGAGAGAATGCACAGTGAAGACTGATCAGCAGTTGAACAAAGCCAATACACCCAAATCATTGGTTATAATGACTTGTGACTTTGTTATAGCACAACCATCACTGGCTTCTAAACAGTTTCAACAACTCATTTTTATTCGCAAGACTTAGGTCAACCTTGTTATGATTTTCAGGCACTTTCCAACAGAGCCACATGCTGGGATTGTCTTTCTAGATCAATATTATCAAGAAATCATCTCCTTGACAAATTGACCATGATGAGATTTGAACCTGAGTCTCATGATCAGAATACTAACACTCTAATCACTTAGCTGTATGCTCTCTAACAGTATGTAATCTAAAGCTAACTAGCAACATCCCCATATACTTTCTGGAGATTTCTAGTTGGTCTTTCTCTAGCTTGATTAACTGCAGTATGAGCAACTGACTAGAGAATGAGCGACAAGAATTAAATCATTGTGTAGAGTGAAATCATGCGAGTAAGTCAGTCAGCGAAGCCAGGCTTGACCCTAAGGGAGTCCTAGAGGGACTCCCCCCACAATGGAAAATCATATGCCCTTCACCATTAAAATTGAGCTTAATGTGCTAATTCTTATAACATAAAGCATACATCAAAGACATTTTCAGCACATGACACTATTTCACTTTCCACTGCACATATTGGTCCAGAAAAAATCTTTTATTGTAACTCATAAAAAAAAGAAATGGTTCCTTTTATTTATGACTTTTTACAATCTGGCAATTACTGTTATCCCAGTTAGACTGTGTTAGAATTCACATAAATACATTAGCATAAACCAATTTTACTAGTGGCTCCTTTAACTTAAAGCTGCTCCCACTCAAAACATTTTGGTAATGGACCAGAGTGAAGCAAATAGTTAACCATATCTGTATAATATTTACTTTTTAAGAGTTGGTTTTGATTTTATGTGTATATGTATTGAAAGTCTTCTACAATCCTAAAATTTGTTGGGTAGAAGGAATGACATCAGCCAGTATTTCAGGTGAATGTTTAATAATGTTGTGCATTGATCAGGTGTTTTATTTTACCTGACCTCTTACTCATTTGCTAATGCACTAAAGCATACATCACTCATTTCTTTTCAAAGTTCTGTTTTACAATATTCTAGAATTTATTATAACATCTATGCTATAACTGAATTAAGTGTCATGTACCAGATGTCACAAATTCATATATAGCTTTAAAAATCCTCATTTAAAATGTTTAATTTGATGAACATATAGATTACATCATCATTATTATTATCATCATTTGTGTATGTTATGTTTCCTGCTTTGTATCCTGTAGAGCCGGGACAAAACTATGGTCATTAGGCCTTATAGGAGAATTGTCATTTAATTGATAGCACTTTTCTTAGTATATGGGATGTTCCTAATAGGGCAATCTTCTGGGAAACTTGTATGTTGATGTTATCTGAGACACTGTTAGTAAAATTGTCCATTCCTTTTCTCATGAGGCCCAGATCTCCGATTACTATAGGTACAGTCTCTGTCTTCATTCCCCAAATCCTGATAATCTTGATCTCCTGGTTCTTGTATTTGGGCAATTTCTCGATAATTTTCATGGAGGTGTTTCTTTTATTATTATTATTACTTTTTTTTAATTTTTTTTATTACTTATAATTAAAATAAGTAGGGTAACAGTTATCAGTGCAGAAATGGAATCAGCAAGCTATGTTTAAATTTCCAGCCTAGCCTGTTGCATTCACTTTCACACTGATGCCTGTGGGAAGGGCATGAATCCATCTCTTCTTCGCTATCTATGGGTTAAATAGCAGAGTAGCTTTGGGTGACAACCAGTCAAAAAGAATGAAAACTCTGAATTCCAAGCCATGAAAAAGACAACAGGAAACAACTCCATTTTCTTTCCCAAGATGGTATGACAATTCCCAGATTATAAAGGAAAGGTATCTGTGGAAAGCTATGATTGCCTCCTGAGAGGACAGCATTTAAAAAAATATTTTATAAATTTTAGTTAGAAAATAAAAAGCAAAATTATTATTAGACTTTTAAGCCCCTTCATGCACATATGTGTTTGTGGTTGAAATTCTATTTCTTATTTCAGTGAAAACAGTCTTGTATATAAAATTTGATGGAGGATCTGTTCTAGAATAGCTACTGTTCTTGAAAGTTGTTGGTTCCCCAATGTTTGATGAAATAAAAAGAAAAAACTCTTAAAAAGTAAATATTAACTATGATTGCTGTAGAAATCATTACAACTTTTAACTGCCATACTTACAAATTTAACTCCTTGGAAGGGCATGAGAATAAAGGCTGAGCCTTAAAAGGTATCTAGTAACAATGATGAATTACCACACACTTCCATAAAAGGAAAACTGACTTTGCTAAATTACTTGTCAGGATAAAAATATATTTTAAGGTTGAAGACCTTAAAATATATTTTCAAGCCTCTCTCTGTAGAAGATTCTATCTACCCACCACCCTGAATATATACTCCAAATGACTTAAATAGCTTTTAACTGGAGTCATCTTAGCAAACAATAGAACCTGTTATTCCAGTTTTCCAAAATTAAGTACCAACCATAAAATACAGATTTTTTTTTATAATTTTACTGTAATATTTGTTATTGGCTTGGGCAGTGACAGAAAAGATTTAAATGGTTAAGAATTTCATCATTTATTATAACTGCTTATAATTCAAACATTCTTGAAAAATAAACAGGATGGTGTAATTTAGAGAAAGAAAAAAAATCTTACCTACAGGTAACTGAAAAGATGTAGGGGTAAGTGACTAAATTCTTGGTGGTAGCAGCTACAGCCAGAGAGCATGAAGGGATTATGGGTAAGAGTGGTGATCATAAAAGAAGATGTGGAGGATGGCTTTTTTTGATATCCATTGTTATTTTTGCAGATACATGTATAGTCTAGCCTAGAAGAAGAGTGGAGAGCGGAAGTTGGGTGAAGCACAAAGAGATATGCCGGAGGTATGGGTGGAGACAAATTTGTTTCTTTCCTATTGAGAACAATGTTAAGAGAAATCCAGGTGAGCCAAAGATTTACTTTTCTGTCCCCAAAGTACAGGTGGGTAACCAAAGCTGGCAATAAAATTCAAACAAAAATGTCGCATGAAGAACAACTCTTTTGTTACAAGTGCCATCATATCTTGTCATCCCTGTAGAAATTATTCAACTTGTAAAATAAGCATGTTGCTTAAAATAAGCATTTTTCTGGGAACTTTTTTTTATTTCTGAAACAAAATAATTGTATGATGGAGAAAATTATTTGAAAATAATCAAGGCATCATAGCAAATAAGTACTGTTCTGGGGGTGGGGTTAAAATTGAAGAAAATAATTGTGACAACACTTATATTTGGTACACTAGAGCCAATGAATGCCAAATGTTTCCTATATGGAAATAAAGGATTTTTTACTATTATAATATTAAAACCATAGGCAAAGTAGCAGCAGCACAGTAAGCAAGAAATGGAATTAAGACTTTGTTAATATTCTTAAGGCCAAAATTGTGAAATGAAATGCATATATATATATTACCACTTCTTCCTATTTACAAGATGTTTTAACATGTATTAATGTTTGTTAATGCAATTAACAAACTGAATTTAAATTCTACTTAAGACTTTATACCAATTTCATATAAAAGGAAAAAAGCAAGCCTATGTTTTTTTTAAGTTTTTTTTTAACAGTGTGGTTCACCCTGTACAAGGCCAGGGGGCCACTCAAAGTAGAGGGTTATGATAAAGGGTAATTTATACGGATAGGAGAGGAAGATAATCTAGACTTGAACAGATTAAGATTGTAGTGATTGGGGAAAGTCTGTTCCATAGGGCAGTGGTTCACAGGATGAAGCTGTTTGAGTGGAACTTACTTCTCACTGATGGAATGCAGAGGGAATTTGGGTGGTTTGCTACCATGTAAGTGGTGAGTCTTTGCTGTGAAGATCAGACCTAGTGGCAGATTGATTTCATTTTTTGATCATCACTGTGTGATCTTTTACTGTGAACTTGTACCAGATAAAACTAAGCTTACTAAATAATGTTCCATTGTGAAAGGCAAGACTCTTTTCCTGTTTGAAACCATTGCCAATAATTCTGACTAATCTTGTTATTCATATACCACAGTGATAGACAGCTTGCAGTTGTCTGGGAGTCTTCCTTGCCCTAACAACTCAATGGGGAGTGGGGAGTGGCATGTAACATTCAATACTTCCAAAACAAAGCTTCATCATCACTAAGCAGCCATTAAATTTTTTCCATTTTTGATGAATAGTTGTACCATCTTTGCTTTGAATGTCTATTGGAACTCAAGTACACCCCAGACCACAATGGTAACTCATATACGTGATTCATTGCTAGGAAATTGGTTGATTCCTTGTACCACTCCAGAAAGAACATGACTTTGTTACACTACTTTAATCAGGACCTCTTTCTGATTCACAAATATATTTCACCAGACATGTCAGCCAGATGTGAGTGCTAAAAAAGCAAAACACAAAATAAAAATGTTTTTGCGCAGATGTTCCAAGCATCACATCTGGTCCACAAAACAAATCCCCACAAAATTCCAAAAATACAAAAGCCCATCACAAATATTACTGCCCCCACCCTCCACCCCCCCAAAAGGATGTCCTTGGGAGCCTGCACCTGCTAAACCAAAGATATAAAAATGGCACTCTTTGCTAATGACAAGCAGTTCACCTTCAGCACTTTGGCCTTGACCACCAGGCCATCAAACACCTCACTGATGTCAATTTCAACTCTGAAGAAAGGTGTACATAAAACCCCACCAACAATTTTACATTTGGCTTCACTGAAACGTACCAGGCTTATCTCCTGACCACAACTGTGTCCTCAGCCAACCAACCCAAGAAATCAGTCAACTCCTGGCCCTACTGATAACACCCTTACACCCAATCGCTTTCCTTACCAACAGCAACTAAGGAACCACATATGAACATTTGCCACCTTTCACACAACTATGTAGATATTCTGAATTTTGACCAATACTCATTGTTGAAATCTTAATTCTTGTTCATTCCTTTCCTTTGCAACCAAACACTCATTATAACAACTTTTCCTGTCATGTTGCATCTTTACATAAGTAAGATCAAACCAAAAATAGAATATTGCTGTTATATCTGGGCTGGCGCTGCCCAATCCTCACTTGATAGCCTTGATAGAATTCAGAAGTTTACATGGCTTTGTAGGTAATGAATTATTTTTCACAACCTCTTCCCCACAGATGAAACATTGCAAACCTGTCACGACTTTATCATTATTTCCATGGCAAATGTTCAGATAAGCTACACTCCTTAGTTACAACATTTACAGCTAAGACCCATCATGCCATATACTCAGGTTCAAATCATTCTCATTCCCTTTGTATTCCATTGGTAAAAAGGAAGTTTGACTCAGCTTCTTCCTGAGAACTACTTCTTTGTGAAACAGGCTCACAAGAGGGTGCTTCCCTGATCACTACACTCTTAACCTCTTCAAGTCTAGAGTCAACCATTATCTATCCTACAAATCCCCATAATCTGCATTTCTTACTTCCTCCTCTTACATGAAACAACCTCATTCAGCAACCTTTACCTTGAGTGGCTCTTGGGCCTTATATTGGGTGAAAAATTAGTAAAAAATATCTAATTCAAATGTGTATGCAAATGTAACAACTATTACAGAATCATAGTACAGGTAGTATTGTAAAAATAACTTCTTTTCTTTGCATCCAACCTTTTCAATTTACAGTTTCAAGAAAGGAAAGTGAAACAGGGTGAATGAAAGAGAGAGAGAGAGAGAGAGAGAGAGAGAGAGAGAGAGAGAGAGAGAGAGTAGAAGAAAAGGAGTAAGCAGAAGAGGGTATAATGAAATGAAGAGTAAGTAAGAATGGGAAGTGAGAACAAAGATTTTTACATGTATAAAAATGAATAAACTCAACAAACAATTGTGTTCAGTGTCTAAATCACTAGGTCAGAACCAATCTTATTTGCACAGTTTTGCATAATGTATCATTCATCAAAAATTTATCTTACAGACATCAGCCATCATGAAACCTAATAATTAGCAACAATAGCCTTTCACCTTAAACTCTTTTCTACACTGTTTAGATAAAAGAAAATCTATTTAATCTGTTGTTTTTTTAACACTAAACCTAATAAGAAGATGAGTCACAATTAAAACATTTTTTATTTATTTTTGGGACAGAACAAGTTTGAGCCATAATCAAATTTAAGGAGCATTCAGTGAAGATTTTTAATTCACTATAATTGTCTTTCCAGATTAACTCATAAACCATTGCATGAGATCAGATGTTCCACTGTAATTGTAAATTTAATTTTATAATTTTAAATGAACAAATTAACATTTCATCTGGCATTGTATAACTTAGAATAATTTGGGAAGAGATCATTTTTAATTTTCACTATCATCCCAAATAACCTAAGTTACCTCATTCCCAACAGTCAACAATCTCACCTTGTTTTCATGACTTGAGTCATTCCTTTTTGTTGTTTTTTGCTATTCTGATCTTTACTATCCAAAGTCACATCACTCCTTTCAATTTTTATAGAATAAGAGACATGTTAGTTTTGTGTAAGGAAGTTGTGTATACTCTCTTTATTGGGTTAATAGCAATTTAAATTAAAGAAGGGAATGTTTAAAAATATAACAATATATACATCTATTCTTTTTTAAATAGATAAATATGATAGTAAAAAGTTAAGATTATTGAAGTAGGTACTTATCTTAAGTGCCACTAAAAATGTAAGCAGTTTCTGTTTCTGTACATATTTCTAAAGATTGTTTGCATGGATATGCAAGTATTTTTGAAATAGAACTTCTTATGTGTCTTGTTTCCTTTCATCTTTTCTATTTTGAAATAGGGGAGATACCAAATATCTCAAGAGTACATTCATGAAATATGGTTTCATAAAAAATCATTGGCTTTAAATAGAATAATATATAAAGTAGAATTATATAAAATTAGCAATAATTCTTTCCCACATAAATGGAGAGTTATTTTTATGTGTTTAGCTAGAGGTGATTTTTCTTTAAAATTGGCTTCTTTCTTGCCACACACCCATAAAGAGCTACCATGTACAAAGTTCAGGATATTGTAAATTTGTGCACTGTAAAATCAGTCTGATGGAGAGACTTCTTCAGGTCACCAAGAATGATGGAAGGATTGAGTTTAATTTGTATAACCAGTTTGGACTTGGTCTTTGTTGTGATCTTAGAAACATACCCTATTCTTCTGAGATTTTCACTGGTACCATGATTCTTCCACTTCTTCACCACAAATGTTATAGAACTTTTTGGTATCTTTAATTAACTGCTTATAAGTTTATAGCTTTATGCTTCTCTATAATTTTCTTCTGATAATGCTTTGAAATTCATGATAGCAGAATATTATCCACTATTTTCAGGAAGATGCCATTGTAAATTTTACCCCAAATAAGTCATAGACTAATGGATAACCATATGTGACAATGTAAACAGTAAGAGTAAAAGGTGCAGTTGATGAGGATATGTAGGAAGGGAAAGATAACAATTAACTCTAGACTTGAACAGGTTAAGATTGTAGTGACTGAAAAAGCATCCTCTTGGGAGTCGGTTTCATAAAGTAGTGGTTCATGAGAAGAAGCTGTTTGAGTGGAACTTACTTCTCAATAATAGAATACAAAGGGAATGAGAGTGGTTTACTTCAGTGTATGTGCATAGCAGGTCTTAGCAGTGAAGGTTAGAACTAGCAGAACTAAGGAATGTAGCTCATCTGAAGATTTTCCATGGAAATAGCAATAGAGTGGTGAGAAGCTTGCAACATTTTATCTGTGGGAAAGGAGTTGTAGGTTGGAAAATAATTTATCACCTTCAAAACAATTTTGGACTGGAAATGTGGAAACTGGGCAGTGCCAGCTTCAGACATAGCAGCTGTTCTCCATTCTCAGCCTGATCTGGCTTCTTGTGAGGGTAGAGCATTTCAGGAATAGTAAGGTGCTTACTGCAGCAGTACAGAAAACCAATCATTTTTCCAGCATCTTTAGAGATGGATCGTATATACTAGTTCCACAAGATTTGGGGTAGGCTTAAGTCCTAATAGGCATTTAAGGCAAGGGCCTCCTTGAGAGAACATCCATTTATTCAGATAGATGAAAATTCAAGGTTTGCTTGATGATGATGGAATATGACTGTTTTGGTTTTTGAGGTATTAAATGTGACTGGCCAGTTTTTGCCTCATTGAATTGTTAGAACTAAGTTAGAGGAGAGTTCAGCTGCTAGGCTCTGGACATCTAGATTTTTGGAGGTGCACCCATAT
The DNA here is from genome assembly GCA_963932145.1 of Acanthosepion lycidas. Classification (NCBI taxonomy): domain Eukaryota; kingdom Metazoa; phylum Mollusca; class Cephalopoda; order Sepiida; family Sepiidae; genus Acanthosepion; species Acanthosepion lycidas. Next base: position 80,091,287 of record OZ010578.1, read on the forward strand.
ATAGTTCTATCATCAGCACAGATATTTACAAAACATCTGAGTATACTCTTAGGTAGATCATTAATATAAAGCAGAAAGAGAGTTGGAATGAGAAGAGAGCCTTGGGGAATGCCTGCATCGATCTCATGAGCCTCAGAAGACTGACCATTAGCAACTACCTTCATAGACCTATCCGTTAGAAAGTTGATAATTGTGAAGACTCTTCCAGTGATTCCATAGCAAGAAAGCTTGTGTAGCAACCCTCTATGCCACATAAGGCCTTTGATATATCTAATGCAAGTGTCTTTGAGATGTATTTATTATCTAATACCTCACTGATTCTGTGAGTTATGGTAATTAGAATGTCAGTAGTGGACCGAGCAGATTAGAATCTATATTGTTTGTTGCTCAAAATTTGTCCCTATCAAGGTGATCAAAGCATGGATAATAATAAATATCTCATAGATTTAAAACTGGTCAATTTCAAATCTTATAATTTGTACCCTCTTAGTTCTATATGTACAATCCTGGCTCAAGCCTCCCTCTTTCAGTCCTGCTATTCATTGATCCAAGCTCATCAGGTAGATGGCCTGCTGTCTTCACCTGTCCCTTTTACATTCAATATGTTCTGTGAGTATCAAATTCTCCAAGCCCTCCTTCCTCATTATGTGTCCAAGAAATTTAAGTATTTTTCTGATTCTGGGAATGTGTCCTTTTTTTGTTTCCATTTTCCTTATGACTTACATGCTTACATGGTATTCTCAGCATCCTTCTGTAGAACCACATTTCAGTTTTCTCTTCATCTGTGGGGAAATTTTCCAGTATGCCACTGCTTTATAAGTATGCCACTGATATTACATAACAGTTCAGTACTCATTTCTTTGTTCCTAATGAACTGATTCATTTCTGGATGACTAATCATAAAATGTAACTTAAGTTTTGCATCATAGTTTGTACTTACTATATTATGATTTTAAGCTTCAGTGATTTATTTCCTACTCATTACTATAATTTTTTCCAGATTAAACATGTAGAGTAAAGTAACTGTCTTAAATTCATGCTCTTTAAACTCAAAAATGCTTCTAAGATTTCCCTAACATAGTGCTGGGAACTGATTAGGGAGTCTAGTTAAGAATAACACATACCTCTTTGTTGTGTAATAAAACCTTGTACTATTTGTCATATAGCATTGTTTGCTTCATTGATGCTCTAAGCTCATCCAACCATAAAGTCTTGCACTTTTATTTGCTTTCTTTTATTTTTTTTTCTCTCTCTCTTTCTCTCTCTGCCTAAACAATAAACTCTTCACACAGCAGCTGCAACCATTCATTCTGTTACTGAACCATAAAGAGTGATAATGGGGCTTCACATTGAGATGCCACCATTGTGCATCTTCTAATTAATCCTTACACTCGCTGTTCCTCTGTCACCAGCTCTTCTGAGGCATCATTCTCTTTTGGGTTTTTTCATTAATAATTTTTGTATATTTTTTTTTTCACTTTGTCTATTGAAATACAATAATTATCCAAGAAAACTGATTGGCTGAGAAGGAAAACTGACAAGACTAGAGATTGGTAAAAATATTTTTTTTTTATGTACCTACAGTCTTAAGCAAATGTTTTAGGTTCAGAGTGATAAGTGTGTTAAAAATTATATAGCTTAAAACTGTGATCCTAGATTTAATCAAAAATTTAACTAGAAATAAATGACAAAACAAAGAATATATTGATCTAAAATTATATATATATATATATATATATATATCATCACCTGGTTAATATTAATAAATGTTTTTCATATTGATTTCATCAGTACCCTTTCATTTGACTTTGTTTTATTGACCAACTTATCTACTCTACTTTACATATATATATATATATATATGTATATATATATATATATATATAGTTTTAATTTATTTCTTTAAAAGTTATTTTTAATGGATACTCATGTTTTATGTAGATGTAGATGTTTTTATTTATTTATTAAACAGTATATTTATTTACATCTAACAGCCTGAATAGTTGAGAAATCTTGTTAGAAAAATATGAAACTTCTGGCAGGATTTGAACTTATGTCCCGTAGGGGAAAAATTGTCATTAGATCTGATGTGCATCAACCTCTCAGCTATGTAGAACCTCCATATCAAACAAAACCCGAATATTTTTGAGCATCTACTCAAATATGAATACTAATTAAAAATAATGTTTAAACAAATAAATTAAAAATGTTGAATTTAATCCACTTCTAAATATATGTGTGTGTGTGTATGTATGTATGTATGTGTGTGTGTGTGTGTGTGTATATATATATATATATATATATATATATATATATATATATATATATATATATATATATATATATATATACCTTAAGAAAGAGAAAGAACTGGATATTATTATGAATGCTAGAAAATCTGTCCTTATCCCAAAAAAAAGAACAATGGATAAAAAATAATTCAGGTGACCAATCTGATATTGCCATGGGATTGTTAGACTCTGTGGAGTCTTCCGACCTTATTGGTTTATTCATTTTATATAACCTTACTGCCCACTATGACATCAACATATAGGATATAGGGTTATATAGGGTTATGAAATGTGGTGAAAAATTGTACAAATTTCAAAACTGACATAATCAGAAAATTAATCCATAGGCAGTTTCAAAATCTAAACCTGAAAGATATAATCAACACATATTTTAAAATAAAGTAAACTTCCTCAATATAACACTAGACTTAGTCAATAATATATACCAACCATACATGAAAGCTAATGCAAATGAGTAATAACTCTTCTAATGAATATGTATTTTATAAACATAGCAATTTTTACAACAATGCCTTAAAAAATAGTGGCTATAAATGCTCTGACATTAAATATAGAAAACATAATAGTGATAGCAGAAAAAATAGAAATAGAAAAATCATTTGGTACACACCACCATTTAACCAAATGGTTAGCACTTAGGACAGAATTTTCTCAATTGAGAAACATTTTTCAAGTAATAATCCGCTAAGCAAAATTTTTAATAAAAGCACTTCAATTAAGTTACAGTTGTACAGATAATCTAGAAAAAATTATTAAAAAACATAATAATAAAATTTTACATCAACCAAAGTAACAATCATTATTCCAAAACAGAAAACAATATTGATAATTAAATAGTGTAATTGTAGAAATCCTAACAAATGTCCATGACAAAATAGGTGTCTTACTGATTCTATTGTTTACCAATGTTCCATTTCATCTAGTGAAAATCCAGCAATTAAGAAATTTTATATTGGCAGTACAAAAAATTCCTTTACACTGAGATGGTATTAGCACATATCTTATTTCAACAACAATGTCTACCATAACCAAACATCCCTTTCTAATTATTTTTGGCATTTAGAAGAAATTAATAAAACTAATATGGAAAATATAAAAAAAATGAGAATCTGTAAATCCTCATATGACCCATGACACTTGTGTTTACAAGAAAAGCTGCGTATTATAAAATTTCCTAAAAAATAAAGTTCTGTTAAACCAAAGAAATGTATTAATGGTATTATGTAGGCATTAAAATATAGAATTTTTCATAAATATTTTATGCATTACAATTACATAGCCATTATTTTATGGTTCACACAATTTTTATTTGATTTTTTCAACTTTAATATTGCCTAGTTTTACTGCCCATTCAATAAAATTACCATTGTATATTAAAATTCCGTAAAATAATTTCTTTTAACTTTATCTATTTGGTCCCTTTAAGAAGTTTCCATAGCATAAATAAATTTTGAAAAATTCTTAAAAATAATTTTTTTGCTCAAGGTAAGTCTATGTCTACTTTACCAAATCTGAACTCTGTTTTTGGCTACAATATTGTTTGCCGCTGACTTGTCTAGAGTGTCAATTTATCAAGACATAAATTAATAACCCACCTCCCTCCTTCCTCTGACCTTATTTTACTTTTTTCTATTTTAGCTTAGATCTGACTTTTAATTGGTTAATCCAGACATTCCCACAAGTATATTTTTTCATTCTGACATTAGGTTTTTACCTCCCTTTTTAACTTTCAAAAGAGGTAATGATTTGTTTTCAAATTTCCTAAATAAATCATTTTTATTATAAACTATCACCTGAAGAGGAACGATTATAGTTCCAAAACATGAAAGTTTTTGTGCAGTGATGTAAAATGTTTTTATTTTAATCTATTATAATAAAAATATTTTAATTATATATATATATATATATATATATATATATATATATTATATATATATAATTATTAGCATATAAAGATTTTAACCAGAACTACAAATAAAGTTGTTAATAAGCAAATGCTTTAGATAGTTTATAATATTAAATTAATTAAAAATATATTTTCAAAATAGAATATACATTATAATAATAAATATCACCTAGTACTTTGTTCTAGATTCTTTATTACTTAAAACAGCTAAATTCCTTATGGTAATGAAGAATATCAATTTAAAATAAAGGAATGATTAATATTTGCCCTCTAATTCTTTGTGATCTAAAACTTAACATTTGGACATTTTTCTTTCTCTTTTCTCTTTAGTGCCTTTTAACAATTTTTAAAAGTATTCAAGTCGGGGAAACTGACTTGGCCAATTTTTAATTCTCTTTTAAATAATATATGGTCAAATCTGAAGTATAATAATGTGTAACATCCTGCTGAAAAATGTATGAAATTTCATGTATTTAAGATATGCCTTCATTGATTATACACTGATATTCTTTTGAAGTTCCATGAAATGCTTACACTTTTCAATCTCTTGTTGCTCTTGATACTGTAATTACCACTGAATGTTTTATATTTTTTTGCAGTATATTTTTAACTTAATCATGAATTAGGTATCTTCTCACATATTTTCTCATTCTGGGAAAAAGTTCAATTTGGCATTCGTCTGAGAAAATAAACACTTTCTTATCTGAAACTAACCATTCACTTTTAGACACATACCACGTTTTTCTGAATTTCATTTATTTTGCCACTGACTTTGTCTTTTTTTAACGAAAATTCAGCCAAACAAATTATTTGATCACAATGTTTGATAATATCTACACCTGCAATTTCAAGTCATTTCAAATTTGATTGGTTGTTTTTTTTGGAATGTTTCTTTAATTTAATGAGGATTTTTCTTTCATCTCATTGAGATAATTTGCTTTCATGACATGATTTTTCCAATCTGAAAAACCTTGCCCTTCAAAATAACTTTTGTAAATATGTTGCATACAACAGCAGAATATTCCAACAGTAGAGGCAATTCCCATTTAAGATTCAATCTCCTCATAAAGAGCAACAACATTTGGGCTTTTTTCAATTGAAACAACTGGCTTTTGGCTATAAAATATGTAAAATGAATAAAATAGGAATTTTATTTGTTTCTAAACTAATTGAAGCACAAAACATTTTTTCAAGTGTTCCTGAAACATTTGCTTGCTAAAATCTTTGTAGAATTTGTTAAAATTTCTATTACCTTTCATATAATCAAGATATATAGAAAGCACTTTAGATTGATATGTTCATTGATTTGTTTTCTATATCTGTTTAAATTTTGAATTAAATCTAGAAATACAATTTTAAACTATTTTGTCATGCACTCAGCAATATTCACCTAAAACATTTGAGACTGTACCACAGAAAATGGCTGACTGGTTTCAACTCAGTTCTTCTCTGCAAGGATTGTTTATTTTTTATCAATAGCAAAAGAAATCCAGAGATTCTGAAAATGATGCCACCATATTTACTCATGTTTCTTGTGTTCAGACTTTTGTATGGATTTCTGTGCTTGAATTCTTCTGTTTAAAACTAAGTTGTACTTTCTAAGGCTGATCAGATTTCAAGAGAACAAATAAAAAAAGAATTCATCATGTTAAAGTAGCAGCCTTGTTGTAAACTATGCCAGTTTGCTGTATCAGATTTCTCAACCTCAAGCTGAATTGATTGACATGTGAAACAATAGATTTATATGTCACAGCTGTTGATGCAAAGACATTGCTGTGTTGGTTACCTTATTTTTATACCAGGAAAGAACCTAAAAGTATTCTGTTTTGAGGACAAAACAAGATTTCAATTAGGCTACCTTGAATATTGATGACTTCATTTGAACGCAGTGACACCTAATTTTATTTTCCTTGATTTTTTTCAATATTATCTCCCTTCAGAACACAGGAAATCATGTCTCTCCACAGATTCCTTTTTTTTTATTATCAATAAACTGCTATGACATCTTGGGAAAGATAGTTGAATGGTTTCACTTTACCTTCTCCATTTTTTTTCACTCCCAGCAAGGCAATAATGCCAATAAGATGCAAGGGGTAACTGAGTATGTAAGAGAAAATGAATTTAATAAGGAAAAAAGAGATTAAAAGAAATTCAAGAAGACAGAAGATTGCAATTGGTGTTGCATTTAAATTTTTGAAGATTGTAAGTGGCAGAGAAGCAAGAAACTGCAAAGGAATTCCAGGGATGAGAAAAGAAACTATTAGAATAGAACTTATGATTACATCTAGCTATTTCAGCAGTAAAACATGATGAGCCCTAGTTGCTAATCTAGTAGCATGTTTAAATTCATGCAGTCTAGGTACCAAGGAGGAGAATTCATTAGAACAATTTCTTTGAAAATATTTGTGACACCCCTTGTTGAGGTCCGTGCAATTTCTCCGGCGGCCATTCTCCACGCTGTGATGTTGCCGGGGGTTGGTTGAAAAAGTCGAAGTCTCAAGCTGGGGGCACAAGATAAACCATTGAAGGAACAAACTTCCACAACTTAGAGGAGTTTAATCGATGCTTTATTTCGTTCAGACTTAGTCTTGCCGTTGGGGTAGGCGATGTGACACTCAGCTCTAACTCTAACTAATGGAGATCAAATGCCGAACCAACCAACTCAGATGAATGGAGTTTCACTTCTTCAGTGTGCCTGACACATGTGGCTACTTCAAGCACACGCCCAGCTGAACTGCTCGGCTCAGAAAAATCACTTGTATTTATATTGAAATAATCGGAAGTCCACTAGACCACCAGGTGAAAACAAAAGATAAACATTGGCGACACTAAGTTCAAAATTTCAAGGTACTTAAATTTTGCTTCCTTTGATGTGTAAACATCCCGTGGACAGCCCGTCTGCACTCGGCCTCCAACGATGTATTTTCCAGGATTTTTTTTTATCTTTTTATCTTAACAAATCTTCGTGTGAATGCCGTCGGATGTTTTTTTTATAGCTCTGGCATTTTCTCAGTAGTCAGGCGTTTTTTTTTCTTTTCTTTTTTTTTATTGCCTGGAGAAAGGGAAAATTCTATTATCTTTTCTTTATTTCCTTAATGTGTTGTCGAAATACCGTAAAGACAGTTTTTGACCTGGTCATCTAAAATCTATTTCCTAAACGTTTATCTTTTATCACATCAAATCACTTAGTCAAATATTTTATTGGAAGACTGGTAGGATTTAACAGTAATCTGATGCCCTTTTCTCTTCCACAAATTTACTTATAAAAAGAAAAAGCGTTTATTTATTTATTTATTTTTTCCTTTTCTTTTTCTCTTAGTACTTTTGTTAAACGAAACATGTTTTTAAACTATTTTTCTATTCTTAACCGTTTTCTATTCTTAATTTATTAAAAATAAAATACATATTTTAGAAATCCACCTTAATATATGCCTAGTTATCGTGTCACAATTTATAGACAAGACGGAGGGAAGTCATGTCATGGTGGCAGGAAAGTGACTGAAGTTGGTATGCTAAGTCAGCATTGATGATATTACACACTCTTCCTTGGATTTTGTTGAGCACCAGATAGTTTTGAATTCAAGGTGACCCTTTTGCTAGACCAGCTGTCAGCCAAAGCCTTTTCTACCTGCTATCTCACCTACAACTGGGGGAGAAGAGATTGATAGGCATTAGTATGAAAGTGAATGTAACAGACAAAGCTGGAATTTGAACTTAGCCCACTTATTCCATTTTCTGTCATGATAAGTGTCATGTTACCTGTACAAACTTGAATAGGATTAACTTTAAGTTTATTTTAAAATTACTACAAATAAAGTTGGTTTGCAAGCTTCAACATTACACTGTTTTATGTTTGGGCTTTTTTTTTAAATACTGCATTTGTCAATGTGTTTAAATTAAAGCATAAAATACTGAAAGTCATCATCATCAGTTCCATATTTGGGTGTGGTCATTGGGTTGCTGTGCAGCTGAGCACTGGATCCGCTCCCTCCATATGTCTCCATAAATATTCATTCATAGGTAGCATGTTTTGGGTAAAGTAGATTTGGTGAAGCTAATCCCTCCTAGGTCACACCACAGATGATATCCCCTGACAATGTCTCGGTCACAGAAACATAGCCTTTGATTCCATCAGGGATACTCTTCATCCTGGCCCTTGACTTCACTACTCTGGATATACTGTCAGTGGTTCAATTCCATGTGCAGATTTTGCCTGCAGCTGATAAAAATTTGCTGTAGTTACTGCCTCTCAGGTAAATTCCTCACTGATGAGATCCTTGGAAGTACTACACATGGAGTTGCCTGCATAATACAGTGCTAGAATGGTAATGATAATATTAGCTATTATCCTTATAGGGAAACAATTACCATTCATTAACCAAGCAACCAGTGCTACCATTGGTTTTAATTTATAAAATCTTTCACCAAATATAAAACTCAGCATGGCAGGGTGGCTCAGTATCTGTACTGGAAAATCTGTAACTTTTATTGGAATGAAACTGCAATAAATTGGTATGAACACTACCCAGACCCAATTGTAGGATTGATAACAATTTTATGAAACTTTACAATACACACCAATAGAACAATAACAACTAACCACTCAGTTATTGTTAGTAAGACCATAAAAACAGAGAATGTGCTTTGTTATTGACATGGCAATTCCTAGACTTTAAGGTAGCTTTGAAGATCTTTAAAAAAAAACTATCAAAATACAAGGATCTTGAAGTGGAAATCTCAAAAATGTGGCACATGAAGACATCAATAATTCTTCCTGCTCTCTCTAAGCTCTACAACAAATATATTGCTATATCTTGTTTTCAAGCTTATTGGAAATCTTCCTCTGTAGTCCCTGTCTTTAAGAACATTGGGGAACTTTCTGGTCCCTTGAATTATCATCCTATTAGTCTCCTATTTTGGTAAATCACTATAGGCTCTAATCAACTCTGAATCAGTTAAGCATCTCAATTCATACAGTCTTCTTTCAGACCAATTTGCAAACTTTTGCTTCTCTTAGTCACCTACCAATGTGTTTGTGTTTATTACAGAAAAGGTTTTCCAAGCTTTAGATAAGAATTGGGAAATTCAAGCTGTGGCTTTAGATACTGTGAAAGCATTTGACAGAGTTTCACATGCTGGTCTTCTTCACAAGTTGAAGGGCTATTGTACCTCTGGTCAAATTTTTAACTTCATCCAATCCTTAAATTACATAATGAAAGTGTTATGTTGAACAGCCAACTCCTCTAGATCCTTCCACATTAATGCTGTTGTATGCCAGAGTTCTAACCTTGGACCTACTTTGTTTCTTATCTTCATCAACAACACAGCTATTTACACCTGTCTCAATAGTAAGTCTGATAAAGTAAAACTGGCAGTTGATCTCCAAAATGACCTTCAATCTGTTGTTAGCTGAGTCAAGAAATGTCTTGTGAACTTTAATGCCTCCAGAATGAAACTGCTGTCTTTTAGTCATATCAGAGAACCATTTTGGCTGATGCTAACCTCCAGGAGACCAACTTGTTGCACCTTCTTTGTCTCACATTTTTGCATATTTATAAATCTACCATTCATCCATATTTTGAGTGTGGCTGCCACATTTGGTTTGGTGCTCTAGCTATATATCTCGAGATTTTTGATAAAATTAAAAGAAGGGTCTGTAATGTTATCAGTCTTGAGCTGGCATCTCAACTTCAGTCACTTTCACGCTGCAATGACATTGTTTCCTTCTGTCTCTTCTATAAATATTTTCATAACAATTGTTCTGATGAGCTTTCTGCTTGAATACCTTGAATGCATGAATTTATACATAGTACTAGACTGGCAATTAGGGCTCATCATTTTACTGCCTCTGCTTTCCTATCATTTATTATCTTGAAAAATTTAAATGCAACATCAATCGACATCTTCTGTCTTCCTGAATCCTATTCTTTTATTGTTTTTCTCCTCACTAAGATTTTCTCATTTCCTTTCACTCAATGGAACTATCACTATGCTATAAGAGAAGCGATTAAAAAAAAAAAAAAAAAAAAAAAAAAAAAAAAAAAAATTGTGGTTGGGGACTTGAGTTTGATTAGAAAGGTTCTAGTAGACTCATTGAAGGGATCACTGGCAGCTTTGCACTTATTAATACAAAAAACTGTTCTTACAAACACAGCTAACATCCTACAAAGAGCTTTATTTATGTAAAATGTGTGTGTGTTTTAGGTTGTTTTATTTTTATTTCTTTTTATAAGCAAATGCATAGTGGAAAATGTCATTGTGCCATCTTTGACCTTAGGTCTCTAGTTGGAATGCCTGGAAGGAAATGAGTAAATAGTAATCAAAGGAAGAATTATTATTATTATTATCATCATCATCATCATCATCATCATTATTATTATGTTATTATTATTATTATTATTATTATTATTATTATTGTTGTTGTTGTTGTTGTTCATCATCATCATCATCATCATCATCATCACCATCATCATCATCTCAAATATCTTTATCATCTCATTTGTATTAGAAGTCATTTTCCAATTAAAATAATCTCTAAAATATTTTTTTCAAAATGAAACTGCTTCAACTCTTGCTATTCAATATTGTTTAATCCTCTTGCAAGAATTCATGGCAATCCCTGGATAATAAAGAAAAGGAAACTATCAAAAGTCATGATCAATTAGGTTCTGAATAAACATGCCATTGAAAAAATCTAGTTATTTATAAGTATTTAATGAATGAAAAAATTTGAATAAAATCCAGTAATTAATCCCTGGTAACAAATTTCAATGTACACCATTCCATTTTATTAAGTCTTATTTTTATTTTATGTTATCTTTGTAAATGATAAATTGCTCTCAAAGTTTGTTGGATTTTTAAAAAAATATTTAATTTGTGTAAATTCATAACATCCTTATTTAATCTTTACTATATTCAGTCTTTAATTAGTCAGGCTCTGGAGTGAGTGGCTACAAATTGTACTTGAAGCTGTCACACATCTTTGTGCCAATTTTGGCTGTTGTGTTCAACAACAGGATCTCCAGAAGCATGACAAGGATGATGGGCAAGATTTAGATGTGTACAGGCCAATAACTCTGCCAAACAAAGGGTTGCCAAGATCCTGATGGAGCATTTGCAGTCAGTTGCCAAGATTCTGTTGGGACCAGAGCAGACTTGTGCTGTGAAGGAACAATTCATAGCAAGCTGCATCTGATCCACACAATCCTAGAAGGTGTAGAAGCCACACTGATCAATTCAAGGCATTTGATAGGGTCAACCAATAGAACCTTGCTGCTGTCCTGCAGGTCACCAGTTTCAAAACCGACTTCTGCATGTAGATCAGCCTTCTGTAATGATCTCTCAGTGCATGTGAATGGAAAGTGGTCGAGTACTTTTGTGCTATCACGGTTGGTTCATCAAGGTTGCCTGTTGTCGCCTCTACTTTATGTTCTGGTGTTGGAGCCCCTCCTTTGTGCAGCCTACATGAAATTGCTGTCCTTGGTGGGGCTCAAGCGAGGGTTTCCATGTACACCAATGATGTGTCAATTTTCATGTCATGCCACAGTGACATTGAGGTGATACAGAAGGCACTTGAATGATATGAGAATGTCAGGGGGCCAAGATTAAGCACAACAAGTTTTCTGGCTTGTGGTTAGGGCATCACTCTTCCAGAGCCCTTTAGTTGGACTGATGGATCAACCTGCATTCTTGGGGTGTGATTCGGGTCCAGCTCCAGCTGAAGAAGAATTGGTCGAAGGTACATGCAAAGGTCAGGGTGGCGTTTCAGACTTGGCTCTGAAGGCATTTGTCCATGAAGGGTAGGGCTGAGGCCTGTGCCACATATATCTTTCCTCTCATCCATTATCAGTTGTCTGTACTCTCGCTTTGCAAGGCCCATAAGGCACGTGGTCACTTGCTCTCCTCCCTCTTGTGGAATGGTCACAAGCATCAGGTCTGCAGAGAGGTCTGTGCCCAGGATCCATGTCACGGGGTGCTGGGAATGCTACATTTGGAGTGTCATCGATATGCCTTGAAGTTGGCTTTCAAATGCCATGTGTTGACAGAGGATTTGATCATGGAGGAGAGGGGTAGGGACTCTTTCCCTAGCCTTACCATCACACCTCCTGTTTCTAGGGCTCAGCGACATTGTAAGCCCTGGAATAAGTTGAGATTCATCAGAGAATGTCAAGTGGCCTTGAAGGTCCTTCTTCAGCCAACTGACCTTTCACAGCCTAGGAGGCTTTTGTATCAGGATTTAGTGTAGGTAGTTGCAAAGGATCTACTATGTGGGCAGCTCAGCTTGAGTGTGACTGAGTTGCGCTCTTTCTAGTCTTGGATGCCAGTTGTGGATTACCTCACCAACCCTGAGTTTTTATTTACCTGGCGATTGATTTGGAACATGCTATCTCTCAATGATGTACCCTTCAGAGGGGGCTGGGTGGATTTGCCTGACTACCATCAATATGAACTTGGTTTAGAGGAAATGGCTTCACACACCTTCTACCATTGTTGTCAGGTGCACCTGTTCTGAGACTTTGTTGGCAAGTTGACAACTCATATTGATCCCAAACATCTTGTGTCCCTTGATCTCATACATGTGCAATAACGTGTTGCCCCCATTCTCTGGGGTGAAACGAATGGTGTTTTTCACATTGCTAGCTGTGACAAGAATGTTGATATGGACATTGCAAGTAGAGAGAATCTTGTGATACAAATGCTATTCTCATCAGTATTTGGTTTTTATTCTTCCCTCTTTGTTAGTGAGTGATCTTCTTGATTCTGTCTATAGGCAGAATACAGTGGCCTCTCTTATTTTTATGGAGTGGATGGTTCCTATTAATATCTGTTATCTATTAGTTTCAATATTCTGTGATATTTTAGCTTCATTTTGTGAGTTCACCCACTACCCCTCACTTTTGTATATTTTTGTAAGAAAAGAGAAAAGACATTTGTAATATTTGTATATAAAGGAATTTTCTGTCATGGGGCTTTTTATGTTCTCTGTGAATATTTGGTATATGTAAGAGTGAATGGTAATGGATGAGTTCTTGTGGTGAATGGGTGAACTTTAATGGATGAATGGGTCGTAAATCTGTTTAGCTAGGTCTAAGATAGTTGACCAGTCTTACCCTACCTCCCCTTCAGCCTTGTACCACATTTGTTATATTTAACAGCAATAAATATACTCTTCCAGCAGCAACCACAGTCAGCCCACAGCTCCAGTCATCATCAGCTCCAGTTTGCCATTGGCTACTGCTCCAGCCAGCCAGCCAGCCAGCCAGCCAGCAAACCATTAGCAGCAGCAGCTCTTGCTCCAGCCAGCCATACTCACCAGCAGCAATGATATGCAATAAACTGTTCTTTTCAGAACAACATTTTGCAACCACAATAAAACTCATCTTTTTAGGACAACACTTTTCAATGACTACAACACTGTCCTTTTCAGGGCAACACTTTTCAACCAATACAAAACTGTCCTTCTCAGTATAAACTCTTCAACGCTCTTCTCACTATCTACATGAACATAGAGTGATTTTTTTTGTCTACTGTAACCTTTTGTAAACTGTAACCTTATTTTTGTCAATGTATTTTCTTTAACAAAAATAAAGTTGGCAATATATTTTTTTACTCAATCTTGGGTTTTGTTTGTTGTCATTTTCCCTCATTCAATATCTGTTTGTAGTCCAATATACCACCTGTAACAGATTAATATTTGGAAAAGCTAGAGGGTTGCATTCCATTCATTTTGGCAAGTTGGACAACAGCTAGCTTTGCAGAAAGTAAAAGAGCATTGCATTGCATTACATGAATATAACTCTTTAGCTCTCATGTTTGATTTGTTCCACTCTAAAAATGTCTTGCCTAAGTCTTGGCTGGCTATTTCTATGAAGAATGTCATCTCTAGCTCAATTATCTAATCTGTTTATTCTACAAATGCTCAACCAAAAATTTGTTCATATTTCTTTATATTCTAAAAAGCTGACTATTGCCTAACTTGCCAAAAAAGGCTTGAACCTTACCAGATATTAATAGCATTAGAAAACTTATTGTTTATCATTAAAAGAGATTTATAAGAGAATAGAAAACAATATTCAAGCAAAGAAAATTTCTGGGAAGCAATAAAAACTATGATATGTATATAAGCATGCATGTGAGCATTCTTGTTTTTATTTTTATGTTTTTTAATTGGTATCACACGATGCAACATAGTAAAGCTACTAAGACACAGGGGGGGGTTACAGGGTGTGGAAGAATTAGAAACAGAAACATTAATAATGAGTGGGAAGAGGAAAGCGTAATCAGGAGGACAGTAGATAGCGACTGACATTGCATTTAAACTTTTGCAGATTAAAGTTGGCAGGAAAGCATGGAGCCACAAGTGAGAAGTGTGAGTAAAGAAACTGTTAACATAGAATTTATGGTTACATCTAACCAGCTCAACACTAAATTGATGAGATCTTGACACCAGTCTAGTACTGCATTTAAATTTTAAAAAGCCTAGGTACCATAGTGAAGAACTCAACTGAAAAGTTACCATGTAAGTATTTATAGAAATGACACAGAGAGGCAACCTTATTGCACTGGGAAAGTGACTGAAGCCGAGCTGAAAGATCAGGACCAATAATATTGCTGATTATTCTTTAGAATTATATAACAGTCTGGTAGCATGTATTTTTAGAGACAAGTTCAGCTTGAAATAAAATGAAATAAAATATGGTAAATAAAATCTTCAGCTTTAACAAAAAGAAAATATCTCTGAAAATATCATTCTAAATATTTTTTTAATGCCATGTTCCTTCAGGAGATAGGAGGTCATGACTCTTCACAGATAAACTTTTTTTTATTATATATAAATTGCCATGAATTCTCATTGCCTTCACCTTGGCTTAGAATTCATCATCATCATCATCATCATCATCATCATTATCATTATTATTATTATTATTATTATTATTATTATTATTATTATTATTATTATTATTATTATTCCTCCTTCTCATAAACTGAATTTCACCCAAGCCTAGAGAACCCTGCTATTTATTTAACTCATAGCTGGCAGGAAGAAGAAATGAATTCATGCTTTTTCCAGAGGCATTTGTACAAAAGTGGATACAACAGACTAGATTGGGATTTGAACACGACTTGTTGATTCTACTTCCTGCAACAATATCTATTACACACACACACCCATTCAAAATATACCTGATCAATTATTAGGAAATGAGGCTTCAACACAGGTAAAAATATTTTAATGATGCTAAAATGTTATTTTTGTTTTGTTAAAATAACTGATTTTGTTAAAATAATTTAACTAATTTAAAGTAAATATAAAGTTTCGGTTTTTAAAACTTTAACTCACATTTTTAACTAAATCTAGATTCTTGGAAATGTAAGTCAGGGTAAATTTTTTAACAGAAGAATTCTTATTTTAATATAAACATGTGAGATGGGGTAAATTTTTAAACACTAATAATTTAATTTCAAAATTGTGAGATGGGGTAATTTTTTTACATCAAGATTCTTGGTTAAGTTTAAAAAGTATTATTATTATAATTATTAGAATTCTTGTTCTTCTTCTATTGCTACAACTACTTTTACTACTACTACTACTATATGCTGTTTATTTACTTGACCCCCCACTGAGTCAGTTTGTGACACAAGGTCAGTTTTTAACGTGGGGACCTGAGTGTCTTCACTCGGGCCGCTGGTCTTAGCTAGTCATAGCTTGTCCAAGCTGGTCAGAGCTGGTCTAAGCTAGTCATAGCTGGTCTTGGCTTGTCATAGCTGGTCCGCAGAGCTAGTCTAAGCTAGTCTTGGCATGTCATTACTGGTGAGAGCCGATCTGAGCTAAGTGCAACTGTGATACCACCAGCAAGGGTCAGGATGTTTATGCCCCTCAAGTGAGCAGCCAACACCCCAAATTGTCATTGGCTATGGTACCGCACATGCGCAAAGTTGTAGCTTAGATGTCGCACAAGGCCAAAACTATGGGTCACCCAGTGAGGATCGAACTCCCTACTCAGTCGTAATTGTTCTAGCGAGACAAACTTGCTAACCATTACAACACCTGGTGGTGCCCTACTACTACTACTACTACTATATGATGTATCCATTCAAGGCATTGACAATCATGGCTCTCCATTTCCTAAAATGCTATTTTGTTAGAGGGAAATAAAGCAACATTAATTTGTAACTAATGCACTCATCAAGTAAAAATTATAATTTCTTAACAATTCCAGAAAGTATTTTGAGTCTTATTTAGTTAATCCCATAAAAGCAAAAATATATTAAAATCTGTAATTATTATTTTAATTTAAAAAATGTCATTCTATTCATAAAAAAAATCATAGAAGTGTAGATGATTTGAATATTTGAGGATTTATACATTTGGCTCGGATTTTAAACAATGAAATATGTGTGTGTGTGTATTTCTATGTGCCATGTCCCTTCATGTCCCTTGACAAACATCGCTTTCCACAATTCCTTGTCCTTTGTAGCTTTTTATAAATTTTGTCTTTTTGTTATCACTAAAAACTGTTCTACCATCCATTTATTCAAGCTCGTTAGGTTATGTATTGTTTTCCTTTGTCTGTCTTGCCTTCAATATGTCTTGTGAGTATCACATTTTCCAAGTTCTCTTTCCTCTTTATTTGCTTTAGAAATTTCGACTTTCTTTTCCTGATATTAAGTTTTAGTCTCCTTTTATTTTCATTTTCTTTAAAACTTCATTGTTGCTTACATGTTCAGTTCATGGTATTCTCAGCATCCTTCTGTAGAACTACATTTCGGTTGCTTCAAATCTGTGAGTAGATTGTTCAACATTCATTGCCAAATAGGAGGACTGATATTACATATTAAAGTTCAGTACCTGTTTCTTTATTTGTAATGAATTTTTTTTTTATTTCTTAATACTTTGCTTAGTTTTTGGAATGCATCTTTCGCTGTCCCAATGCACCTTTGGATTTCAGTGTCACACTTTCAGTCTTCTGTTAAAACAATTCCCAGATATTTAAATTTTTGTACTTGTTTGATTTTGGTATCTCCAATTTGTAATTTGCATATTAGGCTGTTCCTTTTGTTAACAACCACACATTCTATTTTCTAAAATTCACACATTTATTGATAACAGTTACATTGTACAATAAGCAGATGATCATGTTTGTTTATATTGATAAAAATTTGAATAAGTCTGTTTTTTTTTGTTTTTTTTTTGTATAAACAATTGTACACAGCTCTTTCAAGAGATAAAGATTACCAGATCTAAAAACATAAATTAAAATATCAGTCATATATTTTGAATTTTTGCCAAAATCCTGAGACAAGATGGAAAGAATTAGAAATTCAAGAAAAAATTGAGACTGTCCAGACCACATCAATGCTGGAATATGTAAGGATGCTGAGAAAAGTGATGGAGAGTTGAGAAAACTTGATATCACTCAGGTCCCATCAATAACCCCCTGACAACTGGTGTGAGCTTGAAAAGGCATGAAATATAATATTGATTTAATCTGTGAATAAGAGACAAATACAAAATAATCAACACTATAACATTGCAAAATACTTGGCATATTTTTTGATGCAATAAGAGTATAGAAACCAAAAATCTGAGAATAATCAATGGACAGGTAAATAATTTTTTGATAATGTATTATGTAGAGAACAAAATGACTGATAACAGGCTTGTGTTATTTTCATAGTAATAATAATAATAATAATAATAATAATAATAATAATAACAACAACAACAACAACATGATACTGACTAAACATTACAGATCTATGCCTCGGAGAGTTGTTCCAAGTGCATCAACAGACACAAATAAAATCAAAGGTCTGGCAAAGTTAATTGTAGCATTTTATTCTCACAAAGAATATAAAATTGTTCTTCAATCTATCAATTTATTTCAATGGTTTTGGGGGCATTTTGTACAAGGATGTGTGATTACAGGTTTCAGAAAACACACACATGATTATCACTAATGTTCATAGAACACAGTTTCACAAAATTTACATGTATAAATATATACACATATACAATTTTTTTTAAGGTTGTTGCAAATGTACCCTGTATCAATTGTTAGGAACATCTTTGCAGTGTCTAAAGTTTTCTCAGCTATTTACTTCTTCTGAATGCATAGTCTTTATAAGACTAATTTTTGAGGAAAATGATAATTTTAAAATGTATTGCTCTTACACAGCCATGCTACTTTCATAAATATTACAATTTGATTAATTTAAACAAATTCTGAATGTTTAAATACTGTAAATGTTGCTGTTTTCAAATAAATCAATTGTTTTAGTGCTGGAACTACCAGGTAACCTTGACATATTTGGGAAGGATATTTAAATAATCCAGAACCTATACTGGCAGAAAATTGCATGCATATGGATAGAAAATGAATTCAGTAAACATACAAACATAAAAAGTGATGTAAAACAAGTATGTGTCTTCTCACCAGAATTATTTAACCTATACAGTCAGGTGATTTTATTTTAATCAGTTCATCCCAAGCAAGGTAATAATGCCACTAAGACACAAGGGGTTGCTGAGAGTGAAAGAGACTGTAAAGACATTAGAAGGAACTGGAAACTCAATCCTAAATAGCAAATAAAGGATACACCCTTACTCCTGTTCAAAAGACCAGGGAGGCATGTGAACTGGATAATAGTTGAACCTATCTACTCCTATTGAGGAAAAAATAAACAAATAAATATTAAATAAAATGTCAAAGTTTAGGTGGAGATGTTAGAAGTATAGTGTTCAAGTATGTAGGAGAAAAAAAAATGATGATGAGGGTTTTTTTCTTTCTTCTTTGGTCACCTCAAGGAAATGGATTGTGTGACTTCCTCAGCCGTTAAACTGGGCAATTTTGAAACAGACACCAACTCAGTTGCGCCTACTTCAACTTCCTGTTTGTCCGTCTGTCAATCCCTACGTCCAGCTCCATTACACGGAGTCCGCCGAATATCTCCCTGACCCCTGGTGCTGCTGGCACCCCACTTTTTATGCAATTCAAGATGGCCAAAATCTGCGTGTGTGCAAATATCGTCTCGTTTTGCACGAGATAGACGTGCATAAATTGTCTCTTCAATAGCGGCCATACTTCTTTTTATCATTACTTTGCAGTCAAGACACGTTCGCGCTCGTTTCGAATTCTGAGGTAAGTCATGTCTTTCGTCACACCATACCCTGATCTCATGATCACAAAGGTGGCAGCCTGGCGATGGTCGTTTTCGACGGGTCCTTCTTCGCAAAAGCAGGGAGAGGGGCTTTGCTCTTGCTCCCTCTTTGGGTAGATTGCCGGAGGGGGGCTCTGCTTCTTCTCCCTCTTCGAGTGGATTGAAGCACTCTGCACTTTCCTCGTCAAGCAGCAAACTTTCTACTCCACTCTCAGATGTGTCATCAGAATCTTCCTTGGATGCGCTGAAACTGTGGCATGCGCGCAGATCTTTATCGTGGCGGGATATTCCGTCCACTAGAAATGACTGCGGGCTGATCATTTTCGTCACCCGACCCCTGTTGAACTTGGTGGTGCACCGACTCATTGACGCCTTGACCCACACTGGTAAGAGCCGTGCCCGGGATCTAACGACATCATCGGGGCATCAATCCCTTTCACCCTCAGTTCGTATCGGTGGATCCTGTTGTCGGGCGCAGTCTGGGGTGATGTATTGTCTTTTAGTGTGACATTGTACCAGTAGACGGCTTCCTGGACGGAACAGCGCATCCTGGTAGGCGCAACGGAACCGCAAGTTGACTCCCCACTTGTGCGCAAAGGCTCTGAATTCCCTGCTGCAGAAAGCTGGGTCATTGTCCGTGAGGAGCTCGTGGGGTGGGCCTCGCTCGAAGAAGACTGCTTTCAAGCTGGCAAATCACGGCCGCCGAGTCCTGTCTCGCCAATTGCTTCCAGATTGAAAAATGCGACAGGCCGCAGTTCGTCAGCGTTAAGAAATGATGGGCACCATAATGGGTGGTATCCATTCCCAGTCTCTGCTAGTTCCCGCTTACCTCAAGCTTTCCTTTTTCCTAGTGAGTTGGTGCGGGGTCTATAGACTGGCATTCTTCACACAGCTGATCTAACGGCTGCTTTTGTTGTTGACCGGCAGACTCTCCTGGTGAAATAGGTAGTGCGTTGACCACTGTTCCTGTGGATGGACATGATTTGGTCTGTGTTCAGTTCGTCCACATGGATGGCGCCAATCAGTGACCCGGGTCCATTGCTTTTCTTCATTGCGTCTAGCCATCGCTGCAGTAGTCTCATCAGTCGATCAGCTATATTCAGAGCCGATGGGACCAGTGTCACGTCCACGGTCAGCTGATACTCTTCCACCAGCTCCTTGAGAGTGTTCAGCAGACTCCTGATGAGAATTTCGTTTGCTGCCTTGGTGTGCTCTCCCACTCAGAGTATACGATACTCAGTGGTACACGCAAATGGAATCTATTTTTACCTGTAGCGTCTTGTCTGCCACTAGAGTGCCAAATTGACGGCTTTCAACACGGCATCCAGCTTGGCCAGGTTGATATGTTGAGCGTCGTCTTTAGGTCGCAGCCAGCATGCATCCTCCAGCACTGTTTCGTGGCTCTCTAACGCTACTCCGATCACCAGGGAACTGGCATCGACCCACACGTTCAGCTCCTGGCCATCCATGAACCAATCCCCACAAGCTGGATCGTCTTGCTGCACTGAATCCACGGTCTCAGACACCATGCGCTGGAGGAGAGTATCCTTCGTTTTGTCGTCCCAACCCTTCGTACCCGAACTTGCTCTCCTCTTGAGTATTCTGCATGCCACACGGAACCAACCACACACTGGGAGGTGCCCAACAAGCCTTCCACACAGAGAGAACACCTTCCGTCGCGGAACGACATCGGGTGCGTTAGGAACCACGCTTCCTCGTCTCCACTGCAATTTACCTTGTTCCATCACAACCGACAATCCTAGTACCTGTGCGTCATCCTCCAACCGTTCTGGGTCCTTGCATTCCAGCCCGAACTGGGCAAGATGTTCTTTAACACGGTTCGCGGGAACTACATCTTCATTGATATAGATGTCTTCGATGTAAGCGGATGCCGCGTGACCCACAGTTTCTTCCTGAGCCAGCACCGTGCTAATGACCGCCTTCATGATGAGGGGAGCCATGTTTAATCCGAATCATAAACATGTCAGGCAATATCTTTTTCCATCAATTTTCACGGTCTGGTATGGCCAGAGTGACTCTTGGACGCGTACTTGGAGGTACGCTCTCCTGAGATCCAACAAAGACACGTTGGAACCTTTCTACTGCCATTCACGCAGTTTAGCTGCACAGACGTCTGCATCGGCTGTGAAAGCGTCAACGTGATGGTTGAGCTCCTGGAAGTCCATCACTGGACGTACTTTAGACTTGTTCTGCTGTAGTACGGCTAACAAGGGAATTAGCCGTTTGGGAGGCTCCCGTTTCTCTTATGGGTACAGTACGAGCCAGCCGTTGCGAAATCCATGTACTGACCTCCTGCTCATAGTCCTCTCTGATCTCTGTTTCTACTGGGTACTCAGAAACCCCACTGTGCAGTATTTCAGGCACGCAGTCCTCTGACCACTTCCATGCTGCAGTCCAGGATCGCCTCCGATGGTCGAAGGCGGCAGTTATGTCTGGTTCATCAACAGTAATGGCTGCACACTTAGCTGCTTGCCCATTGCCAATCTGTACTTGTCCCGTTGGCCCTACAGCAACGCCTCCCACTGCTGTTATAGCATCAATCCCCAATAGTGGGTCAAATCCCAGCGGCTTACCACGCACCACCAACACGTTGATCTTGGCAGAACCGCCTTCCTCCGCGGATACGGTTACAACTCCTACACTGCAACATGGACGGGACATGCCTCCAATAGTCATAACGTCCACCGTCACTCTCTTCCAAGACCGGCACCGATTTGCATCCACAATCGTCCGTGAACAGCCAGTATCAATCAGCGCTGAACACCAAGTTCTGTTGGCAAGGATGTTTGCCACCGAGAGCGCTTTATTTACATTTTGGTTGTGGAAAAGGCTGGCGCTGATGCCTTGTCCCCTGTAGCATTTTCCCGAACAGTCTCGAGCCCAGTGTCCAACCTCCCTGCATCGATAGCAACGTGTTCTGCGATTCCAGTAGTCTTTTGCTATGTGGCCTTTGCTGCCGCATCTGAAGCAAGTCACACTGGTGATTGAACCACTCTTGGTGGGAGACGCGTCGTCACTACGGGGTAGGCGCACAGCAGCAACTACGTCCTGGCTTTCATCCCCGGTTGTTGTCAGCACTCTCGCTCTTGCTAATAACTCCCACACAGTCAGAGCTTCAACATTTGGTGCCTTTCGGAGTTCAATGGAGATCATATCAGGGAACCCCATGACGAAGGCTAGTTTGGTGAGCCTTTCCATCTCGGCTCTCTCGAACCCGGCCAATCCAACAAGCTGCCTGATTTTGTTTGCGTAGACGTCCACATGTTCGCCGGTCCACCTGACCATGGCCAGTTTTCTGTACGCTGAAAACGCGTCGTCCGTAAATGCCTCCTTCAGCCTGGCTTCGATCTGATCAACATTTCTCTGATCTTTCTCCTCCATTTCCATGTAGAGGGCTAGTGCGTCCCCCTCCAGGTACAATGGCAGCAGGCTAGCCACATCGTCCACCCGCTGAAGTTTTGCCACCAGCCTGACCTTTTTTAACCATGCCACCACATCGCCCTGGCCGGAAATGGTTTTATAACGTCGCTGCTTATGCGAACCTTCGCCATACCTGCTGAGTAGGAGAAAAAATAAATGCTGATGAGAGTTTTTTTTTGTCTTTCCTCGTCAGTCGCCTTAAGGAAATATATTGCGTGACTCCCTTTCTCAGCCATTACACTGGGCAGTTGTGAAACAGACACCAACTCAGTTGCGCCTACTTCAACTTCCACTTTGTCCGTCTTTCAATCCGTACGTCCAGCTCCATTACATGCAGTCAGCCGAATGACTCCTTGACCCCCGGTGCTGATGGCACCCCGCTTTTTATGCTATTCAAGATGGCCAAAATTTGCATGTGTGCAAATATCGTCTCGTCTTGAACAAGATAGATGCACATAAATTATGTCTTCAATAGTGGCCATATTTCTTTTTGTCATTACTTTGCAGGCAAGACACATTCGCACTCATTTCGAATTCTGAGGTAATTCATGTCTTTCATCACAAAGTAAACTTTAGAAAGAACTCAAAACATAATCCTAAACAGATTCTGAGAATTAGAAATCTACCAGGATTTATTATTGTCAGTCACAATTTTAACAAGATATGCAGATGATACAGTGTTGAGAGCAGACAAAGAAAGGAAACTACAATAACTCCTTCAGAATGTAGTGAAGAAAAGCAAAAAGAAAGGACAAAACATCAATTGCAAGAAGATAAAATGCAAAAGAAACAGCCCAACATGCAGTTTACAAAGTGGAGATATCAAAATCAAGCAAATACAACAATTTAAACATGTGGGAAGTTTTTTAGCAGAGGATGGAAAGTGTGATGTTGATATCTGAAAGCGCTTTGGGATAGCGAAAGATGCCTTCCATAAGCTAAGCAAGTTATTAATAGAAAAATTTAGATGGAAACAAAGAAAAGAGTACTGAACTGTTATGTAATATCAATCCTCCTATATGACAGTGAATACTGAATAATCTCCTTGCAGATTAAGAAGAAACTTGAAATGTAGTTCTACAGAAGGATGCTGAGAATGACACGGACTGAACCTGTGAGCACTAACAAAATTTTAGAGAAAATGGAAACAAAATGGACACTCATATGTCGGGTCAGAAAGAAAAAGTTGAAATTTCTAGGGCACAATGAGGAAAGATGACTTGGAAAATGTGATACTCACGGGACATATTGAAGGCAAGGGAGACAGAGCAAAACAATACATAATCTACCTAGTGAATTTGAATAAATGGAGGACTGAACAGGTTTTAGGAGAGATAATAAAAAGACAAAATTTATAAAAAGCTACAAAGAACAGAAAATTGTGGAGAGTCATGATTGCCAATGTCTTGAAGGGACACAGCATATAGAAGAAGAAATACTAATTTCATTGTTTAAAATCCCCACCCAAATGTGTAAATCCTCAAATATTCAATCATATGCACTTGTAAAATTATTACGAATAGGCAGATATTATTTAAATTAAAATAATAAATATAGATTCTTATATACTTGTTGTTTGTTTGACATTAATTACATGAGAATAAAAATACTTTCTGAAATTAGTAGGAAATTATAATACAGTGTAACCCGAATATAAGAGAGTTGTCGGGACCAGAGAAGAAGTCTCTTATATCCGGGTTTATCTTATATCCGGGTTTGGTCTATTTTGTTTAGGTAAGTATGGCTCTAATTTGGGACCAGAGAAAATCTCTCTTCTATCCTGGTTTCTCTTATATCCGGGTCTCTTATATCCGGGTTACACTGTATTTTTACTTGATGAATGCATTAGTTACAGATTAATGTTGCTTTCTTTTTCCTCTAACAAAATAGCATTTTAGGAAATGGAGAGCTATGATTGCCAATGCCCTGAAGGGATGCAGCATATAATAATAGTAGTAGTAGTAGGAGGAGGAGGAGGAGGAGGAGAAAAAGAAGAAGAAAAATAATAATAATAATTATAATAATAATAATAATAATAATATTTTTTAAACTTAATCAAGAATCTTGAAGTAAAAAAATTACCCCATCTCACATTTTCATATTAAAATAAGAATTTTGCTGTTCAAAAATTTACCCTGCCTTACATTTCCAAGAATCTTGACTTAGTTAAAAATGTGAGTTAAAGTTTTAAAAACTGAAACTTTTATATCTATTTTAAATTAACTATATCTATTGATCAATTATTTTATATTTATTGGGGTGATATGAGACAGTGTGAGAAAGTGCAAATGAGTAAAGTGAAATTTTAACTTATTTTGGTGAAAATTATGGCTGAATATAAAATACACATTCCACTCTTCTTACTTTTCATGTTTAATCTGTGAAAAAAAATGTGAAGTTGATGCTGGATCACTGAAGCTTATAGAAATGATGCAGTAAGTGTAAGCATGTATCAAGTATGGTTTGCAAAACTGAAAGGAAAAAGAGCTCATGGCAAAAGAACACTTTGAAAGATTGCAGAATTTGAAAATTAATGAAGTGAAAGAATTTCTGAAGAAAGATATAGTACAAACAAGATGTGAACATGTAGAAGAGTTAGAGGAGAATCAGTCAATGGTAAAACATTCTTTACAAGCCTAAGGAAAAAATAAATGAGAAGCTAGGAAAATTAGTTTCACATGAATTTAAAGAAAAGGAATATCATTTAGGATTTAAACACTTGTCTTCGTTTTCTTGTTTGCCACAGAATATAGTTATTTTTGGACAAGATAATCACTGATAATGAAATATAGATTTCTTATAAGAATCCAAAAACAAGCATTTCAATCTAAACAAGAATCTGTTGGAAAGGAAAAAATATGTTTTCTGTGTTTATTGTGAATGAATGGAACATAGACAAACTGCTACCACACAACATTACAATGTGCAACTGACTTGCTTGTATGATGCATTCAAATCAAAAATACATTTATTGGTGGAAAGAGCAAAGAAATTGACTGATGAGTTTGCTGTTTGACAACAGCTATCACCATATTGCAAATGTGATGCAGCAGATTATCATGGAGCTGAGACAGGAAGTTTTTAAATATGTAACATGTTCTCCAGATCGTCACCTGTGAGCAATTATTAGGTTGGTGCAAAAACAATGTCGTTTCCTCACATAGTAACATATGTGAGAAAACGACATTATTTTTGCACCAACCTAATACTTGTTTCATTACAAGCAACATTTGACTAATATTGAAAGATTACTTAAAAAATTTCTTGAATCAAAATCAGAATTTAAAAAAAATTATGTAATGGTGGTGTACAATGACTGAATATTTGTATGAGTTAAAGATTTTGTTAAAAAACACTGTAAATTTATATATATATATATATATATATATATATATATATATATATAATTTTGATAGAGACACAACACCTTGTCATTTGTTTTCAACAAAACAAAAAAGAGCAACCAGGAAGACAGTAGATAGTGATTGACATTGCATTTAAATTTTTGCAGATTAAAGTTGGCTGGAAATCATGGAACTGAGAGGAAGTTCCACAAATGAGAAATGTGAGATAAGAAACTGTTAGCATAGAGGTTCCGGATACATCAATTGTAAAGTCATGAGATCTCGATGACTCTCTACTATTGCAGTTAAATTCATACAATCTAGGTACCATAGCGAAGAGCTCATCCAAACAATTACCATAAAAGTATTTATAAAAAAGGCACAGGGAGGTAACCTTACAGTGGTGGGCAAGTGACTGAAGCCGAGTTGCCAGATCAGGACCAATAATATTGCTGATTCTTCTTTGGATCTTATCAAAGAACTCCAGGAAAATAGCAGGGGCACCTGACCATAATATATGGCAGCAATATTCTAAGCATAGTTGAATGGTAGATATGCAAGATAGATTCCAGAGAAAAAATTGCCTTGCCTGACACAGTAAACCAACTTTCTTAGCAGCTGATCTAGCGATGGATCTAATTTAGCCTTTCCACATCATGTCAGTTCAGAAGGCACAATGAGTTACTTTCTTGGAGGATAGCATCAGCCATGCTGATGGAAAGCAGAGAGGGGTCTCTCAGATAATTAATGGAGAGAGTTTAGTTTTGGGAGCATTAAAATTGACAAGATAAAAACAAAATAGTCTTTTATTGATCAGAAACTGCAGATTAACATTCTATCTTCATCCCTGATCATTGTTTCTGCTCTTGCAAGAAATAATTTGTTTTGGTAAACTTCTCAACTTTACCGCTATCACCTCGTTTGATTCTCTTTTGGATTTATGAGTTCATTTTCAATATTTTTGTTAAAATTTTCACCTGTTTTCTCATTTAAAGAATCTTATCTTTATAAACTGACTTGAACTGTCAATTTGAGTCAAATTGTTTCTAATTCCAGCATAATTAGACTACAATAAAAAACAAAATCATCAAAGAGGCATCTTCCATATTGTGGTGACAGAGTAAAGTAAAAATAAGAAGAACACCAAATTTTCACCATTTCTAAGAATAGATGGATAATATAATTTACCACATAAACAAGCGATAGTTCAATGATCCAATCAGAAAGCTCTTATAACCAGGATGTAATAAAAGAAATAAAAAAATAAAATAAAGAAGACAAAAATTTAACCATCTCTGAAAATAGATAGCTTAACCAACCAATCAGAAAGCTTTTACAGCCAGGATATAAGGCCACCAGCCAATGATAAGCAAGTGGCTTTTTCAAAGCAGATCTATAGATCCACATATAAACAGATGGAAAATCTGATAAATTAATTTTGTCCATTCTCTGATACTGTGGTCATTGTGACATACCCAGAGATGAAATACGACATTTGCATGACTATGTGGTGACCTTACACAGCTAAACCGTCCTTGCTACATTGAAAACAAATATACCTTCCTTCACCACATGGTATAGTGGTGGCTACAGCATTTGGATACATACATATACATATATATATATATATATATATATATATATATATATATATATATATATATATATATATATATATATATATTACTTTCACCCTTACTCTTTGTATCCCTCTTATGCACCAGGACTTTTACACTTGAACTCTTCAACCATCACCTTATCCTTCTGTATTATTATATTGTATTATATAAAGATTTATTTTGTATTTTCCAACACTTTCTGCATTATCTTTTAATCATTACACAAGGCCAATATACACCCAAATTAATTATGCTGATATATGTGTGTAACGGATGATGTCATAAGATAAACAACTCAACCATAATAGATAATCCTTCATAATTTCCACAGTATCTCAAACTTTTTAAGAGCACTATCATCCAAGAAAGTGTTAAGTAGGTTGTTCTTGCAAGACATTTTATCTTTACAAAGAAGCCATGAAAATTATAGTTTTATTTCTGTTTTTTGTAAACAATAAATAAATTATCGAATATAAGTCATTTGAATCATTGCCCTACCATTTTGCTAAATGGCAAAAGATCTCTAAATATGCTTCTCAGTGAGTAGTCAACATAATCACCAAGTCATTAAAGATGCCCCAAAACTTCAAGGAGAGATCCTGACTTTATCTGAAATAGATTCTTTAAATAAAAACAAAATGTTAATATTGAATAAATAGAAACGTATATTCTGACAGAACACAATTATAGATTGATTAGTGGAAGCTTAAATATTTTTACCTTCCAAGACCAATATTGATGCAGATTCTATAAATCAGTTTTTCCTCATAAATACAACTTTTACCATCTGGTGAGAAAATGTATTCTCAACTTAAGCCCTTTTCTAATTTTGTGCAATTGTACAATTTACTTTCTATCCATTTCTAGGTGGTTTGCTCATAGTAAATATTCTAGATTATTCTAATATCTTTCTCAAATAAATCAAATTTTCCTCACAGATACTTTAATAGAAGTTTTTAAAAAGTGGGCAAAATGCAGATATCTATATACAAACATTTCAGTGTAAAAAGATAAGCGGATATGTAATTATTCATTTCCAATGAGAATTGTGTGTGCATTTCTACCACATACGCAAATTAAATATTATGTATTGCTCTCTGCAAAATGTATATTTCCATATAAATTGTCAAAACTATATACACATATATACTATGAACACAGTTTGCTTCATTGCCCCATATGTGAATATTACAGTTGATAACACAGCAGATATTACTGCTGGTTAGACTATGGATACTACAGTTAATAATACTTGTGAATATTACTAATATTAAGTTTATTTCACATTCAGGTCACTTAGTCTATCAACATGCTAAACAATGAAGTTAAGATAAGAGAGAGAAACAGAAAGACTATTGACAAAACAATAAATTAATTTAAAAGCAACATCAAACATACTATCTAGAAAACTGAACAACTGAAAATGAAATCATTACAAATAAAATTTCTCATTGATTTAATCCGCATAAAAGAATATCTCATATCAAGTAACATCATGATAAGCACACATTCAAAAACACGCACACAAATATATATTGCATAATAATTTGTATTTTTGTTTAAAAGTATATCAACTCCTTATGGGTCATTTAATTCCAAAATTTAATTTTTGGGGGAGCTTTAAAGTAATAAAAATATATGTTATTCTGCTTTCACAAGTGAATACATGGTAGATGATACTCAGCTTTTGTGCATATACATGTTTTTGGAGACATGATTTCTAGAGGGGGTCATAGATGTGTTTTATGTTGTAGTTTTGTTGAAGTTATATTTTGGAATATTGTCAGATATTATATGGATTAATATCATGTTGATTGATTGATTTTGTTTAGTAGCATATCTTTAGGGGTTATTTATTGCCAAAATCTATATATTTTGAACACAATTTTATAGCTTCAATTAAATAGATTTTAAATGTAATTGTATGCCCTTAACTACAGATAAAATCTTTTATTGGTCATTCTATAAAACTGTTTTTTTATGCTTTCAAAGTGTTTTGTTTTTTTCACTATTTGCCATAACTGGGACCCTAACAGGTGCTACCACCCCAAGTCAGGGTGAACCTGAGCACAACAGCAATTAAGAGGCATATTGTATGATAAGATATATATATATATATATATATATATATATATATATGTATATGTAGCGTGTTGGAATCATATTTTTAGATAAATAATTATATTTATGCTTTACTTTTGTATCGAGCACTATTTTTTAAAAATAATAACAAAAATACTAAAGAACTTTGGATTATTTACCTAACGAGTTCTTTCCTATTTTCTATATATTTTTCACATATATATATATATATATATATATATATATATATATAAACAGAACTCATATAAGAAATATATAAAAAAATGTAAGTCAAATATTGCTATCTTTATATAACTTAAAGTTTCATGTGGACACCCAGTTTTTTCTATGGCTGTCTCATAATCGTCATGTTGCTCAATGGACAAAATTCTATATTTAAATATATAATTGAGTATCTTTTCCCTTTGGAATTGAATATTTTGTCCATTGAACAAACTGAAGATTGTGAGACAACCGTATAACAACTTGAACATGTTTCAACATGAAACTTTAAGTCATGGAAAGGCAGCAATATTTGAGTATTGGTTTTTTATATTTCTGATATATATATATATATATATATATATATATATATATATATATATATATATATATATATACACACACAAAGACATTTATATATGCAAATTATCCAATAACAAAAAGTATTCACAAAGCAAAACTAAGCTTTTACATCTGATTGCAATTTTCAAGCTCACTTCTCCAATCTTTTTAATCAGTTGTTTAATATCTTCAGGTAAAAGTTTTACATAAAGAAAACCATTGTTTTAAGCTTATGTGAATAGATGACAGAATGGAAGTGTGCAGGAACCGTAACAAAGGGAGAAAAACTGCTAAGGGCCACAATGAA
The DNA here is from genome assembly GCA_963932145.1 of Acanthosepion lycidas. NCBI lineage: Eukaryota > Metazoa > Mollusca > Cephalopoda > Sepiida > Sepiidae > Acanthosepion > Acanthosepion lycidas. The sequence goes on from OZ010578.1 coordinate 80,122,024, forward strand.
TAGAAAATTGTGGAAAACCATGATCACCTATGCCCTGAAAGGATGTAGCACATAGAAGACGATAACATTAATTCTTGGAATTATTGTACAGTATTGACTCACCTTCTTGTATATACAATAATAATAAAATACTTAAAGAAAGGAATTTTAGAAACACAACTTTTAGTTTGTTTTATTTGTGTTATATTTGATGCCTGATGTAGATACACAAATAAGTTGACAAGTAGCTGCTACTTTTAAATTTCAGAAAGCACACACATAGAAACAGGTCAACAAAGTCAACATCAAAGTCAATGGCTGCTAAATTCTTTTCATCAGTAGACCAGTTAAATCAATTTACTTTGATAGTTTATCTCAGTATGGAATCTTTGGAGAATTCATTATAAATAGGAAAAAAATTGTTTTTGGTTTGAATAAAAAAAAAGTATTTATTCATTACAGAGATTTCTGTATATGTTTTTTGATGACTGTTTTCACCAAAATATGAGTTTTAGGCCATCACATAAAAATATATAAAAGAAAGATGAATTTATTTGTAAAATAATTTGACAGATGATTAATTATAGTTATTAGGTTGAATCATAAGAAATTTCCATTTTGGGGAACCAACTGTAATGATGAATGTATCATCTGAACTACTAAACATAATGGCAGTTAAGAATAAATTTGGTGTACATCAACATACCTTAGTTTTTTTTACAGCAGTGGTAGTGTACACAGTGGATTAAAGTGATGCCTCTTTTTCAATATATGAATAATTTATTTCTGTTGTCATCAATCTTCTTGAAATGTACATTATTGGATGGCCTTATTGTGATAAAATTGCTGACACAGCTTGTTCACTTAGAACCATAATTATTGTAACCTTTCTGGGATGAAATATTTTTAAAATGTTTTTTTTTTTTGCAAGTATCTCTTTTAAATCCTTGAACACTAAACTTTGCCTTTGAGTCCATTTGAACTCACTATTTTTTTTCCACATTTCAGCATATAGTTCCATTAAGTTGTTGTATTTTGGTAGGTATCTATTATAAAAATTAACCAATCCAAAAAAGGATTCTAATTCTTTTTTATTAGTAGGTATAGATACTTCTGAAATTTCCTTAATTAACTTTGCATACAGACTGAAAATGATTTTTTCTTTCACAAATTTTCCCAAAAGCAGAGCACTTTTTTTTTTTTTATCAATTTCATGCTTATACTTACAGTATTTGAATTTCTTGCATTCCTTTTTATACTGGGTCTTCTCATTCTGTTTTATTCCCAGTAACCACTTGCATCTTAGTGGCATCATTGCCTTGCTTGGGAGTGAAATGATTAAAAAAATAAATAAAAAAGAAACTTAAATGCCACACTTGCAATTTTTATTTTCTAATATTTTGAAAGTTTACCAAATCTTTTGCTGAGATGTTTCTATCAGACCGGATGGTCTATGTGGTTTTTGGAAGACTTTTATTATTATATCTGATCTATTGACTTGTATAGTACAGCTGGTATGTAAAGAGAAGTCCAGGATCACTGTAACATTTAACCTTCTAACAGTGGTGGTGTGGTGGTTTCTGTGTGGGGAAGGTTATAATGTTGGGAGTTCTTCCAATGCAAGTTCTTCTTCTTCTTCTTATTATTATTATTATTATTATTATTATAAATTATTGACTGTAACTCAAACCTTGATACTGGAAAACAAAAACTTTTGTGTCAATGTATAGAGATTATAATAAAATATTATAAATCTTAGAAGAACATTGTCTGTTTTATGCTTAAACAAGGTTTCATGCTTTTAAAATGTGTGCTAAAATATGTATACATTGTTTTTGGGGAGGTATGCACATCTGTGTAAATGCATACACAAACACATACATGTACACATATAAAGTTCAAATTATTGATAGAATAAAATGTATCTTAATTTTTTAACTTTTGTATGATATAAATTCATATATTTTGCATTATAAAACTATGCAAGAGTTTATGGTCAATGAAACCTCTCTCTGAAAATTAGTCAGTGAAACTGATCCCTGACATTCTCAAATCCATTTAAAATTAAATGTTTTCATCCTTCCAGGGAGAAAATATTCATCCTGAGAATGATATTGTTTTTTTATCTTCCAAGAAGATTAAATTGAAACATTTTTTGCATTCTTCCATTTTTATTGATTCTTGTTTTCCCAATGATGCTATCCCCCATTTTATAGGGGGTCTTGTCTTCACTTTTTTCTCTTAAAACTTTTACAAATCTGCAACTGTTGTTTTTAAAAATTTTGTAATGGAATCATTGAAGTCTAAAGCTCTTTCCAATAGATTCAATATGGTAAAAGGTTTTAATCTCTTCTGCATATTGAGGTAATATTTATGTCTCTTTAATAATTCAAAAACAATATATATTTCATATATGGTTGTCAGGTGTTTCTGAATTGGAGTTTCTGAATGTTTGAAATGGGGGAAAAAAACTTGATTTTCATTTGCAGTTTTTTCTTTATCTCTAAAAACTTTATTTTTGTATTAAAAACTGTATGGATCAGTTTGATTTTAAGTTTTTAATTTATTTCAGCAGCCATTGATCAGAAATTATCTTTGAATTCCATAATGATGATTTCAGTAACATCATTGCATGATATCGGGTGACATTTTAATGTTTCAACGATCAAAATTAATTATTATTAATTTTTGACAAGTATTTTATCTTGTTTCTGTTGCTTTCTTTTTTACAATTCTCAGACCATCGTTCTACAATTATTAGAAACCTGTATGAATAAGAAATAAAGAATAAGTTTTATTTTCAATTCATGTTGCCTAATAATGACTGCAGAATGATGGTCTGTGTAATTGCAATAAAAAGCTATAGAAAAAAAGATGAAATAAATTCTTGTCAAAAATTAATAAACAGTAACGATGCTTCATTTAATATATTCAAATATTATTAAAATAAGATTAATTCTGCTTTTTCTCTGTCAAATTTGATTTCTTTTACGCTTATCTCAAACACAATTGCAGTGTTCCAGGAAGCATCATCAATGACCCTGCATCATCAATCAACCCTGCTCATCTTCTCATCTGAGAAGATGAGCAGGGTTGATTTCTTTTCAAAATAATATGCATAAATTTTGACTGCTCTGAAAGCAAAGATTTTTTAGGTGAAGAAAAATTCAGGATTTATGACTATGTTAATCCTCATGATACTGCTCTTTGTTGTTTTTATACAACATTCAAAAATTCTTAATCATGTTTGAAGACTGTATATAATTTTGAATAGTACAATGACTAAATCATCTTGCAACCCATAATACCAATACTTTGGATTTCTTGAAATCCCAAACTATAAAGTCTTGTATGACATTAAAATCATCTTCTTTAAGAATTTTCAAAGCCCAACACAATTGCATTGAGACTTTGCTGTCATAAAATACAATACACAGATTATATTTAGGTACAAAATGGTGCTACCAACAGCAAAATTTTAACTAATCTTTTACCCAGATATTTGGACCAATACCAGAATGTTTCATATGTATAAATCTTAACAGTATTAGATCAGAGTTGTATGAGTATCTCCTTCTTCTTCTTCTTCTGCTTATTATTATTATTATTATTATTATTATTATTATTATTATTATATGTGCTGTGTCTCTTCAGAATGTGGGTGATTATGGCTCTCTACAATTTCCTGTACTTAGTAGCTTTTAGTAAATTTTATTTTTTTTCAATATTTCTCCTAATCCCTGTTCTACCAACCATTTACACAAGCTCACTAGGTAGATTATTTGCTGTTTGCCTCTGTCTCTCTTGCCTTCAATATGTCCTGTCAATGTTCTAAGCCATCTTTCCTCATTATGTGCCCTAGAAATTTCAACTATCTCTTTCTGAATTTAATTATAAACGTCCATTTTTTTCCATTTTCTCCATTGCTCACATGTTCAGTCCATGATATTCTCAACATCCTTCTGTAGAACCAGATTTCAGTTGCTTCAAGTTTCTTCTCCATCTGTGAAGAGATTGTCACTGCCATATAGAGGGACTGATATGACATACTCTTTTCTTTGTTTCTAATTAATTTTTTTTTTCCTTTGTACTTGATATAGCTTGTGGAAGGTATCTTTCACATTTTGGTGTCACGCTTTTAAGACATTTTAGATATTTAAATTTTTGTACTTGCTTGATTTTGGTATCTCTAATTTGTAATTTGCATGTAAGGCTGTTCCTTTTGTTGACAACCATACTTTCTGTTTTCTTACAATTAATGTTTTGTCCTTTCTTCTGACTTGTCTCTACTACGTCCTGTTGGAGTTCCTGTATTTCCTTTCTGCTATCAACACTGTATTATCTGCATATCTTATGTTGTTAAGATTGTGGCTGCCATTAATCAATTCTGGTATGAATACTAATTCTCTCAGAATCACCCTCACTGTAAAAGTGGAATAAGTCCTATGAGAAGACACATCCTTGTCTTACACCCTTTTCTTTTGTTGTAATATTTTCTGAATTTATTTTCTATCTCTATGCAGGTGATTTGTTGCTAGCATAAGTTCTGGATTATTCTAATATTCTTCGCAAATATATCAAGCTTACCTAACAGTTCTTTGTAGAAGAGAGTAGGAATCAGTAAAAGATATAAAGGTGGAAACTTTTACCTTTCTTGTGATATCCAAGTATAGGACTGGTTTAGACTGAATAAAATTCCAATAACCAAAAACAAGAACTCTTTATTTTGCAATCAACACCATTACTTGATAAGACACTAGAAGTGTTGAAACAAAAGGGCTATTTTTGTAGTGATGTTATAACATATTTATGCTATAGTTTTTGAATAAATACCTTTCTTGTGGTATGTCAATAGCTATTGATCTGGGAACACTTTGTACAAGAAAATAATCTCTCGCCTTTCTAACATTTTTTTTTATTCCTGAAATGTTTCATATTTATTACTCTTTTTATCTCCAGATTCTCTTTGGATTTACAGTTCAAACATATTAGTAAGTTAAAATCTGCTGCTACTGAAATGTGTTTAAAATTGTTTTATCCACATGATGTTATAATGAGTGTTTGGTTGCAAGGGAAAGGAATAACAAGGATTAATTTTTCAACAGTGTATTTGTCAAATATACATGATATATATATATCTGTCTATATTTCTGAGATGAGGAATAGTAATTATTTACATTATTTACATTGTTTCGACTGTTGTTCGTATCTTTGTTGTCATATTCACATATTCGGCTGTTGTAATAAGAGGTTCAGTTTGAAATTCCAATCACCTGAAGAAGGTTGGAGCATACAATGGTCGAAATATTGTGAATATGTCAACAAAGTTGAGGACAACAGTCCAAACAATGTTAATAGTGTAGATACATTTATAGTTGTTAGAAAACTGGCAAAAATTGTTAATATGTCATTTTCAGTTGCTATTTGTCAGAAAAGCAATTCAGTGTCAGTAGTGCTGGAAGTTGCTCGATTTCTTGTGTTGGTTTAGGTAAGGTCACAGTTGGTGGGGGTCAAAGAATATGTCTGGAGTGAATTAGCCGTTGGTGGGGTTTGATGCTCATCTTTCTTTAATGCTGAAATCAACATCTGTGGTGGTGTTGATGGGCTGACGATCATGTGATGCAAAGATGTTGAAGCCAAACTGCCTAGTAAGGTGGGTTGGTGTGATGATTGATTTGAAGTCATGGTGGTGGGTTGATTTGTGCTAGGGTGCATTGGTTGCTGAGGTTATGGCAGTGGTGATGAGGGATTAAGCATAGCTAGTGAACGTTCATTGAGTGGAAGGTTTCTGTTGGATTTGGGTCAAATGCAATATCACTGAAACAGGGTCATGGTGGTGATGGCGAGGGTGGCCTGGAGTGAGTTTAGTGGAGTGTTTCTGTTGGATTTGGGTCGAATGTGGCATCAATGAAACATGGTGGTGATGGCGAGATATTACTGGAGCTGGGTGGTGTTGACGAGGGCTTATAAATCATGGTAGTTGGTGTCAGGAGTCTGGTGCTGTTAAAGCTGGACTATCATCCACATTCTATGTGTGAAGAGTCAGGTGAGATTAGTGAAACATGGACTGCTTCTCTCATCACAACCGTCATGGTTGTGATGAGAGAAGCAGTTATGGCAATGATGGCAACTGTGCGTCTGTGTGTAAACAGGTGGCTTTTTGGCCTACAGCTATTTCGCTTATCATGAGGGAGCTTCTTTTAAGCAACTCTGGTAGTCCCCAGGGTCATCTCATGTTCTGGTGGGAACATTCATGATTGGCTATTGTATTATTTTCATTGTAGCGATTTGTTTCATGGGCCAGATGTGATCCTCAGAGCCCATGTATAGAAAACTTTTTTATTTTGTGTTTTGATCCTTGGTGTTCACATCCAGCTGACATGCAAAATGAATCAGAAAGAGATCTAATTGCAGCAGAGCATAACAATGGGCATTATGGAATTTAAAGTTGCATGTTGATGTATTGTTGGTGCGTATGCATGTTCACATATAAACAATGTAGAAGCAACAAAAACTTGGATTTATACTACAGACCAATTATTCTTTTTTATAGTGGAAACTGTAGGGAAACAAAGTTCTCAGTGTCTCTTGTGTATGTCTGTCTTCTTTTTATGATCCAGAAGTTAGGGTAAGTAATGATAAGCATCATTATAATGATCAACCTTAAGTCAGCCCTGTGTTGAGTTAGAATGACCAAAGTAAAGTTTGCATGTACTTCATTGTTGGAGTTTTGGAAAAACAAATGCAAATGCTATGCACTGGAAAGTGAAAAGAGAGTTCAGTCATCAGTCAATTGGGGAAAAGAGATGTTTGCTAGTGGAGTCGTCTTCATATATGTTCTGCTACATCTTGAAGCAAGGAAGAGAAAGAGAATAAGAGGAAGGGAATGTTTGTTTTTTATAGACTTAAACAAAGCCAACTGAGGTAATAAATTTTCCAGTTCCTTTATTACTAGCATCATGGAAAAATGTATTTCTTTCATTTTTTTTCATTATTATTATTTTACTTATTGATTTTAATATTAATTTTATTTCATTTTCCCATAGCATATTTCATTGATGAAATTTTTCGTTATATTTCTTTGTTTTTCAGCCATAAATTTTAAATTGATTTGATGAAATCTGACAATTTTTGAATTTTTATAATTTTACCCAAGATGGAAAAATAATTTATGCATACTTTTACTTTATCATTAAAGTTCTTCATGCAAATAAACAAATAAATAAAATGAATATGTGATGTAAAGGAAATAATAATAATAATAATGATAATAAAGGAAAATAAGTTAAAACAGTAAAGGTTCAGGATAAAGAAAATTAATAAATAAGAAAGAATAATAAAATAAAGAATATATATATATATATATATATATATATATATATATATATATATATGTATATAAGAAGAGAAGAAAGAAAGTACTAAAGTATAGGAATAAGAACATTCTAATAACAATTTATGATTTTGTAATCATCCCAGATGGCTATGGAACAAATTGGTTAAGATGAACCAATCACCATCCTTATGAGAGTGTCTGTGGAAGTTTAGTTCATACCAGTTGTGAGAAATCACCCTCTTTTTCCCTACTGGAGGATGATGAGGCATGGTGGCAGAGAACAATAGAATTTTGTGCCCAAAAGATGCAATCTCTCATACCATAATGCAGACAGACAAAAGATGTTACCAATCCTAAGGAAAATCAAGAAAGTCACAGTTAAAGACAAATTTTGAGGAGATGCAGACTAATTATTAGTATACAGGTTGTAATAAATAATTTCATATCTTCATATGAGGTTGTTATTTCATCAAAAAAAAAAAAAATTATGCCCTCCACAAATAAATGTAAAAATAATATGAAATATCCATATATTAGCTTGGTGCAAAAATAATGACGTAATAATGTCGTTTTTGACGTATTTTTAACGTCAAAAAACGACATTATTACGTCATTATTTTTGCACCAACCTAATACAATAATAAACCTAATGTACTCAAGATTTATGGGACAGGTGTTGAATTAGTATTTATTGTTTTAGATTAAATTTCAAATCTTATAAGATCAGACTGTAATTAAATTTCTTTGGTTTTATTAGCTAATATAAATCATCAAACAGCTGAAAGAAATTGTTCTAGGTATTTCTATATAGGTTTTTTTTTTCAATTGGATCTTTTCATATTCACAAACAAGCTTTTTGGTGTCATTATTAAAGGAAGAGAGAAAAATTGCTGTGTTGATTTATTTTATTCTGAGTACTTTTGACATAGCACAATGTCATCACCAGGTTGTTTCTTTCAAGACAAATATTGTAGTGTTCATCATTTTCAAAGACAAAATTGCTGTGTTCATCTGAAAGTTAAAATTTTTATTGTGAAGTGAAGAATGCAGAGTCAGTAAGTGATCACTAGACACTATTTCAGGGGAGGTAACTAAGCATGGCTTGTCAAGAATTTTTAAAAAATAGGTATTAAAACTATTATTAGTGCAAACCTTGATATTCTAAACTATCTATTGCACACACTTTAAAACATTTGTGCAGTATTCATAATTAATTTTTTTAATATAGACAGCTTTGAGAATTTTCAGTTTATGTTTACTATTTTCATGAAAAACTATAGATGTATTTTCAACTAACATGTTGCAGAAAATCAATGTTGTTTATATATTCAAATGTCATCAGGGAGATTGTATCCCCAATAGTAAAAATAATATTTATGGTGAACGCACTATGACAATGTTGTCTCAGCGACTGTGTTTCCATTTGAATGTTATGTTTTTTTTTTTAAGCATTGCGCCCTGAGCAAGGCATGAAGCCACTAGGATGCAGGGGGGTTGCAGAAGATTTGGAGCAAGAGCAGATAGGAGTGATAGAAGAAAGGATGAAGGGAAGGATAGTGTGTAGATCAAGGTAACTGGAGATGTCGATTGACATTACATTTGAATAGTTGGAGATCATAGCTATCAGGGAAACAGTAATTGGGAAGGGTGTTCCACAGGCGAGAGGTGCGAGGTATAAAGCTATTGGAGTAGAAGAGACGTTTCTACAGTGTAAGGGTGAGAGCGGGATGCCAGCCTCGTAGGGCGCTTGAATTCATGGAGACTGGGAACCAGTGAAAGCAGCTCATCGAAGCAATTACCATGAAAGTATTTGTAGAAGAGACAGAGAGAGGCGATGGCATGTCTGTGAGATAGTGACTGCAGACGAGACGCCAGATCAGGGCCAATCACATTACATATCCGTCTCTGGATCTTGTCAAGAACTCCGAGGTAAACAGAAGGTGCCCCAGACCATATATGGCAGCAATACTCCATGCAAGAGTGAATGGTTGTTTTGTATATTTGAAGTATCGATTCAGGGGAGAGCCAACTTTCCTCGCGGTGGACGATGCAATTGACTCAATGTATTTGTTCCATCTCAGGTCAGCAGTCAACGTGAGACCGAGCAGACGCAGAGAGTTGCTCTCAAGAAGTTGACTATCAGACATTCTAATGGGGGGCAGGTAAGGATCTCTATGGTGGTTAATGGAGAGTAGTTTAGTTTTTGAGGTGTTAAATTTGACCATCCAATTGTTGCCCCAGTTAACAACCGATTGGAGGTCCATTTCAAGACGCACGGCCAGGTTGATTTTGACAACGACACTAGATTTGTTTTTGAGGCAGGAGTAAATTGTAGTGTCGTCCGCATAGATGCCAACTTGGAAACCTATGGCGTCAGGAAGGTCGTTGATGAAAATAAGGAAAAGTGTGGGGCCAAGAATGGAGCCTTGGGGAACACCTGCGTTTGTGGGATAGGAACTGGAGGAGAATCCGTTGAAAACGACCTTCAATTCTCGGTTTGACAGGAATGATTGTATTAGATCAAACAGTCGACAAGTAATACCATAACCCTGGAGCTTACGAAGAAGGCCAGCATGCCAAACCCTATCAAACGCTTTGGAGATGTCACCGTTATTTTGAAGTGCTTGGTAGACGGTTTCAGTGATGGCCGTAAGCACGTCAGCTGTAGAACGAGCATAGCGGAAACCATATTGCTTGTCTGAGAGAAGGTTGTGTGCGGTAAGGTGGTTAACCACTTCTGCGTTGATTAGGGCTTCGAAGACTTTGCCGAAGAGGGGTAGGAGACTAATAGGACGGTAATTAGAGGGGTCAGAGGGCTCTCCAGAGTTCTTAAAGACAGGAACAATGGATGAGGACTTCCAGCAGTCAGGAAAGCAGGATTCCTTGAGGCAGTAATTATACAGTTTAGAGAGGGCGGGTGCTAGCTCAAGCGCACATTTCTTTAAGACAATGGCTGGTATGCCATCTCCACCACTAGCCTTGTGGGGGTCTAATTTGGTGTTCAACATTTCTAAACATTTACAACAGCATACCTGTCCACATTTGCAATACCGGAAAATTCTTGTTAAATACATCTCTATGAGAACATACTGCCAAAATATATGCAATATATATATATATATATATATATATATATACAGCATGGCCCGGCGTTACCTGTGCTTGATTCAAAAATTGTACGACTCATACAGCAATCGTTATCACTTGACTTAAAATATTTTTGCTCTTCCTTGACTTTAAAGGAGTGCCCTTTGCTGTGCTGATGTTGCTATATGCCTTACTTCTTGCCTATCTCACACTGCAAATTTTTTCTAAGCTCTATACTAAACATTAAATCTGTTATAAAAAAAGAACTAAACAAAATGAATACAAAATGATCAGCTTTAAAAAAGGACTCGTAACTGGAAAAACCAATTGAAAAAAGAATGTTAACAACAAATACTTTTTCACACCTGACCCAGTTCTGCAGAATCAGAATCAATGTTGAGTTTAAGCAAGGGAATGAGCCAATTGGAGAAAAGTGCCATGCAGATTTTAAATTTTCCCACTTGTGACGAATGCAGCTATCGATTTTTTTGCATGCTAGCATACTAATTAACATTCATGTCAGTCAGCTGTTGGCTCTGATGCTAGCCAATAGAATCTTCCTGCCTATTCATGGCAGCCAGCTATAGGCTCTCACTCTGGCCAGTATAAAATGGCTGCAAACTACATGAAAACTGCCATAGAAGCATGAAAAAATCAATTATTTCCACTATCGATGGGAGTTGGGAAATGCAATGTTGGTCTTGACCTTTCATCTAACTTGGAGCATGTGCATGTAAATTTTGGTGCAAATCTGTCGAAAATTGCGGCTGTGCATTCGTTACACACACACACACACACACACACACACACACACACACACACATATCCTGCATTTTATATATATATATATATATATATATATATATATATATATAATTTCAATATTGAAGTTATTTTAAAATAATGGATTACTTAGTTTCTTTTTTAGTCAGTATTAATGTTATTGAATCCATAAGGCATATAAATAAAAACAAATGTTCATCTGTGTGTCCGTCTGTGGGTAATAAATTTTTTAAATAAATTTTTACAGCACTTTACATAAAAATATGAAGATTTTCATGTAGTTTTTAAACAGTTTAATTGCAGTTTGAAATTGTCTTTTTCATTGTGATCATAATTGGTGAATTATTATTTAATTTTGTAAATTAAACAATGTACACATCTTTTGATAGAAAAAATAACAAATGTTTAAATACTGTGTTTCAAAAGAGAAAGAAATATGATCAGAAAATGTTTCCTTATTTTCTAAGTTTTCTAAATACAAAAGTAACAGGTATGTTTCACTAAATGCTTTTAAGTGAATCTTACTTTTATTGGCTTTATTCCTAGATCTGTGTAAAGTGAGATGAATTTTTTTTGTCATGCATTAAAAAAAGTTAGTTCATAAAGCATGTCCTACCCAAAAGATGAGATTATCTGAAAGTATCTTAAGCTCAGATAAAAGACACTGTGAAAGAACTGATATCAAAAATGCAATCCTTTAATAAATACAACAGTCATACCTGAAAACCAATGTTCAGAAACATTCTGCATGTCTAGCCTCAGATGAATAACAATTGATTTAAACACTTTAATGAGGAGAAAGAAAAAACTGACTCGTATTCAGTGTTACAGTTAAAAATCTGTATTTTCTTTATTAGTATAAATATCTGTATCAATATTATTGCCTCAATAACATTGATACTGAAAATAATAGTTTAAAAACTATCACAGAACACAGACTTGACATCAATTATTGTAGGATAATATAAAGTATGTACATTGAATTATTCTTCACTCATTGTCTCCTTTTATATTCAGCTGTGACTGTCAAGGGATGGTGTAAGGAACAGAATATAGGGAAATTATGGTCATGAACTTTATCAATAGCCATAAAACAAAATAACATCAGCTATCAGATTTTAAAGACATTTTATTAGGATCCATTGTTTAATGTTATATCCACTAAAACATACCTACTGATGGTACACTATTTTTTTTACTTATTCACTGTTATGTAATGTTATCAATCTTATTGACTAACATAAACCATAGGAAATTTTACTGTTACTGTCAAATATAAGATTTACATATTTTGTATAATTGTTGCAATAATTTCATTTGGGTGATTCATCATCTGTGGAATGTATAATATATACATATATATTAAACAGTTTGGGCTCAACAACTGGTTTAATTAATAATATAAGACATATACATATATATAGGTAAGTGTAAAAACTACAATCCAGCACTGTAAATTTTCTTCATATGCTTTAAGAAAGTGAGACAAATCTGCATACATCGTAAGATTTTATTCTGTTATTAAGCAATATATTTTTATCTATTTTACATTTTCTGAACTGTCTATTTGAAACTCAAAGGTTCTCTTCTACAGTGTCAAAATGTGATACAAGACCACTATAATGCGTAGCCAGGGACAAAAATTGCCCAGTCCCTGCAACCACTGTCACGTTGGCTTCAGTATTCACCACGTCTCCCTCTTTAGTGTAATGAGGGAGGAGCTGCCACAGAGTTGGATCCCTCATAGTTTAAGAAAAAAAGGGAACAGATATTAAACTTTGATCTCAACCTGAAGACTGTGTAAAGGTCCTTTGATCATCCAAATGAATTCTGATACTGTATTTATTTGTCTTCTCAGTAGTGGCAGGATTTGACACAAGGCCAATTTTAATTTGAGGTCCCATATGGAACAAAGGCAAAAATTATTCTGTCCCCATGGCAGTTGTCACATTGGCATTGGTATTTACTGATCCTCCCTCTTTAGTATAATGAGGAAGGTGCTGCTGTGGGACTGGAATCTCCAGAACTAGACATTCTCATAGCTTTAAGAGGAAGATAGAACAGAAACTACAATTTGATCTCAGTTTGAAGGTTGAGTAAATTCAATCTGATTGTGCAGTTATATTCTGATTGATATTTACCAATCTTCCCATCAAAGTAGAATGTAACACAAGATCATTTTAATATAGGATAACCTTATGCATACATATGGGCTCAGAACAAAAATTGATTGTCCAGTTACTATGACCACCGTCATACTGATGTTGGTATCCTCCAGCCCTCTCTTTTTAGTGCAATAGAGGAGGTACTGCCATAAGGCTGGAAGTCACAAGACCTGATATCCCTCGTAATGTTAAGAAGAAGGGAGAACAGAAACTATGCTTTGATCCCAGCTGGAATTCTGAGTAAATGCAATTTGATCCTGTAATTGCATTCTGATTCTAGGCAGAAGGTTGTGCAGTGACATTTTGATTGTAGTTAGCAGAAGTGCTAGGCAGAAGTACTGATCCATATATAAATAATCCTGTCATTTTTGTGCATACTTTGCTGGTCATTTTAAAAAAATACTCTTTGAAGTATTATCATTTTCTGTTTACTATTTTGTAAATTAAACATGTTTACAAGTATGAGAAAGTAAGGAACAAGAAAAAGTATAGACTGTGTACAAGTTGGTTCTATTTTAGTTCAATAATATTGCTTCAATGATATTGATTGTATTGGCATGTTGTTTGTAGATATGTCTCCTATACACATAGTACAATGGATGTCAAATTACAACACATATCGAACTGCTTGATTGAATAGAAGTAGTTGATTCTGGTGTAGACTCTTCCACGATCTTGTAAGTCAAATAAAAGTAGTAAAGCAGAGTTTTTCTATGAAGTTCATTTAAGCAACAATAGTTAAGAAAGATACACAGGAAGAAGAAACTTCAAAAGAAATGTTACTTGTCCTTACAGCTTCTTCATTCAATGCTCAAAAGATTTTCAGCAAAAATGAAACAACATAAGACAGTATTCAATATAAATTCATTATTTTTTTACTAAGAATAATGAAATGAAGTTAAGAGTTATACCTTTTAGGTACAACAGATTTTACAAGTAGGGAAACAAAGTAGCCCACTTAAAGATGCCTGCTAAAAGCTAAGAAAAGTATTAAGCAATAGGAAAGTTTCACTGGAAATAAAGGAAACCGTACTGAATTGATATGTACTGATATCATAGTTGCATGAAAACTCTTCAAAGTTTGAACTGAAGCCAGCTGCTGAAAGTGCTGCCCACTCTTCGCTGTCCAGCTATGACAGAGTTCAAGAGCAATGTTGTAGCCTTGTGCATGATGAATTATTTTCCTCCCTTCAAAACCCTTCCTACAGGCAAAAGGCTGCTAGCCTCTTGAGACTCAATTGCTATTTCTATGGCAAATGTTCAGACAAGTCTTTACAACTAGGACCCAGTATGTACATGGAATGGTGTCAAGTCATGGCAGGAAGGAAGTTCAACCTACTTTCCCAGAACAGTTACTTTGTGTGACAGACTCCCAAAAGGATGCTTGCCACCTACAATCTTAACCTCTTCAAGTCTCGGGTAAACTGATATCTATCCTACATATTCTCATAATATGCACCTCTTCCTCCTCCTTTTATGCCTTTACAATAATCTCATTCAGTAACCTCTACTTTGAGTGGCTCATGAAAAAACCCAGATAAGCTGTAGCATTTGGTCCTTTTATTAAAAATGTTGTTGTAACCTTATTTAATTTTTATAAAAAGATATATAAATATAGACAGTTTTTATCAATTAAAAATAGCAAGGTATATGTCCCTCAAAGATTGAACTATACAAATTAATGTAACTATGTTTTGCATCGGACAATTCTAAGGTATAAAAATATAAAGGTGACTCAGAAAAGCATGCTTGTTGACCATTAATATTTGGTTAAGAAACAAGGTGTATAGAAGATGTCATTAATAGAAAATAAATATTAACAAAATCACTCATAACTTTTGTTTGTTAATTCAATCTTTAACAAAAATGAAGTTTCACAATGCTTTATGGTTTGGTAAATTATTTAAGGTTGACAGTAATCAAAACTCAAAATAATATTTATGATGGTCTTTAGGTTAATTTCCCTGAAAATGTTGCTATAAAATGTGTTCTAATTTGTAATGAATGTGTTGCATTTAAGTAGAGCAGGTTTCAAAAATCATCATAGATGCCACACACAGAGAGAATCATTCATTACATGTTATGCAGCATTTATGTAACAACTACTGAAAATGATACCTTACATTACTACATCTGTACAAGAGAATGTAAGACCCTAGCAGAACTAAACAGCCACATCTCAGCTGCCAATATTTGAGAATGGATCAAGTGATGATATTGCTAAAAATCTAGTCACAGCCATCATATTTCTGAATAAATATATATTACTAACAGACCTCCTCTTGCACAATGTGTTAACTTGGTTGGTGGTTAAAAGAGTTGTGACTTTGTCAGAACTTTAAGTAATTGGAGCTCAAGGCAAAATAAA
Source organism: Acanthosepion lycidas (assembly GCA_963932145.1). NCBI lineage: Eukaryota > Metazoa > Mollusca > Cephalopoda > Sepiida > Sepiidae > Acanthosepion > Acanthosepion lycidas. The sequence continues at coordinate 80,137,742 of OZ010578.1, forward strand.
GGTCATAACTTCTCACATAACTACATTAATGCACACACATAGATAGATAGATAGATAGATAGATAGATAGTATTATGGATTTATCATACCTGGTAGAAAGTTAAAAACTTTATTAGTGTAACCTTTAACTTATAGCATTTTTTCTTACTGTATTGCTTCCTGCTTGGTTTGATCCAATTTTCCCTCTGGGTATGTCTTCATGTGTACCTCTTTGATTATACAATTGACAATGCCAGTATGCCAAGGTTAAGTGTATCTATTCTGTCTATGCAGTATGAAATATTAATATCAAATTATTTTGTTTTATATCAATATAAAAGAAAGTATTTTCTAAGGAATTAATGGATTTTAAAGTGATAAAACACTCAACATATAAATACTGATGCAGAAGCCATCTATTTATATACAAGTTTGTAAATATGTACATGTTTTTTTTTATTATATTTTAATGCCTTGTTCCATCAGAATATTAGCAATCATATCTTTCTACAGATTTCTTTCCTTTATTATTTGTGAATTGCCATGAATTTTCAGAAAGACAATGGAGTGGTTTCCCTATTGCTTTCTCCATAGTTTCGAATTTGATATTGTACTTCTCCTGCACTAGCTGCGAGCCAAGGCTAGAGAGCCAAGTCTTCTTTCTTCTTTTATATGCTGTGTTCTTTTAGCATGTGAATGATCATGACTCTCTTCAACTTCCTTTACTATCCATCCCAGTCCATGTTCCACCATCCATTTATACAAGCTTGTTAGGCATGTTAAAAAGCTGTTTCCTCTATTATTTAAGACATAGCTGAAAAAAGAAGAAGAAGAAGAAGAAGAGATAGATTTATACCTTTGCAAAGGGCATTTGTGCAAAAGTGAATGCAACAGACTAGGTAGGAATTTGAACTCTGCTTGTCAATTCTACTTTTCATACTGATAACCATTATGCTGCTCACACATTTTCTATAACTGCCTTTTCTTTCTTATTAATTGCTTTTGTGTGTGTGTGAAATAATGCCCAGAACTTCAAGTAACTTATGGTATGAAATAGTTTCCTTAAAAAAGGCAAAATTAATAGAAAAGGAGTTGCTTTTTGGTTTTAGGTTTTACCACCCATAAAGTGATTTCAAGAGATATATGAAATGCATAGTAAAACATCAGAAACACAGGGAGACTTGACAAATGAATGGATTGATTATTCTGTTCAAATTTCCCAAATTTTCAGATCTCATCTTAAAGATGCAGGCATGTAAAAACCCTTTCTCTCTTTTACTCTTGCTTTCACATAAAAATAAATACTTGTCTCTTACCTTCTCTTCCCCTTTTTGTTGCTTCTAGAGAGATTAACAAAACAGACCCCACATCAGTAGCAACCCCTTCCCACCACTTCTTTCACCCATTTTCATTCAACTTCTTTTTTTTTTTAATTTGTCTTTTCAATTGTTCAGATTTCCAAGAAGCAACAATTTCCAAATGCTTTGTCAAGCATGAAATTATTTGAAATGTTTGACTCACTCATTCTTCATCCATTTGTACAGCAACAGTAGAGTCAGGAAATTGGTATCCTTGAATTGCTAGCAGATATTCAAACTGCTTTCTATTCTCCTTTCTTTGACAGTAAAACAGTCTTTGATGATTTTGCATCAGGCAAACCTCATAGAATAATTAGGCAGTTCTTTATCCACCATCACATTGCGAATGTGTCTTATTTATCATTTTTAACAGCATTGCAGATAATGTGGAAATCTAACATAAAATAACTACACTGACAAATCTTAAAAATAAGAGCATCAAAATACAGTATTATTATTATTATTATTATTATTATTATTATTATTATTATTATTATTATATTAATTTCTGCTGTATACTCATTTCCTTCCAGGTCCCAACCAGAAACTTAAGGTCAGAAATGGCATCATCACATTTACCACTGAACATAAAAAAAAATAATAAAACAGAACAAATATTTTACATAGATAAAGCCCTTTGTAAGGTGTGAACTGTGCTTGTGAGAAGAATTTTTTGTATTTCTTTAGGGCATGATCAGCCAGAACTTTATTGAATCTATCAGACTCTTTTCTAATAAAACCCAGAGCCTTATTATTATTATTATTATTATTATTATTTGAGAGAGCATTATGCAAGCAAAGTGATGCTACAGCACAAAAATATGAAGCCCAATATACCCAGAACAACATTCTGTTTGATAAGAGTAGAGCAGCTACATGCAACGCAGCCAAATATGTGTGATATGCTAACAGGTTTTGATGAAAGCAGTGCATATTTTTACAGGTGGGGATCAGTTATAAATACTTTCAGGTTGGGTACACCAGTATGCTCAGGTGGTCTCTGATTAAGGATGTTCCCTAGTATCTAGATGTGACTCCCAATTATTATATAATATGATATAATGTAACTCCCAATAATAATAATAATAATTCATTGGTATATTCATACCATCATGTCTGGTGGTTATCACAACTATTAACAAGTCTCCTCAATGCACCAGCACTCTCAGACATATTCTTGTTGATTTGAGCAGTGCTTTTATCTGATGTTCTTTCAACTATTCAACTTTTATGTGCCATGTCCTTTCAGGACATAGGTGATCATGGCTCTCCACCCCCACTTACCCCTTGCAGCTCTCAGCAAGTTTCTTCCCTCAGCTTCCTCCTCCAGACCACCACCTCCTCCATCTGCTCAAGCTCGTCGAGTATGTCACACGCTGCTTTCCCTTGTCTCTCTTTCCCTCTATTTGACCTGTGAGTATCAGATTCTCCAGGACCTCTTTCCTCATTATGAGTCCCAGAAACTTCAGCTGATATTAAGTATACACCTTCTCCTTGTTTGTAACCTATTTTTACAAAGTTCTTTAAAACTGTTCCAAGTGTTCTTACAATGATGGGCATAACTGTCACCTTCATGTATCACAGATTTTTAATTTCTCTTTTGAGGTCAAGATATTAGTCTAATTTTTCAGCCTGGAACAATGAAATCTAGTGTCTGACTAATTATCTTCCTGTTCATAATAACTAAATCTGGCCTGGAATGGATTCTATTATTTTCTTCATGTTTCCTATTTTACATATTCTAGAGATGGGACTAAGCAATAGTAGTGATGCACTATAGGATCGATATCACTTGACTGATAGTACTTTCCATAGTATATAGGCTATTATAAATATGGTGATCTTATGGACAGTGTATATGTTGATGTTACCTAGTGAACTTTCACCTTTTGTTCTCCCTCTTCTTGAAGTTAGCGGATAGAGTTTGTTCCAGTAGCTAAATTTACAGCTCTTATCTGGTTCCTTACATGGCATCATGATCCTTGCTGACCTGCAAGATGACCAATGTAGTTTAGTTAGTCATCCTGATATCTTTGTGTTTAGTTATTAGAGCCCCATTGGCTGCTTACATTATTATTATTTACTTTAATAAAAAGTCAATATCAGTCACTGCAGATAGGGTGAGGAGGTCTGATAAATTCATTGCCATAATCTGATGAACTTTAAAATTGGCATAATGTGTTAATTTTCAGCTCATATGATCAAAATGATATAAATGCATAATTTTTTTCTTTTAGAAGGAATTTTTATACCTTCAAAAATGTTAACTATTGATTATTTTTGAATGGGCTACTTTAATTAATGATATGCAGGTAGAATAAGGGGTAGTGATGCAGAAAATGGTATTAGTAGGCCCAGTTCAAATTCCATGGGAAAGGCAAGTATCTGTTTTTTCTCACCTCAGCTATGGTAATAATAATACTTTATCATGATGAACTTGGATCCGTAACCTTAGGTGACAACCATTCTAAGAGAAAGAAAACTCTATATTTCAAACTGTGGAGAAGGCAATGGGAAACCACTTCATTATCTTTCCCAAGAATTCATGTTAATTCACAGATAATAAAGAAAAGAAAACTATGGAGAGTGATGATCCCCAACATTTTGAAGGAACATAGCATTAAAAAAAATCTAATTGTATACTTACTTAATTTTTTTTTTAATTATTTTAAACAAAGATCATTTCCGAAGAATTTTATTGAATACTTTAAGATAAGGGTGATTTCACAATATAAAAAAATGAGTAGACATATTGTCTCACTATGAAAATGAGGAGGAAATACGGTGGAGAAGAAAATAATGTGTACAGAGAATTATACAGACGCCAATCACATGGTTTTACAGCACAGATCTAAGTTGTATTTACAGAAACATAAATCATTAGATGTGCACTTCCATTTAAATGCATTGTTTGTCTCTGTAAAAGCTTTCATTTGTACTATCTTAGAACTATTGATGGTAAGAAACTGGTAGTTTAACTCATCCAACAAATAATAAAACATGCTTGGGGAGTAGGATTTTTTGTATAAAAATCAAAGACAGAAAGAAATCAAAACCTGTTTATTATTCCTTGTTTTTTTTATGTAAATTGCTTGTGCTAAAAGTAACAACATTGCTGCATTGAAATTTTGAATGCGAATACTACCTCTATCCCATAATTGTTACTACATATGCATATGCATTTCATACAATAAATCTAACAACCACTATGGGACAGTGTACTTCTTAATACTTCTCCTATGAGCAGATTTTTGTTTATGTTACCAGGTTGGGATTTTTGGGATGAAAAAGTTTTTTTTATTTTTCAGACTCACCTGCAATTATGGCTTCCATCCCATGCTGCATATTGCAATTTACATGTTTCATACTAATGTTATCCTTTTATTTAGGAAAAGGTACATGTTTCATACTGATGTTATCCTTTTATTTAGGAAAAGGTACATGTTTCATACTGATGTTATCCTTTTATTTAGGAAAAGGTACATGTTTCATACTGATGTTATCCTTTTATTTGGGAAATATATAGTGAAAACTAGAAACAAATCTATATCTATAAAGCAGAAGATGTCTGTCTGTGTGTCGGTGTATACTATTTATACATGTCCACATTTCAATAAAATTGTAAACACATGTAAATTTACCAAAATAGGTCAAGACCAACTTTTCAATCTCAAGGCAGGTTTGGCATAAAAATTGATAAAACTGAACATGGGTACAGCTTTTTGTAAAAACCAAGGCAAAGTTACACACAAACAAAATTTTTACTGGATGAACTTAATGCAAAACATAGCTCATGTTACGAGGTTTATTTAGAGTGCTTGATAGTTTTCCTGTAACATTGGCTTCATATAAAAAATTGTGAAAAAGTCAGGTTTTTCATACTACTTAAAATAAAAACTTTAATAACTTCCTCATTTTTTATCCAATTTTCTTCAAATATGTCACAAAAATTTGCTATCACGCAAGAAGTTTGTGTGGTTTTAGTCCTGCTCACTTCCCTACATATAATGAAAAACCATAACTGTTCAAAAAGCCCATTTTTTGACGATAATTGTTTCAGTATTAGATTTGTAAACAATGCCATATTATTTGAAAGTTATTATGGTCATAGGAAATCTATTTAATATCTAAAACATTGAAACAATTTAACCCTGAGCAACAACCACACAAGAAGGTTTTATTGATGGGATTCCTTTATTACTGCAAAGGACACACTGTAAAAAAGATGAGGTGAGGAGTAGTTTAGTATACCAAAGGATGATGCATGTAGGTGGGGTTGCAGGCAGACATTTGTTTGTCTACATCCTGGTATACTTTGGGAAGCTGGAAGTTTGAAATGGTCTAGCATGACATCTTGTATAATAGTCATTAGGAATGAGGCCACACAATGCAAAAAAAAATCTATTACAAGTTATATATAGTGCAATCTGGCACAAATCCAGAATATTGAAAATTTTAGTATTTTACTGCTTATTTTTTTTTATAGCTCCTAGTTACTCTTGCTTACTGACAGCCTTTAATTATAGAAAAGCAGATAATTTTAAAAGGATTTTGTTTCCCTGAAACAAACACATAATTCAGTCTGGTTGCCCAGTACATCCATCAATGTTTTGCATATAGAATGTTGCTCTTTATAAGACATTCACGTGACCCTTTTTGAAGACATTTTGATTTGATCAGTATTAGGTGGTCTTATATTTTGGAATTTTTTTATACATTTATAATACAAGGCTGGAGAGTTCACATAATACAAGGTTGGAGAGTCACTCAAGACTAAGCTAGAATTTGAACTTAGCTCACAAATACCATTTTTTGTGTTGATGACCATTATGTTAACTGCACTGAAAATCTACATCTTTCTTTATCATAATATAGTTGTTATGAATAATCAAGAGTGGTTGCCCCTTGTTTTGTTACTCTCCTCTTTGAGAGAGAGAGAGAGCTATTTCTGTTTACTGGGTCTATAAAAGGACACTATACGTGAACCTTGTATTCTCAGTTGAATAAAGCTTTCTTAAAGCCTACCCCTGCATACTTTTGTCATTACAATAGTCATCAAATGTTTACGATTCCTCTCACATTCATCATAGTATTTAATTGTCAGTTAATATGTGAAACTAGCTGCCAAATCTATTTCCCAAGTCTTTTCCTTTTCTTACAAAGATTAGATTTTATCCAATATTCCAGCACCTGTATTCTTTCCAATTCAGATCTTTAAAATCATTTCTGCTTCTACTATCATAGTGTATATTCAGGAATGAAAATTAACATCAAATATCTTATAAACATATAACTTCAGCAGCTTTAAAAATCTAGGTTGCTGGTGTCAGTTTATAACCACTGGCCTTCTTCATGAATAGCATGATAAAAATTCTCAAGAATAAATATCACTGATTATTGCAACATCAGTAAGAATTCTCTAGTTCTGTACCTGAAGTCATTTTGCTTTCAAAATTATTCCACTGGAGTGTTGTGCCAATTGCCAACATATGCACATTGCTTGAGGATAGAAGAATAACAATGATAAGATTTTCTACATCTTATTAACTTATTCACATCAGCTAAGTTTGTGGCTTATTCCAATTTAGCAGCTCATATTACCTCATAGAAAGCAAATCTCAAATTCTTAAAGTTAACAGCAGCTATAATAATCATTTTATAATTCTGCTTGTTCCTCACTTAGTAAATTAGCAAGTTAGTTAATATGAGTGTTATACCTTGCCATTACCTGAGATAAATAATGGACCATTCTGTTTTGATTGCCAGGAAAGATGAGAGAAATGATATATCAGAGATGCTATTTAGTTTTAATGAGAAAAAAAAGCATGCATAATAATAAGAAAGAAAGAAAGAAAGAAAGAAAGAAAGAAAGGGAAGGTTGATGAGATGGTAATATACTCATGTATTTAATGTCTACTTCAGTGAAATTGACGACCTTGTCAATTTTTAATCTTTTCATTTGTACCCTCTTACTTCTTTAAATAATTACCTGCATTTTTACATATTACTGGAATACATTTCACTGGAATATTTTGTCAAAATTGTTTAACGTAAATATTTAATGATGCAGTAGGGGAATTTCTATGGGTATTTATAGTCATGGAACTTGAAAAGAGCTTGATTCAATCATTAACTTAAGAATTATGATCATCATTTTCATCAAAAAATTCAAATAGGAAAACTGTGAAATAAGTCACAGGTCCTGCTATTTGCCAGTACACAGTTTTGGATCTGAAAGATTTTTGACTTGAAATTGCTTGCAACAGTTGAAAAAAAACTGATGAATTAATGATGATTGCTAACATAGCATTTACATGAAATATATGATCAAAGAATAAGGTTAATTGACAGTGAAACTGTCTAAATTGGAATGAAGAAGCTATATGTGAAAGAAATGCAATCGGAATTGTCGTCAGTTGTGTGTTTTTATAAGAGGCAAGTTATTCTTATAAAACTAGTGTACCCGTGCTTTAAAAAGTGACAGCTTATTTTTTATCTACTGCAGTTATGTTGTTGATAATTGACTTCAGTAAACAGAAGATTATTCACTCTATGGACTCTGTTTTGTGCTTTTCTTACATTTCTTATGGCACCAATATTCTCATTCCTCATTCTGTTGCATTCCTCTTCTGTTTCTTGTTGAAGACATTCTTCCATTTTCATTTTCATGTTTTCTCTACTTGTGTTAGATTCTTATTCTGTTTCATTTTGAATCCTCTCAGCTACATGTTCTCTCATAGCAACTCTTCTTGCATTAGCTTCTTCCTGTTGTTTTTCTTTTTCTGTCTTCTTTGTGCTGCTCTTTCTTACAAGTCTCCTCTCTAATTACCCTCTTCTTTTGTCTCATTAGTTCGCCTCTGAGCTTTGCAACTCTTGGCTTGTGTTCTTATTGCTTCAGGGTGTTTCTGTAATGCCTGTGAATATATTTACCTATAAACCTCCTGCCATGGCTGTATCTGATCCTGAGATAGGCGTAATCACTAACTTCATTTTTACTCTAGTTCTAATCACAGAGATAAAGAACAAATGCTTGCATTGAAGGACAGAAATGGGAAGTATGAAAATGTACCAAGTAAAGATGGCATAGTAACATACTACATATATATATATATATATTATGAAATGGACTAAGACTGACAGTTATTTTAATATATTTTCTGTTTATACATTATTTTTATAGATACAATTATTTAAGTAAATGCTCTGTTTATAATAAACACTATTAATTATATTTATTAGCCTGAATGTCTGAGAAACTTCATCGAAAATATATGTCCTCTTATTTCACATGATGTGCTATACCATTTAGCTACAAAGGAAGCAAAGTGAAATTACTGTTCTTAATTGACTCAAATGATTGTTCCATGTAGGATACAAGTTCAATTCCTGTCGGAGGACACGTATTTTTAATATAAGCTTCTCCAAGAAACACAAACTTGTGTTTCTTGGAGAAGCTTATTATATTAAAACACTTGAATAACCCTGACCTGCTGAGCACAAGGACCGAATTAATGACTACATGTATCCATAAATTCAAGCACCTGCTAAAACATATCAACCCCAATTAAAAGTGATTACAAAATAGATTTCACGAATATTAATATAATATGCAACAACTTTCAATATTCTTAGAACCTGTCATTAATAACATTTCTTATATATCTATACACATATATAATTCAATATTACTGTATTCAATTTATTTATAACATGTGTTTATATAATTTCACCTTACAAGTACAAAGCTTGATTTTAAACACATTAGTTAGATAGCGCCAACCTATTAATTTTTTTTTATTTGCACCCTTATAGTACAGCTCCAGTGGGGGAGGGGATCAAACATCTGGAGGGGCAATTTATTACTTATACCAGAGCATGCATACATACATGAAGTTTCAGAAAAGAAATGTTGGACCTGTCAGAATTACTTATGAGTATGTATTTTACAGACCAGATAACACATACCCCAAAATCTACTAAAATGAGCTTAAAACCTCCAACATCAGATCAACAGAACCGAATTGTGCATACATTGGTCTGGAATGTGTAAAAGTGCAATGTTCATGACATCATAAAGATATATTAAAGTGCAAAAATAGAATGTACACATTTTTGCATATTGGAGGGTACTTTACAGACCAGATTTAAGCAAAATTGTCGTCATTTCTGCTATCCTCTGATTTTATGTGCATAAACTGATTTTATGATTTCTTTATTGTAATGTGTCTAATTTGACTTTCATTTTAATATTTGAACAAAGCTTCCAAAAAAAACAATGATGTATATACCTGTAATAAACGCTTGTTAAGTTGTATTTTACTGAACAAAATATGCAGACTCAAAGGTAAGGAAGTATTTTGCAGAGGTACACACAGAACAAATGATTTTCTTGAACTCAAATAATTAGAATCCTAAATCTCTATATCATCGCCATAAGTATCATCTAATTTGACTTTTGAGTTACTGTCATAAGAGCTAATATCATTGATATTCTCATTGACAACGTTTTCACAGTTTTCATGCTCACAAAGATCGCTGCAAAGAAGACTCAGTTTGAAGCAGCCACAAGCTCTACCAGTGAATGTTTCTATTACAACCACAAGAAGCAAATTCCAAGATTGAGTTGGGTGCTGGCTTCTTCAATCTCCATTCAATCTGTAGGTTACAATCGCCATATACTCTCCATCAATTGCCATTTGGATCAGTCTGCTGGTATGAAGTATCCAGAACCTGTTTCCATTCTAGCATTTGGTAATTTGCTTGTTTGATGTGTTGATACAAGGCATCCTTTGTTGGAGGCAGTTTATCAGGATCTAGAAACTTCCTTCTGTTGGTAAAGAGCTTGTAATGTGAGACCTCAACACTAGTCTCATTTGTTATCCTATATAGAAGACATACATATTCTACTATGACTTCCAGCACAACATTTGGGATGGCTGTACTCTCTCCAAGTAAACATATATTATATTATATTTCCATCCTGAATGTTAGTTTTGTTATTTGATATTACTATATTTTTGTCAAATATGATATTTGATATTTTGCTTACTTTGAATCCAAACTTAAATTCAAAATTTTTGTTTTAATTTCTTGAATTTTTATTTCTTCAGCTTTCAAACTTATAAATTTGAATGATATAAATTATTATTAGTTAATTCTAATATTTTAGGCAACAATTATTAAATAAACAAGTTTTAATACAAAATTTTGAATCATCATGACAAGAATGTGAGATAGGAGTCAGATTGTATTTGCACCTGAAGATTGCAGCAACTGCATGAAACTCTGAGTTGTGCTATCAATGTTGGATATTATGTATATTCACTAATATATATATATATATATATATATATATATATATATATATATATATACATAGAGAGAGAGAGAGAGAGAGTGCAATGGATAAATTATCATCTAAATTGCACAAAAATGAAAATAACACTGATATCTCATTTTAACAGGTATATTTACCAAAATGATACAATACCTTGAAATGCTAAAGATTAAATTTATTCAATAAAATCACCATTGACTTCAACCACAGCCTCCAGATGACTTAGGAATTTCCTGCAACTCTTCTGAACTGTTTCCTTTTTTAAGTTGGTGAATGCTGCAATAATCCTCGCCTTCAGTTCATTTTTGGCATTACAGGGAGTTTTCTTGGTCTCTCACTCATCTGCACCCCACACATAATAATCAAAAGGGGTTGCAGTTTGGGGAGTTAGGTGGCCATATGTAAAGGGTGATGTGGTTGTAGAAATTGTCTGACAGCCATGACTGAGTTCTCTTGCTTGTGTGGCATGGTGCAATGTCCTGTTGCCAGATGTGGGGTCTTCCAGTAGTAACCCTCCCGACACAGGGCAGCACTACCACTTCAAAGTACTTGTTGTATGGTGAATCTGAGGCCCTCACCAACAAATTTGGGAGTTCTTTTCTAATTAGAACAATTAGAGTGAATTTTCTGAGCTGCCTTACCTTCATAATCAACATCAGACTCATCCAACTCTTTCTGAAACCTATGTACTGTTATCAGATTGATACACAATCACTCTGAAATGTCCATATTGGAGTTTCAAGTGCGAATACCAAGCAGTACAGCATGTCACTTACAAATTTTTAGCAGAGTGAATTGTGTCATAGTGCTCTTTTTCTCAGATGGTGCCTAACTGACCCTAATATACTGTGCGGTCAACAAAATGAAAAACAAATAATGTATATCGGCAAAATTAAATGGCGACAATTTACCCATCACACGCTATATATATATATTTGAATTATTTCAACTGAAGTATATATATATAGGCCCCTGAAAAATTAATTTTGGTTGAGCTCTCTGGGGGAGGAAGTGTGGGTTTGTAATCAGTGACTATTACGGCTATTATAGGAAAACTCTTCGGTAAAGTGAATCGAGTTCTCTCAGTCACTGTGTGTTTATCTAAAAATAAATACGCTAAAGTTCACCTTCATCCCTACCGTGCGCCAACAGCTTAGGAGTAGAATCTCTGACTGCCGCCAATTCGGTCGGGTTTCGATCCTAGCTAGAGGCAACCGGACATCTAGCCACACTGAAGAGCTGTGATACAACAAAACAGTCTCTCTGTAGATGACAATATATATATATATATATATACATATATATATATAGAGAGAGAGAGATAGGAAGAGAAAGACGGAGAGAGATAGCTGTACACACAAATTACTTAAGTGACCAATATCAGTGATAGAGCTTACATACTTAGTTGTATTGATGTGAGTTTGTGACAGTATGTTTGAAGCCCTTGCAATCATCAGATGATCACAAGAGCATGAAACTGAAGGTCACAAACTCACATCAATACAACTAAGTATATATATATATATATATATATATATATATATATATATATATACTTAAGTCAAATCTCAGGTGGACAGTAGCTGACAACAACTTCCAGTTTCATGCAATTTCACCAACCACCTCATGATTGTGTTAAAGTGCATGAAACTGGAAGTCATTGATGGTCACTGCCCACCTGAGATTTGACTTAAAATATATTAAAACTCTGCCATTTTCATAGCATTGACCACTCTTTGTTCCAATGTGCAATCTTAGACACACTGTTTTGGAAGCTGCTTATTCTTATCTCTAATTATATATATATATATATATATATATATATTAGGTTGGTGCAAAAATAATTTCGTTTTCTCACATAGTAACATATGTTAGAAAACGAAATTATTTTTGCACCAACCTAATATATATATATACATATATATATATATATATATTGATGCATGTTTCATTAAATAATATGGACAAGTTTTGTCTATTTATTTTAAGTTCCTTTCATATTGTCTGATAAGCTTAATTACATTATTGTTGAAAGATGAAAGGAAAACACCATATTGATACATGTTTAAATCCAATCTAAGCTTTCGGCTTACACAAGTGATTATCAAAGATGACAATTTCAATAAATCAAACAACATCGACCGAAACAATGATAGTTCGTCCTTGTTGCATGAAAATTTCCAAGTAACAACAAACTCATATATACAAGATGCGGAAGCGAAAATTGCATCACTGCTTGTGACATCACACATGACCACATGAGAGTGAAAAACGAGAAGTATTAAGTATGGGAAGACATTGGTTTATACCAATGTCTTCTGTTATAAATTATAGCCATTTAAGGATATTTGTGGAGAGTTCATAGTTTATTTTGTTCAGGTTAGGTTTCAACTGTTTTATGTATAAAGCTTCAAGAATTTTTAATTTTTGTTTATTGTTTTCATGTTTAAGTATAGTTGTGTTGTCAACAAGGATATTCCGGAATTGAGTATGCGGGCAAGCATGTTGTTTTAAATGTCTTTCAACGATAATGTTATTAAGCTTTTCAGACAATATGAAAGGAACTTAAAATAAATAGACAAAACTTGTCCATATTATTTAATGAAACATATATATATATATATATATATATATGTAAAGAGAGAGAGAGAGAGAGATAGGTGTATATAGATACACACATACATGCATATATATATATATATATATATATATATATATATATATATGCATAGGATTAATGCAAATATAAAATTTGCCACTTAGCTGATTGATGTTATTTTCAGCATCTCAACTCTAGAGTTTTGTAGACAGACCCTCCAGCAACCACCCTGTTCATCATCAGGAGATACCAACAATTGACTGTATGTAGTAGCAAAATGATTATTCAATCATAGGCAGGTACTATGAAAGTATTGTATTCAAGCATGAGAGACATTTCCAAAGCCATGCTTCCTATTTATTTCCATTCTAATTATTTTTGAAATGATGTAGGAGCTAGAAAATGATATTGTTGGATAAAACAATTTTTATTGTTCTTCCACAAAGTTACTACCATTGGCTATGTATTTTTATCAGTGATGGAAGAAAGCTTGCATACTGCACTTACTAAAATCTGTACCAGTGGAGGTAACCCATTTTTTCATACAAATTACTGTTGTTACTGATGAACATTACCAAACATCTAACTATGTTCACATCTATTGTGTGGCTTCCATAAAAAAAAAAGAAAGCATCCTTGAATGTCAATAAATGTATTCTATCTCAATGAAGCAATACAGTAATGTATCTCTGCTTTGTATGCCATTTCAAGATGCTATCTTTAAAAAAAAAATGGGTTATTGTTTGGAAGGTTTAACTTCTACTGCCATACCACAAATATCTTCTTCTGATGTAGTGAAGCATTCAAAAGAAATTAACCTCAGAATTTTGAAAGGCTCAATTTAACTAAGTTTTATATTCTGATTTGTTCTGACATGTGTTCTCTTTTTGTTAGTTATTGTCACAATATTTTTGTTCATTGTACCCTTTGTTTTTTCAGGAGTCTTACATAGTTGAAAACCTTCCATGAATTTTGAACTAAGCTCTGCATTCAATTCAAGTAAGTAGTTTGTTCTAATTTTCCTGTCTTTTCTAAAGCATATCTTGTATCAGTTAATTGAATCTAATTAGTTTGTTTTTGCAATATCACTTGTCTCTTCCTTTAAACTAGAATATATGACATTTTATACAAATTACTTAGGAATTGAAACTGTGACTGTCAAATAACTCCATTCATTAAACCAATGCTTTTATCCATTAGGTTACCTAGGACAACTTGGTAGTTGAAACTTAGAGCCTTAAACCTAATGTCACTTGTCTGTCTCTTCAACAGAAGTAGAGTATATAACTTTTACACTAACTGTAGTCTAATTAGGTGGTGAAAATTTTGGTATTAAGCTTAATGTTCTTACTCTCTTAATTAAAGGCTACCATATGATGTTAAAATTTACATCTCTAAATTAATGGATGATTACATACTATAAAAGAAAGCCAATGTGATACAATGGTCAGAATATTGTGATATCCATAAAGATAAGAATACTAGTCTGAACAAATCAGTGTGTAATAATGATAATTCCTCCGTCATTCTCATCATATTCCACGTAAGTTCCACTCGAGCAACTTCTTCCACAAATTGCTGCTTTGTGGAACTGACTCCCAAGGGGATTTTTTTTACAGTGATATTCAACCTTTATAAGGCCCAGGAGTCACATGAGGTAGAGGGTTACAGAATAAGAGGCACAGTTTATGCAGATATGTGGGGAAGATAACAGTTAACCCAAGACTTGAACAGTAGTGAATGGTAGTGATTGGGAAAACATTCTCTCAGGTGTAGGTTCCACAGAAGAGCAGTTTGTGGGAAGAAACTGCTTGAGTGGAACTTATTTTTCACCAATGGAATATAGAGGGAATGAATGTGCATAACATGGTGGTTACTACTAGCCTTGAAGGTTAGAACTGGCAGAACTAAAGAATGTAGTTCATCTGAGCATTTTCATGGCAGCAACAATAGAGCAATGAGAACATCCTTGATCAATACAATCTTGACCTGTTTAAGTCTAGGGTCAACCATAATCTTCCAAATATATCTACATAAACTGTGCCTCTTACATTGTAACCCTCTACTTTGAGTGGCTTTTGGGCTTTGTACAGTGTGAACATTATTGTAAAAAAATCTAAAAATTCAGAGAAAAATTAACTCACTATCTTATAATAACAAAGTAAATTTAATGTTTAAATTTCAGAATATGGGTTTAGGTAAAGAAATCTTAGTAATCTCTCTTGGGTCTTAGGAATCTCTATCTATAACAGACAGCATATGTGTGTGTGTAATGAATGCACGGCAGCAATTTTCGACGGATTTGCACCAGAATTTACATGCACATGCTCCAAGTTAGTGGGAAAGGCCAAGACCAACATTGCATTTCCCAACTCCCATCGATAGTGAAAATAATTAATTTTTTTGTGCTTCTACGGCACTTTTCAAGTAGTTTGCAGCCATTTTGTACTGGCCAGAGTGAGAGCCTATAGCTGGCTGCCACGAATAGGCAGGAAGATTCTATTGGCCAGCGTGAGAGCCAATAGCTGACTGACATGAATGTTAACTAGCATGCTAGCATGCAAAAAAAATCGATAGCTGTATTCGTCACAAGTGGGAAAAAATTAAATCTGCATGGCACTTTACTCCAATTGGCTCATTCGCTTGCTTAAACTCAACATTGATTCTGATTCCGCAGAACTGGGTTGGGTGTCAAAAAGTATTTGTTGTTAACATTCTTTTTTCATTTGGTTTTTCCAGTTACGAGTCCTTTTTTAAAGCTGATCGTTTTGTGTTCATTTTGTTTAGTTCTTTTTTCGCAACAGATTTAATGTTTAGTATAGAGCTTAGAAAAAATTCGCAGTGTGAGATAGGCAAGAAGTAAGACATGTAGCAACATCAGCACAGCAATGGGCATTCCTTTAAAGGCAAGGAAGGGCAAAAATATTTTAAGTCAAGTGAAAGCGATTGCTGTATGAGTTGTACGATTTTTGAATCAAGCACAGGCAACGTCGGGCCATGCTGCTAGTTATTGATAAATGAGATTAAGTGGATATACAGGTTTAAAGTCTTTTAGTTGTATATAGTCTTTTGGATCAAAGGAGAAACTATTTTTTCATGGTTATTCCTTCATTACAAAAGATCACACTATTGTTAAGTAAATGTAGAAAAATAGGTTTTAAAATTTGAAATTATATTCAAGCCAAATACTAATGACATAGTGAGGTTCCATGTGTTAAAATAAAAATCATTGTGCTTGTTCTTTGAAACAATTGTATGGCACAATGGATTAAATCTTTTTATCAAGTAGTGTCTAGATATTGTAAGAAAAAGATCCCTCTATTCTCTTTCTTTGTGAATTATACACCTAAGGGGTGCCATAGAATAAACTGCTGAGGCATTGTGGTAACAATGTCAACAAAACAATTCAATTGTCTGAACAAAAATTGGAACAGTATTTTCAAAGTTTAGTGTCTGTAAGTCTACAAGAGAGAAAAATCAATAAAAAATATTTCCTTCCATGAAAGCTCACATGAGATAATTGTTCAACTAAATCAGTAAAAGGAAAAAATGAAAGCGTGATCACAGTGCTGTCATTTAATGATGGGGTGATATCTAAGAAGTAAATACACAAGAACCTGTCAATGATGAAAAAAAAATGAAGGCAACTTCAAAAATTAATGTAAAGTACAAGTTTCATTAATTTCTGATCTTTAAATCATTGTCTAAATCACACATTAATAAAAATTGTCAAAGAATCAAAATCTTTCATGCCAAAGAAGACTGAGAAACAAAAAGGTATAATTGAGCATAAAATTCTTCTTGGTGCACTTTTGATATTAATCTTGAGAAAAGAGATGAATAAAAGCCATTTATGCAAAAAATCTAAAAACAAAGATGGCTAAAATCTTGTAAGATTCGAAATAAAACCAATATGCTTCCATTTATTTAATCTGAATGACTGGAGAAAGGGAAACCTTTTCACTTTTAACACTTACAAATAGAATTCTCAAGTTTCTCATTTTTTGTCTGTTTAGATTTTACCAGGGATATAAAGTTTTAAAGTTATATTATAAAATTACACCACTGATTTTTCTTGCTTGTACAAGCACAGATACAACACTTTGATTTCCCACAGGAAGAAAGAGATTGTAGATTTTATATTCTATGCTTAAGGTTCCTGGTTACAAATCTGACATGTCTATATCAAATTAACTGTCCAATACTTATTTGCAATATGAACTCATCATCAAACAAACATAATTTTTTTAACAATATTTATTTCCTGCAATATTGTAGTGGCTACTATGTTAATATTACAAACAATATTATGTAAATATTGCAAACGAATGACAATGTGTTTATTCCTTAATCTATGCTGTATATATATATATATATATATATATATATATATATATGTATCCTTGTGCAGGTATGCAGAAAATAGAAAAGAACACGTTGGGTGCATAATCCGGGGTTCCTTAGTATTTTTGTTTTTATTTTTAAGAAGACAGTGCTCCATACAGAAGTAGAGCTTATATTATAATAATATTTTTATTCCTTAATCTATACTGTATATATATATATATATATATATATATATATATATATATATATATATATATATATATATATTAAATTAATCAGTTTACTTACCTTATGGCTACCTCTATTCTGATATTTGTAGAATAATGTCCAATTTTCAGGACACTTGATGATAAATTAATTCTTACTGTGTAAATCATTTATATATATATATATATATATATATATATATATATATATATATGTGTGTGTGTGTGTGTGTGTGTGTATGTTCATAAACTGAAAATTTGAGTTTTAAGATTTAAAAGTGAAGCAGATATTTTCATATAGTACTCAATATTAAAAATAGAGCATTGATAATATTATTTTTTATATATACAAAAAAATTACTTTAATTAATTACTTTTGATTAAGTTAGGTAATTCTTTTGTATATATAAAAAAAATAATATGTATATATATATATATATATATATGTATATACACATATATATATATATATTTTGAAACTTTGGATAGACACAAACAACACATTGAATGCATTAGTTGCTCACTGTGATGAAACTGACCACAATTTTGATGTAGGAAGTGTTACTCTAATTAAAAGAGAAAAGAATTGATTTAGACAAAAATGTTTATAAAGTGCTTTAATTGCTAGATCACCCACAGTAAATTGGTGTCCCGGTTCTTACAACATTTCACCATTCTTGGCAGATCTTCTATTATCACAGTGAGAGATATTTAATAGCAAATGTGATAGAAACAAAAAGAAAAATAATCTAAATGAAATCAGCTAGATTATATACCTCAAAAACATATAAAATGAATTATTTTTAAATTTACAATTCACAGTGTCTCTCATTCATGCACATGTGTAGTCACATCAATGTAAACAAACACCGATGAAGTCCTAAAGGACAAAATGTGTTACACAAGATCTCTTTCTACTTTGACATATATCTAAGAGAAGAATTACTACTCAAACTCAAACATGCAATATATGTGTGTGTATATATATATATATATATATATATATATAATGGGTTAGAACAAACATTTGTAACATTTTTAAGTGAATACCAAAGACAGTATTTAGATATTCATCCATAGATTTATTCAAACACATGTGCCACTTTGTTCCACTACCTTTTGTCATCTTTGAGGCAGATTCCTGATTCTATCCTCCCAGATGGTGCCATGAACTGATCTGAATGGTTTTTATAGTCTTCCAGAGAATTGAAGTTCTTTCGATTAAAAGAATTTTGCAAGGATTTGAATAAGTAGTAATCTACAAATTCAGATGAGTACAGTGGATGTAGCAGTATGTCCCAACCAAGCTGTACCAATTTCTGCCAAGCCTGAAAATAGACAAGATGTTCGGTGTTGTCCTGATGGATGGTGACATTGTTATAGATAAGCGTGTGGTTGCAAGAAAGAAATACGACAACAGCAGAAATAGATTTACGTGGTTTATTTAAACAGGAACGTGAGGGTTTGGGACAGCTCCCTTGTGGTAAAGTTCATAAGCCGGCTTCGGATCTTGTGAATATTAGATTCTTTGGGGGGAGAACCATTAACTCCTGGTGTATGAATTCCGTCTGTAGTTCACACATGTTGACGCTGGCACTCCCAGCTGATAGCTGGTGTTGCTTGGTCTGACCGTGACAGGTCTCTACACTGGCCACCTGTTGACTGCCTGTTGAACTTCCGTGTGACCCCTTTTATAGCGTTTTTTATGGCTTAACAGGCTCGAAAAATGAAGCGAGTATAATTAGGAGGGAAGCATTTTTATTGGACAAAAAATAAAGCACTTTAAATATTATTTTATTTTTCGACCGGAACTCGAGTGTCGGGAACATTTGTAAACGAAGATAATGTTCATTTTGTGACGGGGCTTTGTCCCGTTCACATCCTGTTCTTGCTCTTGAGTATTTGCCTGTAAATCAGCCGAGATATGACTTATTTTATTTTATAACAACATCCTTCCAAATGGTCAACTCCAGAGGCTTATCAGTGATTGCTACCTTTAATTAATACAAATGGGAATAGTACTTGTCTAAATTCATCTGATTTTGTGGAAGGAGCTCGTAATGCACAATGCTCTTCCATTCCCACCAGATACATCATCTTCATCTTCGGAGACAGACTGGCTTTTGGAATGGTTCATAACTTATTTCATTTTCTACAGGGATTTTTTCATTCAAACATTTTTGTAAAACATACATTCTTTCATTGCTTATGATTGTTCTTTTCAACAATAGGCTGTTTACGTTGCATTTGAGCAAAAAAATGCAAGTGGAAATGTGGTCTATTAAATTTGTTTTGGTTAAACTGCATGCAAACATTACAGCAATTCATGTATCAAAGCATTTTTAAATGTCTTATATTGCATATATGAAATGTGTGGAGTATTTCTGTGAGGTCCTGCATTGTATAACCTGGATTATTTATCAGTATTTCATTTTGGTCATCATCAATGACTGCAAACATGCCAGAATGTTCTCAGACTTTCAGATCAAAATTTTTACTTCTGAAACTAGCAAACCTCTAGCAAACAGTACTCTCAACTATGGCAGCTTCTTCATAAATGGCACATATTTTTTTCTGTTTGTACAGCATTTTTTCTTTCCATAAATAAAAGAGCATCAAATGATGAAATACATCACATTTTCCTCAATTTATTATTAATTTACATTTAAATTAAAACAATTAAAATTCACAATCTACACATAAAGAGTATAGATGTCACTTTCAGAATATGTATATATGTTATGCACAGTGGAGTAATGGATAGCAGCTTGGATTGAGGAACTGGAGAGCCGAGTTCAAATTCCAGTTAAATCCATTAAATTCACTTATGTGCTAGTACTCTTCTCAATCCAGCTATGGGGAAATAGCAGGACAGACTGGGCTCTATAGTCTTGGATGGAAACTAGTTGATCGCAGACAGAAATGGCAACCTACTTGTCAGTCATGTATTGGAAGATACATGATTGCCTATGCGTGTATCACTGATTTATGTTATAAATTTCAGTCATGTGTGAAACAAAACCATGTTCAAATTCCACTTATTGAAAAATGCTATGAATTTTGTTCTAATCCAATATATATATATATATATATATATATATATATATATATATATATATATATATATATATATATATATATATATATATATGCCATACATTAAAATATTAATGTAACAACTACTGCAAGAGGCACCAAACATTGTCACATCTATGCAAGATACTAGCAAGTATAAAAGTCAACTCTGTGTTGTCCCTGAAGTGATAACAAGAATATGTGAGACTTTTAAAAGACTTTAGCAAACTAACAAGATGGTTACATTTCCTATTGAAGAGTTAACAACAAAGGGAGGTTATTAATAGTAAGTCAAAAAGGAAACCACCAGTTCCTGAAAGTAACAGGCAAGTGTTCCGAATACCACATTCTCCACTTCCTTAAAGACAGAGTTCCTGATAATGAATAGGCTTATAGTATTCTCTTACAGATTGTCTTTGTGGCTCTGATATAACAGAAACGAGAGTGGAGAGTTCCATTAGTGATTGGAATTTGGTGTGAATATTAGATTCTTTGGGGGGAGAACCATTAACTCCTGGTGTATGAATTCCGTCTGTAGTGTTCTGCTGTTTAGGAACATTCAAGTCTTCTTAGTCAATAAGTGGAATCACAGATTCCTTTGGACCAGTCTCTACATGTCTTCCTGCTTTGTGACATATCACCAGTTGGGGCTATGGCACATATTGAGACTGTTGATTTATGTCCCTCTGCATATCATATGTGGGAGTATTGTGGATTCACGTCTAACAAATCCATTTCAACAAACAGGATCTATTTACTGGCACAGACATGGTGATGTTACTAATACCAGTCCTGGTAAAAAAAAACAGCTAGGTAAAGAGAAATGGTGCTGATATGAAAAGTTTCTCTTATAAAGCATTCATGGTGGTGCAGAGTAGAGATCTAATAGAGTGTAACACTTCAGGTAATACTCACACCCACTGAGGTTCACTAAGTTTCTTGGATGTTAAGGTCAGTGTGATGTATCTCTAGATAATCCCATTGTAACACTCACATTGTCCATTCCCTTGTGGATTATAAGGCATTGTTCTGATAGTTGCAATTCCTAATTTTGCCTGGTACTCTTGCAGCTCCTTTGACAGAAATGTAAGCCGCCAATCAGAATGGATGTCTGCAGGCATTCCGATCACAGAGAATATCTGATTCAGATAATGGTTTCTATGTTCATGTTTGGACAAGGGAATAAAAATAGAAAACAAAAATACTCATCTATTACTGTGAGTAAGTAGCAATTCCCAGAGACAGAGGGTAAGGGCCCTTTGAAATCCATGCTGATTTGTTCCATGGGTTGAGTGGCCTTGATAAGATGGGATATCCTTGGAATGTAAAGTCCTGATTTTAGCCAAGCACATAACAGAGCACTCAGTACATATCCTTCTTACTTCCTCAGTAGAGTAAGGAAGGTTTCTTATCCTAACAAAATGAGTCTTTTATTCTGGGATGACAAAAATGAATGTGGTGGTCCAATAATATAAGATTCAGTTGATATGACTAACCTCCTTTCATTAAATGTGAGATTGTGAAGCTGGAAGTTTCACAGAACCTTTCCAGATTTTGGTCATGTTCTTGCCATGTCCTTCCAGTAATTATGATATTACCTACATAGGTGTAGGTTCCAAGCAGATGGTGTTGTCTTATTATACCATCTATAGTCCTTTGAAAACAGGCTACACCATTTGTGACTCTAAATGGAATTCTGAAGAACTATTAAAGCTTGTCATTAGTCTCAAAGGCAGTGTATAGTTTATTCTCACTTCAGATAGGTATTTGGTGGTAAGCACTTTCAGGTTTAATGAACTATAATGCTTAAAAACTGAGAAATCTTATAGACAAGATCATCTATCCTCAAAAGAGGGTAAGCATCAAGGTGGGTAAATCTGCTGATAGTCTGGCTATAGTCAATGACCAGTCTCTTTTGATGATGTTTGTTAGTCATGATAAGGACCTGAGTCCTCCAAGATGTACTTTCTTCAATAACTCCTCCCTGTAGCATCTTATCAATCTTAGACTGTACAAACTTCTTGTCATAGCTACATTTTCTATTGAAGCGTCAACAATGAAAGGAGGTTATTAATATTAAGTCAAAAGGGAGATTACTAGGAAAAGACGTGTTCTTGAATGGAACAAGCAAGTGTTTTTGAAAATATATCAAACAATATTATTTGAAATAGAGTTGCAGACATCAACATATATGTATGACACACTAACATTGATATCAGTCAAAGATGAATATACTAGTAGGTTGAATATTTCCTTTACTTTAAAAAGCCTTGGTCTACACATTTTAAAAAGTTTCTAAAACTTTTAGATATAGATGTTTTACTTCACATCTAGCATTATAGGTATGGTTATTAATCTAGAGCAGCGTTTCTCAACCGGGGTTCCTTGGAACACTAAGGTTCCATAAGAACAGGTGAAAGCTAATGCACTTTTAACTTTTTATTTAATTTAAGCAAAAGACAAGCACAGTCTTCACATTAGAGAAACATGTTTTATTTTATCAAATGGTTCTGAAAGTAACATTTTTTTAGTTCATTTATTGGTTCATAGAACATTTTCCCTTGATTTACCTTATGTCTTTTCAACATTACCAATAAAGGATAAAAAAAAAACTGATGCAGCAATTATGTTTTCATCCTGTTTACATTTATATTATAATTATATGATATTGGTTACTTATGTTTAATTTTTATGTTTTGAATTTAGAATATTTTTGTGTAAATGAAAACTCCCTGATGAAGTATTATAAACAAACAGTATGAATTTTATTTAGAATTACTGAAAAATTTGACAAAGACGTATTAATTTTTCATTAAACCAGTTATTCAAAAATATATACTATGATATTTACCATGTGAACTACGATGAAAATAAAATGAGAAAGATATAGTATATAATTTTGTTTTTGTGTAGGTGTTCCTTGAGACATGTAATTTATTTTAAGGGTTATGCAAGGGTAAAAAAGTTGCAAAAGCTGATTTAGAGCAATGAGTTGATTTGTCATTAAATGCACAAAATGAACATTAAAGATATTTTCTGTCTGAATTTCTGGGATGAGGTGTTATCATTATTTACACTATTTAAATTTGGACTATTGTCCTCATCTTTGTTATTATCACAATGTTGTGCCCTCCTGACTTCCTCAAGTTTATAATTTTAGATTTTGGTAACCTACAGCAAATTCTGAACTGAACCCTTTATTTAATCTACAGCTGTAGACTGTTCTCATTCCATTGCCAATGTCTAGGGATATTGTCTAGTTCTTATTTTTAGTACTATGGGACAATGGCTTAGTGGATTAAAGTGTTGGTTTGTAAATTTGATGACATAGTGAGTTCAATCCCTGGATCAGGCAGTGCATAGTTGGACTCAGTGGAAACTGAAAATAACTGAGCAGTACTGTCAGCAGATGAGGATAACAGTCTAAATAGAAATAGTATAAATACTTAAAGATATTATGAGTGAAAAATCATAGGAAAAAGATTGCTGAGTTATGCCTCTTCAGTTTGTTCAACTTACTTGTAAATATAATCACAAGAAATGCAATATTTTGTGTGTGTCAAGAAACATACTTATGGAAAAAATATATGACAGTGGATTGCTGAAGAGAGAACAGAAGAAAACAGGGGTGTCTTGAAGATTTGCAATAAATATCTTGCTTTACTGGAGTTTTGTGGGATTGTGCAATTTTGTGCATTTGTGTGTTAAAATGTATTTTTGTGCTTATTTTTGTTCATATGTGCTTGCATGTGTTTTTTGCGCTTGTATGTGTGTGTACATGTACGTGTTTTTTCTCTGTGTGTGTATATGTGAATGTGTGTGAACGTGTGTGTATGTTGTTTTCATGTGTTTCTGTGTGGATATGTATGATTTTCTCTGTGCATGTGTGTTTTTATGTTCTTGTGTGTGCATGAATGTGTTTGTTTTTCTCTGTGTGTGTATACATGCATTTTCTGTGTTTGTGTGAGTTTGGATGTATGTGTTTTCCTGTACTTATATGTGTGTGCTTTCTGTGTGTATGTATTTTTCTCTCTGTGTATGTGTGTCTGTGTGCGCCCCAAACTGTTTTTTTTCTTTGGTCGATTTTTTTCTTTAAAGTAAAACTGTTTTGCATTTGATAGTTAAAAAGTGAAGTCACAAAATAAAAAAGGTTTGAGTTTGAAATTAAAATTTTAACACCCATCCTTGAATTATAATAACAATGGTATAACTCGGATAACTGATTACAATCTGAAAATCAGATGGTTTACTGATTATATGAGGCCATACCAGATCTTTGTTCATGAATATTTTGACCACTTGTATTCACATGTGCTGGCAATGATCAAATAGACAGAAGGAAAGAAGGTCAAGTTTCCTGAAAGCAGTTCAATGTTATTCATCAGAAATTGATTTATTCATGTTTAAAACAACAAAATTACAAAGTGATATAAAACTAAATTAAATGTTACATCAAATGATACCCAACATAACACTTGGGAACATGAAGGATTTTAATTTTTATATTTTTTAAATTATTTTAGTGACAACTAATAATAACAAATTTTAATGATTTTTTTTTCTTTATTTAAATTTTATTTTACCAAATTTGATACGTAGGATAATTCAGAATTAAAAACAAACAAAACATGAGGAAAAATAACTTTAAAAATAATGTAGGACAAAGTGAAATCATTGTAAAAATATCTCATGAATTGTAATGTTGTTTTGTGAATATCAAACTACAATTATTATTTCCTTGAACAAGCAGTAATGAAGAACAAATAATTTATTAAGTTTGTGCATTTTTTAAGGTACTCAACTTTATATTTGTGTATCTATACACATATACATATTTACATAGATGCATACATGGAAAAGACAAAATGGAAAAGCATCTACAGATAAAGCATTTTGTCTCCTTCTATCAGGTGTCCTCATGTTAGAATGAGAAACAAAGCAAAGAAAGTGTGATGGAATTTTAAAGGAGGGCGTAATAAATAACCATATCATATGCTATGACAAAAAAGTATTTTTTCTTTATATTGAAGCTGACTGTTTTTTCTCTGTTAGTTCATATACCACATTGTGCCACTATTGATTGTGTGCTGATCAGTGATATTGTATAAGGTTGACCATAGCGAATTGTGAGATCAGTGCACTTTCAATGCATTTTCTTTTGTAGGGAATTCACTTTCCTCACAAATCAACCATACTGAGATTTTAATCTGGGTTTCATGGTTGGAAAACAAATGTTCTAAACACTCTGCTACATGCCTCTCTCTCTCTTTCTCTCTCTCTCTCTCTGTATATATATATATATATATATTCTATATTTCTGAGATGAAGTATTGTAATTATTTACACTATTTACAGGTGAATTGTTAGCTGCCAAGGCTCTGTGTGACACCCTTTGAATCACCTCCTTGTAGATATAACTGACCCATTAATAGGAAAGTCACCTTCATGTGTCCAAAACTCTGCCCACTTTGTGGAAATAATCAAAGCTGCTCCCATTCAATCCAACCAGATGGTGAGCCTGGATGTGGTGAGTACCCACAGAGGAGGCACTATTGGTAGTCAGGGACAGACTGGCCTTTGATTCATACCTAGAAGAATGGACCAGTGTACCAATAGATAACTTGATGGAGATGCTGACTTTCTGTACACAAACAACATATTTCTGAATGGGATCAGACATATATCGCCAGGATGAAGGCTTAGCAATGGGTTCACCATTACCACCACCAATGGCAAACATACATGAAATACTTTGAAGAAGTAGCATTAGAATACACATCACTAAAGCCAACCCTATAGCTGGGATATGTAGATGACACCTTCATACTCTGGCCACACCAGGAAGAGGTTCAGCTACTACTGGACCATGTAAATTCAATAAAATCATCGATACAGATCACAATGGAGAGTGAAAACGACAACAAACTAGCATTCCTGGATGTACTAATACCTCAAACAAAGCATGATTTCAAGTCATCTGTATATCACAAGCCAACATTCACTGGACAATACCTCAGCTTTAACTCCAACCACCTATACAGTGTAAAGAAAGGGATCGTTTGCTGCTTACAATGTCGAACAAAAGTATCCTAAGAAGTACCCTGCAACATAAAAACTACCCTGGGTACATGGCAACAGCTCTGACAAACTGGTATAGAAGGATATAAGAGGATAACAACACTCAGAATACAGCTTCGATCTTCCTACCCTATGTGAAGGGATTATCAGAAAAAATATGAAAGATCTGTGATCCATATAACATCTTGGATGATCTTCAAAAGTGGTTCAACACTTTGCAGACAGCTTTTCCGAGTAAGACCCCTCATAGAAGAGAACATAATTAAGTACTGTGCGTATGTCATCCCGTGCAGCTGTGGTAAGGAATATAAAAGAAAAACAGTCTGCTCAATTAAGATAAGATTGCAAGAACATTGTACAGCTGTAACATGAAAATAGAAAAGTCAGGCCTAGCTGTGTGATGAGGTTGAAATAATAGACAGAGAACATCATTGAAAAAATATAAAAACCTAAGTAATCAGCACATATGCTAGGCCAAAAACCTCCTAAGCCAGCCAAACATAGAAATGAATACAATATGGGAACCATTAATACGGAGTGCTAGAGAATAACAACAAAATTGCAATTGGAGAGTTTAGTTAAAGGGAGATAACTGAAACATCTGGATGAGGCATGGCACAATCTACCTCATGGATGAAATAAAAGGTTCAGTTCGAGATTCCAATCACCTGAAGGCTGGAGTGTACAACAGCAGGAATATGGTATCAAAAATGAGGACAATAGCCCAAGCAATGTAAATAGTGTAAATAATATATATATATATATATATATATATATATATATATATATATATATATATATAAAGAGAGAGAAGAGAGAGAGATGGAGAGAGAGAGATGTTGTTCCTCAAAATAGTTTTATAATTCAAAGATGACAAATATAAAATTAGTATGACTTAGTGCCTGTATTCAAACTGATGGCTGTTCTGGTGCAAACACAGGTGAGAGTAAAGACCATTGGAACTGCATACATTACAAATCAAATTCAGATGGTATTTGGGTATATACTCCTTTGATGGCTACTTTCATTTCATTGATTATAGCTGATTTTGTGCAAGACACTCTGATCTTTAAGGTAACCCTATAAAACAAAAGTCCATTGGTATGAGGTCTGATGATGATTTTTCTTTTTTAATCATTTCACCCCAAATAAGACAAAAAGTCACTAATGTTATACTCCACTTCAAATAACTCAGTTCAACAGTTTATCTCATCCTCATCACCAAACTGTTGTAACTGTGTTATCAGAAACAAGAGTAGAAAAACCGGAATTGGTTTAACAACAAGTTTATTACTTTTTGGTACAGGGAAACATAATATAGAATAGAAACCAGGGAAGAGAATGTTTAGCTGTGAATGACTGTTTTCAGCAAAGGCTACTGCTGCTACTGCTGCTACTGCTACTCCTCTTGATGTAGGACTATTTTTATGTCTTTCGTCCGACGGCCGAGTCTAAACTTGTATGGAAATATTCTCCCTCACATTTCTCATTTTTTTCTCCCATCCAACAAGAATCCAGTTATAACAACTGGTGTCAGTGTGCTGCAAGGTGAACTAATGAAATGAACCCTTCAATTAAGGAAAAAGAATTGCAATGCCTCATTGGGTGTCTTATTTGGATCAAACAATTTCTCAAGACCTGTCTATATGAACAAATCTGATCCAACTTGTTCTTCACCCTGATGGCACCTATACACAGGGCCAAGAAACTATTGGTATGGACTGAAAGAGGCAATAAAGTCTCAAAAAAATTAAGAAGTACCTCTCTTCACCACTAATCAGCTCATTTCCTGACTTTACTGGACTCTTCACATTCGTTACCAATGTCAGCAACATTGCATATGGAGCCATTCTCATGCAAGAAATTGAATAAAAAAGGTTGTAGTAGTTGTTTCACATACTTTTCCTACAGAACAGAACTGGATCTCATGGTTATTTATGCAAATCAATGTCTTTTACAATAAAATTTGTATTAACCAACCAATAATGGTAAAATTTTCAGGACATATTTATATTTAAATGATAAATATATATGAATTTTAGCTTAAAAAATCTGTTTTAGCAAGAAATATTTACAATAATATCATGTGAGATTTTACTATGCAACTTGAGTGTTATTCTTTCTATTGTAAATAAATATAATAGTATAGTTATTGATATTTATTTCTTAATCTTCAATATAACCATGGATTGTAAGGAAGATTTAATTTCAAATGAGAAACAGTACATTGTAAAATTATTGATTTATTTGGAGACAACTTTGAAAATTGAAAAAGTTGAACAGTGTTCTTTGAACAATCTTTGAACAAAAGAAAGTGGAAACATTACAAAGATAAGAAAAGCGAAAAAACTGTTTAAGAATGTCACAAGTTATATAAATATTGTTACTAATGATAGATATAAGCAAAAACTCATGTATGTTCTTTATATAAATATAAGTAAAATTTGTTGGTTATCACCAATTTTATTGTGAGAACTTTTATAATAACATCTGACATAAAGTAGATACATTTGTATTATTATATGTATGTGTGTTTATAAGTGCACACATGTGCATATATAGAAGCAGAAGTGTTCATGTGTATATGCATGTGTGAGTATGTGTGTGCGTATGTGTGTGCTATCATGAATGTATTTGAATGTTTTAACAACCTATGTGGTTCTACAGAAAGAGGCAGAGAATACCATGGCCCAAACATGAGAGAAATGATGAAGTTTTAGAGAAAAGGGAAGCAAAACGTACACTTACACTTATACTTAAGAACAGGAAGAGACAGTTGAAATTTCTAGGGCACATAAAGAGGAAAGAGGGTTTAGAAAATTTGATACTCACAGGACGGATTGAAGACATGAAGGACAGAGGAAAACAATTTATAACCTACCTAGCAAATGGATGGCAGAGCCAGGCTTTATGAGAGAAAAGAAAAAGACAAAATTTACTAAGAGCTACAAAGGACAGGAAATTGTGAAGAGCCATGACCGCCTATGTCCTAAAGGGACATGGCACATAAAAGAAAAAGATTGGAGTTACAGATAAAATCTTTTTCCTTTTTGACTTCTTATTTTAATCTTATTAACAATTTTTACTATTTTACTATTTTATTTTTGATTGGGCAAAATGCTACCTTTTCCCCAAAGTGATTAAATTAATCATTCAAATATTAGTTTTCTTTACATTTGTCTGTCCACAATTGTAGAATACAAACCACAAGGTATTTTAATGCAAAATGAATGCAAAACGCCAAGGACATTATAATTATTGTTCTCGATTTCTTTTCATTTAGTGAATGCCCTGAACAATTATCTTCTGCATTCTATCCTTCCAATTATTTTT
The DNA here is from genome assembly GCA_963932145.1 of Acanthosepion lycidas. Taxonomy (NCBI): domain Eukaryota; kingdom Metazoa; phylum Mollusca; class Cephalopoda; order Sepiida; family Sepiidae; genus Acanthosepion; species Acanthosepion lycidas. The sequence continues at coordinate 80,168,054 of OZ010578.1, forward strand.
ATTTATAATTTGTATCAGGAATGGAGAAAGTTGTCAGGTTGCCATCCTGAATGAAGCTACCAATGTCTGATATCCTGTCCATCACAGCTTTTCAGTAAGGAAAATTCTTGACATAGCCCATCTCCTTCCTCAGCATCATGCATCAGTAGCAAAAAAGAATCCCTGATTGCTTTTGTATTTGTCTTTTTAACTCATTTTGAATTATAACCAGTAAGTCTTAATTTTGGCAATGAATATTTCACTGTCAATGGCACATACCTTGAATCCATCATAAAAATTCAGTATGTGGAATTAGTAAATATTAAACACTTCAAATACATTGGCATATGTATCAGTTATAATAAATTTAGTAGAGGAGATAAAGAAATTGAACATAGAATAGGCTGAACTAGAGGTAGCTTCACTAAACACTGAAAATTACTACAAAACCAAAACATTAATCTAAAAACTAGAATCATATTCTTAAATAGCTTTATCAGATCAAGACTTTCGTATGGATGTCACACATGGCACCAAGACCATTCAGAAATATCTAAAACTGTCAGCTGTATACAACCACTTTCTAAGATCAATGCTTAAAAATGGCTTTTAGAAAATTAAGCCTGTGGATCTTCATGATGACTATCCTTCTTTGAACCTTTCAGACTGGCACTACAGAATCACAAACAAACTGTAACAGATAACATAAACCAGATCACTTGAGAACTTTCAACAGCAACAACATGGCTAGCATATATAACTTGAAAAGAAGAAAATAATGAAATAAACAAGATGCTAATATTCAACACTATTCAAAAACAAAAGGTAAGGAAGGAAGCCTCTATCAATACTGGAAAAAGTGATAACAGCAGATTTGAGAAATCTATTTTCCTGGAAAAATTACTTTTATAGAAAGATTTTATAAATTTCAACCAACAGCAGTAATCACTGCTCAGTCAATGAATCTTGAATATTTCTTTATAAAGAAACAGCTAATATTACAATTACCATTACTATAATTAGATTAAAATGAGAGATTTCTAATCTTTCTCTGATAACTAATCATCGTTAACCTGATCATGTTAAGACAGCCATCAATGAGGAAGAGTAATGTCAGTCAGTTATGTGCTATGCGTGATACATGTGTAGGTGATCATGTATCTTTCGATACATGACTGACGAGGCAGATTTTTTTCCTTCAGTAGGTTGCCATTTCTTTCTGTGGTAGACCAGTTGTTGCCATTCAAGGCTATAGAACCTGGTCTGTCCTGCTATTTATCCATAGCTGGTGGGAGAAGAAAAGGATTCATACCTTTCCCAAGGGTGTTAGCACATAAGAGAGCACGTAATCTGGCAAGATCTGCAGAAGAACAAAGTGATTGCACTGAAACCCTTGATCCCAATGACTTGTGACTTCATAGCTCAACCATTGATGGGTTCCATACAGTTTTATCTATCCAATTTCACTCATAAGGCTTGGTTACCAATAGTGCCATACTCTGGGTCATGTCCTCAGTCTGATATTATCAAGAAGTCACCTTGACAAATTGACCATGATGAGATTTGAACCTGGGTCTCATGGTTGGCATGCTTACACTGTAAACACTTGACCATGTACCCATTTATTTTCTTTTAATAATTTAATGCTAATTTATTATTTATTTAATTTAGATTTATATAAGTCAGATTAAATGGATGACATTAAAATGATATAAACATACTAATTATACTCTTTTGTACTATTTTGTTTTTGAAAGTTTAATTGTTACTTATCTATAAATAATATAATTTTAACATTTTTTTATTCAGTCAAGACTATATTTATGTTGATGTGACTACACATGTGCGAATGAGATATACTGAGAATTTTAAATTTAAAAATAACTATTTTTTAATTTGTGTTTTTGGTATCTAAACTAGTCAATTTAGTTTAGATTCTTTTTTTGTATCATTTAGAATAGATCATCCACAGTCAATTTGTGTCTAAATTCTTACAACCTTTCACCATTCTTGACAGATTTTCTATTATCATAATGTGAGATATTTAATAACAAAAGTGATGGAAACATAAACATAAAGGAAAAGACTAAATGAAATCAGCTGGATTATATACTCAAAGCACATATATATATATATATATATATATATATATATATATATATATATATATATAGATATAGATATAGATATATATATATGTATATATGTGTATATATATAGGGAGAGATATAGGGGAGGGGAGAGAAAAAGAGGGAGAGAAAGAGAGTGGGGGAATGAGAGAAAAAATGTGAGAGAGAGACAGGAGTGGAAATCAAGAGATGATGAATGAAAGATTGAAAAGCTTGTAGAAATAAAATGGTATAAAAAATGTGTTAAATTAAAATTATTTATGGAGACACAGAATGAAAGAAAAATGAAAGAGGATGAAAATATTTGTATTCTTTATTATTTTTTTACATTTGCGACTACTCCATATTTGTATAACATTTTGATAAAAGACATCAACAGTCAACTGAGGTTGGTGGAGATAAGAGAAAAAAATGAAAGGATGCAGACAATGCATAAAGACAATAGCAGAGGCATGACATAATGGATAATTTTATTTGTCATTCTTTTTCTTTAATGTGCCATGTTCTTTTATGATGTGGTCAGTCATTGCACTTCAAAAATTCCTAACTTTTGTGGTCCTAATGTTTGGCACTTTAACTATTTCTCACATCCTTGTTCTATCATCTATTCCCTTATTAAGTAGGTTACTTATAATTTCCTCTGCTCCTCTTGCCTTGTAAGTGTTATTCTCTAGGCCCTCTTTTCTCATTATGCATCCTATTAGTTGTCACTACTCATGGAATTTTCATGGGGCCATCTTATGATGATAATTCCTTGTTTCAGAAACACAAACTGATATTATACACAAATAATAATATAAAACGATATTATACACAAATAAGTTATTTATTTAAGAAATATTTATGCCATATTTTTTATTTCTTTCAAATCAGCTTACCACAATAGAACAGTAGACTGTAGGTCAGGTTGTTTGTAGATTTGCCAAATAGAAATGTGGAATACAGTTCAAATTTTGAAATTATTTGAATTTAAATTTGAACCCTAAATACCAGATGATTTGAATTAAAAATATAAAAAGCTTCCAAATAATTAACACTAATCACTATTATTGTTATTATTATCTGATGTAAAATCCTCTCCGACTTAGATATTCTGGCCAAGTGATGGTGATCCTATCTCATCTCCTACTTGCAACTTAGAGAGACAACACTTTTCTCAGTATATGAGCTGTTTGAAGCAGCACTGCCACCTGTCCACTTCCAAAAATGTCAGTTATATCCAAGGCATCTTGCCAGGCAGAAAGATTATCGGAAATAGTCCTGAGTGCACTTGTACCACTTCTCTGCACATTCAGTGACATACTTCCTGCATAGTTACTTTGTCATGGCATCATCATTACTCTTTTAGTATCAACTGAGAGCAACCACTGGCAATGTGTTGAACACTTTCAGTAGCTTTCCTACACAGTCTGTACATTATTATTATTATTATTATTATTATTAATAATAATAATAATAATAATAATAATTTTGACTTATTTTTTTTCATTTTATTTTGAATTGCCACCTCATCAGGCCCTCAGTTTATAACAGAAATTAATTGGAATTAATAATTATTAAAGGTTAAGGTCTTACTGGGACGTCAATCTGTGTTGTTTGAGCCACAAACAACTCTATGATCTGTATTTCTGAGCCACAGACGACTATGATTTGTGCTGTCTGAGCCACAAATAGCTCTCTAATCTGTAATGTTTGTTTGATTTTGTAGCCTAACAGCTCAAGGAAGTTGCAATAAAAAGCAACTAAAATTTAAGATAAAGAAATACAAGTCAAAATGAATAATAATAATAATAATCACATACAAAGCTTTATCTAAAGCTAAAATAAATCAAAAGATAATGTTGCTAAAGTGTTTTAGGGGACAACTTTATTTGCAATTGAAAATGAAGTGTTCATTATTTGTGAGATGAAGGAATCTTTAAATTAGGGAAAAATTTATTGAACAAATATACTCTTTATTGTGGTTTTTCTTTTTACTATTTTTTTTTTTTTAGGCAATCTTATTTTGGAAGCTGTTTAAACTGGCTTGCATATAAAAATGTATATTAGATGCAGTCATATTTCTTTAGGAAAGAAGATTTTATCCTCTGGTAAAAGAATGTTTAAATACCAGTTCCTGCTTCATCAGCAAATTTTAAAAAATATTCCTTTTCGCTTTTATTAAATGAAGAGCAACTTGAGAATTTTCACTGCTCTAAGGAAAAAAAACTGATTTACAAAAATTTAGCAAATTTCTGCTGCAAAATTTATCAAGAAGAGTCAAACAGAAACTGGGGGATTATCTTAAATCAGAAAGAAAAAGAAAACAGAATACTTTGATCATTACAATATTTTGAATAATATAGCCTTGCTATTCATATTAATACCACTGAAGTAGGTATTTCCTATTGCCCTCAAAAGTATGAAGTATAATTCCAGGAGGGCCATTCCTCCAGGTTGTACCTCCCCACTGCACTAAAAGGGATAGGATGAAGACATTTGCTAATACCTGTTGTATGCTAAAAGCAAAGCTGAGAATATTTTTTGTTGCATTAAACTTGATCTTGTGTAATATTTGCTCTTGTATAGTGCCAAATAAATATCCTTAGTCTTGCACAAAGTCACAAGTATGATACATCCAATAACGATCAAACTTCCTACAATAATAATTGTATCTGGGACTCATTACTAACCACAGCAAAACAATCTATCACTTATTATGACTGCTCTTCATTTTAGAAAACAGTAAAAAAAATCATCCTCAAACTGAAATAATACTTTCACTTCAATATAGACATGACAGATCAATTGCAAATGAACACCATTAATCATAATACCAAACTCTATCCTATCATCAAAGTTGTTACATTCTGACATATTCAGGTCAAGCAACCTGACTCTTGACTTATTTTGACTAACATAAAATAGTCTTTATATATACATGAATGCTACTCAGATCAGTTCTAGTTCCATATCATACAGGAAATAGCAAGTCAGTAATATTGGAAAGTTGGGTATATTCCTCAACCAACATTGACAGCCATGTCTTCTAATGTTGATTAATGCAGCATGGCACCAGCTAATGTACATTTTAGAAATTGCATCAATTTTAAGAAGCCGAGCTGGAAAGGCTTCATAGCAACAGAATTATATTTGTCTCGAACAATGTTGTAAATACCTGCTTTGACTGTAATAATATAAAAGATCATAATTTGATAGGATAATATAATCAAGAAATATGAGTATATATTTATAATGGTAATGGTAATATTAGCCGTTTCCTTATATGGAAATATTAAGCAGCCAGGGGAACTTTTAGTTGAAACTTGCCAGTCTACAAGGAAGGTTGGATATCATAAAGATCCACAGGCTTTACTCACTCAAAGCGATTTTTAAACATTGATCTTAGAAAATGGTTGTATACAGCTGACATTTGAGATATTTCTGAATAAATTTGATGCCATGCATGATAGCCATATGAAAGTCTCAATGTGAAAAGACTATTTAAAAACATGATTCTAGTTTTTAGATTAATGTTTTAGTTTTTGTAGCAATTGACAGTGTTTGGAAAAATTACCCTAGCACAGTCTATCATATGTTCAATTTCCTATACAAAATTTGTCATAACTGATCCATATTCTGAGGCATTTGATGTGTTTAATATTTAATAATTCCATATCCTGAATTTATATAAAGGATTCATAGTATACAGAATTACTGCTCATTCCATTTCCAGATAATAGTTTTTGTTTTGAAAATATTTACCAAGAGTCCTATTTCTTGGAACATTTGCCAGAGGATTGATATTTTTAAAAATTGTATGCTTATTTTATTGATTCTTATTCACTTTGATAAGACATGAAGAATATATGAAATTTTGAATTTTAAACTAAACAATATAACCCTTTTCTTTTAATGTACTAAATTTATACAGCTAAAATTCCAATACTTTATATCTGAATTAAAGAGTGAAGTCTGATGAAGTCTTCTAATTTTATTTATTTAGAGTAGAATTAAATTTCAAATGATGATTCATGAATAAATATTGGTTTTACTTTCATTTTCTTATTGAATTCAAATACTTCATAGTTTTAAGTTTGATATAATTATGTGCAGTTTGTGCCTATGATGCTGTTATATTCATTATTATTATAATTATCATCATCCTTTTTTATTGTAATTTCATCCTTCACATCATCTTTCTCTGTCTTAAGCTTAATCATTACACTTGTAGCAGATGTTAAATCTTCTCACTTGACACACATGTGTTGATAACTCTATCAGTGGCAGTAACTACTTTTCAACTTTTGGGCATGTGTAAAAAGAAAAAATTGAGATCATGTATACTGTAAATCTGAAGAGAATAGATCTTTTTTACTTCCGGTCTAGATTGGATAGGATATTAAAATTAGTGCCCTGTGCAGTAGGCTTAGACTATACACATCACTCACTAACTCACCAACAGAGTAAGTTCAATTTTATTCTTCATCCTTCTTACAGAGATACTCTTAAGAATATTCACCTTTTCTTTCATTAATATTCCTTGAAATTTTCTCTACACAAAAATGTTCCCAATAGAATAAATATTTCTATCTTATTTTGCTTGTCTATTTTCTCAAACAATTTAATATTTTTAGTTTTTTGTTTGTCAACACTGATACTTTCTCAACTTCAAACAACGATCTCTGACCTAATAACAGCATCCTGAACTCCAGAAGATGGCTTATATCAAGATTTGGCCTGGGGAGCTCAAAAGGAAGAGCAAAACAGGGTGGCTCATATTATTTTTTCCAGCACCTTTTTCAATCCACATTGTTGTAAGCTATCTATTTTTCATTACCTGCAATCATTCTTTTCAAGAATGGGTAATTCTTGTTGCAATAAAGCAAAGAATTGCAAATGGAAATGTGGTCCATTAAATTTTTTTCAATTAAATTATGAGGCACCTAAACATCATAGCAATTCCTGTATCCAACTGTTTTCAAATGGATTACAATGCTCATGTAAGATCTGTAACGCATATCTGCAATCTCCCATATCATGTGATCTGGATTACTTTTAATCAGTATGTTGATTTGGTCATCATTAATGACTGTAGGCCTGTCAAAACATTCTTGTTCTTCAAATCCAAAATTTCCATATATGAACCTAGCAAACCACTTATGAATAGTACTCTCAGCTATGGTACTATCTCCATATATGACTGCTTATATAGTGTTTTTTTCCTGGAAATAAAAGAGTATCAAATGATAAAAATGCATCTCATTTTCCTCCATGTTCAATTTTAATATAAAACATTTAAAATTCCCAAAATACACATGAATTAAAAGACATAGAGTATAACCTTGGTTTTCAAACAGAATATTCAAGATGAAAATGCCTTGGTTATCAAACATCTCATATGTTGAACAAATTGGTTTTCAAACAGAATATTCAAGATGAAAATGCCTTGGTTATCAAACATCTCATATGTTGAACAAATTGGTTTTCAAACAGAATATTCAAGATGAAAATGCCTTGGTTATCAAACAAAATTTTGGTTCTCGAACAACATTGCCGAACCAAGCCGAACTGAATTAACGTCAATGGAATCATTTTCTTAGTCGACCGCCATGTTGTATACATTTGTGTGTTGTGCTGTGCTTTTCCAATTTTATTCGACTGTGACTTTATTTCTCTTTATTTAGTCGTCAGTCATAGATCCAAAGAAAGCTAGCAGTGATACTGGTAAAGGAAAAAGAAAAGTTAAGAGAAAAACAATTGTTAATGATATTGTCTCCATGTTGATGATATTGTTTTTTCTTACTCAGTTTCATATAGCAAAATCAATGATCTGAATAAAGAGACAATCCTGTCTTTCCTTTTCCAAACAATGACATTCTTTCCTTCCCCTTCCATCAATTCTCCTATATGCAGGTATGGTAAAATTGAAGTGTTCGTTTATATTTTATCTGTTTAGTATTGTTTTGATTTTTTTCTTATATTTAATGATTTTCATTAGTTTTATGTATTATATCACTTTCATTAGTTTTGTGTATAAACTTGTTTACAAAGTACTGTTGTTAAAGTTTAAATAAGCACATCATCTTGCGACCAGGAACGTATTACTCCATTTTACATTGATTCCTATTGGAAAAATAGTTTCAGTTTATGAACATTTCAAATTACAATCAAGCTTCAGGTATGAATTAAATTCGTGATCCAAGCTTCCACTATATTTGAAATATCACTTTTCAGAATGTGTATGTATATTTCAAATTTCAGTCACGTGTGAAACAAAATTATCTGTTTAAATGTTACCTCTTGAAAAATGCTACAAAACTTTGTCCCAACCTAATATATATCATAAAAGCAAACATTCATGTGCAGTGTTAATGTTTCCCCATTTTTCAAATTTAGTTTGAAAATTATCAATTATTAAAACAGAAAATAAAAGAGAATATTCTGAAAAGAAGTTCAAATAAAAAGAATATTTTCTGTAGTTGACTTAAAGTAGAAAATATATTCTTTTTCTACTTGGTGTTGGTAGTGTTTCATATTTCTTATTATACTATGACACATTTTATTATACAGGTCAATATTTTCACAATAATATTGGGATTAACCAACCAATGTCAGTAAAGTTTTCAAGAGATATTAATATGATGAATATAACATGGATTTATCATATCTGTTTTTATTAAATAATATTTACAATAACTTATTGGTAATGTGCTATCTTATATTGTTCCTTATATTGTAAATAATTATATCTGTTAGTATACTTATTTTTTAATTTCAAATATATAATGAATATAGTTTCTAAGAAAAATATAACCTCGAAAGAGAAACAAAATATTGTAAAGTCATTGAGTTATGAGAAGATAACTTTAGAAATTGAGTTCATAGAACAAACAAAAACGAAACTGGTGATATTGAAAAGATAAAAAAAAAACTGGCTTTAAGAATGTCACAAAAAGAGATTTCAGAAAAATTAAAAGGGTAATAAATAAGAAAATTAGATTTACAAGTAAAAAAAATATTTGAAGAAGCTGGTGTTGTGAAAGTAAACAGAGAAAAACATTAAGAATATTGCTTAAAGATATGGAAATAGCCAAACTAACATCTTTAAGTAAACATCTAAAAGAATAAGTAAATTGAGCAGAAGTATGTAAAAATTTATTTCTCAACAGTAAAGAGTTATAATGGAGGATCAATTTGACACTGTATTAGTATAAATACAGTGTCAAATTGATCCCTTCTAAAATGATAAAAAATCAATATTTTTTGATTCTGAAAAAATTGTTAAAAAATAATTTTTTTATTCTCCTGTTGCTTACAATCTGACCAGTTAACTTCAGTAGTTTTTGCTTATTATTACATGATGTGAAACTGTCTTACTTTAATAAAAATACATACCAGCATGAACAAAAAGACAGTGGTTGGGGTTAGGGAATTTAATCCAGGTTGAGATAAAAGAATGGAGAGTTATTTTTCCCTTTTTCAGAAAAAACCTTCATAATGGATGTTTATATTTATTTTTGTAGCATTTAAAATAACATGAATTAACCTAACATTAATTTCAAATTTCAGTAAATAGTTTTTAAATGGAATATTTTCTCAGTTTCTATGTTGTCATAAGTAACTTAGGCTTAAATATGACATTCATTCTCCATTTATGGCTTAGACTAAGCGTTTGGTGATAAACAAGGCAAAAAAGATTGATTGCAATAAGAATCAAAACAAATATGTTAAGCTCTGACAACTTGCTAAATGAAGATATGTAAAGAAGATTTTATAATGTAGCTTGAAATGTTTATTTTTATAGCATGCAATTTTATGGAAAATGTTATTTTGAAAGAAGAAACACTTCTTTTTACTTCTATTTTATTCTAGTGGTTCCTAACCGAATCATATTGTGCAAACATTTTGTCAAGCAACTGCGATAAAATTCTTTTTATGGATCTGTTATAAAAATAATACAATTTGCTTCTCTCAAAGAAGGTGTAAGTGATATGCTCAAGTCATAGTATTTGTCAGTATCTACAATTAATTCTCTTGTATAATTTGCCTATTTTAAACCACAGACAAGCAATATCTAAAGCTATGTCTTGCCTACAAGGAATAATAAATAATGTTAAGCTGTTACTACTGATGTAAATCAGTTGCTCATAGAGGGGGATGCTGAAAAGTTCTTGTCCTACTCAGCTTCCTTAAATTAGGCTAAATGTTAGAAATTATACAGCTAATATAACACACAGGAGTAGAACTTTTCAGCAATCCATCATGTAATGATGTCAGAAATTCAGAGATGAGTCCTTATTATCATTTCACAAGTTTTTTGGACTAATATCCTCATCTTGTTGATTTCCCCATTATATGCTAACCAATGCATTCATTTGCCTTTATCAAGTAGAAGGAAGTTTCTACTATTGATATTTCTGAATTTAGGTGGTGGAGATTCTGTTAATTAAAGCTGATTTTTCTTTCTTTTTACTTTCTGAACTAGAAAATCCCAAATAATCTATGTCTAATATAACATATAAAGGTAGTTTTTGTATAACAAAAACTACTTTCTTTATATAACCTCTTCACAAAATATTTTTTTATTTATTAAAATTCAAAAGGGTTAAAGAATGAAATTGTATGTTTTTTGAAGTCAATTTTTAATGGCTCTTTTCTAATTCTGTATTGCTTTGGTTTCTAATTAAGTATAGCTTTGGTTTCTCACTCCATTTTTTAAATTTCACCAACATTTTTCCTTTAAAAATGAGTCAGTTGAAATTTTCTTTTTATAAATCAATATAAATTTGTTTTGCTAATATTTAAATTAATTTAATTAAACCTTTTACAAAAGGAGTTTTTTGTATAACAAACCTGTTTAAAATTCAATACAGAATGATAATGTTATCTCTAAAACGTTTTTTCTTCCTGAAAGAATATGTTGAATAATAATTGCTTTTGACAAATGTAGTAACTCAATAATGCTGATCTTTTTTTTTTCTTTGTAAACTGTAAAATTCCAAAAAATTTGCAGCTAATATAACACACAGAGGTAGTTTTGGCATAATAAAACTACTTTATGCAAGCTCTTCATGAAAGTTTTTCTGCTCTAAGTGAAACCTATTATGTAATTTCCTATCAACTTATATTGTACAACAGAAGAGATCAAGAATCTGACCACTAAAAGAGAAGCTCAGAAGAGTACTAAAATGCCATAACCTGAGAAAATATTAGAAATTTGAGCCAATGAATGAGTTCAAAATAACAGATAGAAATGCACACTCGAGAATGAGTAAAGGAAATTGCTTAATTCTGAAAAAGGTCAGTATAAAACAATCCAGGAAGGTATTCATTACAATATAGGTAACTATATACAATAAAAGGAATCTATCAATACAACAATTCCCACTAATGTAAAATAGGGTCTCCTTTGCAAGTGTATTGAAAAGATTAGCAAACATACCAACCTTCTTGGTGTGTTCACTGCATCTCACATTATTAAACACTTTTGATTTTCCCTAATTTTTATTAAGATAATTTAGGAATGTGGTAAAATATTTGCATTATTAATGTGCAGGATATTTCAAAAATGTACAAATTATAGTATGTGCATATCGTATAACAGATATTATCATGGAAAGTAGAATTGAAGAGTATAGTTATAACTCAAAACCAGTTTACTGTATTCACTTTCATACCAATGCCCCCAGGAAAGTCATGTATTCATCTCTTCTGCTATGGGTTAAAAAGCAGGATAAACTGAGCTCTCTAACACTGAGTGACAACCAGTTTATGAGTAGGAAAACTCTGAATGCCAAAAAGTGGAGAAACCAATATGAAAACACACCACTGTCTTTCCTAAGAATGCATGGCAATTCACAGATAATAAAGGCAATCTGTGAAGAGTCATGATCATTAATGTCCTGAAAGGACAAGGCATTATAAAAAAGATAAATTATAGTCAACTACATGGCACAAGGCTGCGACAATTTTATAAATCTCATCAGGTTTTCCATGTTTCACATTATGATTTATATTCTCTAATTAAAAACTATAATTATAGGAGATACGGTTTGCAAAGATAAAAATAGTTTGAACCAAAAAAGAAGTTATTCTAATGATGACAAACTTATATGTTGTTGTTTGATGTGTATGTACATGTATAAAGAACAATGTGAAAATGCAGTTTAGAAAAATCTTGAAAAGTCTTGCAAAATGTTAACTTCTTTTATTCTACCTTTCATACTTACATCCATGCATAACAAAACATATTGCACAGATTTGAGTTCCCTGCAAGTGCTTCTAGGGTCATGTCTGAGACTGATCTTCTGCATGAAAGTTGGTTTAGTTATGGGTTATTTAATGCCAAAATCTAAATATTTTGAACATAATTTAATGGCTTTTGTATGTCTTCAACGAAAAATAGGATGTATTGTTGGTCATTTTGCTATAAAATGTATTGTTAGTAATTCTACTGAAAATATCTATTGTTGTTAATTTATTTTATAAAAATGTATTTCTGCTATTTTTACTATAAAAAAGTATTTTTATACTTTCATAGTGTTTAGTTTTTATTTGGGGGTTCACTATTTACCCATACCTGGAACACTAAAAGGTGCGACCACCCTGATCAGAATGAACCTGGGAACAACAGCAATTAAGAGGTTCTGCATGAAAGTCTTGTATTTCCCATATTCTGAATTGGGAGTGGAGTCTGCTGACCTTCATGTTATCCCTCCTGTAAGTAACCATTATGATGTGAAATTAATGACAGTAAAAAGAACACGAGAGAATGACAAAGTTAACAAGAAAGCATTAATAGGAAATATATACTCAATATTCTGAAACTAGTTTTAGAAGCAGTTCATCCATTGATTTTGAGGGCTGTTGTATTTCTTCACATGAAACAGACTACACAGCATCCAGAAAGGCATTCCAAAGTTTACCTTTACTGGCAAATTGTTGCTTGCCAAAGTAAACTCTTAGGAACAGGGTCAAGGTCAGATGAATAAGCTGGCAACTTCATCAAGCGAGTGTCTTTGAAAACCATTTTATTCAGATCTTTGTTAGATTTCTTTTCTGAATGTGATTTTCAGGCATAAAGAAAGATTTCTGAATGCTTGGCCTTTTTCTTAAATGATGACTCAAATAGGCCTTAAAATAAATACTCAATGTATATCTGAGTTGTCATTTTAACACCCTCTGGAATTTGCCAATCACTTTATCATCTATAATCCCATCCCAAAACATCACACTACCTCCATCTTGTCAATGTCTCAACCTGTGGAGGAGTGGGGTGCTGCTAACAGCCACCTAGCCTTTGCTCTACCTATTTTGATCATTAGGTGTAGCATAATATTTTGTCAGTGAAAAAATGGTTTCAGTTGATTTTTCTTATGAATGTCTTTTAAAGGAAGCCTATTTATTAGTCTTTTAAAGGAAGCCTATTTAATAGTCTTTTAAAGGAAGACTAGTGACTGGTCTTTTAAAAGAGGCCTAGTGATTGGTCTTTTAAAGGAGGCCTAGTGATTGGTCTTATATACTTTGCCACTTGATTTAGGGCCTGATGTCTGAAATGTTTTTGAGACTTTTTCACTATCATAATGTCTAAAAGATTTATAATTTCAAAGACAGATTTTTTTCATAATTTCTCTATTGTTTTAACACACAGACCAGTAAAATAAAATCCTCAATTTGCCCATATCAGATTCATGTCAGAGTTGTCCAGGATCTTCTATGAATTTCTTCAAAGTTCAATAGTAACTACCAAGCATTTTTGCAATTTTTAATACTATTTTACTTATATACAAGCTTTGAAGTTATTAAACATTTCTTTTTATTCATTAAATCAGACTTATGACTAATTTAAAAGCTTCAGACTTGTAATGTGGCTATTACTTTAAAATTATATTTGTTTGTCTTCTTCCATGTTCCTTCAGGACATGGGCAATCAGGGCTCTCCACAATTTCCTATCATTGTAGCCCTTAGTAAGGTTTGCCTTTTTCCTATACTTCCCAATATCTGAGTGCCCTACCATCCATTTACACAAGTTCACTAGAGAGGTTACTCACTGCTTTCCTCTGTTCCTCTTGTCTTCAGTATGTTCTGTGGGTATCAAATTATCCAAGCTCTCTTTCCTCATTATGTACTCTAGAAATCTAATCTGTCTTTTTGTTTCTATTTTCCTTAACATTTCCTTATTGCTCACATGTTCAGTCTATGGTATTCTCGGCATCCTTTTGTAGAACAAAATTTTTGTTGCTTCAAGTTTCTTCTTCTGCAAGGAGATTGTCCAACATTCACTGCCATATAGGAAGTCCAATATTACATAATAGTTCAGTACTCTTTTCTTTGTTTCTAACAAAAAAATATGTTTCTTAATACTTTGTTTAGTTTTTGAATGACCTCTTTCACCATTCCAATGTGTCTTCAAATTTGGTAACTGAATGAATCATAATCATAATCATTTCAGAAAATACACATCTGTGCATTTTTGCATGCAATTTAAATGGTTAGACTTCAGATGAAGGAATTTACTTATATTCTTTTGCTATATTAAATAATGTTGTAATATTGTAAACTTATTATGGCTTCATTCATCAACCACTGACTTAATTGTTAACTAATTAATGCTGTTTCAAAAATGAAAGTTGAGGAGAGTTATGTCTTCTTTGATGATTGGATGATTGGAGTGAGTAGTTGATCAAGATACTGCTGACTAATTTGCATGACAGGTGTGATTCTGGGCCAGTGACCAATCACAGCTGACCTGTGGTTAAAACGTACCTATACAAGCCACTCATTTTTAGCATGTAAAAAAAAATGGAGAGATATAAGTTGGTGAATAATTGTAGAGCTTAATATCAATGGCTAGTGATTTTAACAGGCATGGTCCTCTGTTATTTGGCCAAAATTTGTGTCTTACAGTTTACAAATGGATCAGTCACAGTAAGCAGACTGCTTCAACCGCTTTACTTTGGCTATGTATTTTATTTTCTCTAAATTTGTCTTCTTTCAATTATTATTTTTACCCAATCACTTATTTTAAAACTCCTCAGTTAAATAAAATTGTTATATTGGGAGGAAATTAGGCTTTATGCAATATTGATTTAAATTGTTAATATAGTTTATTTTATTAAAATTTCTTCTTTCTCATTTATTCAAGTGTCAGTTATGAACTGAAATCATACATAATTTATTTTAATTTTATTCACTTCTATGTGTGTATATATATATATATATATATATATATATATATATATATATATATATATATATAATAATTAAAAAAAAAAGAAGTAGCAACAAAACAGAATTAGATTCTCTCCTATTTTTGTTCCTTGAAAGTGGGAGTTTTTTTTTTACCTTGTCATATATAACATTTGAATGGTATAATAATTTTCTATTATTTTTAGTGGGGTTGGTTCTTGATTTCTACAGAAATATCCCATGAAGCATTCAGATTAATTTTTTTTTTTTTTTGCCAATATTGAAAAAGAACAATGCTATATTCTTTGCAATCTTGCTAACTCTTGAAAGATCATTAAAAACAAAATGTTTAATAATAATGACAATGCTTCATTTAAGAAATTCATTTAATGCTGCTAGTGTGAAATAATAAACCAGATGATTGTGCAGTCATAATTAGAGGAATAATCATATTCTGAATGTGTTTCTTACTTCACATGTCTGTTGTGTACTACTATTACCCCAGAGAAATAATAGCACATTCTACTTTGATTTGAAATGTAAGAAAGACTTATCAGACACTCTGGTTTTAGTGAGATGAAAAAAAGCATAAAATAATGAAAGACGAAATATCAAGTGCTTAGTGTGTGCTTCAGCAAAATGGAAAACCTGCATTCATAATTAAGGTAAAAATTATAATTATTACTGAAATATTTTGTTAAAGTTTTAAGCTCAAATATTTAATGATGCAATAGAAATATGATATGCAAGATTAATGACCTGCTGTACTGAGAAAATATGAAGGAAATCACTTTTCATAACCAGTCCTTTTCCTTTTACCGGTCATTTAAGATTTGGAGCCCTTGAACAAGTTGAGGTCAACCCTCTTTCCACTGGTAGTGTTAGTTTGCTTCTTTTCTTTTGGAAAAGTTGTCACACTTTGAAAAGTGTAGGATTCTGTTTTGTAGATAAACATTCATTGATAGAATCTTTTTTTTCCCATTTTTTATTCATTTTAAATACTACTTTTGTTTTGTTTTGTTTTTTTTTAATTACATTTCACATGATTCATACAATAACAAAAGTATGGTTGTGTTATGGGATTAGTACTTGATTTTTATATAAATAAATTTGTGTATCTGTGTGTTCTCATGTTTACTATAGAAATCATACAACAACTGACTTTATCTGTTTTTTTGGGTTTTTTATTTTTACATGATTTGCAGGGGAAAAGACTCAGCTGATTTTCTTTTTCTCTAAAGAGAATTACAATTTGAAACTACAGCCTTTTTTTCATATCAATTATTTCAGAACCATTTTTATTCTTGAACTCATTTTGTTCTTAAGATATATAAGAACATATTTTAAGGGATGGTTGTCTTTACACATGCACACCATAAGTGTCTGAATTGTAATATTTGTGTAGATAAAAACCAATAAATAAAAATCAAGCTACAAAATAATGACATCAACAAGCAAATGACATACTTTTGGGAAATAACATGGCTTGTGGAGGAATGTCTGTAAATAAACATCTTTTGTTCTGTTTTTTGTTTTTATTTTTTCTAAGTGTTTTTCTAATGCTGTTTATACAAATATTTTTCAATTTGTACTTTCATAATTTTTATTGCATCCTTAAAGTTCTCAAATTGTCGAAGATAAGTGTTTAATAAACATTCTCATCCAACTGAAAGTTGTAATACTCAAATAGTTCATTTTAATAAGTGACGGTATTTTACAGTGATAATAACCTTCAAAACAAAACTTAAACAAAACAAAACCTGCAGTATATGCTATCAGAAAATGTGCTTTTTTTTCTCTCCAAGATTTTATGTTGGATTTTGTTTAAGATGTGGTGCTATTTGATATTAAATTTTCTAATCAATGTTACAAAATATTAAATATAAAATTGGTAACAAAAATGTTTCTTCAGAATATTTGAAGATGTATTTTTCTGTACAATCAGAAGCCTATGCTGTCAGATTTTGAAAATGAAGTTATTCAAAAATCCATTTTGAAATAATGTAGGATTCTTTTGGACATTTGTTGACAGTCTCATTTTTATTTTAGCATATTTTTTTCATTTTTTTTTTTTTAATACAATTTTTGATAAATAATTTAAGTATCAGTTTCACCTTGAAATGTCAGTTTTGGGAATATTTACTTATTGTAATGTTTTGTGCTCCAAGCAGTTTCAGTTTTTATTACATTTGCTTCAATGTGTGGCTTAATTGAATGTTTTTATTTTCAAATATGAAAATTTATGAAGAGTTTGAAAAATAAGCATGATAATGTCCTTATAATATTTGGATTTTTTATTGATACCTCTTAAGTTATACATACTTATACTTGATCTATTCCAAAAGCAGACATCAAGGAAAAATGTTTATCTTGTACACTGACCACTGCCAATGTTGACAATGAAGGCAACTTATTTATTACTGCCTGAGTTGTAGTTATGACATACTAGTCTTAATCATCCACTTGCTTCTCCAATCAATGTGGCATGCCTGAGAAAAGACCTTTCTTTGTCAATATATTTTGACAATGCAAAGGGCAAGGATTTAGATCCATACTTCCCAAAAAGATTTTTTTAGAATGTAGTCAAGACCACATCTGGTCACAAATTTATAAAATCTTTTTTTTTTTGTGTGTCTAAAAAGAAAATGCCCTTGACACTAAATAATTTATATATTAATGTGTTGAAAATGTTATGGTTCATTTTGTCAACTTTTGCACAGTATTTTGCAAAATTTTTTGCAAAACCCAAAATCTTGAAACATTGGTGGTTAGAAAAGCTCCCTAGAGTAAGAAATGATTCATTCAAATTTGTCATAAACTCTCAAAGGCTTTATAAATTCTCTCCAGTTTATTTGTTTCTCCTTTAAGAACAGATGATGATGAAATATTAAAATGATTGTATAGTAAAAGCTTCATTGTGACTCTTAGATTCTCCAGGTGATAATAATATATATGGTCCTTTTGGCACAAAAACAGACAATTTCTATTTTTTTATCTCCTTTTTTGCCTTTCTTTTTATATATAAATTTATATAAATGTTCTCTGGTCTCCTGCTGATTCACGATGGAGCCTAATGATTGACAATAATCTCTTTGCAGGATTTCACAAGCTAGAAAATTTGATCAAGTTAAAAGATCTTTATTACGAGCTTTATAAGCCACATCTTGAAATGTCACAAGCTCTCCATGTACCTAAAGTAGGTGTGTCTTGGGCAAGATATCCTGACAAAGCTCATCCCTTCAATTTTGTTTTTATGATCAATTGATTTGTCCTCTATAGCTTATCAACATTTTGTAGGTTATTTAAAGTCAGAAAATATTCTTTTGTGGGAAGATAATGATTTACTGATACAAGTTCTGCTAATTAACCCATAGCTGGAGGGAGAAGAGGTGAATTCATACTTTTCCATGAGTATTTGTGCATAAGTGAAGATAACAAACTCAGCTGCAATTGGAACTCACCTCCCTGATTTCCAATTCCAAGCAGTTATCTATTCTCCCACCTGTACATTCAAGCTTACAGCATCTAGTCCATCGCGTCAGGCTAGTTTGAAATTTAGTTGTTCTTCACATAAACTAATTGCCCTCCATAGGCTAAAATGTCAGTCTACCCAGGCTATGAACCTCTAGCTGAAGGAAGATTGGTCCATGCTCTATTACCAGGGTATCATTGCTAAGTGAATGAAACCAACTTGATTAGAATTCAATCTCATTACACAGATTCCAATTTCAGTGCCAATAAGCATCTCAATATCTGCACAGTTCTGAATATATTGAATATACCGCTTCCTTCATGATATCAGATAACGTTCAAATATTTAGTTTCTTATCTTTTGAATTGCTTTTTGACTATATGTTGTATCTTTGAGCCATGACAAAGAATGTCTGAATAGCAAAGTTGAAAGCCACATTACAAATATCTTCAATTCCGTTTTATGACTTAAAAAAAAATCTTTAAAAATAAAATAAAAATAGATAAAAAAATACTTGATAATTTTGGTGTGTGTGTTTTCAAACAGGCTAACTTGCATAAAAATAAACATTTAATGTTATAGGTATTTGAATGCTTTTTGGAAGTATACTTTATATAGGCCAAAGCAAACACTTATAATTTAGCATTGGATATCATGTTCAGGTTTCTGTTTCAAATGACCTTCATGTCTGAAGTATTTCTGTCACTTCAGAAGAAATTTACAATAATGTTGGCGATAATATCACTATACTAATATATACTATTTTATTTTTAGATGTCAATGTTTAAGTTACTGACAATAAATATAACTTAACTGTGTATTACAGTAGCAACAGCTAAACTGAATGGCAAATGTAACTCTGAAAATATTAACACTACTTCAAACAAAAGGTTAAGAATGTAACCCCCATCCATAGTGGAAAGAGCAATGACAGTGAACTTGAGAAAACTATTTTCTTGAAAAATTGTTTCAATGGAAAGATTTTAAGAACTACAACCAAAAGTAATACTGATTTCCTGATCAATGAATGTTAAATGTTTCATTTTAAGGAAACTGTTAATATAACCGTTAAAGCATTGAAAGACATTTGATAATTTACTTTAATAGGAATGTTCCTTACTGGTGGCAGCATAAATTTATTGAATATGATAAGAGTAAATATGGTTCCAGAAGTGTCAGTATAGATCATTGGAAATCATTTACTTGAAGCAGGACTATGGATATGTGTGCCTCTAGCCAGGCTTCCATCTATGTCACATTATTGTGCACATCTCCAGTGGTGCTTTAAGGTCATTTGAGAAATAAAATGATGCTCACTAGTATTAACGGATAAGACCAGGTCCTTATGTGATACATTGACCTGGAGAAAATACTTTTCAGTGTATTTGCTCACAAAATGGATTTAACTTTCATTCATCTTTAGTGTTTGTGGAAGAAACATTAAAGAACCTTTTCAATCTATCCTGTAACCATTCATGTCACAGGAAGGCAATATGCTTTTTCAGTAGGATGTCTGCCCACATGATGCTCACACTATTCAAATGCTCTGTGATAAATGAACATATATGATATATAATGGGATGATGCTTAACTCATTCAGTTAGTGCATTTATAGCTCTTGCCATATTGCATCAACAGGTGCAAGAGGTACAGAATGATATATATGCATACAAAAATTCAGAACTGTGTATAGGTCTAAGGATTATAAACAGTGTATTAATAAGGGGTCTGATTAATGTTAATACACTTTTTTGAACCTGTGCACATATTTATCTGTATATATAATCATTTACTGTAACCCAGTGCTACATTACCTGTATATTACCTGTATAGTTAATCTTGATTAACTTGGAACATGTTCAGTGTGTTGCAATTTTGTTTTCTATCAAAGTATATATGCATTAACAAAAATATTTGAAGGTATGTTAATTTTAAAAACAAAATGATTTTTATGTTTGTTATGCATTATCTTAAAGGTTTCAAATGTATATGCCTTTGGTCTTATTTATTTTGGAAGTATTTATCTCATTTATTATGCTTTATTGATCACTGGCCTCTATCAAAGTTTACAATGGGTGTAACATCTTATTATTGTGTGCACAGTAATTAGAGAAGAGTGGTTT
Organism: Acanthosepion lycidas; assembly: GCA_963932145.1. Lineage (NCBI taxonomy): Eukaryota > Metazoa > Mollusca > Cephalopoda > Sepiida > Sepiidae > Acanthosepion > Acanthosepion lycidas. The sequence goes on from OZ010578.1 coordinate 80,188,928, forward strand.
TTGTCAAGTGCATACTCTTTTCCAACAATTATGGCATACCAGAGACAAGATGTTTTTGTTAAGATGTCCAGCAAAGAAACAAATGTAGAGTCATATTTTTTCTCAAAGGTATTAGTGCTCAACAAACTCTGGTGAAATTCAAACTTATTTTGTTGGTTCCATTTTCTGTGCTGATAATTGCTACCTAATTTAACACTGTAGTTAATATTTGATCTTATTATTTAAAATTAATTATTTTAAACATCCTTGCACTATGATAAAACTATTTAGAAGCATATTAAATATTTTTGTTTCTTAGTTGGGTGTGTAATACAGAAAAATAACAAATTTAGAATAAAATTATTTAGTATTAAATGTTTTAATTGCTTTGCAAAAAAAGTATGTTTTTGAAGATAATTGTTGAGTTTGATAAAAATAATTTTAATCTTATTCTCATGAGTACAATCAGGAAAATAATTTTTAACAATTTCTGAGATCATATTTTTAAATATATATATATATATATATATATATATATATATATATATATATATATATATTTAATCAAAGCAATTTCTTATGTAAGCAAGACTTCATCAAAGAAAAGCACCTTTGTAAAATTTAATTGCAAAAATATGAAATAAGACCAAAACTAAGCTAAATTGCAGAAATTTTTGCTGTATATTATCCTAAATTGGAAATGTAAATAAAAATGTATTTATAATTTCTGTAGATATCATTAGTAGACAAATATGCTTAATGTAAAAATATCAGATGACTATTTTGTTTTTTAGTTTCTTCTCTCATTTTAGAAAAGCAAATTATCTCAACTTGATAAACTTTTGATATCTATGACAGAATTGATGAAGCTTATCTTGGTATATTTTAGATATGAGAAGGTGAAAAAAAATTCTTTGTCTAAGTAAGAAGGGATTTAAAAAATAAAACCTGTTTACTCATTTGATTATTTTGGAAAGTGGGTCAGGCCAAGAACTTTTGGGTATCCCTTCATGAATAGATTTGACTTCTACAATATGTATCAAGTCATCCCATAAGTAATGTTGAAAATTTGATGGGGATAAACTGAATAATATTTCTGTTCTTCTAAAATAACCAAATGATAACACTATATACCAGTACATGTTTGTCTACTTTTAAATGAGTAAATTATGTCATCTCGGTATGATTCAATTTTGTTATTAACTCGTTTCTCTTAAATGTGGAAGTGTTGATGGTACTTATAGGATATTTCTTTAAGAGAAATTGCTGAGAATGATTTGAAAGTTTTAGAAAAGGTAATTTTTCAGCTTAAGAGATACACAGAAAACAAATCATCCTGTTGGGTAGGTGACCTGCTTTTATTACTAGCACTGTTATGGTGAAAGAATTAACTCAAAAAATTAATTTAAGTAACTCAATGATTCACTATCATCTGCAACAACTTGAAAAGCAAAGGTGGACATCTCTACTCTTCTGAATGCATTTTGCAAATTTTGAAAATATTTGGGACTAGTAATAAAAAATGCATACCTTTACAAGATTATAAAATTATATAGGCAACAGCTAAATCTAAACTTAACCTACTCCATCCAAGAAAACTAATAAGTGTTTGGTAAGATTGTGTTGGTGCTGTCCATTTTTGAGTTGCTACTTACAAAGGTTAAAATTATTGTAGACATAGACTGTCAGCATTTACAGCATTTGAACATCTATAAAAGAAGAGATATTGTTTGATTGATCAAAAAGATGTGGTTCTACATGCAGCAAACATCATATCTGTAAATACTGAAAACTTCTGCTGGGAAGTAATTCCACACTCTTCTTATTCTCTAGATCTTCCAACTGATTACCATCTATTCAAGCGCCAAAAGATTCATTTAAAATGTGGCTACCCTCTCCATTCTTTTCTTCTGAACCTAAAGATTTTTAGAGAAATGATATAATGAAATCTGTGAAACCTTGAAAGGAGTTTGATTAATTTTACTAAGTATATGCCAAATAAAAGACCCAAAAGCCACTCAAGGTAGGTTACTGAATGTGGTTGTTGCATGGGCATAATAGGGGGAGTAAATGCAGATTATATTGACTTGAAGAGGTTAAGTTTGTAGTGATCAGGGAATCCTCCTCATGGAAATCTATTCTACAAAGTGGTTCTCTGGAGTATGAAGAGAATGAGAATGATTTTATCCAGTGTATGGGGTATGGCAGATTTGGTTTGGTTTGTTTTATGGCATATCAACCTCAATGGGTTATTTATTGCTGACAATTTTTATTGCTGGTATTTTTTTTTTTTAATGTATTGCTGGTAATAATTTTTTCCTCAAAACTTTATTGCTGGTAATAATTATTTACAAAGTATTTCTGGTATTAAAACCTATTTTTACACTTTCATGGTGCTTTGAACCCAGTTTGGGGGTTAACTATTTGCTCATAGCTGGAACCCTAACAGGTGCTACCACCTCAGGTCAGAGTGGATCTGGGAATACCAGCAATTAAGAGGTTCCACACTCCTGAAAACTTCCTGATCAGAGGCCTTGATATTGGACGTAGTTTATCATCTTACCTAGGATGGGAATGTAGTTTAACATCATACCCAAGACTGGGTATGGAAAGTCTTAGCTGTAATAGTGTGAATTTGTGAAACTAAGGAATGTATCTTGTCTAGACATTTACCATGGAAATAGCAATAGACCTGTAATGTTTCATTTGTAGGAAAAGTGGCCGTAAGGCTGAAAATAATTCATTGGTTATATTGGTACTTATGTTATCCTAATTAAACAAGAATATTTTTTCTTCTTTATCTAAATTTTGGCATTGCTTCTGAGATGATCTGATAAATTTATATCTTTGTAAAAATAAATGCCATCTTTAATTTATGGATTTTTCCTCAAGGATGGTAACAATAATAATGAGATTAGCTGTTTCCTTATAAGGAAACATTCAGCTTTCATTTACTGAACAGTTAGCATTACTGTCAATTGTAATTTATTAAATTTTTCTCCTAACAATAGATTTTCAGGAAAATAGATTTCTCAAGTCCACTTTTATTGCTCTTTCTAGTATTGATTGGGGTTTTCTTCCTAACCTTTTGGGGCTTATGGCCATATCACATTAAAACACTGGTTCCTATATGAAGTTAAGCAGCATCAAGCCTTGATGGGTCACTGCTTGGGAATACCAGGTGCTGTAAGCTTAGATGTGGGGGTGGTGTAATGGATAATGGCTCAGAATTGTAAATTAGATAACGATGTTGCAATTCTAGTTGGGTTCATTATATTCACTTATGTGCAAATACTCTTGCAAAAGGTATGAATCCACCTCTTCTTCCTCAAGATATGGGTTAATTAGTAAGATTTATATTATTAAATCATTATTCCCTCCCTCCCCCACCCCCACAAAATCTTACAATCTAAAGATATTTTCTGGCTTTAAATAACCTGCGATGGGTTGATAAGCTGTAGAAAACAAATCAATCAATGTTCCTAACCTTTTAAGATTGTGGGGAACATCAATATTTTCATTATTCTTTTCTCTTTGAGTTACATCTGTTCATTTTAGTTGTTGCTGCTGTTGAATGTCTTCAAGTGATGTAGTTTTTGTTTTCTGGTAAAGTTCTTTGTTTGTGATTCTGCGGCACAAGTCTGAGATCCAATAAAGGACAGCCTTCTTCAAGATCCATTGGGTTTATTTGCTTGGATCCATTTTTAATCTTTGGTCTGAGGAAACAGTTAGATAATTTACTAATTTCTGAATGAGCTAGATAGCTTCTGAAAGTTTCTAAAATAAACATTATTTCTGCTATAAAACAAGAGAAACAGCATTCTTGTTATTGTGTGTGTTGTTATTGTTTTGAGTTGGGTTTGCAAGTTTGCTCCTTCTTCCTGAATCGTGTCTGTTGATCTTCTGCTCCATTAGAAATGAAGATTCACTTGATGTATCATCAATGTATTTTAGATCATCAATACTCTCATAGACTGGGAAGTGGGTGGTTGATGATTGTGTTTCAATGGAACATTGACTACCAGATTTTTGATTCTTCAGGATGCCCTTTGAGATTTTCTTGGATGCCACCTGTGAAGCAAGTCTGTTAAATTGTGTCCTGATAGGCATTGTGTTATTGCTTGTCACTGGATTCTTTGATGTCATCAAAGATGTCACATCTGCATACTTTGTTTCTGTATCTTGTGCTGTGGTCACTTCGCAAGTTGTGGTGACTGAATACATTGTCAACGTGGGTGGGTTGCTTTTGTATATTGATTCATAGGTCTTGTTTCCTGGAGTGGACATGCTTGTAGTAGCTGTTGTGGAATAACTTAGAGTTGAAGAAGTGAGATTTGGTTGGCTTTTACGCTGGACCAATGGGCTTGTGAAAGAAGTCATAGAAGAATTGCTTCCAAACTGAGTTGCTGAGGACTGTAAACTGGACACTGGACTAACCGCAGATGTCCGAGGCTTTTGGACAGTTGCATAGTAAGGCTCCACTTGGGAGGTGTATTTTGAGGAATAAATAGATGTATTAGTTTGATAGATGCAGCTTGGAGTTGAATAAAGAGATGATAATGGGGGTTTTGTCTCATAAGATGAAGGCATCATAGTTATGGTTTTCCCAGAACTGCGTCGAGCCAGAGGTGATGTTCTGTACTGTGGTGTACTGCATGTGATTGGAGACAAATCACTCAAGAGCTTTGTTTCACTTTCCAAGGAATTTGTATTGAACTGTGTTTCAGCAATCTGAGGAATTGGCATAAAAGTTGATCTGCTTCTGCGGAAGGTGCTTGATTCCTGCTGTGTTAGATCAGGCATATCTTCAAGCAGTGTTTCTGAACTTTTATTCCCCTCTTCATCCTCAGCCTCCTCATCCTGACTTTCATTCTGACTGAAGTCAAAGTGTAGAGTTTGACATTTCCCTTTAGTTTTTGGTGGTTTGATCCTACAGGCAACTAATTCCAAATCCTTGTCGAGAGTCTTATCAGAATTAGCAATTACTGTTTTGCGCTCTACATGTCTAGTTCCCAGACGAGGGAAACTGAAGTTCTTTGTTGATAGAAGAGGACGGTTCCATAACAGTCGCCTGTGATCTTGGTATCTGTCAGTGCTCCTTGAAAGGCCAAAAAGTGGTAGACAAGATGATCGTTTTGGGGATTCTAATCTTAGGTCGTCTGTGCAACAGGGCATGGCACATGAGTGTCCACTGACATCGTGGGGGGTCTGGTGAATTTGTGAGTAATATGTCTGCTCTGAGTTGTCATTCCGTTTATGCCACTGCAAAGAGAAAAAAAAAAAACAAATTCATTGAAAATTTTCTTTTAGGAAAAGGATCAATTTCTTAATTGATTGAAATGAAATGTCTGCTTTACACAGATTTAAATAAGATTAAAATTTGAACAAATATTAAATTTATATATATTTACAGCAATGTCTGATCACTGATATTAAGCATCATTGAACCTGATCAGTACCTAGATGTGTGAATGATTGGGAGTACCAGGTGCTGTAAGCTTGGATGTGTAAGTGGTATAATAAATAATGGCTCAGGATGAGAAATCTGGGAAAGCTGACTTCAAATCCCAATTGTGTATATTACATTTACTTATCCACAAATAGCTTTGGGAAAGGTATGAATCATGTATCTTCTCCCTCCAGCTATGGGCAAATAACAGGGCCCTATATCCTTGAGTGGAAATCCCTAAATTCGAAGCAGGTAGGAGAGATTTGGCAGAGGACAGAAGACCTTGTTATAGGATCAAACGGCCAACATGCAGCTAGAAGCTATAATTAAAAAAACAAAAAATAGCCTGATATATGATGCACCAGTACAGTACATGATGCTATGATGGATAGTGTGCATTGCAAGACATAAGCAATTGACTAGTTTAAACAATTCATTTGTACAGGTTGCTCAGTAAAAAATTAGAATTTACCAAACACTCATCTGATGTTCTTGACAGGAGAATGCATTCACATATATTTTATGAATGTATGTATGTCTTGCCAGCCACCACCAAGGCATAGTGATAGAAATTGAGAAAGGATGAGTATAGAATTGAAATGAAATATTTGGAAATGAAGAATAGCCATTGATGTATATACATATGTATGTATAACATCTCATTGTCTAAAGAATAAACAATGGTTTAGTTGGTTTCAATAAATGAATGCTTAGTTAGGTTACAGTTATGCCTTCTTTTGTATATAACTGTTTTATTTTTAGCCAATCATCTTACTGTTATTATCCTTGATATCTATGACTATGACATTATTCTGCTTTTCTCCCCTAGGTCAGAATGTATATGCTTAATCTCCAGCCCTTCTAAACTGAAATTAGTTACACTTTCCAAAGCCAGTGTACTAATGATAAGGGGAGTGGGGCTATGCTGATAACGTAAGTATTCATAGTTGGGATAAGAATGATTCTGACCAGGAAAAAAAATATTCTTTACGAAGCATTCCAAGAAATTGGACTGAAGATAAGCTTTTCCGAAATAAAAACTATGACCTGGAATTGAAATGAAAGCAGTGATGGCACATAACCTGAATCCATCATAAAAATTCAGCATGTAAAATTAGTAAATACTAAACACTTCATATATATCAATGTATGGATCAGGTATAACAAAATTAGTATAGAAGAAAAAGAAATTGTAAATAGAATAGGCTGCAACAGAGGTAGTTTCTTCCAACAACACAAAGTGCTAAAAAACTTGAGTCATGTTCTTAAATAGTCTCATGAAATTGAAACTTTCAGATGGATGTCATGTATGGCACCAAATCCATTCAGAAATATCTGTCAGCTGTATACAACCACTTTCTGAGATCTATGGTTAAAAAGAGGCTTTGAGCAAGTGAAGCCTGAGAGTCTTGTAAAAGATCATTCTTCTTTGAATATTGTGAACAAAGAAAGAACTGCACCAAATAACAGAAACCATATCACTTGAGGACTACCAACAGCAGCAACAATTAAAATAGATAGCACATCTAACTTGAAGAGAAAATAATGAAAAAATGAAGATGTTGACCTTCTACACTACTTCAAGTAAAAGGTGAGGAAGGAAACCCCATTAATACTAGAAATGGCAATAACAGCTACTGTACTTGAAAAACCTATTTTCCTGAAAAATTGTTTTATGAGAAAGATTTTATAAATTTCAACTGAAAGCAGTATTGGCTGCTTGATCAATGAATGCCAAATATTTCTTTAGAGGAAAATGGCTAATATTACCATTACCATTTGACCAAGATACCTACATGGTAATAAGCAGGAAGGAATTGGGGAAAAATGAGAAAGTGGAGAAAGTGAAAGGAGAAAAGTAGAGAAAAACAATGAAAATCAGGTGGAAAACACACACATGGACACACTGAATGAGAGTAAGCAATGAAGATAAGACAAGTATGATGACTTGATATCAAGAGACAGTGAATTAAAAATTTAAATGAATGTAGGGATGGAAAGGTGTAAAAATTGTGATGTATTGAAATTATTTATATACAAATAAAATAGGAGATCTGGTAGAAAATACTTGACAGTTCCTTATTTCTTTTTCATATATGAAATTCATGTTAGTTTAATATTTAGATATTTTTGCAATGATTAGTTGTTGAAAATTATCAGGCAGCTCATCGATGTTTTTTGAGTCAAATTCTACATGTTTTGATGTGAAAGTGTTTGACAAAATCTTGAATCTGGTCTTTATTAGAGAAATTGTATCCCATCAAAGCATTTTGTAGTGATTGAAAAATGTAATAATTGGTTGATGCAAAATGAGGTAAATATGGCAGGTAGGACAGAAAAGAGCTAGTTCCAAAGTTTTTTCCTGTCTTTTTCTTGCTGTATGAGGTTTTGCATTGTCATGGAAGAGACACTTGCAAAATCTAAGACTTATTTGTGTGCTTCAAATTTATTCTTAACTGTCACATATAATTAGTAGTAAGGATGATACATTACAATTGATTCCCAAAAGTGAAAATTACCTATTACCAAATTAATTCTTTTTTTTCGTTTTCATTGAATTTTTATTGCAACACTGAACGCAAACATATTTTTTTGATGACCTATAAGTTAATAAATGTCATCAAGAGGTTAACTTTTATGGCCTCTTGGTGATTATTGCTTGTACTTTGATATTCTTGTAGTCTTGATTTTCTGGTAGCCAGGGGAAAAAATCATAGAAAAATGGTCATTTTGGTTATTAAAATTTTGGCTCAAGCCTACTCTGTATGGTTCAACAAAAAGAAACTCAGTTTAGTTAACATGACAAAGTAAAATTTCAGTTTGGCACTATACTTACAATTGTAAATTGAACCCTGTCAATAAAAACTTGAAATGTTTTACACTTTTCAAAAACTAATATGCTAAAATGCACCTGGTTTCCATTAGTAATCACAAAGCTATCTGGTGGTTAAAGCTTTAGCTGTCCTTGAATTATGTGACGCCAGACTGCTGAACAAAAAGACATTAAGTAATTTAGAGTAAGCTAACTTAAAAACTAAGGTATGATTCAATCTTACCCAAGGTGATAACTATCTATGCTTAGAATCGCCTTGGTTTTACCTGATTAAAAAAAATGATTTTTTAAAAGATAAAGAGCTTCAATGTTCTTATGGTTATTTTCTTTAAATTATTCTTTATTAGAATAATTTTCTTTTTAAGAGACTGGAAAATGTTACTTTCAGACAGGAAATAAAATTTTGTAATTAAGACCTGACTCACTCGCTGTGTTTCTCTATTTCACTCTCTGTGTTTTTTCTCTCTTTCTCTCTCTCTCTGTTTCTTTTTTTACTCTCTCCCTCTTTCTCTTTCTCTCTCTCTTTTTGTTTTTCTCTCTCTTTCTTTGTTTTTCTCTTTCTCTCTCTCTCTTTTTCTCTCTCTCTCTTTTTCTCTCTCTCTCTCTCTCTGTGATTTTAAACTGTCAAAATATTGGTGGTCTCTGCAATTTAAAGATCCATGGTGGTGTTCTTCATTTTGATATAAAAGCAAAAGGATTTTCTATGATTCTGTAAAACCAGATGAGTTCCATCTCAACTTGAGGCAAAATTTCCAATAGAAGCACAAAAAGCACAAAATTGGTATTGTTTTCAACAAAACCTGGGAAACATTAACTTTCATTTCAATTTTACACTGCTGTACATTTCATAAGAAATGTAGGTTGTGTAATAGCTATTAAAGTAGACATTGGAATTGTCAAGTCAAATTCTATTTAAATCTCTTCACTCTTGTGTTCTTGGAAAAGGCATAAATCCACTTATTCCTACCTCTACTGTTAAATAGCAGGGTAGACTGAGCTCCATACTTTCAGCTGGCAGCCAGTTGAAAAGGACAGCTCAGAATTCAAATCTCTGAGAAGGCAGCAGGAAACTACCTCATTATCATTCCCAAGATGTTGTGGCAATTCATATATAATTATCTGTGGAGAGCTATGATAGAATCCTGGAGTAATATATTAAATAAAATGCATATCCCATATATTAAAATATGGCAACTTGATCTTTTAAATACAAAGAATAAAACAATGACAATTGCAACAAAATGTTGACTTGCCAAGTTTCTGTAGGAAGTTAAAATTTAGCAATTTTTTTTATTTCAAACAAAGAGCTTAATTTAAGAATAAATGTTCCAAATTAAATTTTTTAAATGTTTATGCAATTTTATGTTCCTAGACACTTTAATGAACTTCACACATACAGATTTACATAATTGGTTTTCCAAAATCATTGTCTCTGGCTGTTTTCCCCTCTCTCTCTCTCTCTCTGTTTTTCTTCTCTCTCTGTGTTTTTCTTCTTTCTCTCTCTGTTCTTTTTCTCTCTCTCTCTGTTTTTCTTCTCTCTCTCTCTGTTTTTCTTCTCTCTCTCTCTCTATTTTTCTTCTCTCTCTATTTTTCTTCTCTCTCTCTCTCTGTCTCTGAGTGTGTGTGTGTGTCTCTGTCTCTCTCTCTTTTTGTTTCAATGACAATAAAAGTCATTTTTATATTGCTTCATAAGGAAATCAATCTCCTGGTCCCTTGAATCTTCAATAAAGTGTTATAACATAAACGTGTAAAAAGTGGAGCTGGTGTTAATGACAGTAAGCATTTCATACAATTATTCTTTTTAATGAATTTTATTAACCTTATTCAATTCAATTAACTTTTTTCAGACTGATTTTCTAGGGTTCCCACAATTCCAGCAGCTAATTTTATCTGGATCACATTTCAGCGCTAATGAGTTTCTAAGATTCACTGACTTCTCAAACTATGAGTTACACATCTATTAACAAGGTTGGAAGGTCACATTTTAAATATATCTTTTACATTATCCTTGACTGTGTTCTTGAAAAGTGGATATAAAGACTTTCGGTGAAGACTAATTATGAAGCCCAAAATATTGGCTATTATGTTTATCACTTCCTTAATACTCTAGCATTTAAACACTTATCAAAATGAAACCATTTTAATTTTTACAGAACACTTCAACATAAAGAGTTTAAAATTATTATATATAAAATATTTTTATTCTGTCAGTAACATATGCATTAATTTCTGATTACTGATAATCTCTATAGTTTAGCATAAATTTGCAGTTTTGGTTTGAACAATGTAAATTATTTTTGATTTTAGTGACAGATAGGTAGTGTAGGATCAAATTGCACAGATGCAAGATGGCATGTACACTAGTGATGTCATCATTCACTGTCAATGGCAAATATTATAAAAGCATACCTTAAACATTGAAAATAGGGGGATGAGATTAAAATGAAAGTTCAGAGGTAGCTTGCTATATCTGGAGGTCTGTTCCAGATATTTTTTGTTCTGGGTATGATGATAAACTACGTCTGGCAGCATTTGTTCTGTAATTGACTTATCCTTTGTAGTTAAATATTGTTAGGACTTTGGAAAGAAGCAAAAATAAATAAAATTTTTCAAATTCCCTCCCTAACTAGAATTTTATAAAGTCTAAAAATACACATAAAACCAGACTTGGTGCCACTGCCTGCTGACATAGTAGCAAACACAGCATGTCATCTCCTCATACTATAGGAACCCTACAAAAAATATTAAACTTTGGATTTTTTTTTTTTTTTTGAGCCTATCTCTGACCTATATAAGAATAGATCAAAAGTCATTCAAGTAATACTCACAGAGGGTGCACACAGGATCAAAGATGGTGCATTTAATTATTCACATCATACCTATTCAACTGGGCATTCACTCCATACAAAGATACATGTGATGCAAGATAAAATACTTGCCCAAACACCCAACAATGTCAACTGTAGAAAAAGGAAATTAATTAGTAAGTTACTTCTCTCCATAAATATATATGCATAGCTACACATACAATATATATATATTTACACCTGCCTATATTACACATCACTCCTACATTTATAAATACATTTTTCTCAAATTTTATTTCTCTATGTCCTGGGTATAACAATAAACTACATCCGGCAGCAAGGCCTCTGATTGAGAGGTTTTGAGGTATAAGGAACCACCTCTTACTTGCTGCTATTCCCAGATCCAAAATAACCCAGGGTGGTAGCACCTTTTAGGGTCCCAACTATGGGCAAATATTTAACACCCAAACTGGGGTCAAAACACTACAAATGTATAAAAATAGATTTTTATAGTAAAAATACCAGCAATACATTTTTTTTAAAAAGTTACCAGCAATACATTTGGATCTCGACAAAACCCCTCTTTACAAAAATATGTAAATGAAACTAGATCTACAAATTGATTTCTTACAAAGAATACATATTCTATTCATACAAACCTATACTAAAAATCTTGTCAATGTTAAATAATCCATTGAAGTTGATATGCTGTAAAACAAAATCATACCAAACCAAATTTATTTTTCTAGATTTTTTACAAACTCCTTAATCCTTCTGTTTCATTTGTCACTATAATTGTTATAAAATTGTATTCAAATTTGTTTGAAGATATTGTTTTATTCCTCATTTTGGGCTTGCAATGTTTCACTGGCTCTTTCTTTTTCTCATCAGCTGAGATATCATGTTCCCTTTCCCCCCGTAAAAGGATTAGTGGTATCCCGCCTTCATTTGAACAGTAATCAGCAGTAGCCCATGTAACAATATATTGCAATGTATTTGTATTGAGATCTTCAACTGTACAGTTTTTCATAGTTAAAGTAACTTCCATGTGCCATGTCCCTTCAGGACGTTGGCAATCATAGCTGTTTACAATTTCCTACCTTTTATAGCTCTTAGTAAAGTTTGTCTTTTCATTATCTTTTGCAGTACTTGTTCTGCCATCTAATTACCTAAGCTTATTTAGATATATTTGCCATTTCTCTCTCTTTCTCATTATTCCTTTCATTATTCTCTAAGCCCACTTTTCTCATTATGTGTCTTAGAAATTTCAACTCTTTCTGATTTGAAGTCTAAGCATCGTTTTTGTTTCCATTATCCTTAAAAATTCCTCTTTAACTACTTACATATTCAGTCCATAGTATTCTTGGTATCTTTCAAACTGCACTTCTGTTGCCTCAAGTATAAAATACTAAATTATAGGATTATTTAATCCCTTTGTTTCTGATTTTCAATGCCCAATATACAAATTGAGTGATGAAAGTTACTAAAACAAATGTAAACTAACAAAAATTTAGTATTTAATCAACAAATTTTTTTCTACCTGCCCCAAATACTTATTTTATTTCATGTAGAAAATGACCAAATTCAAGTGGGTGGGGATAATTCATTAAATATTCTAAATTAATTAAAATTAGTTTTTGGTTTCAGTAATTATAAAACATTTTCAGCATTTATCTTTTAATTAGTAATTTTACATAAAAGCCAGAAGAGGGTGAGCTTGTATTTTTTTAAATTTTCATTGTAAATAATTTATCCTAGGAATTAAAATTGTCTATTTTTAGAGTTGGCAAATGTGTCACTATATATATATATATATATATATATATATATATATATATATATATATATATATATATATATATATATATATAAATAATAACAACTTTGCATATAACTGAATATCATGCATCATAATGAGGAGAAATGCAATATCTTGAATAAATAAACTTGAATTTCAGTCAAAATAAATATCTTGTATTTTAACAATAAGAAAAATTGATTTTCTGTTCATGATTGTTCTCTAGAGCTTAAAAAATGAACAATCTTTTTAAGAATGAATTGTTGGTATCTTCTTTTTGATGGTTTCATTTTTGTATTTACAAATCTGATGTGATGATTCAGCAACATAAAAAATGCAAATGTTTTGCTTCCTTAAGTACAAGTGGATGCTCAGACATTCTTAATTAGGAGTAAATTAAAAATAAAATTCCAATATTTTAGTCTGATTTTGGGAAGTGAGATGTGCCAGGTGATTTTCAGCATCATCCACTTATTTTTTTCTGAACTATCTCAATAAAGCATAAAATTTTCAATTATAACCAAAGTCTTGATAATTATATCAAGTTATCATAGATAAGCAGGAGTGGTAACCGTTATGGTAGCAAATATAGTAGCAATAATAGAAAAAAAAATTATCTGGTCTAATCCACTCTTCAATAATACCATAAAAATCAGGTAGGAATAATGTTCCATTTACAAGACAAACCTTCCCTAAATGCTATATATTGTATATATTTCATAGAAATACAATAAAAGTAAGTTACAGTTGTTCCAATAATATACTGCAGATTATAAAAAAGATTAATGACAAAATATTAAATATGAATAAAAAAACACTCCACTTTATGTAACTATAGATGTGAAAATGAATGTTCTGTTGGTAGTAAATGCTTGATAGGGAATGCTGTTTATCAAGCCACTGTGAAAAACCAATGATGGGTCAAATATGGTATATTTAGTGTCCTCTAAACTACCCTGGAAACAAAGATTTTACTATATCTTTCTATAAGAGATGCTATGCTAATAGCAAAACACTGTTTTATATATATAGGATAACGAGGATTCATTAGATCCCCATTATTGAATTGTAAATTGCAAATAAAGTGTATGGGCAGTTTTCAGGAAGTGTGGATTGTATCTGGACAAATTGAATATTATTACCTGCCTTGAACAAGACTGCTTCCTTAATAAAATATACAAGTTTATTAGCTAATGTAAGCATGTAAATAAGTACTCTCTTTGTCAGTTAGCTCATGATGGAAAAGTGGAGGACACGTGATGATATTTTCAATTTTATAGGTGCCAGCTGTGTCTGTTAAGTCTTAGAGGAGAATATAGTAATCATAGTTGGTACCTACAAATAACAATTACCATTTGTTCACACATCTGGTGATCTATTCATTTAATGAAACTGATAAGTAATGCCAAAGAACTTGCAAAGACTGGGATTTCAAACCTTTTTTGAGGGTTTTAAAGGCAATGTTAAGCATTGGTCTATATTTAACTTTGTTGAGTCTCTATCACAGATTTTGAGCACTGCTAAAAACAATGTAAGATGTATCTATTATTTAAATTATATATAATCCTGACCAACTATTTGTTTCCAAGCACTCCTGTCTGCTCGGGAGGCTTGTCAATTCATGTTGCAGATGCTTGCTCAGGTACATTTGTGTTAATACAACACCCACAGAGCCCACCTGTAGTTCTTACTGCAACTATGTTGAGCAGACTTTAGTTAGTTTCAGGGTTGCAGTGCATCATCTTGTATGATCAACAGCTTGAACAAGGCCAGTATGCTCAAACCCACAGTCACAATGACTGTGACTTTGTGCTAGCATAATTATTGATGGTCTCTTAACAGTTCTGTCTACCCATACTCACTCACAAGTGTGTATACATTTATGTGTGTGTATATATATATATATATATATATATATATATATATATATATATATATATACATACATATATATATATGTGTGTGTATATATGTGTATATATGTATGCATGTATATGTGTATATATGTATGCATGTATGCATTTATATGTGTATATATGTGTGCATGTATGCATTTATGTGTATATATGTATGTCTGTATGCATTTATATGTGTATATATATGTATGTGTGTATGTATTTACAAGTGATGTGTGCATAATTGCAGAAGTAAAGTGCAGTGTAAATCTATTGGTATATTTGTTTAGCAAAGTTGCTTCATTTTTTTTAATTCGCCTAATGTTAAATTTTTCAGTTGTAATTTTTTTTATATATCAGAATCATAGAGAAAACAAATTTCTGTCAGAAAAAGAAATTTGAATTTAACAGGATTTGGGGTTTTTGAATTTAACAGGATTTGTGATTTTTCATTTCATTCTGAATATTTGTTAGAAAACAGAATATTTTGCTTTTCAGACAGAAATCAAGTAATTGATACGTATATATAATTGATAATTTTATACACAATTTGGAATCAATGTCCAAGCAGATAAAAACACTGGATAACTCAGTTAATTACTGCATTTTGTGTGTGTGTGTGTGTGTGTGTGTGTGTGTGTGTGTGTGTGTGTGTTGCTTTCTTGCATGTATGTGTTTACAGTATAAGTATCTAATATTAGAAAAAAAATTACTTGAACAAAACTTGTATATAAAACTTTAAAAACCAACAAAATTTCTTTAAGGGTTTTTCCTTATTTTTTAAAAAATTTGAACCATTTTCTTAATTTCAGAATTTTTGCTCATGATGTACAATATGTATGTAGTTTTTGTGCTAAGTCAGTTTCTTTTTCCTCCCATACATACATGAAAACAAACAGACACACACACACACACACACACATATATATATATATATATATATGAAGAAAAATATACGGAAAAAACAAACAAAAATCCTTATATGCAATTATGCTGTTTTAATGTTAATATAATGTCAACGTCGGACGTTTCGGTCTAATAAACCATCTTCAGGACATATTCATAAATTTATTATGTTTATTAAACCGAAACGTCCGACGTTGACATTATATTAACATTAAAACAGCATAATTGCATATAAGGATTTTTGTTTGTTTTTTCCGTATATTTTTCTTCATACTGTCGGATCTATATCCATATATTTGCTTATATATATATATATAGGAATTAAGATGTAAAATAATTGCTTACTCTTTACTCTAGTTTCACCAATTTGGCTTATCAGGCAGCAAACATTTCGGAATCATTTTTCCATTAGGTCCTTTTCCATGTACTTTTTATATCATGGAAAATCTATCCATACTCATCATTATTATCCAGTGTTTACATGTTTATTTTTATTGTGTGTGTGTGATCAAAGCATGTACATATGTATTTATTCACATAAATGTGTGTGTACTTACAACTTGAGTATGCACAGAATAACCTGTGAGTGAACCATTTTAAAAGCAACACAAGCTATAAAAATGTACAAGTACTTGATGTAACTAAAGTCAAGGATTTAATGTAAGTTAATGAGTGGAAGATGGAAATAAAAATTGTGTTGTCAAGTGTGAAATTACTCCCTGATGAAATTCAGCTGTTTCGGTTACTAATCAAAGGTGTTAAAGTACAGGCAAATAGGAGAAGCTGCCAAGAGTTTGACCTTGGAAATTATGGAGTTAACAGAAATTATGGAATTAACAGATAATGGAAGGAAGTAAATAAGAATTTCAATTTATTAGTTCTGTCATCCTCAGGCAGGAAGGTAGAAATTATGAATTCATGTCAAAAGAGACAAAAGGTAGAGCATTATATATATATATATATCATGTTATTTTTTTCTCCTATTTAAACACTAGTTATGATATTAGTTTAATGTGAAAGTGAAACCACATCTCATGAAATGCATTAACTTTTCTAAAGTGTTGCTTTTTTTTATTTTTTGCATACTGTCAAGTATGAATTAATAAATGGACTGACAAAGTAAGAATAAACTGTTAATCAAGACTGAAATGAAAATTAGTGTATAATGATCAAAAACACAAATTTAGAAGCAATTCATAATATCACAAAGGAAGACATCCAATTATCTACTGAATTTGTTTTTAATTTTTTATTTGAAACACCACATTGAATTAATATGAAAGAATAAAAAAATTCTTAAGACAACTTTTTTTAATATTAATTACTCAATGCTATAATGTGTTTTTTGGGGTTTTTTTGTTTTTAGTGACTTAATAAAAATTTTGATTTTATAATTTTTTCCCCCAAGGTTAACATATCCCACACTGTTTCATTATTAATTTGGTAAGAATAGACGTTAACAAAAATAGCCCAGTTGTAAATTATTATGGGATTTATAGGAAATAAACATTATTTCCAACAATTATATATCCAAATATATACCATTTTAAACAAAACAAAACTTTATTTTCTATCTAGTAATGGACAATATTTGCCAAAAAGATACCACAATACAACACACACCATTTAAATCAATGTTTATTAACATCACTATGTGAAATATTTGACCAATTACAGAAAACTAAGACCCTATTTTCTGGAATAAATTTCTTATAAAACCCCACAGATTTTTACTTTCAAGAACATAGATACAATTGTCTCCAAGCCATTCAAACAGAAGATGTGACTGCATAGCTTTTTCCTTCCCCACTGCATGTACTGAAAGAAGCATGTTGGTAACTTCAAATAAATCATCAGGGACAGTCAGAGAATCTTCACTGATGATCATTCTTTTCTCAACCACAGACTTTTCTGTGGACCAACTATCCAAAGACTTTAAATCAAAGATTATTTTTACTCTTTTTTGACTCTTTTAAGTTCATGTACATATGTTTGTAAATACAAATGATTTATTTAAAAGACATACCCATGTTTTACTTTTTATTATTGTTTTGAATTTGGACATTCAGATTTTTAAAATAAAAAATTTGGATGAGAGAATTCCCTACAGATTCATAGATCATGGTACTTTCAATGTATCTTTGTCCAAGTAAATTGTATTCATTTTTTTTTTAATAAATCATTTCATCACAAATTTAAAAAAAAAATGATGAATAAATAAAATGTGAGTTGAAATTAGTTAAAATCTAATTTCTATATTGATGCAATTGAAGTCAACATCAGGTGTTTATCTTGACATGAATCCTATTTTGTCTTGATGGGGTTAGATTTTGATCTTGTGAAATGAAATTCTTTTCTTAATGAAGCTGGTTTATTGGCAAAACATGTCAAGGTGGAAGTTTTCTAAATTGTCTTGTATATTTATCATTCATACAATTTTATACCCACAAAATCATAGTTGCTCCTAACTCAAAATAGAAGTGTTTCAGTCTCAATTATTTAAAAATGTAGACACAGAATATATAAAGCAATCTGAATGAGATAGCCAATAGGGAGACAAATCCAAATCAACTTTTCTCGTGTTTTGCAATGTCTTCCCATGATGCAATACTAGTCAACAAACAGAAAGTACCGTGAGTTACATATGTATTAGTCTCACATTTGATAGATGCAATGCATTAACATTTCTCAGTATGTATTAAAATGAGTGTGAAGAAGTGGTTTATTGAGAGTTTTTCAAATAACTTGAAAGACAATTGTTTCAATGTCATAATTGATTTATGTATTCCTTGACACATTCTGTTTTTCTTTTTATGCTTTGTAAGTTTTCTAAATTTATCAAAGAATCATAAGCTGTGTAACTTAGTCATTATTATATCTTGTTTTTACTTAGGCTTCACAAAGATTTGGTGAAAGTCAGCTAATAGCTGGTGTAGCCAAAACAGGACAGCTATGTTCTATCAGTGCCAGCAAGAATTTTAATCATGAAATATTTTATTAGATTTGGCAAGTTACTTTTTTACTTTTTTCTTTTTTTTTTTTTTATAGATGAGCTTCATTCTCTAGTTTTGTTGAATTACACTCATTTCCTCCTCATCTCAAATGTAAGAAAATTCCACTCACAGCTTTTCCCAAAGAATTCTCAGTTTCTAGAACAAATGCCCATGTAGGTGCTTCCCTGAACATTATACTCTTAACCTTTTCAAGTCAAGAGTTGATTTCTATCTATCTTCATAATCTTCACTTCCTACCACCTTCTTTCATTCATATCACACATTCAGTAACCTTATAACTTGAGTGGCTCCAGAGCCTTGTAATACATGAATTCTAGTATTTAAAAAATTGATTTAAAAGTGGCTCTTTCATGATTAATTTATAGCAATAAGTTTCAATTGAGCTAAGACCTGAAATGTAAGCTCTGGTTTAGGCCAGTAACCACATGCTCTTCAAAGTGTAATAAACATATTTTTGTTGACTGAACAATGCAATATCTTTCTTTTCCACTTGTTATGCGAGGGACAACAAAAGAACTTTTAATGAGGGAAAATTCATTGAGAAAGAAAATTAATTTTACATGTCTCATAATGATATTTAAAAAAAAATATTACAATTCAAATATTAAATTTTATGGCATCCTCATCATCTTTAGCCATGCTCTGAAAAATTGAATAAATATAACAATAAAAATGTATCTAGATCAAATAGTGAAATAGACAAAAATGATTGAACTGATGTAATTGCTTTGTTTATTGAAATATTTTGAATTTGAAAAATAATAGTATGGACTCTTAAATTATATATTTGAAATTAAGGATTAGGTAGTTTTGAACAAGACCTGACCTTGCATTCTATAACCTGGAAAGTTATATACATTTAAGTCTTCTCCAAATCTTTGTTCCAAATCACTGCAGTTAAATTTATCATCTGGAAAATATACCAGTTAAAAAAAAATAAAATAAATGTTATATGAAGCAACAAAATGTGATGGAGAAAATAGCACTGCTATTTAAGTATGTGTAATAGTGAAAGCCAATTTAACTTAGTGATTTATCTCCCTTTGACATTATGAAAAATGCATCATTCAGCTTAGGAAAGATTTTTGCTTCCTGTGGTTTTTAATCAATGCCAGGGATGTAGAAAGTTATTTTGTTATCTCTGCACACACAAAGTATTGACAATTTACAATAGAGCAATGTTGTGGCAATTATCTAGCCTCAAGGTATAAACAAAAAGTCTAACATTGAAAACAAACCAACCAAACTGGTGATACCAACCTAACATCAAGTGAACTAGTATCAGTCAGTTATGTGCCATGCATGATACACGTGTAGGTGATCATGTATCTTTTGGTACATGACTGACAAGGCAGATTTTTTCCCGCAGTAGGTTGCTATTTCTTTCTACAGTAGACCAGTTGCCATCCAAGGCTATAGAACCCAGTCTGTCCTGCTATTTACCCATAGCTGGGGGGAGCAGAGGAGGATTCGTACCTTTCCCAATGGTATTAGCATGTAAGTGAATGTAATAGATTCAACTGGAATTTGAACTCAGTTCTCTGATTTCTCAATCTGAGCTGCTATCCACAACTCCAGCATGCCTATATTGTTAAATGGAAAAGTTAATAAAAGTTATCTGTATATATCTGGAAAAGAATATCTCTTCTTAGAATATCCTACAAATAAATATTCTTTGATAGCAGTTTTAGTATGTGTAATAGTGAAAGAATTTCTTGCACTTCCTACCTAGGGAACTTTCCATTTCTTTGCTTCCCTGATAATTACAATCTTTAAAAATTTAAATGCAATGTCAGTCACCATCTTCTATCTTCTTGAACCACATTCAGTTTTTATCCTTTCCTTGGCGCCCCTTATGCTCACCGTTACTCTCTGTAAACCCCCTGCGACCAGTAGGTTTTCCTGTCTTGCTTGGGGTGAAATGATTAAAAAAATATTTGTAGTAATTCATTTAAACTTTTAGCATTCTTTTGCTAGTTATCACATCTATCTTGCTCAAATCACAAACCAATTTCCTTTTAAGTTTGTCAGGCAATGCAACTGTTCAGATAATATAAATGTGTAGGGATGCAGAAAGTAATATCTTTGTTTTTATAGGACAAAATTACCAACATCCTAATGGGCCTTGAGAGTCACATGACAGCCTGCTGGTGAGAATAATTCCCTTAGCACTTAGAAATCAAGGGAGACAAGTCTGGTAACTAGTGGCAGTTTAGCAATTGAGGGAATGTAATGCATCCTATATAAGAATAAAAAAGATATCTGGGATAGCAATGTCCTTCTTTTGAGAAATTAAAAGTAAATTATTTTTTTATTTTTGTTTCTTTACACATGTGTTTTCAGTTTCTCTGTGTAGAACAAATTTTCATATATATATATATATATATATATATATATATATATATAGTGTGTGTGTGTATGGACTGTTCAACACTGAATGGCTAGAGTTGATTTCATGCTTGAATACAAGATTGTGCTGAAGTATGAATGCCAAATGTTTCCATATAAGGAAACTGCTAATATTACCATACCCTGAAGATTGTGTTTAAGCATGAAACAAACTGTTGCCATTTGGTGTTGAACTCTGTGTCTATATTGCTTATATTTTCATCTATTTCCTCTATCCTAGGTATTCAGCAATTTTACCCTAAAAATATAGTATTCCTTAAAACTATATTTTGTACACATACATGCATAGGGGAAATTTTATATGCCACTACAAGATGCTACAAAACTAAAGCATTAACCAAAGAACTTGACTCATGCTCTTGAATAGTCTTATCAGATCGAGACTGTCATCTCTATACAATCTCTATTTTCACAGATCAATTATTGAAAATAACATTGAACAAATGAAGCCTGTAGGTCTTAGTGATAACCATCCTTCTTTGGATTGGTGCTACAGAAACACAAAGTGTACCACAAAACAAAAACCATATCACAAGAGTAATTTTAACAGCAGCAACAACTAAAGGCATTTCACCTCAAGCAAGATAATAAAGCCACTAAGACATTCAATGACAATATCCCATAATGTATTTTCTCATATTCTTTCACATTGGTAGCTGAAAAAAAAAATTATGGTCCAAAAATATTTTTTGGCTTTAAATAATACACAAAGAAAAAAAAACAATCCACCACTAAAGAGTTTGTCAAAAGCTAATAAATTTCTTTATTGGATTACCAGTTTAAATATGATACAATAGTCCTATTCTGCCAGTAATTAGTAATTAAAAAATAATGATGGTGATAATGATAATACTATTACTGTTACCCTTGAGTTTTCAGTACACAACACAGAGATTAAGTGCCATCCATGTTTCCTAGAGAAACCTTAATAAACTCCACCCACTTTCATTGCCAGAAATATTTATTTTAAGGCATAAAATAGGTAAAATTAAGCAATGGAGTAGTTGTAAAGTCAGTGGGCAACAAAAGCTGAAACCCTGTCTATGTAGTTTAAATGCATTTGCTGCTAAGACACAACTGTCAGCATTGTTTAATTTTTTTTTATCCCTTACTACTAACATTTTTAGATTTTCAATTCACATAGGTAAAAGTCTACAAAGTTTCATGAAAAATACCTGACTTATATTAGCATTACAAACGCCCTTTCAAATAGACATAAAATGGCATTTATGTATTTGATAATATTACCAATTAGTTACTGCTTATTCTTTTAGACTGGCTTGTCTTTCAATAATCCCGAGACCTCATTTGTTTCAACCATCAACTCAATCTTTATAATGTTATAATCAATAGAAGAAATTAATAAATCTTGAAGTCCTGCATATTGTCTGTAAATGTGTGTGAAACAGGCTTTTGCTGAAAAATGATTTTTCCATGGAAGCTTCCTCAGCCTTTATATATTATTTCAAGCTTTTTATATCATTTGAATTATATTTTTGTTATTAAATTGAGTTTCAAGATTGCAAAAGTCAAGAAAATTGTTTCTATTTTGTAAAGTTATTTTTGTCACTTACAAATTTTTGTGTCATGGAGTTAACATTTGAAAATGGTGATAAGTACGAATCTGGATTATAATGCAAAAGAGAGGAAAAAAATGATTATTTGACACTTTTTTTTTGTTCCAACCAGGATAATCAAAAAATAGTAAAATAAAATAATAATACACATAGAATTATTTAGTAATTGGATGTCAGTGCTAGTTAGAAACAATACGGCAAGTGCCAAAGAGAAAATGAGTTGTCATGTGACTAATCATGAATTATGGCATCTTCCTCTTTATCTCTGATTTATACGGACACAATAATTTATTCTCTATGGTGAGAGAAATTTGTAAAGTTTAAACTGAATTATTAAAGGCAAGGAATCAAGTGAACAGATGATTCAGAAAAATGTTTTATTTCTTTTGCTTCTTCTATTCAAGGATATGCAGGTAGTGTAACAGATATTGATGCAGAAAATGAAATTGGCAAGCAGAGTTCAAATTCTAAGCTAGTTTTTTGTATTTACTTTAGTATAAATGCCCTTGGGAAAGGCATGAATCCTTCTCTTCTTGCCTCATCAGTTATCAGTTAAATAACAACATAGACTAGGCTTTCTAAGCTTGTGTGGCAAGCAATCTGTAACAAATTACCTGAAGCTAAATGTGCATAATGTTTTATGTGCTTTGCATGTAAATAGCCATTTGCAATGCAGAAAGTGCAGGAGTGTGAGCCCTATTGGCTGATCAATATTCAGGAGTTTAATATGTATTTATGTACTCACTTCAGAGACAAAGCATTTGCTGTCATCAGTCATTGACAGAAGCTTGGAAGTGATTATGATCTATGGGTGACACTGTGTTCCACAATTTACAGTGTCGGAGTAGGTTTCTCTTCTTTCCTCTGAGGAAAACATGTTTTGAAGTCTGTGTTGCAGAATCATTTTGCTCACAGGGATATATTTAAGGACAACTCAATTCCAAACTGGAGAAAGCAATGGGAAACCAGTATTTTCCCCCAAAATGCATAGCAATTCAGATAGTGCAAGAGCAGAAGAATGCAATACAGATGTGTAAACAAGAGCAGAAGAGGCTGTATCATAAAATCAGATTTCCTTTTGGTTGCTAGACCCTCTCCAGCAACCACTAGAAAAATGTACCTATCCTACATAGAACTGTCTGATCATTGGAGGATCTGCAACAAGCCTCTAAATTTTCATCCATGAAACCAAACCATGATTGCAGCATAGAGTACCCATTTATACATATTAATGGTAATAGTGAGATTAGCTTTTTCTTTATACATTCAGCATACATTAACCAAATAGCATTATTGTCTGTTGAAATTTTTGAAATTTTTCTCCTGAAACAGTTTATCAGGAAAGTAGGTTTATTGTTTGCTAACTGTTATTACATTTGTTTATACGATGACTTGCAAAAAAGTTCTCAGCCCAACTAAAAAGGATTCCAAAATAAATTCAGATATTTGGTCAGATATTGAAAATTGAACTTTTCTGCACCCCCTCCACATACAGTAGCAAAAGCAATTATACACTGCTAATAACATTGTGAAATAATGATTTGAGAGAAAACATTTGAAGATAGGATCAGATGATAAAATCTTAGTTACTTTTCTTTCTATTCTGGCAACTAAAGTCTTTTTGGGTTTTTTTAAGCCTTGCCTCTTTGAAGGTTTGTTTGTCATGTTACAACTGGTCTCAGTTCTCATTAACCTACTTTATTAAAGTTGATTCTAATCAATATTTCTAAAAGATAATCCTAAGCTTGCATTCTTTCCAAGAGCAACCTGGAAGGTTATTAAGTACAATTCAAGATTTCTCTTTTTTTTTTTTTGTTGTTTTTTGATAAAACTTTAATTGAAGTGCAAAACTGGAAATATATTTCAACATTTTTTAATTCTTTTATTCACACTTGTTTATACCTTCTTATATATAAATTGTGCTTATAAAAAAAAAAAGCAAAGATGTGCACACAAACATATCAATGTATATATCCAACTAAATGTGACTGAGAATGACAAAATTGAGAAGTCTTATATGAGGTAAAGTGGAGGAAGGGGAGAAATAGAGAAAAAGCCAGTTAAAGCTTTATATCAAATGTTAAAGATACAGTAACACTCAGCTTCAAATGTAAATTTTGACATCCAGTGTCTTTTCAGCATTTATATTATTTATTGCCAATAATATCTTTAATTATCCTACATTGTATCAGCAATAGTTTGTGAGAAAAGGAGATTTGAGATATAAATTTATCATAGAAAACTATGAAATGAATGCCATTTCAATATATTTTCACCTTTTTTTAAAAAAATTTCTTTTAATTAAAACTGTACTTTTTAAGTTGAAATATAATCAGATTTATTATGATATACAACAAATGTATTGTGTATTGTTTATAAATGTTTCTGTTCATATAATCTTTTATTTAAATTCCAAAATGTTTCATGTGTGTGTTCAAAACATTTTGGCAGCAAAACTACAGGACAAGTTGAACTGAAATTTAGCCTACATATACTTTAAGTCCCAGAAATACAATAGGTATATTTAGATATGACTAATTTGTTCCTGAAAAGGTTTATTTAAACATGTATCTGAGAAAGAAACATCTATCCCAACTCTGGTGATCAGTTACTTTTTGTATGAATATCATTTAATTTACCAAAAGGGAGAAAAGATAAATTTTGCAAATGTTTTATCTTTAATATTTCTTGCAGAAGAACTTTTACTGTTTAAGTTTGCATGACTTCTGTAATTTTGGTGTTAAGCAACAATTGAAAAAGAATGTTATTTATTTTTTTTACTGGTTATTTATATTTACAGATACTTCTAATGATTTGTATAAAATACATTACTTTTGATAAAATACAAGTTGTACAATTTAATCTGTCAGCTTTGTGACCATGCCATTGGCTGACCATATAAAATGCCAGAAAACAGAAATTGAATATTACATAATAAATCTTTGCAGTTTATTGAGATTTTTCAATTATTTTTTGTAATAGTGTTTCAAAAATATATTTTGATGATTACAGAGGCTCCATAATCTCTAAGTTGTAAACTATTTTAGATTTCTATTCTAAAATGTTAATTTCAAATATTTGTCATTTTCATTGACTTTTATGCAAAATCCTAGACAACATTAGATAAAATGTGTTTATCTATGAAAGATTGTGGTCTTCATCTAGCATGTGATTATTGAAAACCAAAATATATGCATTGAGAACATTTAATAAAATACATGCATAAAAATATTTTGTCTGAATGTTTATATAAATAAACTACCATGCTATTGGTGCAGGGGAAGATACAATTTCTGAACCAAACACTAGAGCTAAAATATTTTATTAAATTTACTAACTACTAAGCCAAAAATAAAAAAAAAACTTTCATTTGCAATTTAATTTTTCATATGAGTGATGTGATGTTATGTAGTAAATTGTTTGAAACTTACCCACATTCGTCTTTAAACATGGATTCTGTGGCTTTGAAAAACTGATTTTGAAATTGAATTAATTTATTTGCAACAAAATTATGAAAAAATCACCTTTTTATAATTTTAATTTTAATGCTGTGGATGCAAAACAGAAAATTGCTTGTTCCTCAAAATGAACTCTGACATTGAAAAAAAAATTTCTTAATTTTAACATTTACAATTTTTATATATTTGTTTTTGCATGTATTGTTAAATTTATAAATGCTTCTTGTTCACACTGATGAACAGCATTTTTCAGCTTGGGTGGTAGAAGAATGTACAAATATCTTTTTTGTGTCTGCAGCTTTATAAAACAAATTTTCAATTTCTTTTTTATGACTTCTTGTTCTTTCTGTCCCTCTTTTCTATCATTTGATCATTAAGTCCTATACATTAACAAATCTATATAAAAGTAACTTTTATATAAGTTTCACTGTAAACTCAGACATGATTTCAGCCAACATAAATACAAAGAATATTAAATGACTTTTTTTTTTTCTTTGACTTTCTACTGGTTTTCTTATTTTGGTTCACTGAAAAATATTTCCAAATCTGAATAACCAGATATGGAATTTTTGCAAACATATTAAAACTCTAATGTATATAAATTGAAGTAACCATTCAAATATCATTTGCCTCCAGAAATAAGTTATTTTTTTCCAAAATAGATAAGATTCAATAATTTATTCTTTAAATTGAGATAATTTTTTTTTATCTTTTTTTCTAATAGAGCAAAACTTTCAGAACACCATTTTTCTATAAGCTAAAATGCCAACAAATTAGACTTCCACCTAATACTACATTGGATGTGCAGGTGGTGTTATGGTTAGCAGCTCTGAATAAGATATTGTTGAACCAGAGTTTGAATTCTGGTTGAGTTCATTACATTCCTTTTTGCACAAATACCTGTGGAAAAAGTATGAAGCATTCTCTTCTCCTCCAGCTATGGGTTAAATAGCAGAGCAGACTGGTCTCTCTAGCCATTCTTGGCAATCCATCTGATGAAGTACATACTATGCAACTAATGAAAGGATCATGGCATTCACTATTACTCTCATCTCAACTGTGGTTGATGTGATATATAGTCCTAATACTATGAAACCCAGAAGAATGAAATTGGTTACAAGATGTGGTATGTAGTCTACAATGTCTTAGTCATTGATTGCATGTCTATATCTATCCAGACACATTCCAGTTTTGTATACTGGGTGTGGCTGTAGGGATTTTAATGACCTTTGCCACATGACTCCTAAATGCAAGCATGGTGGGCAATGGAGTACCTGGAAATCTGTCAAGTATTCCTGGAATTAGGTTTGTGCCACCAACATATAATAGCTATTTGCATTATATTGCTGCAATAAGCAATCATCAATGGCAATCATAAAGGAGTACAAATAGTGTATTTGTTCATGTCATATCTGTTAAAAAATAATCCACTTACACTAACATGGCCAAAAATTGAACACTGTTGCCATATATGGGAAGGAGCTTACTAGTCTTTACTTTCCAGTCTCGATAGTTCAAAAGTGTCTCCACATTCTTGTGGGTAACAAATTGTTTTCAACCCTGTAATCCTTTCACAGGCAAAATGTTGAAAGTCTCTCACTGATCTATTGCTATTTCCATGGAAAGTATTCAGACAAACTACATTCTTTAGTTCCGCAAATTCTATCCTTCACAGCTAAGATCTGCCATTATAGTGAACCACCCTCATTCTTTTCATATTCCACTGGTGAGATATAAATTCAACTTGAACAGTGTCTTCCCATGAACCACTGCTTTGTGGAACCAACTCCCAAGTCACTACAATCTTAACCTGTTCAAATCTAGGATCAACTGTTGTCTTCTCTAAATATATCCATAAACCATGCCTCTTAAACTGTAACCTTCTACCTTGTGTGGCTCTTGGGCTTTGTACAGGGTGAATATCATTGTAAAGAAAAATATGAATAAATAAACTAAAACTCACACCATTATAGAGCCACTACCAGATTGTATAACATCTTGCTGACAGTTTAAATCCATAGCCTAATGCTGTCTATTCCACACATGAATTTGACTGCTTTCTCCAAAAGACTGAAAACATGTCTTTCATTGGTAATGTTCTCCGGCCCATGGTTTCAATAGTGCTACTCTATTTAGTTGACAACTATGAAACCCTATGAAATGTAGTGTATGCAATGCAATACACTATGTTGACTTATGTGTTTAGTAAAACAAGAATGGAATTGGGATAGGATTTGATGCAATGTTTCCCTTCATTGGGTGGTTACCATTCTTGTTAGTCACTGCTAGTTCCATTTTTGAATTATCTGTGGGTGCTTGCAGCTTCCATGTACTGATTACATCTGTCCAGAATTCATATATCTCTCATGTACCCTTGTTGTGGTTGAGTAATTTCCATCTTAGAATGTCTAGTCTTTCTATTTTCAAAAATCAATCTACTGTCAAACAGCATTAAATCCTGCCTGTGTCCCATGACTGCCACAGCTACACTACTTCTGTACAGATTATACATATGTCACCTGACTGAGTCCATTTCTACACTTGTGGGAGAGTGAAACCATTTAGTGTACTGCTGTCTCTAATTTTTTGGTATTTAGCACACACACACACACACACACTTATATATGTAATTAATGAATTTTAATCTGACATTATTTTAATTATTATAAATGTTATTTCAATGGATAAACATGTTTGAGTAAACATCCTTTTTACTAACAATGAAATTAATGTCCTTCAAATGTCCTTAATGAGACATAGAAAGTTTTATTACAGAAAATGTACAGCTGGATAGGAATCAAATGTATTCCCAGATCCTAGTAAACTACATTTTAATTAGGTATGCTTTACTCATCTGGTCACAAGTTCTCTACAGTAAATGTAGCAGATTTAGACATCAAAAAATCCCAACAGGAGATGTACATTTCATACACATCTGAATAAAAAGGAAGTTTCCCAGGATAAGAGAATACTGGTCCTATAGAAGAAGTTCATTTTCTTTAATTAGAATTTCTGTATCTAGGATGGTGGATATTTTTTCTTTTTCATTTTGAAAAAAAAACATGAAGATATCTACTCAAACATGTGTCTCCACAGAAATAACATCTCTCTCTCTCTCTCTCTCTCTCTCTCTCTCTCTCATTCTTTCTCTTTTTTTTTCTCTGTCTCTTTCTGACCCCAGATAAAGAAAAGTTCCTAAGACTTAGGACCATCTTCAAGTTTACCAGAGTTGACTAGCATTCCTTATTCTGTATATGTGCTGATGAATTCAATAAATTGATTTGAACCTGATAAGCAGCATGTCTGCAAGAGTTGAAATTCTTCCTAAGTCTCTTGAATTTTCCTTATCATGACTAGTGTTGCTCTATTTTTTTTATATTGAGCACTTTCTTTACAATAATCTACTCACCTTTAAACACATTAAATTTTATTAATTTACATGTTTTCGCTACATGTAATATTATTATTATATTTGCTACATGTAATATTATTATTATATTTGCTACATGTAATATTATTATTATATATCATTTTTTCTAACAGTTTGACCACAAGCAAGGTGATAATGTACTAAGATGCAAAGAGTTACTTTGAAGCTTGTTCTTAGGAAGACAGAAATTAACAGTTGGTGCTGCATTTAAATTTTTGAAAATTGTAGGTGGTTAGAAGGCAAGAAATGGGAAGAGAGGTCCACAGGCGAGAAGTGTGAGAAAAGAAACTATTAGAATAGAACTTATGGTTACATCTAGCAAGTTCAACATTAAAATGGTGAGACCTACTTACCACAGTAATAGTATGTCTAAATTGATACAGTCAAGACATCAAGGACACTAAGCTCTTTAGAATGATTGCCATGAAAATATTGATAGAAAAGACACGGGAGCCACATTACAGCAGTGGGAAAAGTGACTAAAGTCAAGAATTCAAGGTTGATTACATTACAGACCATTCTTTGGATTTTGTCAAGAATTGTGAGATATATAGCAGGAGCACCAGACCAGAATTCAATGCATTGGGATGAATGGTAGATTTATAAATATACAAGATTCTGACAAGAAAAATTGTTTGACACACTGTTAACTAACTTTCCTAGCAATAGACCTAGCAGTTGATTCAAATTAATCAATTGCATTTCAAGTTCCTTCTTTCTCTTTCACTTCTAGTAGCTCCTTGCATTTTCATGGCATTATCACTTTTCTTGGGGTGAATTGTTTAAAAAAGATAAAAAGGTCCAAGGATATCGTTAAGCAGATATATTGGAGCAATAAAACAATGTGTTCCATATTCATAGTGAAAGAAAAATATATAAGAATAATATTAATGTACATATTTTTAGAAATAAATACTCATGAAATATTGAAGATGATTCATATATCAATTATGATTGGATGGTTTTATAACAAAAATGAAAACATAGTACCAGTAAGAGTTTCCACCATAAACTTAAAGAAGAAAAGCTCTGCTTACACATTTTTTCAGACTTCAAATAAAAGTTGGACTTCAATAAGACTACTTTTTTTCTTTTCACCCCAAACAAGGCAATAAAGACACAAAAGGGTTAATAGGTGTGGAAGAACTAGAAACAGAGACATTACTAAGGAGCGGGAACAAAAGTGTAGTCTGGAGGGTGTTGCATTTAAATTTTTGAAGGTTAAATTTGGCAAAGCATGGAGATGGATTTCAACAAGCGAGACGTACAAGAAAAACTGTTAGCATAGAATTTAAGGTTACATCTAGCCAAGTGGTAAAGTGATGAAATCTCGATTCCAGTCTAGTACTGTGCTTAAATTCAAAAGGTCTGGTTACCATAGCAAAGAGCTCATTGGAACAATTGCTATGAAAGTATTTATAGAAAAGGCATAGGGAAGCAATCTTATGGTAGTGGGGAAGCCAAGCTACCAGATCAGGACCAATAATATTGCTGATTTTTCTTTGAATTTTATTAAGGAGCTTCAGATAAATATCAGAAGCAATGGGCCATATGTGGCAGCAACATTCTAAGCATGGTTGAATGGTAGACTTATAGATATGCAAGATAGATTCTAGAGAGTATTTATCAACAAAACAGAAAATTAAATAAAATGAAACTATTTATTGGTGTCTTTTTTGCTTTTATCTATTTTTAATTCACTAGAGATTCCCTTTAACCTTCTCTTAATTTAAGGAACATTTCTATAACACCTGAATAATAATCATTGTCTGGTGTTAATATCATAATCACAATAGTTTGAGATAGTTATAACTTCTTAATGAAAATTAATTTAGATTCAAATACTTGAATTTGATGACAAAGTACAATGTATAATTATTGTTTGTTTATAAAGTTCAGTGTTCATTTTTGCTAAGCAATGAAAACCTATAACTGTTTTGATAGATTCTAAAATCTAGTGAATTTTGTCAATATATTATACCAGATTTTCATTTTCAAGCAGGTTTGTCAGCCTTTGTCTTTGTTATAATACAAACAAAAAGTTAAATATCTCTACATCAATAAGTTTATTTAACTGTAGTGTGTAGGGATATTATTATTGTTAAAAATAAATGAAATAATAATGAGAATTATAAATAAAATAAAACAATAATATTTAAACCTTGTTTAAAATAAATTAAAAAAAAAAATAAATAGAATTACTCCCAGCATGCAACAAAAACTGTTCCTGTTGGTAATACAGACATCCCACCAAAATATGTGAGATTCAATCTCTATGCCCAAGAATCATCAGGATGACATGATGTGTGTAACTTCCCTTTGTGATATGACTTGTAATATTACAGAAAATTGCTTCCTTTTATAACATGTACATTAACACAATTGTAACATAAAATACACACATCAATACACACAAATACTAAAATAAAATTGTATGGAATTAACATACAATTTACCATGCTTTTTCTGTACTGTTTGTATTTATTTTTCTTGTTTTTATCTTCATAAACATAAGCCTAAAATTACACTACTACTACCCCTATGGTGTGAGTGAATATACTACAAGAGACATTAATTGCAGAAATGTCTGTGATCACATTGCTGTAATTCAAAAATGTTGTCTGATTTTGGCACCTTAAAAAAAAAAATTATTATGAAAACTAAATCCATAAAAGTCTAACTTTACAATCATAATTTCTGCATAAATTTGGATTGTTAGTTGAAACACACATCTAATTATAGCTTTTTATTTAAAACTCATTCTTACAAACTCAAATACTAGTTTTTTTGTGTCTTTTTAGTACTCTGAGGCCAACTACTTGAAATTACTTCATTTTTAACAAGACATTTTGTTTCTCAGATGTTTTCTTCAATCTCTGATTTTTATCTCTATGCTTCGTATTTGCATATTAAACATTGAGAATCTTTAAACAACTCCCAAATTCTCATAACTATTTTTTCTGGTGCTGACACTTATGATTCTAACTTGCCTTCAGTTGCTTTAAAAATGAAAGAAATTACAGTAGAAAATGTTTCATATCTTGTGACAAAATTGCATTCTTTTGAAAATTGAGTAATTTTAGTTTCTATTTTAAAGAATGTGAAACTAGAATCTAATTTTGAACACTGAACAAATCAATAGCAACAAAGAATATCCAATGTTTTAGGTTCAGTAATCAGTTCAATCTACTCAGCTTAAGATAAATGAAGTTCAGTTTGTCAAAGTATAATACACGTCTGGGCCAATAATAAAATATGCATAGACTTGAATCCTTTAAATACCATGCTTCACCTGTTCATTGTTTTTTTCTTTTCTTTTTTTCAAAAATGTAGACAAAATTTAATTGTATTCACATTGTCTTCTCTGCAGCCAACTCACTTGTTTGATTGATAAAATTGGTTCAAAGTATATATTTACCCTAAACTTTTTAAAATATTTATTTTCTTTTGCAGTTTTATCAAAGACACTGGAACAAGAAATGCAATATTTATGCTCAAAATGATAACAAAAAGAGCAATATAAATGCAAAAGGATGTATATCACAAAGAAATGTCTGAACCACTAAATAAGCTTGATTTATTTGGGAAAGATATTACAATAACTCAAAACTTATACTGGGAGCAAACTACCTGTGTACGGATATAAAAATGAATTCAGTAAATGCTCAAAAATAGAAAGAGGTGTAAGAAGGATATGTCTTCTCATTTGACTAATTCAAACATTAAAGTGACATAATCCTGAGAGAATTATTGGTGGCCACAATCTTAACATATGTACATGACACAGTGTTAAGACATAGAAAGGAAACTACAAAAACTCTTTGTCCAGGGTTTGATGATAAACTACATCTGGCAGCAAGGCCTCTAATAGGTAGGTTTTCAGGAGTGTGGAACCACGTCTTAATTTCTGTTATTCTCAGGTCCATGCTGACACCTGTTATTGTCCCAGCTATTGGTAAATAGTTAACCCAGACAAACTTGTGTCAAAACTCTATGACAATATAAAAATAGATTTTTATAGTAAAAATACCACCAATACATTTTTGCAGTAAAAAAATTACCAGCAATACATTTTTGTAAAAGAATTTACTAATGCTTCCAAGAGAATTAAATTTTGGCATTGAATGACTCCTAAGGAGTTGATATGCTGATAAACAAACAAATTTCGACATTAAATTAACCAATGGGTTGATATGCTGCAAACCAAACCAACCAAAAACTCTTACAGAAGTTAGTAAAGAAAAATGAGAAAGAACTAAAGATGAATTCTTAAAAGATAGAATGTATGGTTGTCAGCAAAGGAATAACCCAAGATATGAACTATGAATTGAAGATAGCAAAATCAAGAAATAAAAATATTTAAATATCTAGGAAGTTTTTTAACAGAAGATGGAAAAGTTGACACTGAAATCGGAAAGTGCATTGGAATAGCAAAAAATTAATTTGAAACAAGGATATTGAACTCTTATGTAATATTGATCCTCGTATATGGCAGTGAATGTTGGACAATTTCTTCACAGATGGAGAGACTTGAGGCAATAAATCTGGTTCTATAGAAGGATGTCGAGAATACCTTGAACTGAAAATAGTTTTAAATAAGTTTTAGGCAAAAAAGAAACTAAAGACATAATTCAAAGACATAATTCAAAGAGATTTAAAGAGATAGTTGAAATTTCTTGGTCACATAATGGGGATAGAGAGTTTTGAGAATTTGACACACAGAGGACTTATTGAAGGCAAGAGTAACAGAGAAAAGCAGTGAATATCTTGCCTAACGAGCCTGTGAAATTGGTTGGCTGAACATTAGAGATTATGAGAAATAACAAAAAGACAAACTTTAATTAGTGTTATAAAGGACAGGAAGTTGTGGAGGACCATGATTGCACATGTCCTGAAGGGACATGGCACATACAAGAAGAATGACAAAGGTGTGAACTTCAGCTGCTTCTATTTTTGTTTTTTTTGTTTTCGGAGGAAATTTTGCTTAAAGTCTGAAGATTATTATAATGTACTGTAATAAATTGCTGTCCAGTTGTCACATAAAAGCCAGTATTTATATTTTGCAGGAAGTGACAAAATAAAGTTCCATTCATATTGATTATTTTATCATCATACAAATATATGGCTTGTGTAAAAGAAGATATAATTGACAGATTTTGAGTTTAAGAATATTATGATCAACACTGGATGTGTTAAGAAGTAAAAATTAAAATTAAAAAAAATACAATTGTGGGATTCAAAATAAAAAAAAAAAGCAACTGAAATTAAAATGAAAGAAATAAGTCTAAAATTAATAATTAACAATTTGTTAATTACTAGATGAACTCCACAAGTTCAAACATTTACACATAGAATACACCATGCTAGTTTGTGGAAGTCCTAACATCTCATTGCTCCATGTTTTAAAGGTAAAAAGAAACTTCCACTCAGATAGCTTTTTCTCCAGAACTTTCATGACTCCATCATGGGTGATTCTCTGAACACTACAATCTTAACCTCTTCAAGGAAAGTTGATCATTATTGGTTTTCCTTCTCCTAATATTCATTCCCTACCACCTCACCTTTCATTCAAATAACATTCTGTTATAGTAGAACATAACTATTCTATAGTTAATAGACTCTCCCACCTATAATAAGTAGGAATAGTAAGAGTAACGAGGGAGTTGCTCAGTGGTTCGGTCAGTCAGTCGATGACGGACAACCGTTAGTCAGATACTAAAGTATCAGCGACCACAACTAGATTTTCTCTGCGTCATACCTATTATATGAAGTTCCTAACGTTTTGTACGTCAAACCTTTTTTAGGACTGACTTAGTACAAATACAAGCCTCCACTGTGAAATCACTCCATAACACATTCAGTAACCCTACAGCATGAGTGGCTCCTGAGTCTTGTAATGAGTGAGTTCTGGTATGAAAAAAAAAACGGATTTAAAAGTGATTATGGAGGTTGATTTATAGCAACGAGTTTCAATTGAGCTAGGATTTGAAAAGAGAACTCTAGCTCTAGTCCAGTAACCATATGCTCTTCAAAATGTAATAAACATGTTTTTCTTGATTGATGCAATATCTTTCTTTTCCATTTGTTATGCGAGAGGCAACAAAAGAACTTTTAATGAAAGAAAATTCAATGGAAAAGAAAATCAGTTTTGTAAGTTTCATATTGATATTTAAAAATATTAAAAATTAAATTTTAGAGGATCATCATCTTTATCCATACTCTGAAAAAAACTGAATGAATATAAAATGAAAATGTATTCAGATGAAATAATGGTGAAGTGGACAAAAATGATTTATTAACTAATTTAATTGTTTTGTTTATTGAGATATTCTGATTTTGAAAAATAGCATTTTTTAACTTTTTATTGTAAATTTTCAATTTGATAGGCACAATGTTAATATCAGATGACTCTATGTTAATGGCAGACACTGAAAGAAAACCAAAAACTCGGACATAAGCTAGTAAAGGAAAGCAGGAAGAAAGGACTAACCATCAAGTGTAAGAAGACAATGTATGTTTGTTAGCCAGAGTGACAACCCAAGAGGTGAGTGATGAATTGGGAGATATCAAAATCAATCAAGTACAAGAAAATGTGCACTGGAATAGTGAAAGGTGTCTTCCAAAAGCTAAACAAAATATTAAGAAACAGAAAAAATTCATTATAAGTAAAGAGCTGTGAAATATCAGTACTTCTATATGAAAATAAATGCTGAACAATTTGCTCACAGATGAAAAGATGTGATTCTACAAAAGGATGCTGAGAATACCATGGACTAAATGTATTAATAATGGCAATGTTTTAAGGAGAATGGCAACAAAAAGAATAATAGTTTAAATTTCTGGGACACAGGAAAAACAGCTTGGAGAATTCGATACTGACAAGGACATATTGAATGCAAGAGAGGCAGTTGGACAAAACATCAAGTAACCTACTTTATCAATCTTGTGTAAATGGATGGCAGAACAGGCACTGGGAGGGATAATAAAGGGACTAACATTACTAAGAGCTACAAAGGATGGGAAGTTATCCATGATTATTATCCATGTCTTGAAGGACATGGCACATAATAGAAGAAATTTCACTTTGTTTACTTAAATATTCTGACTTTGAAAAGCCATAGCATTTTTTATAGGAAATTTAACAATACTATTCTTTCTTTATATATTTTTACTTGACCTACTGTGAAGCACTCTTCCATTAGTATGCGTGTGTAGCTGAGTGGATGCCTTTCTCATGGAGATTCTATAAAGCCAAGACAAGACAAGACAAAATTTATAGCTGCTTGACACTCAGCAGTAACACCATCCATCTGATGTTTCAAGTTGAGAGCCTTCTTGGGTAATCGTTCAAACCATTATTGCACATCTGCAGCGAGATTATTTATCTTCTACCATCTAAGAAACTGAATAGCAAGAATTGAACTTGTCTGCATTGATCAAGTAATTTTCACATAATCCTTTGGCCTGATCAACACATCCTGAATCTAGTGGTCTGATCTGTTATCAAAAGAAAGATTATTAATCAATTGCTTTGTAGTCAAATTGTATTGGCTATTTCTGAAGCTGCCTACATATCCAATGAACACTGAAACAGTTCTGACCTAAGAATATCTTCTTAATGCAATAATGATTCAATGAATCATGGTTGTTTTTACAATTTTCTATTTGATATATCCATTGACTGGTTCATGATTAGGGATTTTCTGTCTTTTCTTCTCTTTCCATTGATTATCATTACACCAACTTCTAACTTTCTGTCTTGGGTCAACTCCTCTCTTCAATGTAATATTCTATGCAGTATTTCCTGCAATATCAAAGTATTTTATGATCTAATAAATTTAGAGCATGTCAAATGTATAAACTATAAACTAATATTTTTTTTGTTTAGGAATTTATGACCGGTAGTGAAGGGATACTAATAATTAATTTACATTTCTCTCTTGCTTTCCAATAAAATTTGATCTTCAAAAATTTCAATGAGTATCAATTGTTATCTTCTAATTCCTTTCTTTATTGTTCTCTCTCCATAATGTTTTTCTTTCTCTCACTTGTGACTTAGTGGCTTTATTGCCTTGCTTGAGGTGAAATGATTTAAAAAAAAAAAAAAGAAACATATATTGATGTGCATCCTTTCTTTTTTCTTTTTTTCATCCCTCTTTCATGGGGTTCAAAACAGGCAACATAATTTTGTAGGTGGGTGAAGCATTTTATAAAATACTCCACACAAAAAAAAATATATTAATATGATACCCACCCACACATTTAACTGATCATTGAAGGAATCATCAGTTGCCAACTCTATAGCAATTTGTGGGGATTTAAATCCAAATATTAAGTTAACTTAATGTAATATTAAGTTAGATTTATTGGGTTAATTTTAATAAAAATTAATATGTTAGGAATTTTTTTTAATTAGTTTTATATTTTTCCCTTACCATTAATTTTAGTCATTGTGCATAATTTTTTTGTCTTTGATTTCTGAAGAGCAAGGAACTGTAACTGGTTATCTTATTTACCACTTTATAATAAGCAATTTTACTTCTTTTTTTTTTCTTTTTTTTCCTTGACTTGTCCTCCCCCTATTTTAATACATTTGTACATATTATATGTTAATATATACTTTTTAAAATATCTCTTCTTAAAGCCACAATAAACAAATCTTTTTCAATATATAATTATTTTATGATAAGTTCTCAAGAGTTTGTAAACAAATTTTGTTGAGCTTATTAAGATTTTCATTTTGAATTTAGTGGCACTGGCCAATAAAGATTTTGCTACTTGGTTAAAAAAAACATTTTTAGATTCAATTGATTATTATAGTTTTCTCTTTCATAAGTTGTGTACTGTTAGAATATCATTATTAGAGTAATTATATTGTCTCTAATAGGAATGGTTTGGATTATGTTTGTAGTTAAGTCAATAATTCCATAGCCTATTGATGAAGAAAAGCATTATACATGAAATATGTTTCAGCATAATCTTCTTCTTTGTCAATGCATTTCCATAAATCATATTGATAAAAAAATTATAGTGAAAATTTCCAAATCAAAATTCATCTAATAACTGTCAAACCATGAATTTATTATTATTATTTAAAATAAATATTTTTGCACTCTCTAAAAGCTTGTCTGGGTCAGTTTTCATTTCAGATTCAAATATGAAATTGTAGATAAATGTGTATCCAAAATATTAGTTGAAACTAAAAGAAATAATTTATCACTTGTACCCCCCAAGAAATTTGACAAATGTTGAAAGTCATAAGAGAACATCTTATCATAATTCTTCTTGTCTCTTCCTTAGTTAGCATCTATGTTACACCCTGCCAATATCTCAAATAATGGACTATTCCATTTTGACTGCAGTGGAAAGATGGAAAAGACATATCAGAGACACTACTTGATTTCAATGAGAAAATGAATGAAAGAAGGGAAGCTAGGTGATAGCACTTTTGTGTGTTTAATGTCTTTCAGTGAAATGGAGAAAAAAAGTTGTCAATTTCAAATCTTTTCATTTGTATCCCCTTACTACTTTAAATAAAGACTAGCATTCATATTTATGATTGCTATTGCAATATTTTGTTAAATTTATTAAGCTCAAATATTTAATGTTGGGATAGGGAATTTCTACAGATATTTTATTGTTGTAGAACTCATTATGAGCTTATTCAATCATTAGCTTAAGAATCAAGATTAATCAGAAAATTGAAATAAGAAAACCATGAAATTTTCATGAGTATTTCTAGTAAATGCTAAATCTTAGGCTAATTGTAGAAAAACAAAAAAGAAAATTATATTTTTAAATCCTTGACTAAGATAATTTTTCAGCCTTGTAGATCTATAATCATTTATTTTAATTTTTTTCTTTCAAGAGTCAGAAGAAAGCCTGGGAATCATATACAAGTCAATTAATTTGATTTAAAACTTGGTGTACCCTACAAGCTATGCAGAAACATTTAATGGATTCTACAGTTATTTTAGGGAATTAATTTATAACAGTAATTGATACTTAATGAATTATTCCAAGTAATAGTATCACAAAGAACATTACCAAATAACAAAACCCATATCACTTGAAGAATTCCAACAGTATCAGCAACAACTAAAATGGTAAACAAGAACTAAGAGGGGAAAATAATCCTATAAGATGTTGAATCTTCATACTACACTAAAAAAAGGTTAGGGGAAAACTTTCAGCAATACGAGTGAACTTGAAAAACCTACCATTCTGAAAACTGTTTTAAGAAATTTCAAGACATTCAACTGGTGATAACATTAACTGTTCAGTCAGTGAATGGTGAATGTTTTGTGTATGGAAACCATTAATTCTCACCATTTACCATAGGAAGTTTCATATTCTATTCTTCTTAGAACATTATGAGCTAATTTATTTATAAAGTAACTCTCAATTTGGTGCTGAACTCCAAAATATTTGGGCATCATATTATATTTAATTTCCATAAATACCTTTGGAAAGGTATAAATACATCTTTTCTCACCCTCCATCCAGATGTTGATAGCTGGGCAAACTGGGCTCTCTAGCTTTCGTTGGCAACCAGTCTAGGAGAAAGACAGCTTTGAATTCAAAATCAGTTGGTTGTGGGATTAGCAACTCCACTTTGTAAAAACTTACATGCTATGAAATCTACAGGGTTAATATTCATACTATTACATTAAAGTGCATAAATAAATCCATTTGGAGCTTCTTACACCTGGCAGCAACATTTTAGTATACTTTTAATTTTAGTTTAGAGTTTTTGTGGCTATTACAAAGCAAGAGAAAATGTTCTTCACTTGCAAGAATTTTAGCTTTTTAGATGAATATATATTTCATGTACATGTTTTTGTTTTTTTTTATGTAATAGCATCTTAGCTTTAAGGATAGTACTTGGTAAATTATGTATGTTTACTCTATGTATTTAGGAATTATTTTTTTAATAGGCTGCATAGTGTATATAATTTTGGTGTATCAGTTATTTTGCTTGTAATCAAGATGAATGATTTTAACTGCCCTCTGTGTGATGTTAAAACATCCCAGAAAATGTTTTCCTTAATATAAAGCAAGTGGTAAGTCAAGTTTTCATGATTAGTGAGGTTTTCTGAATACCTCTGTCAAGTGACTACAAGGATTTTCTAGCTTTAGTTATAATGTTTGTGTCAATTATAAAGTATCCTGTAGTACTGATGAAGTGATTTCTCTATATTTTTAGATATTTGAAACATCTTTTTGCATTAATTTAATTATACAATAAACAAGAATAGTTTTAAGTAGTTAGTTTGGTAAATAAGTTGTAATTTTCCATCAATATAACTTCCTTATTCTGCCTATGTTTCCATATGACAAACAAGAAATATTTCTTAATACTGACTTTTTTCAAAATGTTGTTATATAAAAGG
Organism: Acanthosepion lycidas; assembly: GCA_963932145.1. Taxonomy (NCBI): domain Eukaryota; kingdom Metazoa; phylum Mollusca; class Cephalopoda; order Sepiida; family Sepiidae; genus Acanthosepion; species Acanthosepion lycidas. The sequence goes on from OZ010578.1 coordinate 80,229,876, forward strand.
ACAATCAAGACAATATATAACAAGAAAGTTAATAATTAAATTTGCTTCTATATTCCCTCATATTAATACTTATAACAAAAATGGATGCATTTAACAATGTCTCTTATTTACTATTGATCTGTATCATCCTTGCATTGCTAACAAGAGATAAATTTAGCATAAAGAAACATTCATAAAAACTCTCAAAAAATACCACAATTTTATATTATTTACATTCAGACAAATGTTCTCATTGTCCTCATCTTTGTCGCCATATTTGTCACAACGTTTCGGCCGTTGTATGCTCCGGCCTTCTTCAGGTGGTTGGAATTTCAAACTGAATCCTTTATTTTGATCACTGGGGTAGACTGTTCTAGTTCCACGTGCCATGTTTGATGGATGTCATTTATCAGTTATCTCCTGCTAATTTTCCCTCTGAAAGTTCTCCACTGCCTTAACCGGGTATTGAACTCACACTCTTTGGGTTTGTCACTGGATCTAACCAACGCCTTGAGGACACATGGCACAGTGGATAAAGGCATTGGTTAGATCCAGTGACAAACCCAAAGAGTGTGAGTTCAATAAGGCAGTGGAGAACTTTCAGAGGGAAAATTAGCAGGAGATAACTGATAACTGACATCCATCAAACATGGCACGTGGAACTAGAACAGTCTACCCCAGTGATCGAAATAAAGGGTTCAGTTTGAAATTCCAACCACCTGAAGAAGGCCGGAGCGTACAACGGCCGAAACGTTGTGACAAATATGGCGACAAAGCTGAGGACAATGGTCCGCATAATGTAAATACTGTACATAATACCTCATCTCAGAAATATAGACAGACTCCAAATGTTCTCATCTTTGTTATGATCACATTTTGGCTATTGTGCTCTCTAGCTTTCTTTGGGCATCTGTTTATCTGAGTGTTATGAATAATCAAGAGTGGTATCCTCTTGTTTCATTACTCTCCTCTTCGAGAGAGCTATTTCTGTTTACTGGGACTATAAAAGGACACTATACGCGAACATTGTATTCTCAGTTGAATAAAGCTTTCTTAAAGCCTACACCTGCATACTTTTGTTATTACACTGGGTAACCTTCGAACAACTCTGAACTGAATTCATTTAATCTATGAAGGTAGATTGTTCTTGTCCCACTATCCATGCTTAAACATATCTCATGTTTTTAATACTAAATCTAAGTCTATACTCCCCAATCCAGGAATTGAACTCATAATTACTATGATACCAAATATGCAAACCCTGTCCTGTGGCATTACTCCTCATGCCAGAAATACCAACATCTGTTCATAAAATGTATATGAAATGCATTATAATGTTAAAAGTTTGTTTCCATGTGTTCCTCCAATGAAAAAACTAAGAAACTTAATAAATTTTCCATTATTCTTATCTTAGTTTGATGACTGCATAAATATTTGACTCTGATTTCTCTTACATTTTTCATGTCTATCTTTCAGATTTACTAAGAAAAAAAAATGATTTACAGCTCTTTCATTGGATACACATTTTAAAAATATTTTCTAAAATTCCAAGCACTGATTTGCTATACGTCACTGGATTTACTTTTGTTACTTGGTTTCCAAATTCTGATTAGTTGAACGCATGGAAGCTTATCTATTTTTGACAGAAGGGTCATTTATTGCTTAATTTCTGACAAACGTGTCTTGTTTATAGCCCAACACTTTAATAATCAAATTTAATCATTTTTCATTTGTCATTTCAAAATAGTTTTTCCAAAATAGATTTTGGCTGATTCAATTTGCTTCTTTTTTAGAAGGAAACAAACAAGTTGAACAAAACCAAGACAAAGATTTGTTATTTCGTTATCTTTGATTGTAAATATTACCACCATTTTTACAAGCGTGCCGATTAAATATTTCATTTATATTAATTTTATTTCTTTATTAAAAGAAAAAAAAAATTGTCTTAATTTCCCTCTTCAGAAAATTTTAATCTGACTAAAGTTAGTTTGTGTTTTGTACTGGACTCTGGTTCTATAATTCCAACTGTTAAAAAACATATGTTTTAACTTTTAGCATTTCTTTTTGCTTTGCGCTCATATTGGAATCAACAAACACATGTCTATGACTAAGGAGGAGGAGACTTCAAGTTGGGGGACATCAGCTGTCATCTGACTAGGAAAGGAATGAACTCTGACAGGTTTACTTTGCCCAATACATACTACACATGAACGAATACCTACCAAAACATGTGGGAGAAGCTAGTCTGTACAGCAACCCTAGGTTCACATACTACCCCGAACCACGGCAATTGGGGGTCTGGTCTGTGTTTTACATTCATACTAACATTTGCTTATTTCTACCTACATTTACTGTATATACTTGTATTAGGTTGGTGCAAAAATAATGATGTAATAATGTCGTTTTTTGATGTATTTTTTAACGTCAAAAAACGACATTATTACGTCATTATTTTTGCACCAACCTAATATATCAAGCAACCTTTTGAAGACCTAATTTTGAACCTAATTTGACTGCAGTAAATGGATATATAGTTTGGTCAATGGTGCAGCCAGTGCCAGCAATAAATGTGTTTTCTTTTATACCTTGTGTATGATGCAACCCCCTTAAAATTAGGTTGCAAAAAGTCACGTGATACATGAGTATGTATGATATATATGTTACAAATTAAACTACACACAACTGACTATTAAGGGATGAAATATTTTCACGGATTTTAACATCATTTTGGAGCCATTTATTTTTTTTATTGTCCAAATCCTTTAAATTTTGCCAATGCTAAGTCTAAAAAAATATATGAAATTCACTATTTTTTATCCTTAATGTTGAATGCATTAAAATTATTTTTTTAACAAGAAAAATCTCAAGTTGATGTTAAAAATTGTCACAAAACATTGTCCATTTATTTGAAATGGAATGATCTATTACAATGTGTCTTTAATTTGTATATAGAGACATTGTAGTTATTTTCAAATTTTGTAATTGTTCACCTATATTGCATATGATCGATTATTGTACATAATTAGGTTACAATAAAATTTTTATTTTATATGAATACTACCTTTATGAAAATTGAGATGATGTAGAGTGTGTATTGGGGGGGGGTCATATCACAAATTCATGGGGGATTGTATCATAGATTCAGGGGGAGTCCACAAGACTCTTACAACAATCTTGCCTATTACTGCACCCATTCATGTGACTAATGATATACAGATGCACTTACATGAACTTAATACATAAGCATTTTTTTTTAATTGTCAATGCGATAAGTTGCGCTGCAAATTTAATTTCAAGAATTTTATCCAAAGATGTTTCTATATACTGTCTGATTTTATTATGCAAGTTTTTTTTTCTAACAATAAAATTGGTATTAACCAATGTTGGTAAAATTTTCAGGATATACTTGCATAAATGTATGTAATATATCATGTGCCTTTCAACTTGTGTTATTCTTATCCTTATTAAAAATAATACTAATAATTTATTTTGGGAGTGTAACATTTTATTATGCAAAGAAAATGTAACATTTTATTTTTTTTTATTTTTTTTATTTATTTTTTTTCAAGCATTATACCCCAAGCAAGGTGGGAGTGCCACTAGCATGTAAGGAGTTACAGAGAGTGCGAGCAAGAGTAAAAGAGGCATGGTAGAGGGAAGGATGAAGACAAGGATGTGGAATAGATCAAGGCATCTGAAGATGTCGATTGGCATTGCATTTGAATATTTGGAGATTATAGCTATCAGAGAAGCAAGTAAGAGGAAGGGAGATCCAGAGATGGGAAGTATGAGACATGAAATTATTGGAGTAGAAGAGATGGCTACATTTAACCATTTCAACTGTGAAAAGGTGGGACTGAGATGCCAACCTATTAGCATGTTTAAATTCATGCAGTTTGGGAACCAGTGAAAGTAGCTCATCGGAGCAGTTACCATGAAAGTACTTCTAGAAAAGACAGAGGGAAGTGATGGCACATCTGTGAGAGAGTGACTGTAAACAAGATACCACATCAGGGCCAATCACATCACATCACATTAAATATTTGTCAAGGACCTTAAGATGGACAGTGGGGACTCCAGACCATGTTGTTGAGCATCAGACATTCTAATGGGTGGCAGGGAGAGTTCTCTGTGGTGAGTAAAAGAAAGCAGTTTTGCTGTTGAGACATTAAAGTTAACCACCTATTTCTTGCTCTAGTTCACAACAGATTGGAGCTCCTTTTTGAGATCAACAGCCAGGTTAGTTTTGTCAGCAGTGCCAGATTTCTTATTGAGGGAGAAGTAAATAGCAGTGTTGTCTGCACAGATGCCTATTTAGGAACTGATGACATCAGGAAGACCATTAATGAAGATCAGAAATGATGTAGGGCCTAGGATAAAGCCCTGGAGAACACCTGCATTCATGAGAAAGGAACTGGAGGAGAATCCATTAAGGACAAACTTCATTACATGATTTGACAGGAATGATTATATTAAGTCAAATAATCATCCTGAAATTGTATCCCTAAAATTTATGAAGAAGGCCAGCATGCCAAACCCTATCAACCACTTTAGAGATATCTAGAGCCACTGCACAAGCTTCTTTATTGTGAAGTACTTGGTAAATGAATTCAGTTATGGCTGTGAGCACATCAGCAGTAGAGCAGGCAAAGTGGAAACCATATTGCTTGTCAGAGAGGAGATCATGAGATGTAAGGTGCTTAACCACTTTGGTGTTGATTAAAGCTTCAAAGACTTTGCTGAAGAGTGGAAGGAGACTGATAGGATGGTAGATAGATGGGTCAGAAGGGTCGCCAGAGTTCTTAAAGACAGGTACAACAAATGAGGAATTCCAAGAGGCTGGAAAACAAGAGTTGTTGTGACAGTAGTTATATAGTTTGGAGAGGACAGGAGCCAGTTCAGAAGCAGATTGCTTCAGGACAATGGCTGGTATCCCATCCCCACTGCTAGCTTTATGGGAGTCTAATTTAGAGATGATGCCCAATACCATCAATGGGGTTATGTGCAGCTTGCTCAATAGAGCCTCAGTTCTAAGAGGGAAATTAGGTGTGGGTACACTAGATGAGTTAAGTGTTGAATTGAATGAGAATTTTCAAGCAAAGCCCTTAGCCTTATCAGCTGAGGAAGTCAGGACCTCAAATTAGTTGAACAAAGGAGTTATTGTGGGTTTGCTGTTGTTTAATATGCTCTTGCAGAGACGCCAATAATCTTTGGAACCAAATTTGTGTGATGCAATACGTTGTTTCATTCTTTCAGCAAATAGTGGTGACTTTGCTTCACTGAGGACACTCTTGCACTCATTAAGGGCTGAGACATCTGTTGCAATCTGATATGTCACTACCGTACAGGCGAAAGAAGTGATTACTATTGGCAATGGCAGCTGAGCAAGCAGCAGAGAGCCAAGAGGATGAGCGTGATTTAACCTTATATTTTCTTGTGGGGATGAGAGCCTCAATTCCAGCTTTTACCCAGGAGGAGACCTCGGAAGCATATTTTTTGATGGGGAGATTAAAGACCACATTCCATGGGACATTGTGAAGGAAATCATGGAACTAATCCCAGTCTGCTCATTGATAACAGAAAGATGTTCTGTTTGTAGGAGGTTATTTGCTGGGGGGGGGGAGGAGTAGAAGGAGATGTTGACAGACACTAGAGAATGATCAGAGTTGCCAAGAAGGCAGAGCTGCATGGCATGACAAGACTTGGGGATGGAGGTGAAACAGAGATTGAGAAGGAAAGCCTTACCATCCTGGTTATTGTGGAAACATGTGGGGAAAGTCAAACATTTGTGCAAGGGATTGAGTGATTGAAAAGTTAAGGGTTTGTATGCCAGCGAGGTCAGATATAGAGTTTTTAAGCCACTTAGTATGGTGGACATTAAAGTCACCGAACACAAATATATGTGCAAACAGATGAAGAGAGATAGCCTTGTCTATATTATCAGGAATGCTATCAAGTACACCACAGTCTTGGGTGGATAGAGAGTGTTATAGGAAGAAGAGGTAGCTTACACAATTGAGGAGAGATAGAGGGAGACACATGTATGAATGATCTGAGGATTTGAGAGAGAGCTCCTTAGCCAGTGGGAGATGGTCCTTGACATAAACTCCCAGGCCATGTATGTGGGTTTGAGAGTCTTTTCTAAGGAGAGGAAGGAAACCAGGGATTGAAAAGTCAGAGGAGGGGATAAACAAGTTAAGGTTAGTCTCACAGAGAGCCAGTATGTCAGGAGACTTCTCAATGAGGAATGATTCCACACTGCAGAAGTTGGTTTGAATGCCACGGATGTTAGAAAAAGAAATGTTAAAGGGTTTAGGTGACTTTATTTTTTTTTTTTTAAAGCTGGTTTAGGTTTACTTTTTTGATCATTTGTTGTCATGTTGAGTAATGTTGGTAGTGAAAATGAGAACACCTAAAGTAGAAGTAGCAGACAGTCATTGTATGTAACATGGGCAGAAAGGAGCTGGTTCAACCTGCAACATAATGGGTTGCCCACCAGAGGTGCATGCAGTGACACCCTTCCATCCATGTCATGGCACCCCAGGCACCCCGTATTATACAACTGTTGATCACAGTGGCCACTCAAGACACTATGGAACAGTTAGGGCTCCTATCTACCAGTTGGGAACAGCAACCAAAAAACTGTCACCCTGGTACACTCAGAATGAAGAGGCATTGACACAGACTGCACACATCATAAGAGAATCACAACAGTACTATTATGGGGACCAGTGAAAAGGAAAGGAAAAGTTCTGGAAACCATTTCCTGAACAAGAAACAAAGGGTGAGTCTCTATTCTTGTTCAAGAGATGTGAGAGGAGTATTGACTGGGCAATAGGAAAGCCTACCTGCTCCTATTACATGCACACACACACACACACACACACACACACACCAAAAACAAATTAGACAAGCAAGCAGCTTACAAGAAGTCTAAGAACAACATGCAAGGCACTCAGTGTTGAAACTGAAATATAAAGTTTTAACTTAGTTAAAGTTATAACATGCACTTCTTAAATGCAAAGAGTTCTTCATCTGAGAGCCTGGGAACTCATATCATTCACTTTTTGCATTAGTCAGCAAGGAAAAAAAAATCAAAGAACTAATCCCAATTTTTCCAAAACAGTGAGGACTAAATTCACTTCAATTAATATTAATAAATAAAAATGATTAAAAAAAAAAAAGTAAAAAACATTTAAAAAAGAAGTGGTATGAACAAAGGCAAAAAAAAGGTAAATTAAATTAGTACTGAAATTCAAAGACAAACATACAATGGAGACAGGCAACAATATTCATGTGTTCAGCAAGACTGCTTGGCAGATGCAAACAAAGTGTAACATTTTATTATGCAAACAAAGTGTAACATTTTATTATGCAAACAAAGTGTAACGTTTTATTATGCAAACAGAGTGTAACGTTTTATAATGCAAACAAAGTGTAACAAACTTATATTTATAAATCCAAAAGCATTTATTATATAGATGTAGTAATATAGGTTACTTGACCTATAACTTTCAACCATTTATTTTTGTTAACATTTTCTACTGTTTTGACTTTAATTTTTGGCAAAGTGAACAATAGTCAGCCATGCAGAATGTGAAAGTGCATTGTCGTATATGATTGATAGATTTATTTTCTATGACTTATCAACTTTTTGCAGTTTGTTTAAAACCAAAAAATATTTTTAGATTGTAAGAATTGTTTTTAAGATAATGCTTTAGAGATGTAAGTCTTACTAATTAACCCACGGCTGGGGGAGTGGATTAGTACCTATCCAAAGGGTATTTGCATGTAAATGAATATAACAAACCCAACAGGAATTGGAACTCGGCTCTCTAACAAATCCAAGCCATTATCCATTACACCACCTGCACATCCAAGCTTACAGCTCCTGGTATTCTTAAGTGGTCACCTATCTAGGTACTAATCAGCCTCAATTTAACTTCCAGTTTAACTTCTATTTGTGATGTTTACTCAAAAATAGTAGTTTGGTGGCTATCATATCTTTAACCAATATTTTTAATATTCTAAATAATTTTCTTTCTGTTTAGATTTGCAACACTAGTTTCTTCAAATATTTTCACACAGATAAATCCACTTTTATTGTTTAGTAACCTTTAAATGTTTATTAAATCTTTTTATGTGGCATTTTTTTAATTCTTATTTTACCAATATCTTCAATCTAATTTTTTTTTTATGGTTTTATCCTCACTGCTCAATTTTTACAATTTTTTACATTGGGCTCCCATCACTCAATAACTTTGCAATATCTTGTTTATCTTAAAAGGTTATAGCTTTCTTATAATCAATGGTAATGGTGAGGATAGCCATTTCTATACAGGAAACATTAGACATTAATTGAGTGAACAGTTAGCATTACAATCAGTTAAAATTTGTAAAATCTTTTATATTAATATATCCTCCAAATATTACCAATATTAGTGAGTTACTGCCAATTTTATTGTAAAAACATTGATTTTGGTAATAAAACATGATATAGTGAATATACAGTAGTGTCACTAATTCGACATAAATGTCTTAGAATTTCAAGGTGTGAAGGCAATTATTTTTCATTTTTTCATGTTCATCAAGTAAGAAATTTAAAAAAAAAAAAAAAAGATTAAAATAAAATTACTCTCTGCTATACACAAGATTTCTATTCTGGATTTCTCAATTGTCATAATCTGTTTTGCTGGTTATCAATTTATTGCAACCCTAATATCTGAATCCCAGAATGGACATGAAGTTGGCCCCTGGCAATCAAATTCTGTCTTTACGTAGAAATATAGACTTGCAACAACTTTGATGCTATTATCAGCCACTGTGATGTCTGCAAGGTGGGTAGGGGGGGATGGTCAATGCCTTTAAAAGCAATAAATCCATTAATGACATACTTCCATACCTGAATATCTGAATATATGCCTGTGACTGAAATATTAGAATATCATTTCAATGAAATGTTCGAATTTTGATAAATAAACTTTTTTATTGTTCAACATTAAGCCTATATATATATATATATATATATATATATATATATATATATATATATATATATATATATATATATATAATTTGTTAAGATGAGTTGGAATAAAATAACTCAATCGTTATTTCAAGTTTAGACTTGGTGAGCAATTTTATTTATTTATTTATTTTTTTTTTTATTATTATTTTTTAACCTCAGATTATTTCGCCCTGCAGTAGCAGTTATTTCTATGTTTTGGTCAGTTACCTCCATTATAAATCAAGATTAGTTTGGCAGATCTTATTGAAAATTAGTATGTAATTTCTTAAAATGCCATTACTGAATCCCCTGCACACATGGGGCAAGACAAAATTTCAGGATTTGAACAGCACATGAGAATGAAATGTTTACTGTTACCCTTTGTAAGTAATGGATAGAATCACAAAAAATACTGGGATTATTGTATACCTTTTCAAAGATATGATGAGTCCCAATCTTTTGACACATATGATAAATAGACCTAGGTAGATGTTTTTAGTTGTTAAAATAGATCTACATACGTTTTTAGTTAAAAGTGCTGCATCTCTGCCAAAAAGCAAATGGAAATGTATGCAATAAGGATCTATTGTGTCCAGGATTTAATATCAAAGTGCCTTTCTTCTTTTTTTTTTTTTTAACATACCTGAAAGACACCTCCTATACATATATTGGAACTGCAACTTCTATCTGAGATTTACATTTTTGTTTACACTAACCGGTCTCATCTCCTGACCTGGAGTCAATGCTGTATTTGAATTTCAAAGTTTGAAAGACTTTTTTTTTTATAATTCCTATTCTCCAGGTATTTCTCATTTTCCTACATGAGTAATGCAAAGTGGTTTGCACAATTCCTAGTGAATAACAGTTCCTACTCATAACTCATTACTTATTATAACACTAATTTTAAATACAACTAAAATCTCTACTCAACATCACTGATATAATGGCTGAAATAACACAGGAAGAGACATACACTGTCTAAAAGATTTGATTGTTTATATTCTTCAGCCTTTGTCAAAAGAGAAAAATGTTTTTCTTTAAGAAAAAAAGCCACAGAAAATGGATTCTAATATACTGAGGAAATCCCATCATTTTGGAGGGTGCTGTTTGATTATATGCCATTAGAGTGGTTCTTAAAAGTAAAACCACATTTTATAACTCCCTTATTAATTCCTCTGAATCTGAATTTTAAGTCAGCATTCAAATTTTGGTTTGTATAATTGAACTCATTTGTGTACTTTATGTTGTACCAATGTTTTAGTCATCATCGGGTAAGATCCATAGGTAAGAACGGCAGGTTCTCTATTTCTTCCAAGAATAGCAACAGAAAAATGGTCACTAATATACCAGCCAAATCTGTTCATTTTGGTAACACAAGATAAACAGACAAAAACCAAACCATGTATGATTTCTCTGTCATTTTCTAAAGGAATATTTTCTTTCTTTTCTAGTGTATTATACGCTTGATCCAGACAAAAAATGGATTGACTGAAACATAACATTAACAACTGGCACAGCAGTATCAAAAAGCAGAATAATCTATTTTTGTAAGCATAAACCTACAGAAACATTTTTTTCTTTTAAAATTTCTACATATCTTTTTGCTTTATACTTAAATCTAATTGCATTACCAAGAGAATCAATAAATTGGTATTGGTAATAAGAAACAAAATAAAAAAAAGAGTAGAAATCTTTTAGACTAAAATTCACCCAATGATCGAGAACTACTCAAATTAGGATACCAGTCAAAATGGTAATAACAGATGAGGTGGATGATATGTATGAGTAAGGTGGTAGAAAGTGAGGATGAGGAGGATAAAGATTGACCCTTGACTTAAAGTGATTAAGATTGTAGTATTCAGAAAGCATTCTATTTCACTTTTGAGGAAAAAGCTGTCTGAGTGGAACTTTCTTCTTATATTGGGAACATGGGGGGAATGAGGGTGATTCAACTCTGTGGAAGTAACATGGTGTGCCCTAGCAGTAAAAGGTCTGGACTGGCAGAACTAAAGAATGGAGCTCATCTGAACATTTGTCATGGAAAATAGAGCAATAGAGTAGCATCTGTGGAGAAAGATATTGGAGAATAAAGGCTGGGGGAAAGATTTTGAACTCCGTCAAGGCTGAAAAGTGAGGATTGAACAGCTATGGACAGATATGACAATACTGCTCCATTTCTGACCTAATCTGACTCTTGTAAAGATAAAGAATAGCAAAAAAATGTCCAGTACTTAATAGTACAATAGAGCAATAGAATGAGCCAACTGTTTTTCCAGCATCTTTAGCAGTGGATTTTTCTGTATTTTTTTAATCATTTCTCCTCAAGCAAAACAACAAAGTTACTAAAATGCAACAGCTTATTGAGTGTGAAAGAATATGAGGAAAAAACAGTATCATAGAGAACAATAATAGAATAAGAATTAAGATTGACATTGCATTTAAATTTTTGAAGGTCAAAGTTGACTGGGAAGCAAGAACCAGAATACAATTCCACAAGTGAGAAGTGTGATAGAAGAAACTGTTAGTATAGAACTTGCATTTACATCTAGCCATTTCAACTGTGAAATGGTGAGACCTTGCCACCAATCTAGTATTGCATTTAAATTCATAAAGTCTAGGTGCCATAGATGAAAGTTGATTATAAAAATTACTGTGAAAGTATTTATAGAAAAGGCACAGGGAAGCTGTGTTACTGTGTTGGGAAAGTGACTGGAACCAAAATGCCAGGGCATGACCATGAATAGTGCAGATTCTTCTTTGTATTTTATCAAGAATCTCTAAATATATAGCAGAAACACCAAACAAGGTGTGGCAGCAATATACAATGCAAAGGATTGTATATATGTGTTGAACTTAAGATTTGGAGTGAACTTGGTACTCAACTGATGTTCAAAGCATGTAGCCTCATTTAGAGTGCAATTGCTTGTGACCGGAGAAAACTTCAAGTATTGAAAATTACAAGCCAGTTGTCCTATTGAGTTATTAGTGTTAGATTAGAGGGGAGATCAGATAAAAGGCTCTGATCACTTTGATTTTTGGAAGTATTAAATGCTTGTAACCAAAATATTTCAATAATTTTATATAGGGTTACATATTTTACTTATAGTCACAAATACTTATATTTGTCTTAAAATATAAACTTGTTTTTAAAAAATTAGTGCCTGTTGAAATTTGCACTTCAAATATGACAGTGAAAGCACAATGCTCAGTTAAATTCACTGTTTACCCCTCCCTCAATATAGCTTTTAAACAAATCTCATCATATTTGTTCTGCCAATTTCAAATCTTTTTATCAGTTGTCTGATCACTTTACTATCAGCAAACACATCTCTTAAGAGACAAATCACAGTAATTTAAAAAATAGATTTTCCCCAATAAAGAACAAGGTTAAAAAATTAGATTTCTTGTCTGTTGTCAAATAAAATCTCTTTTGTGGCATTATTGCCAAAAAAAAAAAAAAATAATAATAAAATCCCCCCCCCAATCTTTTACAGTGTCAGTTTAATATTTATATTAGTTTCTTTTGTCACCATAACCATTAGGTCAGAACTTTTTGAAAATCAGTGTATTGTACAAGATATCAGAAGCTTTTGAGTGTTTGCTTCACAAGTAAACATTTATAGATTTTGCTTAGTGGAAGGGCATAGGAATGTCAGTCTAATAAAAATGTGAGTCTGTTCCAAATGGTGAATATGATGATTCGCATTATAGTAAAATAATATGAAGAAAAAAAAATTATCAAAGTATGTTAGATCAAAAGAGTGTGCTCTATAAATTTTCCCTAGTGTCTCAGTTTGGGACAATGGTTATCAAGGCTCGTCTGGTTAAACATTATTACCGAGTAGTGAGTTCAATCCTCACTAAGTGCCCATTATAAAAATTCAACATTTTAAATAAACTGACAAGAGTTGATATATAGTAAGATCAATAAAACAAATCTACCAATTTTCCAAGTTTAGAACATTTGTGAAGCTTTGTGAAATTGGTTAAAAAAATCTATATCCCTTTGAATATCGGGTTGTAAAATTTAATAAATAAACTTTTTTATTGTTCAACATGAAGCCTATTTAATTTCCTTTGCCTGGAGCATATAGTTACTCAGATATGCACATTTTAAATGATTACAATATTTTTGACACCCTGTATAATAATAATAATTATAATAATAATGGTTACTTGTTTTCTGAGTACACCTGTCTGCTATGGTGGTCAGCCAATCCCTGTTGCAAATACCTACATTTGTGTTTCTTCAACACCCACAAAGCCAACTTGTGGTTTATACTGCAGCTATGCTTAGCAGACCATAGTTACAGCTTCTGGGAGAGAGTGCATAATCTAGCGTGAGCAGTAGATGAACAAAGCCAGTATACTTAAACACTGTCATAATGACTTGTGATTTCATGCTAGTACAACCACTAACAGCTTCCGAAGTTGTGTCTACCCAGTTTAGTTCACAAAGCTCGAGTAATCTTGTGGTATAGTTTCCAGCAATTTTTAGTTAATTCTGGGGTCATCACCCTAGACTGATATAATTAAGTCACCTCCCTGACAAATTGACCATGGTGAGATTTGAACCCAGGTCTCATGGGGAACCCTATTCTGCTACATGCCCAGAGTACCACAGAAGAAAATTTTCAACTCTATTTCAAAATCATAAAATAAAAACAGTCTGATTTTATAAGAATTACCTTGCTCTAAAAGTTCACATGTAAATATTCATAAAAAATAACTTGGTCTTTTGTATAAGATGAGCCATCACACCAGAAAAATAAACAATGGAATGTCTATCAAAATGATAGTGAGAAAACTTATGTTGTGGTCCATGTTTTTGAATTTGATTCTCACAGATTGCCCTACTATTACGACCTTGCAGTAAGTTAAGGTGTGTGTATATATATATATATATATATATATATATATATATATATATATACTCTGTTTATATGTTATTTTTTATAGACACAATTTAAGTAAATGTTCTTTTTTTAATTAAACAGTATTAATTACATTTTCTGGTCTGAATGTTTGAGAAATTTTGTAGAAAATATGTGTTCTCCAACAGGAATCGAACCTGCATTTCTATACAGAAACTGCCATTTGATCTGACAGGCTATACCATTTAGCTACAGAGAAGCTTCTGCTTCAAAAAGTCCAAATTACTGCTAATCAGACACTTCTCTGTAGCTAAATAGTATTGCATATATAAATTTTTCTTATTATAGTAGACAATTCTTATTAGAAATAGATATCCCATTTTTATTTATTAAACAGTGACATGTTTCCTCTGCATGAATATTGCATTCAAGCATGAAGCAGATTGTTGCCACTTGGTGTTGACCTCAGAGTCCACTTTTATATTTACATATGCTCTATCCTTGATATTGAGCACTTTTACCCATAAATATAGCATACCTTAAAACTATATTTTTATCATATATGCACTCACTCACACAGGAAAATAACCTTCACATCTGAATAATTTTGATAGAAAGCTATTTAGTCTGAAATACTATCTATGATACTAAAATAATAATTCTAACTTCTGACCAAGATTCAGTAAAAGACTTTAATCGTCTGTGAGACTGAAAATTGTACAGCTGCTTCCATGAAAACTATATAACCAAACAATTGAGAATATTATACCTGAAGTAAAAATGAATTCATACTGATGCTTTCTCATTGAAAATGTGTTCTCTTCTACCAGCAACTCTGTTGTATTCACTTCTCATTGTATGTTAGTGTCTATTTGAACCATTGTGTGTTCTTGGCTGTTTGAACCATTGTGTGTTCTTGGCTGTTTCAGCCATTGTATTCACTTCTGCTGTGTTTCCTTTTTCTTAATCAAAGAACACTTTTTTTTGTTTTGTTTTTATTATTCATACATGCATAAATGTGCAGGTGGTGTAATGGTTAAAGGCTCAAAATGAGAAACTGAGAAGCTGTGTTCAAATTCCAGTCAAGATTGTTACATTCACTTTCACACAAATACACTTGAGAAAGATTTAAATTTCTTCTTCCTCCAACTATGGGTTAAATAGCAAGGCAGATTGAACTCTCTAACCATTTGTAGCAACCAGTATAGAAAAGTATTCAAAACTGTATGTGGGGACAGGTCGGCTTAGCGTAGTTGCAGTATAAGCTACAGGTTGTCTCTGTAGGTGTTAAAGAAGCACAAATAGGAGAAGAGTCATTCTGAAGACGAGAAATCACACTGATTTGCAGTTGAAACAGCTCTGATGATTCATAAATATATTACTACATGGTGGTACTGAAAAAGTTTTCAGCCTGGCCAAGAAGGAATGAAGAAGAAACAATTTCTAATGCTTGGTCATTTGGATAGATTTTGGGTAATCTTTCTTTTTATGTCTTTCTCATTTTATACTTACTAATATCTTCAATATTTTATTTTCTTTCCTTCCCTTTTTATGTAAAATGTTTATTGTCACTAAAAGCGGAATCTGTGAGCCAAGTTCAAATTTTCACCTGGCTTGTTGTATTCACTTTTACACAGATTCTTAGAAATGGTGTGAATCCATCTAGCTATGGATGAAATAAAAGAGTAGACAGGGGCCTTTAGCCTTGGATGACAACCTGTCTACATGAATGGACAATTGAAAATTAAGGAAAGGCCATAGAAAGCCACATTGTTATCTTTCCAATGATACCATCGCAATTGAGATCATAAACAGAATCTGGAGAGCCATATTGCCTATTTCATGAAGAAACATGGCACTTAATGAAAAAAAATGCCATTATCTTGAGGACATCTAAGAAACTATTGAAAACATCATAGATGAAGTGAAGGATTGTTCAAAATGTATATAATTACTTTTTGTTCGATATTTTTCCAACTCTACCATTATGCTCTTCATTCAGTGTAATACTTTGAGACTATAAATTCAACCCCACAAAAATGTAAAATTATTTGAATACCTTCAAATTAAATTACTACAGATTATTTTCACTTCATGTTTCAATTCCAAGAAGGAAGATTGTAATTATTTTAAAATAATAGTAATCTACTTAAGATCTATAAAAGTCTGTTTCCTTTCTAACAGCCAAATTTTCTCTTCATATAGTCAGTCCATATATCAGCACATTCATTCATGAATATAGAGTGAGTATCAAATCTTCAGGTAATAACTGATATTATCTGATATACCTGACATGTATCTGTATAAGCATGACAATATCAAATCTAGAAAAACTTCATAAACTGATTGGAGGTTGATATTTGAGTAATAATATTTGTTAGTTGGAAAGTCAAAGATTAACTATGTTGATCAACAATGTGTAATTGTATATATATACATGTCCATATAGACATGCTTATATATGTAGAGATATGGTGGAAGTTATACCTTATGACAACATCAATTCCAATATAGATCTATATAGTTTTGTACAAGGATTGAAAGAAAATGCACATAGCATTAAATTATACAAGATAATTTTTTATATAATACAATGTGTGTGTTTTGACTCTACTCTTTATATATGCTGGTTAATGGTGCCTCATGAATAGTAAAGTCTATTGCATTATACTAATAGTGGTTTTGTATTTGCATATGCCCTACATCTGATATTGAACACTTTTACCCATTAATATAGCATACCTTAAAACCATATTTCTATCTGTCTATCGGTCTATCTCTCTCTCTCTATATATATATATATATATAGGTTCAAGAATGTCCTGGTACATACAAGAATTTAGGACAATGTAGATATATATATATATATATATATATATATATATATATATATATATATATATATATATGTTTCTAACCAATATATGAGGTTACTGATTGTGGATCTCTTCGCCTCACTATATATGTATATAACAAGATAGAAAGTTAACTTAAATCAGAATTGATGAATTAATTTTATCAATTCTGCCATCATCATAAGATAACCAGAGCTGAAATACAACACAGTGTGACACATACAGTCTTGTATACAATACCTACTTCTTCCTAATACTGGTAACTTGACAATAAAAATATAAAATATTCATCAAATTCACCAGGATTAGAAATTTAAAACATTAGCTTTAAACAAAAAAACAAAAAAAAATGACAAAAATTTACTACTTTTCCAGAAGCAACCAGTGGCTTATATATAAAGCTTACACAAAGATGGTCTGATAATCACAAGGTGTGAAATTGAAAATGTGTGTGTGTGAGAGAGATGTTGAATAAATTGTGGCTTGATCTAAAAAGGATTTTAGAAAATCCTGATGTTTGATCATTTGACCAGATTTTGGGAAGTAGGTGGGGATGACATCTTCTGTATTGTATTGATTCTCAAGG
Organism: Acanthosepion lycidas; assembly: GCA_963932145.1. Taxonomy (NCBI): domain Eukaryota; kingdom Metazoa; phylum Mollusca; class Cephalopoda; order Sepiida; family Sepiidae; genus Acanthosepion; species Acanthosepion lycidas. The sequence continues at coordinate 80,247,177 of OZ010578.1, forward strand.
AAGTATCTTGACACAGTTGCAAGCAGACCAATTTATCATTGGCGTAGTTACAGTGTCTGGCATTGACACTACCAAGTATTAGAGGTGGAAAAAAGGTCAGCATGCCACAAACTCAAGTCTCTGGTAACAAAGTTGTAAAAGCAAGTACAATATTTATATGATTGACTTGTTGGTATGGAAAAGAACTTCACCTCTAAACACATAGTTTTGAAAAAGTCAAATTAAATTCATACATTTACAAAAACCTTTCTTTGTTAATCTTGCCTAATCACATTTACTTGAAGTATATGGTTACCATAAAGCATTAAATATGGTTCACTGAAAGAATCCAGACAATCACAACTTCCTAACCCCCATTCTAGCCACAACTGGCAGCATGAAATTTTCACTAAGTCTAAGTCTATTGTCATGATACCTGGAGTTAAAACTTACTGTAATTATGAAGCTTAAGGACTTTGGCGCAATGGTAAGAGATATGCTTAACCATTTCTTCCAAGACATTTCAGTTTTATGGATCTTTTATGTATGTCTTGAAATTCATTTAAAACTAATTGCAAGGTGAGAAAGACACATTAATAAAAATCCTTAACTAAAATTCGCAACTGTATTAAGTAGAGCTGACAAGCTGAGATTTTTGCTAGGTCTTTGATGATACCCAACACAGGAAAGATCTGTCCAACACCAAGCTTAGAAAGTTCACCTAAACAGACAGACCCAAAAACAGTTTCTCCACTTTCATTACCAGCTGTTTGACAAAAAAAAAATCCAATCTCAAAGCATGTTTGCAATTCACTAAATACTGTATTTTCTAACATCCATTCAATGAACATTAAAAATCCATCTTGCCAACAATTTTTCTTCTAGAATGAGAAATATAAGCATCTTTTCCATGCTTTTCAGAACTTTTGGCCAATGCTCCTACCTCTGATTGTATCTCTGAAAAATTCTTCTGTAACTGGATATCAGGTCCAAGCACATTGCAAAATGCAAACTGATCTATCTGTCTAACTGAAGAGCCCAATTAATTGCATGCTAACCAACTTGGAAGTAGTTAACCTTCACCCTTTGTCATGATTTTGTATTGTTCAATCAGTTTGTGTGTACCTCTGGCCCTGTTAGGTTTCCCTACTTGTTTATTAATTTTTTCTTCTTCAAGAAGATTATAATGCCAGGATGTTGATTCTGTATTATATTTTTGAGGTGAGTAATTGTCAATGTGTCTTAATTATTTCAAAATGTGTTCTCATCTTGGTTATAAAATGATTGCAAAGTAATATGAACCTGACAGAATATAAAGGCACCAAAAAATGTACCCTTGATGTGGTGGAGTGGGTGTAGAGTTGGATAAACATGTGCTATCATCATCATCCAGTGGCCATGAATTCAATCCCTGAATGAGATAATGAAACATTGATTCAGCAGAAATGAACAATAACTAGCAGCAGAGGAACGAAGTAACATATATATCCCATATCAGCTAAATAATATGCACCTGATGATAGCCAGAGTATACTTGAGCGAAATATGTCTATAATAACATTTGTAACAACCAAGATTGGAACAATAGCTTGAAATAAAGTATATCAAGATGTTGGTTAGTTAAAGCTATTTCAGATTTAAATCAGATCCCGTATACCAGTCTGTAGCATGTGAGACTATTCAATGTCATCATAAAGGACTTTCAAATCAGGATGACAGAAACACATTCAACTCACCAAAAAGGCTCATGAATTGATATAAGAGATGCATGATACACATATAGTTGCATATAAGATGAATGCATCTTCATGTAAATAAATATGTGTAATCAGTCCTAAACCTGGTATCATGGCTTCTACCACTTTCCCAATCATTTTCATGGCAATTGTTCTGCTAACCTTTCCTCTTTGGTACCTCAACTTCATGAATGTAAATGCAGTACCAGTTTGGCAGCTAGGTTTCATAATTTTGTTGTTGAAATTGTGAGATAAAACTAAATTCTAATAGCTTCTTCTCTCACAGTTTCCAATGGTAAAAAAATTCTTCCACTTTCTTATTTTTCTGTCAACTCAGATCTTAAAAAATTTTAATGCAACATCAATTGTTATATTGTCTTTTTGAATTCTGTTCTTTTATTGTTTTTTTTATGTCAATGTTTTCTCACTTTCTTTCACTTACAGTAACCCCTTGTATCTTAGATTGATCGCCTTACTTGAGGTGAAATGATTAAAAAGATGTGTGTGTAAACATTTGGAAGCATTTATATAAACAGTACACTTTGAATATTTGTGTGTGTGTGTCTCTCTCTCTCTCTCTCTCTCTCTCTCTCTATATATATATATATATATATATATATATATATATATATGCAAAATGTCAAAAATACTTTTACAAACTTTGAAGGCAGGTTCTTCACACTAAGACGAGAATAAAAGTTTGAATTATTATGTTTAAAGTTTATGGTAGATGCTGTTAAATGTACAATCCAAAAATATTTTTACAAACTTTGGGATTGAGTTCCTGACACCAAAACAAGGTAAAATGTCCATGTAAACACATGTCCAAATGGCCATCATTGTACATCAACACAGCAACTCATAAAAAAATATCAAAAAAATATCCTCGACTTGCTTCTACACACATATGCATCCATCAGATCATTGACTAATGGACCCTTTTAAATACTCCCACACAGTGTTGAATGGTTTTGCAGGCCCCCATTACATGTTGATGAAGCATCTCTGCATTATTAATGTCTGCTGCATAAACCAATTGTTTTTGCTGGCCCCACAGATAAAAACCCAAAGGATTGAGGTTGGAGGAACATGCAGGCCATGGAACCGGTCCTCCTCTACCTATCCATCTTTCATGGTAGATATCAATCAGTGTATTACGAACAATGTGACTAAAATGTGCTGGAGCCCCATCATACATGAACCACATGCATCTTTGTATTAGCATGAGTACATCCTCTAGCAGGTCTAGAAGTGTGTTCAAAATCAAGTCCCTGTAGACAGCTCCTGTAAGACATGCTGGGAAAACATATGGACCTACCAGACAGTCACCTATAATTCCAGACCTCACATTAATCATAAACTGATGTTGGTGTCCAGTCTGTATTGTACCAAGGGGATTCTGATCTGCCCACAAATGTTGATTGTGTAAATTTGTTATTCCATCTCTTCCAAATGTTGCCTGATCTGTAAACAAGTTTGAAGAGACAAGCAATGGATTGGCAGTTTGTGCAATAAAGTTCTCCTATGGTGAGTGATCATGCAAAAGACCCTGCACACACAAATGATATGGATACAAGAACTATGAAATGAATGACATACTAGAGCCACTTGGTGTGTGCTGATACCGAGATCATTTCTGGCAGCCTGTAGAATGTGTTTTTCGTGGTTGGGCATATGAGTAGATCTCGATCTCAGTCCATATGAAACTGAGTCAATAGGCAGTGTTGATCCTAATGTTCACACTGTCTATACTCTCCCTCTATCTAGTATATATATATATATATATATATATATATATATATATATATGTCTCAGTAATGCAACATTAAACAGCAGCAACGGTTGGATGGCTCAGCTACCTTCAGTCTAGAAATGTAGTCTGATACAGCCATGCATCCTCGCATCTATTACGATTTGCATGGTTGTATATAAAAATCATATCTGCCTGCTCATGATATGAATATCCTGCCACTGTTAAATGGAACACTTCTCAGTTAACTCACTAGTAAACAAGTTAAATGTTGAAGACAAACTAGCCACAAATGTACATGATTGACAAATGTAACCTAGTCTACATGGCAACACAGCACCATTTACCAAATGAAGGATTTGTGGACATATGTTTATATGGACATTTATCCTTGTTTTGGTATGAGGAACCCATCCACCAAATTTGTAAAATTATTTTTGATACACCATATATATATTAGGTTGGTGCAAAAATAATGACGTAATAATGTCGTTTTTTGACGTTAAAAAATACGTCAAAAACGACATTATTACATTATTATTTTTGCACCAACCTAATATATATATATATATATATATATATATATATATATATATATATATATATATATATATATATATATATCTGAAAATTAGGGTTTGTCTGTATGTCTGTTGTATAAGTATATCATAGTGTAATCCAAAGCCCTAGAGTATAGATAACAAATGTAAGGTATCTGCAACCAAGATATCATTATAGATTAATGTTTCATGATTGAACTTGTTCACTCTATCATTGTGTTTCTCTGTATCAATATTTTCTCTTTTCTCCATTGCTGTTTCACTAACCCTCCTCTTTGATATGATTCTACACCACAACATATATCCGCTTCCCAAGGCAACTTGCAGATATTCTACTAATAGCACCATTGAACCTGGCTCTTATCTGTTTGACTCAAATCAATATCACAGGTCCAGACATGTTAATTCAACACATGTATTTATTTTGTTTGAAGTTTGATTACTTTAGAAATGTTTCTTTTTCTTAATTTGTATATAGAAGACAAAATCTTAAACTTTTATATTATTTACATGTATTAAACACTATTATTTATAGTAAGTTCAATAACCAATTCATTTTCTAACACTTATTTTGGATCTATATCATTGTTGTGTCAAAAGCAAATGCAAGATCTTTCCATTAAAATTTGTTGAATATATGGAGATTGCACAAACTTATTGAAATCTTGACCAATCAAAGGATTAATGACTACTAAGCCAAAGCCATTGTATACAATTCATTAATCCTTTTGTTATTCAATACTACAATAAGGTCATTCCTCAGTCACTGATATATAGAGCCTATCGAAGTAGTAATAACATAGTTTAAAGATCACTTGAGATATGAAACTGAGTCAATGGGCAGTGTTGATCCTAATGTTCACACTGTTTATACTCTTCCTCTATCTAGTGTATATATATATATATATATATATATATATATATATATATATATATATATAAAATTTGAGTAAAAGGTTTGTCACTTAGCTATAGTGGGAGGAGGACTTGGAATAAATGCTGCTAAAATATGGAAATGGAAAAATGTTAGAATATTAGAAAAACTAATTAAAAAAATTCACCAAATTTTTCATGTCTGTCATATTCAACCAAGCATGTTTCAAAGAAAAGTTGCTACCCAAATATTCATTTTATAATGCTGAAAATTTCTCAGCCTGACCTACTTCTAGTAAATGATCAAATATCATAAGTTTTAAGAAACCTCATTTTGGTTGAGAACTTTCAATATACCCTTGGTTATTTATATAATAAAATTTTTCACTTTGTCATGCATCTTTCCTCCAAAACTGTTCTTAATATATAAAAATTTATATAGCTTTATCCCATATATATATATATATATATGTAAGTATATATATATATGTATGTATATATATATGATATGTATATATATATATATGTATGTATATATATATATATGTATGTATATATATATATATATATATAGTATATATATTATATATATATATATATATATCTATCTATATATATATACATACATATATATATATACATAACATATATATATATATATACATACATATATATATATATATATATGGGATAAAGCCTATATAAATTTTTATATATTAAGAACAGTTTTGGAGGAAAGATGCATGACAAAGTGAAAAATTTTATTATATTAAAATAACCAAGGGTATATTGAAAGTTCTCAACCAAAATGAGGTT